>OZ022242.1:11665440-11727940 GCA_963978895.1 Erpobdella octoculata
TTTATTTATTTATTTATTTATTTATTTATTTATTTATTTATTTATTTATTTATTTATTTATTTATTTATTTATTTATTTATTTATTTATTTATTTATTTATTTATTTATTTATTTATTTATTTATTTATTTATTTATTTATTTGAATATTGCATTGTCTTAAAGCAAGAGTATGTATACAAAATTTAAAAAAAATCTATTATCAAGAAGTGACTCAAAAATTGATTGGTAAAACCAGTGATGAGAAGTTAATAAAAACATTTAGAAAAATCAGTGTGGCTCTGCAGTGCCATAAAAAAATAAGAATAATTGATTATAAATATTTAGCTGAAATATAGTCCGTCTGTGACGTAGTAACGTTACAGAAGACGGACTATTAAAGTTCGTCTATGGCAGTGGTTCCCAACCTTTTTCGGGCGGCGACCCCTTTTATAAAAGCCAAGTGATCCGCGACCCCCAATTAAAAAAGGTAATTTTTAGAAGTAATTAAAAACACAAAAAATAGTTTTTCCGGTGAATCATGCAGTGTTTGTGGAGCTAGTTCTTTTATTATTTTTCTGAAAACCTGTTTTTGAACCAAGCATAGAAGGTGCACCATCCGTACAAACCCAAAAAACTTTTTTCCACTTTAATCCTCCAATCTCAAAAAACGTATTTATCTTTTCTATAATATCTTTACTTTTTGTGGTAGTTTCAAGTTCACTACAAAATAGAAACTCTTCTTTGAACTCTTCTGAATAAATATATTTTACGAAAACAAGCAACTGAGAACACGAGCTTATGTCTGTTAATTCATCAACCTGAAAAGAAAACAATGGTGAAATCTTGATTTCATTAAAAATCTGCTCTTTAACGTCTACGGACATGTCTGCTATACGCTGTTGAATAGTATTATTGGACAGAGATATCCTTGCATTTTTACTTCACTGAAATCTCCAAGAACTAATTTCTCCATCTTCAACATGCAGGGTTTGATGAGCTTTTCTCCGCTTGTGTGAGGTTTTTTTTTGCTTGGAAATTTCCAATGCAACTTCATATTAAGCTTGTACTAATGCTGTGCTCGCTTGCCGAAAATTTCCTGTTCGATCAAGTCTTTAAAGTTTGCAGCTAATTTCATGCTGACAGAAAACCCCCAAATCCTTTTTAGTGTGTTCTGAATGCTTTGTCTCTAAGTGACGTTTGAGTTTTGAAGGTTTCATAGACTCATGTCTGAGAACAACTTTGCACAATAATAGAAAAAATAATAAATGTAATAATAATAACTTATACTCTTATAGACAGATTCCTACAATATTTTGTCCATTATTTGGTCAATAACTTCAAGAAACCAATTAAAAAAATGCCTCATAATAATTTTTTTACTGAGTAAGTTGGCGACCCCCCAGAAAAGACGCCGCGACCCCCCAGCTTTGGAACCATGGTCTATGGGTTAGTTAAAGCAATGTAACGATGATTTATCAGGGTCAAAAAGTAAGAACAGAAAAGGCAGCAAAATATTCAAACGTGAGTAGAAATAAAACAAAGTGATAAAACTGTAGTTCAAATAATATTTGTGATTGAAAGTCTATTTGAAAGCTTAACTGTAGCTGTTTTCAGTTGTTGAGTTGATGCATCACAATTTTTACTTTTATGTAGTGCACAGTTTTTTTTCAGTCTAACAACTTAAATTTAAAGCTACATTTTGATTATTTACACTCTAAATAAGCTGAAAATTTCGAAGATTCCTGAAGATTTCCGGAATGTTAGGACAATGCATGTTGCGGGTCATGATTATGCCAAAAAAAACCGCAAAAATCGTAAAACGATGTCCTACTAGTTGTGTCAATCCATACTGCTTTACTAACAATTGTCTGATGAAAAATTTGTTTTTTAAATGCTTTTATTTAACTTCACTCGTCTCTCTGTTTGTTTGTTAGTTAGTTTGTCTGTGGTAATCAAATCTAGGTTAGTAGGCGTCTGTGGTGATAAAATCTTAGAGAGCGTAGAAAAAAGAGGGGAGAGAGATAGGAGAGTGAGTGAATAATATATATATATATATAATTCGGCCTGGATCGTCTTATTTCGAAGAATATACAATGCGTAACGAAACGTATATTGAAACGTGTCGTGGGTGGGTAAAATGCAGACCGCGGATTTATATTTAAATAAATGTTAACGAAAAATTTAGATTTTTTTTTGTTATTTTATTTATTAATAATAATTACAACTAAAATTCAACCAAATACGTTATTTACTGAATCTTGGTTATTTATTAAGCCGAATAGTTTCGGTTGCTAAGGTGACGAGTTTTTTTCATTATAATGTTAATGAAAAATTTATAAAATTTTATATTTTATTTATTAACAATTTATTATAAATACATATTCACAACTCAAATTCAACCGAATACGTTATTTACTGAAAAAGAGAAAATGAGCGCAAGCGAGAACGGGAATGGGAGAGCATGCGTGAGCGAGAACGGGAGAGCAAGCGTCTGAATTATAGAGATATAAACGGCTCAACTCAAAAGCATTTCTTTAAAAAAATTATTTTTTATCTTTACTTGTTTATTGAATCGTTTGAGAAGGATTACTTTTTGATAACTATATTCAATTAATAAACACTCTTGAGTCGTCCTCCGAACAGTTTTAGTGAACAATTCAAAGTGATTGACATTGTCGGTGACGTCGGTTGAAAACAATTTTTTTAAATACATCAGGCGAGTTAAAACAAAATTCAAAAGCAGATGTGGAGAATACAGAATAACGATTCAGTGATCTACTGCAAAGGTATAAAAGCAAAATGTTTGTGCATCTGGCATCGATGTAGCATTGTTTTAGAAACCTGGGGGTTTTAGAGGTTTCTCTCGCTCTCTCTCTCTTTCCCCCCTCTCTCTCTCTTTCTCTCTCTCATTTTTTTCTTCTCGTTTTTCTCGCTTTTTCTTTCTTTTTTTCTCTCTCTCCTCTCTCTCTCGCTCTCTCTCCCTCTTTTCCTCTGTCCCCCTCTCTTCTCACTTTTTTTCTTCTTTTCTCTCTTTTTTTCTCCGCCCCTGTTATTTTTTTAGGAAGGGGGCGGTGGCATTTAGCCTGCCTGTCCCGGATAGCTGCAACCTGTGCAACGCAACTGAGGTTTTTTGCCAATAAAATAAATAGCAGATTTGTTGAACATTGCTTAAAACCCTCTTTAAACTTTGTTACGCAAACTAAATTTGAATTTTGTTATGCAATAAGAGTTTATGTTCGTACCTCTGCACTGTTGGCATGTGATAAGTTTTTTGGCCATAAAAAGTAAAATAAAATAAAAATCCTCCCCAGTTTTTTTCCTCCCACGCCTGCCAATACACACATACTCACTGCTCCCCACACCTCCCCTCGCCTCCCCACAACTCCCCACACCTCCCTACACATCCCCACACACATAAATACACAACCACGTCACACATGCACGACGAATGAACCGCAGGACAGCACCGAAAACACGGACAGAGGGACGAAGCAGACCCGTGCATAAATTCATACCTGCTGAGATGAATTGAAGAACAAACAATCTGCAATTGTTTGCGGAATGTCTGTTTAATTTGTTTTTCTTAGCTCTGGAAATAAACATCATCGGCGCTACACCTCTGGGGAATCTGGCGGCACTTGTTTGCTCACGTGATGCAACCGGCAGAATTACTTTTTCTCGGCGCAATAATTTTCCACTCTTCGCGGCGCGGCAGATCATAACTTAGGCGTGCTGCGGCTGCTAATTACAAGCCCGACAATGCGATGTCTCGCTCTGTTAGCAGGAAAACAAGGAAAACGTGGAAGTGACAGAAAAATAAGAACGTTGAATGAAGGAAAGAAAAATTAAACATCATAAAAATGAACTGAGAAGTATTACCAAAAGTGTTGGTGATAGTGGTTGTGATGGTGATGATAGTGGTTGTCATGGTGATGATAGTGCTGGTTGTGGTGTTGATGTTCTTAGTTGGAATGGGTAGTGGAAATGGATAGTGATGAGGATGTTTCCAGTACTGGGGAGAATGGTACCTCAATAAGAAAAAATTTGTACATTGAAGCATTGCTGCAGCAGCCATGTCCCTAATTGAATTATCAACCAGGAAAGTTATTCTCAATCTATTAAAACCACACTGTTTATCCACAACCACCATCACCATCATCATCACCACCACCACAATCATTATCACCACCACAATCATCATCATCACCAGCACCATCACCACCACCACGATCATCATCATCACAGTCACTCTCCTTCGCAACTTCCACTTCCTCCACCGACACAAACTTAGGCAACTGCGACATCATCGACGGCGTGGAAATCGTCAAAGTTATTGACACAGCAGGAGCATGCAGGCATTGGTGTCCATTTATTCATTAGTGCCTCTCTTTCGATACAGTCAGCCATTAATAGGAGGCGAAAGGTTGTTTAATTTGCCGGCCAGCGACGAACAAACAAAGTTAGGCTTGTGAAATAATTACTCTGTCAGCGTAATTAACAGACCAGAAGAGAGAAACGGAGAAAAAAAGAGAGAGTCGAAAAGAGAGGAAGAGAAATAAAAAAGCTTTTCTAGAGAGGAAGAACGAAAACGACTCACTGAACTTTCGGAGAACTCGAAAACGTAGAAGTTAACGCAAGGATTTAACAAAATTATAACATGTAAAGATCCAGAAAAAACAGAACTCAACCCCACTGAAACTACAACCATCTTCACCACCTTGTGCATTCCCTATGCTAAAACTTTTTTAAATTTTATAACCCAATATCTGCAAAAATATTAAAATGCTTACCATAATAAATTTATTTTTTAACTATTTCTCACAATTACAACTACAATAATATTCTACCACTAAAACAACTAATAATACTTAATAATAATAATAATAATAATAATAATAATAATAATAATAATAATAATAATAATAATAATAATAATAATAATAATAATAATAATAATAATAATAATAATAATAATAATAATAATAATAATAATAATAATAATAATAATAATAATAATAATAATAATAACAATAGTAGTAGTAGTAGTAGTAGTAGTAGTAGTAGTAGTAGTGGTGGTGGTGGTGGTGATGGTGGTGGTCGCGGCAGCAACAGCAGCAGCAGCGGCAGCAGCAGCAGCAGTAGCAGTAACAGTAGCAGTAGCAGTAGCAGTAGCAGTAGCAGTAGCAGCAGCAGCAGCAGCAGTAGCAGTAGCAGTAGCAGTAGTAGTAGTAGTAGTAGTAGTAGTAGTAGTAGTAGTAGTTGTAGTAGTAGTAGTAGTAGTAGTAGTAGTAGTAGTAGTAGTAGTAGTAGTAGTAGTAGTAGTAGTAGTAGTAGTAGTAGTAGTAGTAGTAGTAGTAGTAGTAGTAGAAGTAGTAGTAGTAGTAGTAGTAGTAGTAGTATTAATATTAATAATATTATTACATGTAACAGAGGCAAAGATGAGGAATCACTATGTTATTCCACCTGAAACTTCTGCTCATCTACCTCCTAAATAAGGCTCTCTTCTTCTTTCGTATTTTTTCTGTTCTTCTCTCTCTCTTTCTCCCTCTGTGTTTCTTTATTTGTCTCTCTGTCTTTCTCTGCCCGCTCACGTTCGATTGGAAAGAAGAGTGAATATGAACGGCCTGTCGATATTGGGACGCGGGAAATGGGTTCATTGAGATTAATTAGAAACTGTTTGCTTGTGTAATTATTTATTCGATAATATAAAAAATGTTTATGTGCTCTTAAATTAGAAATTAATATTAATTTGTTGGTTTTTTTTATTATTTATATAATTGAAGAATTATTGTTTCGCGCGTGCCTGACTCTTCGATTTGTGGGTCGAAAAAAGTTTTTAGGAAAATAATTGATATAAAAGTTGTGTCGTTTGTTATGTGTTCAATGTGATTTTAGAAAAAAATAATTTATACGTATATAATATTTTCATTTGTTTCATATTCATGCGAGAGTGGATTAAAAAGTGACGATTGTGCTCAATTAGTGAGCCAACGAAGGACATTGTCTCCGTCACACAATGACCGCTAATTTCTCGTCACATTCGGCTCATTCGTTTTAAATTTCTTTTACCTCGTTTTTCAACACATCATCTTCGTCGTCGTCCTCATCACTTTCAATATTTTTCTATTTTATCTTGCCTATTGTTACATTCTCTCCGTATGACTATATTTCTACTTGTCTCTGCTGGTCTCTCCAAATGCCTTTCTTTGTTTTTCGTTCTTCCCTTCTTCTATTTTTTACCGAAAATTCCATAAAAGAAAAACTCATAAAAATGGCTGACAAAACATGAGGGATATTTGAAGAAATAACAAAACCTTAATTTGACCGTAAAAGAAAAACAGAGCGGCGAAATGAAAGCACGTGACCAGCCGGTCTGAAAAAAAACCGCGAAAAAACAGATGAGTTTCCACGCATTGATTAAAGTTAGGCGCTATAAAAATGGTCGGCTCATCTCGATACGGATTGTTTACATCCGTAATATACCAAACAGAGCGGAGCGAAAGTCGAGCGTTCGCTGAATGCCAAATAAAGCGAGCCGCTCATTTCTCCTCATTGAAATCTGCCACAATGACTAATTAGCAGTCGGTAGGATTGAATTGGCGCGAGAAAGTTCCTCTACGCTACTGATCACTCTCTCTTTTTTTCTTTCTCTTAGTTTCCTTTTTTCTACATTTCTTACTTTCTCTCCCTCTCTCGCTCCTTCTCCTTCTTTATCTTTCTTTGTTTGTTTGTTTCTGTCTTTCAATTCTTTTTCTGTGCCAGTTTGTCTGGTAGTAAGTAGGTGACACTCTTTGTAGGGCTGGCTGAGTTTGTAATAAAAAAAATAAGATAGAAGAGCTTATAACATGTGGGATTACTGAAACTTTTTTTCAATTGACAATAAAACCAAAAAATATACATAATTGGTAGTAAAAAAGTGGTGGAAGAATTTAGGAAAAAAAGAAAATAGTAGAGATAGAAAGAAAAAGAGGGGAAGAAAGGAAGAGAGAGAGAGTGAAATAAGTGAAAAAATGAAAAAAAGAAGAAAAAATCTTAGCAGCGCATAGTTTATAAACACGGAGCATGTTGGCCGAACGGGAGACCATTATTTCATAAAATAAATGACCGAGCGATGCATTAACGGCCGGGTTACAAATGATGTCCTGTCAAAGGAGCATCATAGATTGAAAGTTTTAAAATTAATCAAACCTGATCCGAGAGAGTCAGTTGAAAAGTATTACGCCGATCTCTGACATCGGCTCTCCATCCTCTCTTTCTTTTATTCTCTCTTTTTCTGTCTGTCAGTCTGTTTACCACTCCTCTTATTTTCCTCTCTTTATCACTCTCTGTATACTTCTCTCTCTCTCCCCCTCTCTCTCTCTCTCTCTCTCTCTCTCTCTCTCTCCCTCTCTCTTTCTCTCTTTCTCTCTGTCTCTCTCTTTCTCTCTCTCTCTCTCTCTCTCTCTTCCTTCTCTTTCATTATCGCTTCCCTCTCTCTTTTCTCTCTCATTCGCGTTTTTATTCTGACAATCACGTTTTCTGTTCTATTTTAGGCCTTGATAACCTTTTCAATTTTTAATTGTTTTGTTTCTACACCGACTGTTTTTGTTTTATTTCTATTTTTTCTTCCCCATGTTCCCTACTCCTTCTCACTCCCTTCCATTCTCCAATTATTTATTTTCTTCTCTCAAATTCTTTGTTTGGCTCGTCACTGCTAGGAAGTTACCAAAAACGATTGAAGGTCGTGAACAGTGAAATATTCGTTAAAGGTTTTTACCTAAGCAATAAATATAACCCTGAACACTGTACATACTATTTTGACAAATAAGAATATTCTTCTCTTGTGTCCAAAGAAACCATTTCAGGGGGACTTGTGGAAGTGGATTCGCAAACCATTGCGTGCATTTTTATCAACATTGCCATAAGAAACATGTGAATCAAAACCTACAAAATGTTAAAAACTAGCTAAAAAAAACTGATGCACAAAATCAATCTACATGTACAATGAAATACTACATAAAAAGAAGTACAAAATTGTCTACCACTTATGTACTTATGTACTTCTCAGATGTCCGGAAAGTGTACTTGATCAAGATAACCATTATCTAATTAATTTTTTTAAAGTGATATATAATGTAGATCATGAAAGCAGAAAAGAACAAGTGAAGCAAAAACAAAGTTTTTTAAAAACCCACTTTTATATTTTTTTACTACATAAACAACAAACATATTAGGATAGACAATAAAATAGTTTGACGAAAATATCGACGAAAATATCACAAATAATTATTTAATTAAATTTTGTCCAATCGATCCGAAATTTTGATAGAATGCATTATTAATCTAGTTCTGAGGTATGTTTAAATTTTGAAATCTCTAGCTCATCGGGAAGATAGTTTAAAATCGATTGCAAAATTTGACGACAGACAGACAGACAGACAGACAGAGAAGTCAAGTTAAGTAAAAGTGTGTAAAAATTTGATCTTAAAGAAGGGTGGAGTGGCTGATAAGCATATACACAGTTTCTGGTTATGTACTACATATGGCACTATGACAGGTCCCTGACAAAATATTTAATACAAAATTAAAAAATTTCTCGTTGTATATCGAAGGGACTTCAGCGCATTTTGGATAACCCATCAAAATGCTTAGTTTTTTAGTTTTTTTTATTTTTAAAGAAATGCATTTAAAAAATAATTAGTTAATTTCTACAATTTATATTTTATAATTGAAATGAACCGTTATTTAAAAAAAATATCTTGGCTTCCAAACATTGCTGTTCACATTGGGCTAAATGCAAATTAGATCTCAAATAATTGTTTAATAATCATTTTTGGATTTTTATTTTAATTATATCAATTTAAAAATTTAATTGACTAATTTTCCGTTATTTAAAATTTCTTATTAATCGCATTAAACAGTAGCTAAGAGCAGCTATATGTTTCGTAGGTAAAAATTTCGAGATCAAACACATTAATTATATAAATATTTACATATATATATTTTAAAATAAAAAGTTGTTCTGAAAGTCAGATTTGCATAAAATAAAAAAAAACTGACCTCCGAATCCTGAAATATAAGAAATTTGTAAGAAATAACCTCGTTTTTTTAGAGATTTCTCATTTTTAAGATGCTTATTAATCTTATCAAAATTTGGTGATAACATGTATGCAGCATAACGTTACGCCAAAAAACTTATTTAAAAAACCTTTTAATATAATCAACAACAAAAAATCGTAGATCTCAATGACGAGACAAGTGTGATTATGGTACCATATCAGGATCTATGAAACAGACTAAAACTAACTTGCCACTTATGTTCATTAAAAAATTCAAAACACAAAAAATTAGTGTTATTTTACTGGGAGTTGCCATAACATTTTCATAAATTCACTTTTATTGACACATAAAACATTCATGTACCACTTGTTATGTTGTTATGTCGTTTTTATAGTTGTTGTAGATAAATATCATTGTTGTGTTAGTAATTGACAGAAGATTTAAAATATTTATTCAAATAATATGTTCATATAAATGTAAAATTAAAATTTCAAAAAATGGTTTAAACGTTCATTAAATTCTTAAGGGTGCCCCTTGCAAGTATGACTGGCCATGGTAGCTGTTTTAAAATTAAAAAATGCATAAACTATAATATCCCTTTAGAAGAGGTAAGCCCAACTAATTGCCCGCGGGTCACATTTGATTAGCCGGCTCATTTGGACAACCTGAGTAAACATAACTGTTTACTCAGGTTGTGTGAAAGGCCATAAGACACATACATGATATACATCTTTGACCCTGTTATTGACCGTCAAATAGCCAACATATCAACCATCTGTGATTAGTGATAACATCAAAATCACAGATTTATTATCGCTTTTCTATCGTTGACCCTAAAGAAATTTTGGGTAATTGTTTTTATTTAAATCACTTATGTTAATTTCACCGCCGGTCTTGCTTGCTTGTTTGATTGCTCGCTTGAATGTTGGCAAACCTTGGAAGTAAAAATTACCTAACTACCCGTCATCCAATCAATCTGAAACTTTGAAATATAGGCTTGCTCCTCATGACAATGCATTCTATAAAAGTTTTAATATTAAAAAATCAATTAAATAATGATTATCAATATTAAAAAAATATCAAATACAATTAATTGAATGATTATATATAAATTCCAAAAAATGTTATTTTAAAAGAAATTTTTTGCAATAAATAAAAAACCTGCAAATTCAGATATATAAGGATCTGCTAAAAAAACCTGGTTTTTATGGCTTACTTCTTAAATTCCTTATATAAAATTTACATCCGGTATTGTTTGCTTGCTTGAATGTTTGTAAACAAAAAGTGAAATTTAACAAACTTCCCGTCATTCAAATCGAGCTGAAATTTGAGATATAGGCTCAATCCTTATGACAATGCATTCTATTGAAATTTAAAATTTTTTGAAACCTTTGCATACATTAATTTGAAAAAAAAATGTCGTTTTAAAAGAAAATTTGCAATAAATGAAAAGCCAGCGAATATTGAAATACAAGGAATTTGTGAAAAAAACTTTTTTTTATTTCTTACTTGTTATAAATGCTTTTATTAACTTCTAATCTCTGTTGCTATTTTTTCAATGTTCGAGTTACTTCTTGATACTGAGATTTTTTTACTGAGATTTAGCACACGCCTTTTCAAAGACAAGTCTTGCTCGAAGGCGAGAAAGGGTACTTGAAGAGGCAGCCATTTATCGGCGCCTATACTTTTAGAATAGTAGAATTTCTTCAAATTTTTTATGTATGATCTTGTTCGATGACAATGCAATATTCAATAATAAGTTTTGCAAAAATAAAGTTTTTTTAAATGTTAAAAAGTGATTTTAAAATTTGAGTTTTAATAACATAAAAGCATTTGGTTTAAAAACTTTTTTGTTATATTATTCACTTGTTTATAATAAAGTATTAAAATATAAACAAATATATTAAAAAATAAGATTGATGCTACCATAAGCCCCTGCCCACCGAATAAATCCTGTATGTATGTATGTATGTATGTATGTATGTATGGATGTATGTATGGTATGTATGTATGTATGTATGTATGTATGTATGTATGTATGTATGTATGTATGTATGTATGTATGTATGTATGTATGTATGTATGTATGTATGTATGTATGTATGTATGTATGTATGTATGTATGTATGTATGTATGTATGTATGTATGTATGTATGTATGTATGTATGTATGTATGTATGTATGTATGTATGTATGTATGTATGTATGTATGTATGTATGTATGTATGTATGTATGTATGTATGTATGTATGTATGTATGTATGTATGTATGTATGTATGTATGTATGTATGTATGTATGTATGTATGTATGTATGTATGTATGTATGTATGTATGTATGTATGTATGTATGTATGTATGTATGTATGTATGTATGTATGTATGTATGTATGTATGTATGTATGTATGTATGTATGTATGTATGTATGTATGTATGTATGTATGTATGTATGTATGTATGTATGTATGTATGTATGTATGTATGTATGTATGTATGTATGTATGTATGTATGTATGTATGTATGTATGTATGTATGTATGTATGTATGTATGTATGTATGTATGTATGTATGTATGTATGTATGTATGTATGTATGTATGTATGTATGTATGTATGTATGTATGTATGTATGTATGTATGTATGTATGTATGTATGTATGTATGTATGTATGTATGTATGTATGTATGTATGTATGTATGTATGTATGTATGTATGTATGTATGTATGTATGTATGTATGTATGTATGTATGTATGTATGTATGTATGTATGTATGTATGTATGTATGTATGTATGTATGTATGTATGTATGTATGTATGTATGTATGTATGTATGTATGTATGTATGTATGTATGTATGTATGTATGTATGTATGTATGTATGTATGTATGTATGTATGTATGTATGTATGTATGTATGTATGTATGTATGTATGTATGTATGTATGTATGTATGTATGTATGTATGTATGTATGTATGTATGTATGTATGTATGTATGTATGTATGTATGTATGTATGTATGTATGTATGTATGTATGTATGTATGTATGTATGTATGTATGTATGTATGTATGTATGTATGTATGTATGTATGTATGTATGTATGTATGTATGTATGTATGTATGTATGTATGTATGTATGTATGTATGTATGTATGTATGTATGTATGTATGTAACCATGAATGTCTCTACATTTTTATTTATAAGGGTTTGCAATTTTAATTATTCTCGGCTCATAATAAATAATGATCCTCCCGTGGTGCCTGAATTGAGTTGTCTGCATTAAAACATTCTCCAACTTTCATTATCTTCGCCTAGTCGCCCGTATCACTCAGCTCCTCCTGTCTTTCTTCTTTCTTTCATTCTCTGCCTCTTCTCCTACCCATCTCCCCTTTTCCCTCTTTACTTGCTTCTCTCTCTTTCAATATTTCTTACTTGCTCGCTTTCTTTCTTTTTCTCTTTCTTCTTATAGTTATCTTTTTATCAATCTTTTCATTTGTTATAACTTTCATTTAGTTTTCGTTTGTCAACCAAGTTTCTATTACTTTATTGCCATTCTGATTCTCTGTGTGTGTGTTCGTCTGTGGGTGTGTTTGTTCGTGGTTTATGTGGTCGAGATTGTTATAGTTTTATTGTATTTTTAAATGTTTATCGGTCCGTGTTTTATTCTTTTATGTATACACGATTGTGTATGAATTTGATTTGAATGTCTCTTTGTAGACTTCATTGTATTCTTAATTTTCATTTGCAAATAACCTTGACATATCGCGATTTATTTTTAGACCAAATTAAAATATATACTAAATATATAATGTATACTATTATTATAACTATTACTCAGAAATTAGTTTTTTTAAATGTATTATCAATATATACTCGCATATCTTTTTTTTATCATCTTGGTCTCTTCTCTTATCTCTCCCTTTCTCTCCCACTTCCCTCTACCCCCTTCTCTCTTTCTCTATTCTCCCTCTCTCTCACCCTCTCTATCCCCTCTCTCCCTTTCTCCAAATTCTTCCCTCTACATCCATTCATTCCACTCTCACTTTCTTTTCCATCTCTCTTTCTCTTTCTTCAAAATTAATGGGCGCAATAAAAATTTCGATTCGATTGCTCTCAATTCCATCTCAAGTGCTACTGTGCTCTGCGCATGCGTCCCAGCGACATTTTTGTCATGCCAACAAAAATGGCCTCCAAATCACTTAGACGCGCCAATACCCAAGTGGTGGTGGAGATGGTTGTGATGATTTTTGCAATTTAAATTGAAATGCATATATTTTAAATAAAAAAACTTGTATAAATCCATATATGTATTTAAATAAAAATATATGTATATAGCAATGAAATATATTAATGATAAAAGTTGTTTTAATCTTTTTTCATCATCCGAGCATTTCTTAATAATTTTAAACAGACAAATAGCTATAAATCGAATTGATAAAATTTAAATATCTAACCCTCAATTAATGTGAACTTCCGCAAAGTCATCATCATCATCATCATCATCATCGTCGTCATCATCATAATCATCATCATCATCATCATCATCATCATCATCATCATCATCATCATCATCATCATCATCATCATCATCATCATCATCATCATCACCACCACCACCACCACCACCACCACCACCACCACCACCACCACCACCACCACCACCACCACCACCACCACCACCACCATCATCATCATCATCATCATCATCATCATCATCATCATCATCATCATCATCATCATCATCATCATCATCACCACCACCACCACCACCACCACCACCACCACCACCACCACCACCATCATCATCATCATCATCATCATCATCATCATCATCATCATCATCATCATCATCATCATCATCATCATCATCATCATCATCATCATCATCATCTTCCCTGTACTCTCTGTACTTGTAATACGGGCACTCAAATGTAGCTTGCGACTTTATATTACATTTTGTTGTGCTTTAAAGCCTGTTTGCTAATATTTAGACATTTAGATATGCTTGTATGTGGACACGCATATAGTAAAATTTGTTTCTTTGGCTGGATATAACTTTGCTTTAATATGTCGTCATTGCAAGTGTGAATAAAGAAATAAACAGGCAATGGTTTTGCCACACTTCTTAAGAGTTGTCCGTGGCTTCACTCTCAGTGACAAAGCTCAAAAACCCTACTGTGTCTGCCTGGTCCACAGCAAAAAAAAGTAAAAACTAAGACTTTAGCTGTAGATTTTTGTTGTAAAATTAAGTTACCAAAGGTCGTGGAATTTCATTATGTACAGTTGTACACAAAAGTCATATGTAGTTCAGGATTCATGTCAGTCATAGTTTGTCCAACAAAAAAACACGTTCATATTGAGTTAAGCTGGATTATATATAATATACACAACAAAGTACTTCTGGAAATATTGAAAATTACTTGGGTCATCTGGATTCCATTGGCATAATTAGAAGTCGACTCACAGATCTTCTGACGCCATCAACTGCTGGATGTTCACTAATGTTCAATATTCGTTTTCAGGAATGGGAAAACAAAGCTGAAATGATGTGGAGTTTGTCTCTCTGCCGTTCTTTCACTACTAAATTGACTCCGATATGCCAGGATATCAAAGTCTAAGATCAGTATTCAGAGGCTTCTTTGTCAGACCATCAGCCCGTCGCACAACACTTAACGATAGGTTAATCAACGTCGAATCTCAAACTGACTTCCTCACCAAACAATCAATTTTTATAGCTCAGCTTTATTTTACTCAGCCGTGATTGTGTCTCAACTAGTGAAAGTTGGTCTTGAAGTTCCACAGAGCATACACCATTTCAAACATATTCGTCTCCTGGGTGATGGTGATGATAATTATGAAATGGTGATAGTAGTAGTACTAATGGAGCGAGGTAGCAAATATGGCGGTCAGCAGGAGGAGCAATACGTAACATGGTGACATGTGAATTATGACAGGACGTCATCACTGATGGATGCCAGTTGAAAGAAAATGACCGTCAAGTAATTCTTTTCGCGTCAAATATATTTAGGTTTTGCTTTGATTTATTCCTCAGGCGCAGAACGAAAAATTTCCTGATTTTTTTCCTTTTTGAAACGAAAAATATGATTTTGCATCTTTCTTGCTCATTCTCTCGCTCTCTATATCACATTCTCTCTTTTTCTCCTTTTCCCTCTCCCTCTCCCTCTCCTTCTCCTTTTCCCTTTTCTTTTTCCTCTCCCTCTCCCTCTCTCTCTCTTTCTCTCTCTTTTTCTCTCTGTTTCTCTGTTTCTCTTTCTTTCTCTCTCTTTCCTCTTTCCTCTTTCCTCTTTCCTCTTTCTCTTTTTCTTTCTCTCTCTCTCTCTCTCTCTCTCTCTCTCTCTCTCTCTCTCTCTCTCTCTCTCTCTCTCTCTCTTTCTTTCTTTCGTTGTTTTTCTCTCTCTATTTCTCTCAATCTTCATTATTTTCTAATTTTTCTCTCTCTAAACGCATGTTCAGAAACTTGTTTCTAACAAGCGAAGCTTTTAAAAACCCTTTTTAAAAACAATGTCTTATTTAAAGTTTCTCAAATTTGAACAGCTGCTTTGGAGAGTTGCCTAAGACACTTTTTGAGAATTTTAAATTGCCTTTGTCGAGACACATTCCTCGATAAAAATTAAAATAAACTTTAATTAGATTTTTATCCCGAATCATGTCATGGAAACTGAACTTGTGTTCAAAGTTTGGTAAAGCTTGAATAACGGGAAGGGATTCAAAATTTAGTTAATATGCATGCCTTGACTGTTCATTTTAAAGATAAGTTTAAGACTGATATTCCTGTGTGTAGGAAATGCCAAAGAACTTCCTGTCTCTGATCATAATTAAATCCTGTTTTCGTTTTCCCTCTTCCTTTTTCCAGGCTTGGGACTTGCACGCAATTAACGAGGCAAAGTTGCCTTGAAGTACACACGTAGTAAGCCAAATGAAGCACTGTACAAATGGTGCTTAATAATTTGACTGGTTGCGTGGCTGGTGAAGAAAATAAACTGGAAAACTAGACACCGTAGAGAGTTCGCATTTTTGAATTAAATTTTTGCTATAAAGTTATTCCGAAAGCAATTAGTTTAATTACTCTCAGCTGCGATTATTTGTTTCGTAGGTGGAGATTTGGAGATTTCCTTATAAAATTTAGTGTTCGAGGAAATCTTCACCTACAAAAACAATAATCGCCTCTCAGCTAATGAATTTAATTTTTAATATGGAAATTTAAGCAAAAAAATACGGTTACTTTCAATTGCATTTTTATTAATTTGCAAAAAGGTGCTGAAGTTTCCTCGATATAACACGAGGATTGACTTTTGTAATTTTTCTTTTGTTTTTTATCTAAATTTATTTTAAAATCTTTAAAAAGACGTACACATAGCAATAAATTGTTTGCACATTCTATCACAACGCATTACTTTTAAGAGTAACAAAACTGCGGAAATGAAAATTCACTTTTAAAATTGCTCTTCTATTCTCTGAGGACGTGTGTGGGGGAAGGCTGGGTGGAAGTGACTCACGGAAAAGAGAGAGGAAAGGAGGAAAGATAGAAAAAAGAGTTAGAGAGAGGGGATTAAAAAAAGAGTATTTGTTGTTTAAGCAAACAGCATCAAAAATATTGCGGACGCCGTTGAAAACACAAATAAACAAAGAACAGCAAAAACTTTTTTGTGATTGTTTTTCTATTTTTATTTCAATTAAATTGATTTTTAAAGCTGGTATTAATACAAATCTTCTGAAAAAATGAAAGAATTTGGGAAGTATTTAATTGCGAAAGAACGCCAGCTCGGTTGAGAGTCAATTTATGTCCGGTTATTATCTTCCTCACAAGTTGTATTGAATAACGACATCCCCTCTTTGGCTCCTCTTCCTCCTCCATCGCTACTGCAAGGGGGTGGGAGGGTAAGTTAGACGCAGGGGAGGGGGGATTAAAGACAACCATGATTTATCGATAGGAAATAATTAGTTTTCCTAATTAAACGCTGCCGTGTTTTTTGTTATTGAGCCATTTGTTTCACTCCAGCACCAATCATCTTCAAAGAATATGGGTCACGGCAGGTCATGTGGCGTGACGACGAGCCAGCTGATTGGACGACCGAAATTGAGGGGAAAAGCGTTTAATAACAAGCTTCTCACAATTATTTGTTTTTGTTTCACCCCGCCTGACCTCGATCTTTTCAAGTACCCCATCTCCTTTTTTTTCTCTCAACCCCACCTATCACCTTTTTTTTAACCCCTTTCTTTGTTTTCTTTCATCATCTTTTCTTTTAAGATGATTTGCATATTCATAATGACGACCTAGCTATGAAACCAATCAATTATTATTTTTTAAATCTAAAATGCTATTAGGAAATACTGGAAGTGTTAGCGATATCGAGCCAATACAAATGCTGAGATACATGCAAAATATTTGTTTCCACACGTTGAACAATGAAATTAATTTGAACTTTTAGAAGTCAGTAAAATATTTTTGCATGGCAACAATTTTAACTTTTCATCTGCAGCCCCCAATAAAAACATCCCTGTATGTATGTATGTATGTATGTATGTATGTATGTATGTATGTATGTATGTATGTATGTATGTATGTATGTATGTATGTATGTATGTGTGTGTGTGTGTGTGTATGTATGTATGTATGTATGTATGTATGTATGTATGTATGTATGTATGTATGTATGTATGTATGTATGTATGTATGTATGTATGTATGTATGTATGTATGTATGTATGTATGTATGTATGTATGTATGTATGTGTGTGTGTGTGTGTGTGTGTGTGTATGTATGTATGTATGTATGTATGTATGTATGTATGTATGTATGTATGTATGTATGTATGTATGTATGTATGTATGTATGTATGTATGTATGTATGTATGTATAATGTATGTATGTATGTATGCGTGCTTGCATGTATGCATTTTTTCTTGGTATATGGCGCTTCCTTCGTTTTTGCATCAAAATAATATGTGTCGATATATAACACATGATGGATGTATTATTGTACTTATGTTTGTTTATTCGTTTGTTTTTATGCGCAAATACGCTCCGCTGTACGCGTGCATATTATGCATATGCGTGAGTCTGAAATGAACGATTTGTACGATTTGTTTGATTTATTGGATCTGCCTCCTAGAGATCTCGACGCTAAGAAAAAATATTGCAACAAATAATTGCATATCAAATATATTTCCTGTACTTGTGTACGCCTATGTTCACTTTTAAATACAATTTCAAAAAGGATAATTAATTATTTAAAAATTACTAGAATTTTTTTCAATTGATAATGATCATTATTTAGGTTATATCAATGGAAATAATAAATTTATACAAAATTAACAGACACAAAATCTTATGCCCGGTCCGTTCCTAAAATCTAATAAACTTTTTTAAAGACAGAAATAATAAGCCTTTTCCTGCACTATATGTTTTGTTTAATTTTGTTTAATTCTAGTAACTTGTTAAATGTTTAAAGTAAAATGATATTCGTCGAAAAAAATAATATTTATTGTTATTTATTATAACCAGAATTATGTAAAACAAATCACGCAAATGAATTAGAATCAAATTGAAATATGATATTTAAACAACGCCAACAACAGGCACAATTTACTTCTGTTCAGGCTGACTTCGGCCCAAAGGTTTCTAAACATGTAATTATTGATTATTTATAGAGTTAATTAAGACAATTTTAACAAGTAGTGAGATAAAAAAAAGAGTATTGATATTTTAAATTATTATCGGAAATGTTTATATTAGTATACTCACTTAAAAAATTGAAAAACATCGAAATTAAACTCGTTACCATTAACGAACTAAAAACTTGACCAATATTAACTTTTTCATTTGTCAACCCATTATGTATTATACATAAAACCTGGCTAGGCTTTATAAGATACCTTCCTAATTGAGAATAACAGGCACTTCTGCAGAAGTTGTTTTTTTAGTTGTACAAGAATAACAATTTACCATCAGAAACTTTTGTAAAAGAAGTAATAAAATAATTTAAATAGAAGAAACTATATGAAACGTTAATTGCTTGTTTTTCACGTCTGCAGTACTATTCAATACTAACTTCACTCGTAACCCATTCAATATAAGTAATAGTCAGTGCCCCACCGAGAAAATTACAGTTTTTCACTGTGAATTTAATTTGTCCAGTGGCAGATCCAGAAATTCCTGGTGATGCAGGTACTTCACTTCCAAACTTTTTTTACACTTTTTCCTCCCAAAATAAATGACCGGAAAGTGGGGCGGGTTGTCGTAGATATTTTCTAAAAATTTTTTCAAATAATCTTACTTTTCCTCCCAAAAATCTGATGACCAGGGAATAGTCGTAAGTATTTTTCAACATTCAACTACGCCATTCTCAAAAACTGGGTATTCTACCCAAAACAATTTGAATTGATACTGTGGTTCGGGGATGCAATTCCCAATCTCCCCTAGATCCGTCCCTGAATTGATCTCAATTATTTTTATAAAATTTTAAATCAAAACTTTATAATAAAAACTAAGATACAACCGAAATTTTTAGTCAATCCACAGAAACATACGTGCGTACAGGTATACTCACAGACGCACATGAAGACATACATATGCACATAGGAACACGCATACAAACACACAATATGCTAATTTAAACACGTCTTCAACAAAAATTTTTCTCGCACTCGGACACGTTAGCTTTTTTAAATAAGCGAGATGATGTTGCAGACAATGGAAACCAGATTCGAATATCGTCTCCTCAAAAAAATGAATTTGTTAAAATTACCATTTGTTTAAAGAAAAGTCATTTTTTATAATAAATAATATAAACTTTCAAATAGATGGTTGCTTTTTACAAGCTTTTAATTAGCTGCACTTGTTTTTTGACCGTTTTTAGCAGAATCTTGTAATCAATTTTTAACCAACTTGCTGACTGCTTAGAGGTCTAAAACATTCATCGTAAACAGAAAACAGATGACAATAGTTAATTTATTATTAAGTTAGCAATTGGCTTTTGAAAGTAGCTTGTCTTCAAATTTTTTTATTCACTTATTTAAATTTTTCGCTTTGCAGCTAAAGAGTATTGCGTAAAAAAAACTGATGTATTTAATTAATAATTTTAAAACTTCTAATTGGCTATTTTACACACAAACGAATATCAGAATAATTGAAAAGAAATTGAAACTCTTTTAAAGTTTTGCTTGTACAAGTAACAAGTGAAGATAAAAAATAAAAATAAAATGCTTTTATTTGCCTCTTTATCTGCGTCAACGAACTAAAATTTTTGAATCTAAAACAACCGTTTTATATATATATATATATGTATATATATATATATATATATATATATATATATATATATATATATATATATATATATACATATATATATATATATATATATATATTTATTTATATATAAACATATATTTTTTTATATAAACATATCTGCATACATAATTTGCTATGTATGTATGTATGTATGTATGTATGTATGTATGTATGTATGTATGTATGTATGTATGTATGTATGTATGTATATATGTATGCGTAAAATAATTTATATTTAGATTTAAACAAATCCGTCATTTTTGACGGGCTTTCTCTAGTAAATATATATTATTAGCGGGGTGCCCGGCGTTGCCCGGGCTTTTTAGAGGCTTTTCTATCGTTTTTTTCTCACGCTCCTGTTTCCTTTCCCACTTGCTCTCACGCTCCCTGTCGCTTTCCCTCTTTTCGACCACCTAGAGCTCTAAAACTTTCAGGAAAGCTTTATTCTGGATGACAATAAAGGAATTTAATGTTTCCGACATGAATTAAATCAATTAAAATTAATCAAATCAAATTAATCAAACAGTTCAAGATACTCTTTTATAGGAAACAGATATATATATATATATATATATATATATATATATATATGTATATATGTTTATATATATATATATATATTTATATATATATATATATATATATATATATATATATATATATATATATATATATATGCATTTTTATCTGTTGCATTTTCCTATGAAAAGGACATAATTGCACCTCTTTGTTTTTCCATTATAACTTTTTAAAATAATTTTAAAAAAATATTCTAAATAGCCTACAACCGATAGGTACCAAATGTACACAAAAATTTCATAAAAATCGGTTCAGCTGTTTCGGAGGAGTTTGAAGTCAAACACTATGACACGAGATTTTTATATTTGTAGATATATATTAATCAAAAAATAACTTTAAAATAAATGTTTCTATTTGCCTCTTTATCTGAGTCAACGAGCTAAAATTTTTGAATCTAAAACAACCGATACGCTCAATCTTGTTAATTATTTTGGACCTCTGGCGACTTATAAATAAACAACCGTACTGTTTTATTATTTTGACCTCTGGCGACTTTTACATAAACAACTTATTACAGTCGCTAGATGCCAAGAATTAATTTGATTTGATTAATTTTAATTGATTTATGGCCTAATTCATGTTTTGTCATCCAGAATAAAGCTTTCCTGAAAGTTTTAGAACTCTAGGTGGTCGAAAAATGGGTGAATTTTCGCTTCTAAGACTTGATCACCACAGAAAAACAAACCATCAAACAAACAAATCAACAAACAAATAAAGTTTATTTAATAAACAAACAAACAGAGAGACGAGTGAAGTTACACAAAAGCATTTAAAAACGACATGTCAAATATCATGCCTGGAATCTGTTTTTTGTAGGTTAGCTGTTCTATTAGCTCAGTTGTTTTTACAGCTGAGCTATTCTTACAACAGCTCAGCCATGACCCCCCCCCTAGATCCTCCACTTTACACATATATATATATATATGCATATATATTATGTGTAATTCAGATATTACTGTTGGAAATAATTTTGATCATAAATCAGCCTAAGAGCTAATAAGAGCACATCCCTATAAACATGAAAGAATCGTAAAAAGACGAACGAACTTGAAAACATTTTTTCATAAATGAATATATAAAATTTATGATCAATTGACTTGTACACCTACACTAACTTCATGTGAACATCATAGCAGTTGAACATATGTCGTTTTATTTTTACGGGGGCATCGTCATTAGCTAAGCCATCGTTATCATCACCGCTCCCATTTTCGTTCTTGTCGTCAACGTCATCATCATCATCATCATCATCATCATCATCATCGTCATCATCATCATCATCATCATCATCACCATCACCGTCGTCGTCGTCATCATCATCATCATCATCATCATCATCATCATCATCATCATCATCATCTTATTAGAATATAATTCATTTTGTCTAATTGTTCCATTTACTTTTCTTACTTTTCTTACACCACTATAGACAGGGACCATTGTGCTTCCATCACTCCAGCGACAGAGATTTTCTCAACAGGGAAAAGAAGTGGTGGATAGTTCAAAAGGACACCTACATGTTCTACTCCGCGGGAAGTCATTTCATCAAATACTAACATCAGTTTTTTTCATTTTTTTATGAAACTTGCATGAAACTTGGTACGTTGAACATTTTCCACTCAGGAAAGACTTTAGACAAAAACATATTTTTTTAATTTTGAAAACTTTAATTATTTCAAACACATTTAATTTTTTTATATTTTAAGATAGCTGGGTCATAAGCGGGGTTTCTTTCAGGCATATCTTCAGGAGACGCCCCCCGGAGCTAAGTCACCCCCCCCCCCCGAAAATAAAAATCAACTTCAAATAAATTTATATAGTAACCACGCCATAATTTTAAAACATAATACATTGATTAATAAATGTAGAACCAGTTAGTAAATAAAACATATAAAGTTACTTTCTTACCGCTGTAGACTGCAGATTTCATAAACTTTTATTATTTTTCTTTGGTCATGTTTGAACTTTTTTGCTTACATCATCAGCCAGGCGCACTGCCAATTCCATAACAGCTATTTTGTATTTAATATACCTGACAAAGTCGATTGAGAGTATGTTATTTGCGAGACGATTTGAAATGTTTCATCAATGTTAGGTTTAAAATATAAAGAAATCATAAGTGTTTGTAACAACTTTCTCGTTCTCAATGTAGAAGCTGTGCTAATTGCAGATTTAAAATCTTTTACATTTTCAATAAAAACAATTGTTTAATCAGAACAGCACAAAGCAGAAAAAAGTCCATTACCAAAACCTTTACCTTGTTGTATGATGATCAATGATCATAAGTATTAAAAAAACCTGAACTTCCAACCGAAGATTTCCTAGTTATAGTTGTAGTTTTATAAGCTTTCAAAAAACCTCGGAAAATAAAATTTTTTGAAAATTTCAGTTTTAAATACTTTTTTATATTTTAGCTTATTTGATTAATTTTCAATATGTTTATATAGTTTTTTAGTTAAATCATTTTATTTAAATTTGTATTTGGTAAAAAAACTGGGCCCCCGAGCCCCTGAAAGGCCCGCCACCTCGAATCGCATTGTCTAAAAGAAGCCCTGGTTATACGGGTTTTAAGATGTTTTCAAAATTAAATAAAAATAATTGTTTTAGTCTAAAGTTTTTTCAGGGTGGCAAATGTTCACCATGCCAAGTTTCATGCAAATGACTTCATCAGTTCTGGAGTTATTAAAGGACAAACACCATTTGTGCTTTAGGTAGATTGTATGATTTCAAATAGAATACAAGACATTTAAGCATTTTTTACATACTTTTATTTAAAACTCCGACTCGCTAATTGCGAGCCAGTCCCAAGCCTGGATAAATGAGGAGGGACAGTTAAAAGGATCAAATAATGATCCACGATAGGAAGAACTTAGGTGCTTCCTACATACAGCTATTTCAGTCTTAAAACACTTGGTATAAAGGAATATAAACTGTTATACAAACAAGTAAAGGAAAAAACGAGTTTTTTAACACAAACTTTGATTTCAAATACACTCGGTGTGTCTGTGTGTATACGAAAGATATTCAAATTACGTTTTTTGTTTTTTTTAATTGAATCATGCATTGTCATCCAATATGAAGATATGCTGAAAGTTTCAGCTTCCTAGCTAATCAAAAAGCTGGTTAAATTTTACTTGCAAGATTTGCGTACAGAGAAAGCCACACACACACACACAAACAGATATTGTAACCTAAATAAAAGTTTGTAAAAAAACTTTCATTTAACTTGACTTCTCTGTCTGTCTGTGGTCAAAATTGTTGAATTTACTTTTCACCAACTTTTAGACAAGTTAGAGCTTTGAATCTTTCAGAATAGACTTTAGCCACCCGCAAAAACAATATCCAATAGTTTCCGAAGCGATTTAATCATTATTTAAAATAATTTCATTATTTATTTTGCAACGTATTTGAAAATATTCACTAGATGGCGCCTGCGTCAATTAAATGAACTTTTAGGTAATCATGAATATGACAAAAACTTATTAAAATGTTGACTAAAGTATTACTATAAACAATGGTAAAACTATTATTGTATTTAGAAATTGATTTGCATAATTTAAAAGATATAAAAGTGTGTTTTTTAAGACTTTGTTTTTTTTACATTCTTGTTTATCATTTCAGTCCGTTTAGTGCATACATTGAAGATGGCCTTACAATTTGTTATGAACTGACTCCAGATGGAAGAGATTTTACAATGAATTGAATTCTACAATATATGATAATGGATTTGTTGATTTGTGCAAGAAGTGTCTGCTTGGTTGGTTGGACTGGTTCAATGTTTGTGACTTTATGTTTTGCCGAATATCGAAAAAAATGAGAGAAAGAGAGAAATGGGAAAGAGATAGAGAGAAAATGAGAAAGAAAGTTGGACGAAAAAAGATAGTGAGAGAATGATATATAGAGAAAGTGAGAGAGAGAGAGAGAGAGAGAGAGAGAGAGAGAGAGAGAGAGAGAGAGAGAGAGAGAGAGAGAGGGAGGGAGGGAGAGAGGGAGAGAGGGGAGAGAGAGAGAGAGTTAAGAACACGAATAAGCATGCTAATCGGAACACGGCGTCATCATTCGAGAGAGAGGGGAGGGAAAGGAAAAATCTCGCGTGACGTGGAATAAAAAAACAAGATGGCGGACGACGACACTTGAAAATAATTGTGCGAATTTCACAGTGAGACGTGTTGAGGAAAACAGGAGAGCTATGTCGATTGAGAAAAAGAGAGAGGGGAACATGGAAAATATAAAAAAAACGATAATAATAAATATTGATGGAAAGAAAATGCGGAGAAATAAAATAAAAGAGTTTCATGTCCAAGTGGACGAGAAATGTGAAGCGCTATACAAATGGAGCGCGTGGCGACGTACGTTCATTCGTGGAGGGCGAGTTGGTCGGTCAGTGGGACGATTACGTTGCGGAGAAGAGAGTTTCTTATATGTAATTGTTTTAAAGTTTAGAACTTTTATTACTTGTTCAAATATCAAATGAAATTTTAATAACTCATTATTATTACTATTATTATTATCAGCATCATTATAATAACTATCAGTATTATCGGTAGGTTTCATCATCAGTATCATCATCGTCGTCGTCCTAATTATCATTTTTACACACTTTACTTAACTTGACTTCTCTGTCTGTCTGTCTGTCGTCAAATTTTGCAATCGATTTTAAACTAACTTCCCGATGAGCTAGAGACTTAAAAATTTAAACATACCTCCGAACTGATTAACAATGCATTCTATCAAATATTCGGATCGATTGGACAAAATTTAATCAAATAATTATTTGTGATATTTTCGTTGAACTATTTATTGTCTATGCTAATATGCTCGTTGTTTATGTAACAGAATGTGGCCTACACAATCGATTATATAAAAGGATGTTTTTAAAAAACTTTGTTTTTGCTTCACTTGTTTATTATTATCACCATGATTATCCGCAGTATTATTTTTATTATTATATTGTTTAATACTTCTAGTTCTGCAATTTTTTTTATTTTTTCCATTTTCCATTTATTTATCATTTAATTTATGGACTACCTTGAGCGAAGTAATTTCGCCAGCAGACTTGCGTAATTTACTTTCAGCTTGCGACGCGTTTATATCCCTTTATATAAGCGTGTGTATGTGTGTGTGTGTTCAAGTGCGTGTGTCCATTTGCGTGTGTGTGTCCACTTGTGTTTGTGTGTGTTGCTGTGGAAGCATTGAGGCGGAAGAAAAGAATGTCGAAATCGTTGATGGAGGACAGAAAGACAAGGAGAGATAAAACACAAGCGGAGATTGAGCGGAGAAGATAGTTGATAGAATATTAGTAGTAATGTGGTAGAATATTAGTAATAATGTGGTAGAATATTTGTAGTAATGCGGTAGAATATTAGTAGTAATGTGGTAGAATATTAGTAATAATGTGGTAGAATATTTGTAGTAATGCGGTAGAATATTAGTAGTAATGTGGTAGAGTATTTGTAGCAATGTGGTAGAATATTAGTAGTAATGTGGTAGAATATTAGTAGTAATATGGTAGAATATTAGTAGTAATGGGTTAGAATATTAACAGTCAAGTGGTAGAATATTAGTATTAATGTGGTAGAATATTTGTAGTAATGTGGTAGAATATTAGTAGTAATGTGGTAGAATATTTGTAGTAATGTGGTAGAATATTTGTAGTGATGTGGTAGAATATTAGTAGTATTTAGTAATGTGATAGAATATTGGTAGTAATGTGGTAGAATATTTATAGCAATGTGGTAGAATATTAGTAGTAATGGGTTAGAATATTAACAGTCAAGTGGTAGAATATTAGTATTAATGTGGTAGAATATTTGTAGTAATGTGGTAGAATATTAGTAGTAATGTGGTAGAATATTAGTAGTAATGTGGTAGAATATTAGTAATAATGTGGTAGAATATTTGTAGTAATGCGGTAGAATATTAGTAGTAATGTGGTAGAATATTAGTAATAATGTGGTAGAATATTTGTAGTAATGCGGTAGAATATTAGTAGTAATGTGGTAGAGTATTTGTAGCAATGTGGTAGAATATTAGTAGTAATGTGGTAGAATATTTGTAGTAATGTGGTAGAATATTAGTAGTAATATGGTAGAATATTAGTAGTAATGGGTTAGAATATTAACAGTCAAGTGGTAGAATATTAGTATTAATGTGGTAGAATATTTGTAGTAATGTGGTAGAATATTAGTAGTAATGTGGTAGAATATTTGTAGTAATGTGGTAGAATATTTGTAGTGATGTGGTAGAATATTAGTAGTATTTAGTAATGTGATAGAATATTGGTAGTAATGTGGTAGAATATTTATAGCAATGTGGTAGAATATTAGTAGTAATGTGATACAATATTAGTAGTAATGTTTAGAAAGAGTTATAGTGACATTTTAATATGTAATAACATGGATTGTAGGTTGGTTAAGATGGATAAAGATAGAGATAGAAGTAGAGAGAGAAAGAGAGAGAGAGAGAGAGAGAGAGAGAGAGAGAGGCAGAAAAAGAGAAAGGAAAAAATATAGAGAGAGAGTCCTGGAGCGATTTATATGCCAAGTGAGTGAAGTGAGAGTGATCGAGTTATTTTTACAATTCGTTTCATTTCCTTCCAACAATTAATAACCTTCCCTCTCCGTACATGCACGTGTACTCACGTATGCTTGTGTACTTACGTGTACGTGTGAGCCTGTCTGTGTGTACGATCGTGACGTTGCACATGAATATAGAAACTTCATTTTTGGGTCCTGACTTGGTACTAGTGATTTTGTGCTACGTTTTGCGTATCGGCCAATAAATACTCCAATCTCTGATTGGGGGGTATCTATTAAAGGTATCGCTATATAACATGGCGTAAACGAACAAATATTGGTGCGTGTACGCATTTGTAGAGCACAACTCGAGAGTGTACAATGCTGTACAATACGAGGCACGGAGACGCTTGTTTGCAAAACCATCGAGTTATTTTATTTGGTCGAAGCGACAATTTACAACGACCAATATCGGATTAAGCGCGCAGCTTTTTGCTTTAATGTGGGAACGAATCAGCATAACTCGAATCAAAGGCGAATTTTTTTTCGGTTCTCCGCGTTGTTGAAAATTCGCCGCGCATAAGTAAACCGGGTAATGGTCCGACTGCGTTTGCGTCCGTGAGTTCCTGTGAATCTAAACGTCCGTGTAAGTGTTTCGGTGAGTGACCGTGTCTCTTTGTGTGTTTCCATGCCTGCGTTTGTACGGCACGGAATTCACACGCGCACATTCAAACGAACTACAGCATTGCACGTGAGCACATTCAAACGAATTACAGCATTGCACGTGAGCACATTACAAAAATACACGAAGACCCACAAAACACACTTTCCGATACGCGCACATATTTTTACATGTTCGCATACGGTACCAAACATACAAACTTAATCGCAAAATCAGATACACGATTACAAGCAATAAGACAACTAGACACATATCTAAAGATGACTGGACACAACCACGAACAACTGGACACAACTACGAAAAACTGGACACAACTACGAACAACTGGACTCAACTACGAACAACTGGACACAACTACGAACAACTGGACACAACTGCGCACAACTGGAATATAACTACGGACATCTGGACACATCGGTACGTACAACTGAACACATCGGTACGGACAACTTACACATATGTACACGGACAACTGGACACATCAACACGGACAATTGGACACATCAGTACGGACAACTGAGCGTCCAGGCAGACGCACAGACGACGATTCTTAAAGGGACAGTTTGCCTCACACAGTTGGCCACTGTAAGCACGATCGTGGTCATAAACTTGGGATCTAAGCCGAATATAATCTCGATTAAAAACAAGATTTTTTGTTTATTGTCGGCCTAGCGCAGAAAACGAGTTTGGAATTCTTTCGCTACAATGTCCCGCTCTTCATATATTACCGCTCCTTTCAGCGCACCGACGCCGCTGTCTTGAATTATTCTACGTTCGAACTTCATCGACCGTGTACGCGCGTGTGTGCGTGTGCTTATTTTTGTGTGTGAGCGGTGTGGGCAGGTGCGCGTTTGTGTGTGCGTGTTTGAGTGTATGTGGGCAGGTATGAGTGTGTATGTATATGTGTGTATGTGTGCGTATGAGTGTTTATGTGTATGTATGTATGTATGTATGTGTATGTGTATGTGTGTGCACACATGTGTGTATATGTTCATGACGATGATGAGGGTGGACTGTTCCTGCAAACAGATAAATGTGTGTTTGTTTTTATAAGCTATGGGGATGTGTGAAGGATAGAAAAACGTGTTCGACGATTTAAATCTTTTATTTTTGCACAATTTCCGTTAATCAACATGCCAAGTTATTCTATATCTCTATATCCTATTTAAGAATAAAATATTCTAACGGAAGTTTTAATCATAATAACATTTAGGCAATAATAATTATTATAGGCACATTTATAATCTCTAAAAAAATATTTAGACTTTTAAAGTAAATGTTCATATGCCTCCACGTACGCAGCAAACTGTATGTGTGTGTGTGTCTGTGTGTGAGAGAGAGAGAGGGGGGAGAGAGAAGGAGAAATAGAAGATCGGGAAAAGAAGGGAGAGAGAATGAGAAGGAAAAGAGAGAGTACATAACGGCACGGGCTTTCGACATGGTTTTTGATTTATAGTTGAGAGCGTTCGATTTCGGGCATATCGTCGGTGTTAATGGAGTGCTTTGTATGTGTGGCCATGTAGAGTTTGGTCGGCTCATGCCAACATAAACTACGCAGGGCGCATTGTGTAGATTCGAAACCCTGTCGCAGTATCTTTCAACCCGTTACTCTGGCCTTTTATAAGCAGCTCGCCAGCCAACTTCCTCCCTGCTCCTTTCCCTACCCTTTCCACTCTCTCTCTCTTACTTCATTTCTTCTTTCCACTTTCTCTTCCAGTCTTCTTCACTTATTCCATCGCGTCGCTTTTCCATCTTCGACTTGCGCACACGTTTGTCCTTTGCAAGCAGTTTGTATTTTGTATGTTTCGATATAAACGGAGATATAAGTCTCGTTAAAGACCAAAAACTTTTTAGTTTTGCTTGGTCGATGTGACACTAAGAAGAAACGAGTTTAAACGATAAAAATATAAAGAGAAAGAAAGCAACAAAACAAAATTAGAAACACAGAGCGGGACAAGGACGCAAAGAGAAAGAGACAGAGAAGCATACGAAGAAGGCTGTGCAGCATACACGCCATCGTCTCATAATCCCGTGTAAGAAGAAATCTCTTTCAATTGTTTTATGTTCTAACTTGAGGCTTGCCTTTCAGCACGCTGGTAATTACAATCAATATTTGATCAATGCTACTATGCATACACTCAGCCACCATCCAAAATCAACTTTCCACTTCTTCCCCCCTTCTCCCTTTCCCTCAGCACCCCCCCCCCCCCAATTTTTCACCTTTCTTCAACTTTTTCTTATCTTTATACAAACTATCCGATATCCTCAACTCTTCCCTTTGAAATTCATAGCCAGCTGAGTCCCTATGGATATTAGATAGTCCTTGTAAACGTAGAGGAATATGCTTTCTAGCGATTCGTAACGTTAAAGTCGAAGTTATTTATATCACAATATTTCTCGAATTTATTTTAACTTAATTATTCTCCCTTGAAAAATAAATCTTTTAACTGGACTCAAATAAAACTGAATTCTCTCACTTTGTAGAATTTCGCACGGTTCTAACAAATCTTTTGTAAATTCCAATTTCTCTCTGCAGCACGTCTCTTTAAACTTTTATTTTTCTTCTCGAACACTCAACTTTATAACACACTGTCTAGTTTCTCAAAATTCATACACAAAATAATATTTACATTCTTACCAATCAAAATCAGGAAAAAGATACATATATATATATATATATATATATATATATATATAATTTCTAGATAAAAAAAATTAGTAAATACGCACACACATACACACATACATATATATAAAAACATATATATATATACATATATATATATATATATATACATATACACATACATATATATATGACTTATTGTTACGAAATATCCAATCCTAATCAAATGCACACATAATAAAATAAAATAAACAAATACTATGAAAAATACGTAAGATGAATTATCTTCATCTTACAGTCCTTGTTTTTTGTTTTGCACCAACAAGGACAAATTGCTAACGATTCGCTAACTTTCCATGTACTCGCAGGTGGAGGAGATATTTGTCATAAGCTTAGTTAACTTTTGATTTGACCTTCGTCACCACTTCACTACTTCATCACCTCAGTTACGTGAGCCTAAGCTGTCTACTTCCTTTAAAAATTCAGTTGACAGAAGTTTGGACAGTGGCGTAGCGAGGGGTAGGGGGCAGTCACTCCGGGCGCCTGTGGGTAGGGGGTGCCAAAGGAGACGCAATATCAGTGGAGGCAAATGTTTATAAGATTTCGGAACAATTTCGAGAAAGGTACTTATGACTACCCCCCCCCCCTGGTCATCAGCTATTTTTGGAAGAAAAGTTGACGGATGGGATTTGGTAGGGTCGCATTCCTTAGACTTTGTCCTGGGTGCCAAAAACCTTAACTGTGCCACTGAGCTTATTTGGTTTCCTTGATCACCCAATCACCTGGAAATTAGTTGTTTGAGAGTTAAAGGAATGAAAATAATCGTTAAGAAATACAAATAAAATAATAATAGAGAGAACAATAATAAAAAATAATAATAATAAAGTTGTTATTATTTATTTACACTTTGCTTTATTAAAAGATATGCAATTTGTGCTGCCTCGTCAGTAAACACAAACGCCGTGTATCACACTGTATTATTTTATATTCGCCTCAGATTACTGTTTATTTGTTTGAGTGCATGTTTGCCTGTTTTTATGTCCGTGTGTTTATAGTTTTTGTTGCCGACTGCTGATTGTATGTATGTGTGTGTGTGTGCAAGTGGCTGTATTTGTGCATTAGTGTACAAATGATTATATGTGTGCAAGTGATTGTATGTGTAAAAGTGATTGTATATGTACAATTGATTGTAAGTGTACAAGTGATTGTAAGTGTACAAGTGATTGTAAGTGTACAATTGATTGTAAGTGTACAAGTGATTGTAAGTGTACAAGTGATTGTAAGTGTACATGTGATTGTAAGTGTACAAGTGAGTGTAAGTGTACAAGTGATTGTAAGTGTACATGTGATTGTAAGTGTACATGTGATTGTAAGTGTACATGTTATTGTATCTGTACAAGTGATTGTGTATGTGCAAGCGATTGCAAGTGTGCATGGGATTAAACTTGTATAAAAGTGAGTAATCTTATGAACATTTGAGTTTAAAGTATCAATAAGAGTTAAGTCGTTTATGGAATGTCGGTGACTTCCAGAAAGATCGTCGTGAAATCCCGTCACATCCATAAAACTTTACGTCGATAGAAAACATTTATAGGTCTGCTTGTCGGTCGGCGTGCCTCCTCTCTCTATAATTGTGATTTTTATATTATATTTCCTATTAAATAACAGGAATCCTAATATGACATCGTAAATCGAACAACATTGTTTATCTTTATTTGATCACAAATATATTAACTGTTATTGAAATTAAAACATTTAACATGATTTGTATATTAGTGATAGGAACTATATGAACCACTATCAGAGTAACCTGGGGATGCTCTGGGTTTTTCGAGGTTTGTCTATCGTTGTTTCTCTCTCGCTTTTTCTCCCGCTCTCGCATTTTTTCTCTCTCTTTCTCTCTTTTTTTCCTCTTCTTTTCCCGCTACCTTTTTCATTCCAGTTCGCTCTCCCGCTTCCTCTCCTTTTCCCGCCACTCTCCCGTTCCCGCTCCCTCTTCCTTTTTCGCTCCCGCTCGTCTTCCCGCTCGCTTTCTCGCCCCTTTCTTTCTTCCTCTTCCTCCTAACTTTTTTCGCAAAAAAGAACAAAAAAAAACATAAATAGATTTTTTAAAGTTGCGGGAAACCTTCTTTTAAATTTGTTACGTAAACTAAATTTAAATTTTGCTAAGTAATAACTGTTTCTGCTCTTTCAGCTATTTTCTTGATAGCTTGAGTTTTTTTCCGACCCGACATTCCGAGAGCCACAAGCAATTTGACGAGTGAGCGACCGGCTAAGCCCCTGGCGCCTACTTCAACTGGAAAAATCTCGACTCTATACCCCGCACGCTCCAAATCTTGGGCAAGGATTCTGTAACGTTTTTCTTTCAAGATATTTGAGGCTTCCATGTTGCTTTCCAATGGCACTGTTAGTTCGATGAACAGCAACGTCTTGGCCAGACTGGAAAAAATGACAATGTCCGGTCTCAATCCGCTGCTGCGAACCAATTCCGGAAAGCAGTCTTCATCTTTTAAGTCCGCTGATATCCTCCAGTCATTTGCCGCATCAAGCAACGATTCTCTTCTCGTACTTGCCTTTCTGCGGCCCAAGTGCTGCAAGCTTTTTCTCAAGAAATAAACTTTACTTCTGGGGCACAACTGCATCGAATTGGCTAGTCTGCAGTTCTCCTTGATAATGCCCAGTATCTCTCTTAGAACCTCATTGTGGCGCCACGTGTATCTTCCCTTTGCCAAAGCATACGGACAACATGAGAGAATATGAATCAGAGTTTCTGTTTTCTCACACAGCTTGCAGGCTTCATTTTCAAGCTTTCCCCACTTCACTAAGTTCGAAGCTGTCGGCAGTTGATCGTACATCGCTCTAATCACGAAAGATAGGCGGATGGGCGAGTAACGCCACAAATCATTCCATGTCATCGAATGTTGAACTGCCGCCTCCCATCTAGTCCAATCGCCCTGTTGCGACATCTGAGCACCTAACTGCACTCTTTCCAACTCCATTGCTCGCCGAGGCCGAGTTTTTGATGGACCGCGCTTAATTTGAACTTTTAGAAGTCAGTAAAATATTTTTGCATGGCAACAATTTTAACTTTTCATCTACAGCCCCCAATAAAAACATCCCTATATGTATGTATGTATGTATGTATGTATGTATGTATGTATGTATGTATGTATGTATGTATGTATGTATGTATGTATGTATGTATGTATGTATGTATGTATGTATGTATGTATGTATGTATGTATGTATGTATGTATGTATGTATGTATGTATGTATGTATGTATGTATGTATGTATGTATGTATGTATGTATGTATGTATGTATGTATGTATGTATGTATGTATGTATGTATGTATGTATGTATGTATGTATGTATGTATGTATGTATGTATGTATGTATGTATGTATGTATGTATGTATGTATGTATGTATGTATGTATGTATGTATGTATGTATGTATGTATGTATGTATGTATGTATGTATGTATGTATGTATGTATGTATGTATATAATGTATTTACTGGTATGTACTATACAAACCTACTTACCTGACTGACAATACAAATCGTGACCGACGCATTCCAGTTGGTTTTGTTTTCCACTTTTTCGTAAAATGAAAAACAAAATCACTTAATGGAAGAAATGCATTCAAATAGATTCGAAGAAAAATAAGAAAGGAATGAAGAAAATATGAAAGAATAATTGAAAAAAAATTGAGAATGAATGAACTAATAAAATGGAGTGGCTTTTCCCGCTTCATTGTTGCAGTTTGATTAATAAAGTGGAACAATGGAGAAATTCGGAAGAGAACTTGCGTCGATTGCGGAATGTCACGCAAGTAAGTTGCGTGGTGGTCTGCGTATCGAGGGCCTTGAAGTTAAATTTGAGCACGGTTTGAATTACATCGATTGCCGTTTTCCGCTATCCTCTATTCACTTTTCCTCTCTCTCTTTCTCTCTCTCTTTCTTTCTTTCTCTCTTTCCCTATCTCTCTCTCTTTCTGTTCGTATGTCTTTAATTGTTATTATTTTTCTCTCCTCCAATTTTTTTCTTTCCAGCCACCTCGCTTGATTAACTGTCGACTTAGAAATGTTCAATTCATTCGTACGGAACGGCTTGTCACGCTTCAATGCCACCACTCGACATTTGTGCTCTCGTGCTTACGTCATTGTGACATAATTATATTGTCATCGTGACGACATTGTAGCATCTTAGTGACATCTTTGTAGCCTTATTACACTGTAACGCCAATGTATTATGTATTATAACTACGACGTTAGCGTAGCAGTGTGTAAGCATTTAACTTTCTGAATGCTTCTTTACTTTAAATTATTTAAAATCAACAACAATTTATTTTTACCTGATCCCAGTAATCGTGGAATCGTAAACACCAAGCTGATATTTTTAGTTTACAAATAACGGAAAAAATATGCAGTACATGGTGGGCTTTTGAAGTATCGCCAGCCAGGATCAGCTCGCGTATCAGCTATCAAGAACAGTTATCTGCCACCATCACTTGTAATGGTTTAGCTATAGCAGTGCACCAGTGACATCGTTGCTGAACGGCTTGAATTACTCTCCTGTTCCAGCTGTTAGCTTAGCACAGTGGTTCCCAACCTGGGGGTCGCGAAGTTATTGACCAAATTATGGACAAAGTATTGTGAGAATCACGCTATAAGTTATTAATATTACATTTATTAGTTGTTTTATTATTGTGCAAAGTTGTTCTCAGTCATGAGTCTATGAAACATTCAAACCTCAAACGTCACTTAGAAACGAAGCATTCAGAACACACTAAAAACGATTTGGGGTTTTTCTGTCAGCATGAAACTAGCTGCAAACGTTAAAGACTTGATCGAACACAGCATTAGTGCAAGCTTCATATGAAGCTGCATTTGAAACTGCCAAGCAAAGAAACCTCCACAAGTGGAGAAAAGCTCATCAAACCCTGCATGTTGAAGATGTTGAAATTAGTTCTTGGAGATTTCAGTGAAGTAAAAATGCAAAGAACATCTCTGTCCAATAATACTATTCAAATACTATAAAACGAATTTTATCTTTGTGGTGATATACCGCCCTGGAGGCAATCCCGTGAGCGATTTGTTCTTCACGGAGCTTGAGAGCATATTGGAAACCCTGGCAACTTACAACCTCCAAATCATTATTACCGGCGATCTTAACGTCAGGGTCAACATCTCTAATGACCCCCACTCCATCCGTTTTCTCAGCCTCATACGTTCATTTGGATTTATTCAGTCTGTCGTCGGCCCTACGCATACGCATGGTAACACTCTGGACTTGGTCATTACCCGATCAGATCTTCCCCCTCCATCTATCATCGTTGATCTACCACAGGTGTCAGATCACTCGCTTGTGCGTTTCCGGATCCCGGTCCGTCATCCTCCCCCGCTGCTTATCGACGTCAACACCCGGGCTTGGAGAAGTTTCGACCCAGAGCAATTCCGTTCTGATTTACAGGGAAGTTCTCTGTGTAATCCGGCGGTCTATGAGACGATGTCAATCAGCCAGGTTCTTGAGACCTTCGACACAACCTTGTCATCACTTCTTCACAAACATGCCCCGCCTCGTGTTGCCAGGCTGCGCGATCGGCCCCTCACCCCATGGTTCGACTCTGAATGCGCTGCCTTAAAACGAAGATCGAGAAAGTTAGAAAGACGTTATAGACGAACACAAGATCCCATCGATCGCACTTCATGGATCAACCACGTGCGAACGTCTCATGACCTTTACAGACAGAAACAAAATCTCTACTGGAAGATGAAGATTGACGACAGCCGAGGGAGTCCTGGGAGATTATGGCGGACATTATCTGGGGTGCTCGGTCGGGTTCGGAGCAACCCGATTTCGCCAAAAGATCTTACAGCCAATGATTTCTCGAGAGCGTTCAATGATAAGATAAGAGATATCCGCCAGTCTACGTCACATGCTTCCAGTCCACGATTCGACCCCGGCTGTTGTTCCTGCGACCTGCTGAGGTTTAAACCTGTGAGTGTCGACGACATTACCCGGCTCATCAAATCTTCACCAAACAAAAATTGTTCCCTGGACCCAATACCGACATGGATGATCAAGCAATACTCTAGTGAACTGGCACCGTTTGTGACATTCCTGGTAAATTCATCGCTAGAGCGGGGACAGTTTCCTCCTGCCCAGAAAAATGCTGTCATCACACCGATCCTGAAGAAGCCGAATCTAGATCCGCTCAACACCGGTAACTACCGCCCAATCTCGAATCTGTCCTATCTGTCAAAACTACTGGAACGATGCGTAGCCGCCCAGATAAACATCTACCTCCGTGAAAACAACCTTCTCCCGATGTTTCAGTCGGCGTACAGAAATCAGCACTCCACTGAAACTGCTGTCCTGAAGGTACTGTCTGATATTTACGCTGCGGCTGATTCGGGTCGGATCACGCTACTGGGACTTCTGGACCTCTCAGCTGCTTTCGACACTGTTGACCATCAAATTTTGGTCAACAGGCTCCATTTCTCGTATGGTTTCGGAGACGTCGTCCTCGAATGGTTTCGTTCCTATTTGACTGATCGGTCCCACTGCATCCGCTCCGGAGGTGTTTTGTCCACGCCTACCTCTGTCCTGTGTGGCGTCCCGCAGGGATCCGTTCTGGGCCCGTTGTTGTTTCTTCTCTATTCCGCGGACGTCCTACATATTGCCACGAAACATCGGTTTTCTGTCCATTCTTACGCTGACGACCTGCAGATTTACGATCACTCCCCGCCAGCGTCGTGTTCCGATCTGGTCCCCAGGATGTCTGCATGTATCAGCGAGATTGGCACTTGGATGGCAAGCAATCGCTTGCAACTCAATCCTTCTAAGACCGAAGTGATCTGGTTGGGCTCGCCTGGTCGACTCAGCTTCTGTCCGAAGGGGGATCTGGTCATCGCTGGTGTCTCAGTCAGGCCCTCCACTTATGTTCGTAATCTTGGCGTGATGGTCGACAGTAGCTTGTCTATGGAGGCACACATCTCTCATCTTACTCGTTCATGCTTCTATCATCTCCGTCAACTGCGCGTCGTCCGCCGTAGCCTCACCATGGACTCCGCCCATTCACTCATTAGAGCACTCGTGCACAGCCGGCTTGATTACTGTAATGGTGTCATGGCCGGACTTAGACAGTTTCAAATCAATAGGCTCCAATCCATTCTCCGAGCAGCCGCTCGTCTTGTTCTTCAGCTGCCCGGCTGGTCTCCCGTATCAGATCTCATGCGGACGCAACTTCACTGGCTTCCTTTCCCGCAGAGAATTCAGTTCAAGTTGGGTCTGATGGTATACAAGTGCCTCCACCACACGGCTCCGGTCTACCTGCAGCAATTGTGTGTACCGATCTCAACGCTTGCTGGTCGGTCCCACCTTCGATCGGCGGCTGCTGGCGACTTGTTCGTTCCATCGTCAAAGACAACGACTCTCGGCAGGCGCGGATTCTCCACTGCTGGTCCAGTTGTTTGGAACAGCCTATCTGCTGACCTGAGGAATCCAGCTTTGGACCTCGGCGGTTTCAGGAAGCTGCTTAAGACAGAACTTTATTCTTAAATTTATGATTTGACGCGACGCGCTTTTGTGACTTTTTAAAAAAAGCGCATTATAAATTTACATTTACATTGATAGGGCCCAGTCGTTACCCATAATGACAAAAATTGCCAAAGAGCTCATTGCCATCCCTGCAACAAGCACTCCAAGTAAGAGAGCTTTTTCGATGAACGTCGTTCTAGATTAAACCCAGAAACTCTAGAGCAACTAATACTTTTAAAATACAATTACGATTTTTGATTTGTTCTTATTTTAAATAATGTTAAAATAAATGTACCTATTATTTGTCAATAGTCATCACATTTCGAGCTAAACTCGAACAAACTTTAACTGGTCGATTACATTCGAACTCGAATAAAAGTCGAACCAAACTCGAACCCCACAGCTACCGAACCCGAACTGAACTCGAACCCCACAGCAACCGATCCCGAACCGAACCTGAACCCAAAGGGGACCAAACCCGAACCGAACCCGAACCGAAACATGATCAACCGAACCGAACTCGAACTTCTAATTTTGGGTTCGATTCCCATCTCTAGTAAAATATATTTATTCAGAAGAGTTCAAAGAAGAGTTCCTATTTTGTAGTGAATTGAAACTACCACAAAAAGTGAAGATATTATAGAGAAGATAAATACGTTATTTGAGATTGGAGGATTAAAGTGGAAAAAAGTTTGTGGGGTTTGTACGGATGGTGCACCATCTATGCTTGGTTCAAAATCAGGTTTTCAGAAAAAATAAAAAAACTAGCTCCACAAACAAGGGGAATACACTGCATGATTTACCGAAAAAACTATTTTTGGTGTTTTTAATTACTTCTTAAAATTACCTTTTTTAATTGGGGGTCACGATCACTTGGCCACTCGGAAAAGGTTGGGAACCACTGGCTTAGCAGCTTGTTGCTGTTATGCCTGCAAATATGACTTCTTGGAAAGATATCTCTCCCAGACATCTTAACAATATCGATCTTTTCAAATCTTAGTGCGTGGGAGTGCACAAAGTTCAATTGTTTATAAACTGCCACACATAAGTTATAAGTTGTTGATTTCTAATGAAACGTGGCCGTTGTTGTTGACGTTGGTTTGTTTGTTGGATTTTTTGTTGTAGTCGACGTTTCGTTTTTATTTTCCTGTAGCTGTAAAGAAAAAATTAGAAATGATGATCCAGATAGTCATGCAGTTACTTTGTGAAGTAGGTTTATGCTTAAGTGGCATGCAATTTCCACATCGTTAATTATCCTAGATTGTGTCTTTCGTAATTAGAAGCTGCTTCGCTTTCTTGTGGTTCTTGTGGTTGCTCTTTCAACTGTTTATGTCGGATGGTTGTGAAGAGAAAGAAATTGTCCACAATCCATGTTTTGAAGGGTTAATTTAAAATCTTCATGGCATATAGCTTATGATGATGATGATAATGATGAAATGATGACAATGACGATGAGGACTACGATGATGATATATATATATATATATATATATTTTTTTTTTTTTTTTTTTTTTTTTTTTTATAATAGTTTATAGTCCTTTACACCAAGTGTTTTAAGACTGAAATGGCTGTATGTAGGAAGCACCTAAGTACTTCCTGTCGTGGATCATAATTTGTTCTTTTTAACTTTTCCCTCCTCCTTTCTCCAGGCTTGGGACTGGCTTGCAAATGCAAGGCGGAGTTCATATATATATATATATTTTATATATATATATATATATATATATATATATATATATATATATATATATATATATATATATATATATATGTGTGTGTGTGTGTGTGTGTGTGTGTGTGTGTGTGTGTGTGTGTTGGTAGTGATAGTTAAAATATTCATTCTATTTATAAAGTACTTGAAATTTGAGGAAAGGCACACAGACGGCGTCGTCGAACTGTGCAAACATTTTGACGTTTTAATTTCGTCTCCTCTTCCACTTCAACTTTTATAAATGCCCCCCATGAGTGGAGACTACAAAAGACGTCTGCCTCTTCTCCCCCAGACATATTTTCTTCCCCATCTTTTTTCTGGAATGAAACGGTGGTGTCCGGTGGTGTTGTAGGAAGATATTGGTGAGTACCATGGTGATGATGATGATGGTTATAATGATATTAGTGAAAGTTTTGAAAAATATTTGTTGTTGATAATGATGGTTGTGCTGATAGTTATGATGATATTGACGCTGATAATGATGATGGCGACGACGGCGACGACGACGATGACGACGACGACGATGACGATGACGATGACGATGACGATGACGATGACCATGACGATGATGACGACGACGATGATGATGATGATGATGATGATGATGATGATGATGATGATGATGATGATGATGATGATGATGATGATGATGATGATGATGATGATGATGATGAGGATGAGGATGATCATGATCATGATCATGATCATGACGACGACGACGATGACGATGATGATGACGATGACGATGACGATGACGATGACGATGACGATGACGATGACCATGACGATGATGACGATGATGATGATGATGATGATGATGATGATGATGATGATGATGATGATGATGATGATGATGATGATGATGATGATGATGATGATGATGATGATGATGATGTTGAAGATGATGCTGATGATGATGATGATGAGGATGATGAGGATGATGCTGATCATGATGATGATGATGATTTAACTGGATGTTGGTCCTGAGCTGTTAGTGTTGATGAAAAATTCCGTCGATCAGCTGTTCAGCCAGCTACCTCAAAGCAGCATCAAAAATTATCATCATCGCTGGGACATCACTTTCAAAACTTCAATAAATCACTTATTTTGCTATTTTGGTCTATAACACAATAATTGCTTCCTGTGCGTTAAAGCTTTTTCTTGATTGTTTATGCTAAAAATGTTTGTAGTTAAAAGTTCACAAACACTTTGCCGATGTTTATTTTGATATAATTATTCAACTATTCATAAAATGCCTACTATCTCACCACAAGGGTAAAAGGCTTACCCCGCAATATTCTTGTATTTTAATGATTTTGCGAAGATCAGATTAAAAGGATTAGGATTCGAATTGCGTCTGAGAAATGATTCTGTAAAGCGATTAACAATATTGTTGCATATCTTGAACAACTACCCATCTATAAAAATATTTGTTGTCCTTGAATCAGGGATGGCCCAAACACGGCCCGCGGTCCAGAATACAGCCCGCTAAAAGTTTTCATCCTGCCCGATAATCTTTTAAGTATTTCCAAAAGCAAGTGAAGGTGAATTTAAAAAAATTAAAAACATACTTTTAAGACATTTATAAAATTTCATAGCGACATCGTATTGTTAAAAATATTACCCATTGAGTGGTAAACAAAAGATGTTTATAGTAACTATGACGATGAAAGTTTTTGTCGACATTATCATATGCTTCTTTAATTTATTTTTTTAATATTTTTTGTAATTTTATTTTTGTTTAATTAAACTATAAATTTTTTGAAGCGGGCAAATTTTTTACCGATCTTCCGAACTTCAAAACGCCCACGGACAGCCCAAGGACAACCGGACCAATGAATGTTAATAAAAGGATATAACAACCAAAATGTAATTTATATTACTGTCATGGTTGCATAAACGCGTTTTTAAGTTAATTCTCATGCAGACACAGATGGACAGTTGTAAAATTTACAGTGATTTTTACAAGACCTGTAGAAACAGCTTGGCACTTAAAATAACGGCGACTTACGGAGATAAGTTCTTCAGCTCGATTTATCCAATCTGACACCATGAAGTTTATTGCTTCGTTTGGCGACATGTCTGCTGTGAACAGCTGTTTTAACAAACGAAAGATACAACACATATCACTTTTATAGAATAAATTTGCGAAATTTTAGCATATGAATTTCTAGTTTTATCAATTACGCAAATTCAATCCGGTCCACCAACTTTTTGTTAATTCTTCATGTGACCCTCTGAACAAAATGCTTAGACCAGTGTTATTTCCATTCACTAAATAATTTCCATTCCAATTCTAATTCCATTATTTTTTTTACAAATAATTTCCATTCCAATTCTAATTCCATTATTTTTTTCAAAATAATTTCCATTCCAATTCTAATTCCATTATTTTTTTTCAAATAATTCCTATTTCAATTCTAATTCCATTTTAATTTCAATAATTTCCATTCAATTCTAATTACCATTGCTAAAATGATTTCTATTTCTATTCTATTTCCATTATCATTTCAAAAATTATTTTCTAATTCCATTATTAAAAATAACAGTCACTATATTCGTTCCTTTAAAAAACCCTTTAGAGATAATAATACATAGTAACAACAACAAGCTTATCAAACATTTATTGTTATAACTAAACCAAACATCCAAAAATAACCAGAGCAAAATGCAAATAATTAATCGGTCAAAATGAATTAAGTTTCAGAAAGGCTCTCATCTCTAAGGACTGTTGCATTCTGTTGCGTCGCCCTGCAGTCAAGATGCCACAAAGAGAGAATATCCGCTCCACGTAGGCTTGAGAAGCTGGAGCTGACAATAAATCTTGGGCTAGCTCATACAGTTTGCTGTAACGTGATGTTTTTTGCTTCCAAAAATCCAGTGCATCATTACGCTCATCTTCTACAATATCAGCTATGTAGTTGTTCAGCTGATAATGCACGGCATCTTTTTCACTTATACTGCTAATGCCAGCGCAAGTTCTAAGTCGATTAGACTGAATTTTATTGTCTAAAAATTTAAAAATTTTTAATGATGTTGGAGTTAACACCATAAGGGATGCAGATGCAGAATCCGACACATAAACTTCCTGCACTGAACTTTCCTCGTTTTCACAAACGGTGATTATGTAAGCTTTAGCAGCACGCAGCAGCTCTACATATTCCGGGGACATAATTGCTTGTGCCATCGTCGGATCAAGCAAACATGCGGCCGCTGGAATCGGATTAAAGTTTTCCGTATTCGGGTCTAGAAGTGTGGCGAACCGGTAATGGAGATCATCCAGCATTTTTGATGTTAGTGCTTTTGCAGATGTGTGCTGCTGCAGATGACATCATACAGCTTGACTTTTCACAACATTTCTTTCTTTTTCTTTGCTCATGCAGTTAGCATATGCTTGTGAAAACGCTTCAAATGGGCGCGAAGTTGCTAGTGTTCTTGCCAGTAATTTGTGTTTTGTAGTTTCATCCGTCACCTGACAAGTTGATTTGTCTGAATCTTCGTCATACGAAAATAATTCCCAGAATACGCTATCTCTTTTTCTACCACTTAAAGATTTTGAGTAATTTTAAAGTCACAAAAATGAATATGAGCACACAACACACGACACAATATTTAGACCAACTAAGAGAAAAACAGTTCATTGAAAAGGGGACTTTTATTTATATATCATGGGAACGGGGCAATTTTGTAGATCCTTTATTCTACTTTCATTTTAAATTTAAAAATAATTCCTACTTCTCATTCTAATTCCATTTTATTTTAAAAAATAATTCCTACTTCCCATTCTAATTTCATTTTTATTAAAGAAATAATTTCTAATTCTCATTCTAATTCCATTTTGGATTGAAAAATAATTTCTACTTCTAATTCTAATTCCATTTTTATCACGTGATTTCCATTCCTATTTCTAATTCCATTCCAAATTTAATTCCTATTTCTAATTTCCATTCTCAAGAAAAAAAAATTCCTATTTCAATTCCTAATTCAATTACCATTAATGGAAATAACACTGGCTTAGACAACCTTGCTTTCAATAAATATTATGATTTCTTATTCCTTGACTTGAAATTCCATTTCTCTCATTGGAGTTAAACAAATTTCTTGGTCAAAAACGCAAAATGTGTGGAAAATAACAATGTTTCCCATTGCAGTGTTCGGTCGTGTTGGTCCAGGAAGCCTTGTAACTTTGTAACACATCTGTGCAAGCGGTTTTCTTTACTACTGAGATTTGTTGGTAGTTTAAATTTTGTATCTATAATAAATCTTAATGCTTATATATATATATATATATATATATATATATATATATATATATATATATATATATATCAACAAAAGACAAAAGTATACATCAGCACATTGATAAATATTGATCCAGCTATGAGGTATATACTAATCTGCATTTTGGCAATAATTACCAATGAATATTGTTTAAGTTTCAATATTTATACACATATAAAATAATTATAAGCATTTAAATACCTGCACACAGACGTAAAACAAACAAACAACAAACAAAGATATACATATAAAACTGATGAAAACAAACGCACACATACATAGCAAACGTACATAGATTTAAAACAAACAGCGATTTCATCTTGTATTAGGAAGAGGAGGAAGAAGATGAAGACGTGGTGGAGGAAGAGATTAATGAATTTGTGCCAACACTGGAGGCCAGACATTCTTCATCTTTGTTTATTTCATTTGTCGAATGCAAATATAAAAAATTAGAATTCAATTAACCAGAGGCCCTATTATCGCTCATCAGTAGGCCAACTGTGGAATCTCATATCTATGTTCCTCTGCACAGCCATCTCGTATCTATGTTCGAACGAGTTTCTGCAGAGGAGGCGCGCAATGGCCGCCAAAACGAAAGAGCAATTAAAGTGATAAAAGCAAATATTAATGCTTCCATGGCAAATACGAAAACAGAAAATTATCAAGTGCTAGATAACAACGTCACGTGATTTATGCAAACAACTCAAAATATTTTCCTTCAATAATTTTTTGTTGTTTCACCGAACAGCAAACACGCACGTGCACAGAAGAAATAAATTATACAAAACAAGAAAATAAATAATAAAAACACAAATAAAATAAAAATATTAAAAAAGCAAACGGAATTTTCTATCTTCTGTTGATTCTTCGATGGCTGGTTTTTGATTGATGTCGTGTTTCCTGTGGAATTCATTTCTCTCTCCTCAGCATTTGTAATGTGTCGTGAGGTGGTGACTCATTAATTATAAGTAAGTCGAATTATTTAACAGGAAGTCATAATAAATAAGCAAAGAATAATAATTGAGAGAATATATTAAATAATTATAATATAAATTTTAATATGATCGGATATACATATTTTATATAAGCAATTTTTTATATTTATATACAGTACTAGTGAAGTATTTATTGACACAAAATGAATCAAAAGTAAAATTTCTTCTAAGAAAATTATGTGAGCATTTTTTAGAGCATCGAAAAAAATAAAAATTTTTAAAATAGATAGACTACTACTAATACTTCTATTATTTTTTCCTATTTCTGTTGCTGCCTCCGTTAATGAACCACTACAACTACTTCTATATAACTACAACAACAACAACAACAACAACAACAACAACAACAACAACAATAACAACAACAACAACAACAACAACAGCTACTATTACTACTACTACTACTACTACTACTACTACTACTACTACTACTACTACTACTACTACTACTACTACTACTACTACTACTACTACTACCACTTCGACAACTACTACTACTATTATACACATACAACTTTCGAACACAAACACACATTCACATAACTCAACTTGATCATTTCTCATTAATAATTGCCACATACGAGATTCATAGTAGAATTCCATAGGAAGCAATATTCTACACAACTCGAGGAAAAAACATTTAAAATCGAAACAAGATAAAGAACCTAACAAAGTAACAGCAAACCCCAAACCATAGTAGCCAAAAGCTCACAACAAAATGAGCAACAACAAATTACAACATCTTCGACAAAAACTACCAACAACGACAACTGAACTGACAACAACAATTCAGAACATCATCATCATCATCGGCGTGGTCCAACAAACATGCAACTACAACTTGGTGACAAAACTCAAGAAAGTAAATTTGATAAAGTCAATATAACAATAGAGCGTGTGTTTGTGTGCGTGTGTGTGTGTGTGTGTTTGTGTGTGTGTGTGTGTGCGAGTGTGTGGTGTGTGTGTGTGTGTGTGTGTGTGTGTGTGTGTGTGTGTGTGTGTGTGTGTGTGTGTGTGTGTGTGTGTGAAAGAGAGGGAGAAAGAGAAAAAGAAAGAAAGATAAAGAGAGGCGGAAAACGATGGAGGACTCTCTGTAAACTTGGATGTTGCATGTAGGGAAGCGATTGGGTTAGATAATAAATGCCTGCGCAATCAACGCCCTCGCCGAAGTGTTTCACTCAAGATGCAATTTTAATGCGCCTCTTTCTTATACTGATGTTGTTATGGTTGTTGTTTGATATTTATGTTATGTTCGTGTTGTTGTTTGTTATTTATGTTATGTTTGTTGTTGTTTGTTATTTATGTTGTTATGGTTGTTGTTTGTTATTTATGTTATGTTGCTTGTTGTCTGTTATTTATGTTGTTATGGTTGTTGTTTGATATTTATGTTATGTTCGTGTTGTTGTTTGTTATTTATGTTATGTTTGTTGTTGTTTGTTATTTATGTTGTTATGGTTGTTGTTTGTTATTTATGTTATGTTGCTTGTTGTCTGTTATTTATGTTGTTATGGTTGTTGTTTGATATTTATGTTATGTTGGTTGTTGTTTGTTATTTATGTTATGTTCGTGTTGTTGTTTGTTATTTATGTTATGTTTGTTGTTGTTTGTTATTTATGTTGTTATGGTTGTTGTTTGTTATTTATGTTATGTTGCTTGTTGTCTGTTATTTATGTTGTTATGGTTGTTGTTTGTTATTTATGTTATGTTGCTTGTTGTTTGTTATTTATGTTATGTTGGTTGTTGTTTGTTATTTATGTTATGTTGGTTGTTGTTTGTCATTTATGTTATGTTTGTTGTTGTTTGTTATTTATGTTATGTTGGTTGTTGTTTGTTATTTATGTTGTTATGGTTGTTGTTTGTTATTTATGTTATGTTGCTTGTTGTCTGTTATTTATGTTGTTATGGTTGTTGTTTGTTATTTATGTTATGTTGCTTGTTGTTTGTTATTTATGTTATGTTGGTTGTTGTTTGTTATTTATGTTGTTATGGTTGTTGTTTGTTATTTATGTTATGTTGGTTGTTGTTTGTTATTTATGTTGTTATGGTTGTTGTTTGTTATTTATGTTATGTTGGTTGTTGTGTGTTTTGTGCTAGTTAGCCGATTCTCTTGCCTATTTGTTACAATTTCAAATTAAAATAAGTTGTATGTTCTGGCTGCTTCAAATATAGGTTGCGTCACGTTTTGTTGTCATTGAAGATGACGTTGTTTTTTATGTCCTTTTATGGAGGCGATGTTGCATGTCAATAAATCAATAATTGTATTTATAATTAGCACATCTCTTTTCCCCTGGAACAAGCATTCGAGGTGGATAATTATTTTGTTTTTCCATGCAACAGCAGGGAAAGGGAAAAAAGCTGAAAAGTAGTTTCAGCGATTCTTATTCAATAATCGAAACACGAGAAGACGATAAAAACGCGCGAGATTTGGCAGCGAGACTTGGCGAGATGCACGTGATTTCGCCGGCCATCAACGGACCACCCGCAGGCGACAATCGCTGTATGGTTTAAATAAACAAACAACTAACTTTTATGGCGACGCCCAAACAACTGTTGGTGGTCCCTTGGGGGAAGGGGAATAGTGTGCTATCACGGTGGTGGTGGTTGTGATTGTGATGATGATGTAGGGAGAAGTGGCTATGATGATGAAGACGGCAATTGTTATGATGGTGATGATGATGATGATGATGATGATGATGATGATGATGATGATGATGATGATGATGATGATGATGATGATGATGATGATGATGATGATGATGATGATGATGATGATGACGATGATGACGATGACGATGATGATAATGATGACGATGACGGTGATGATGATGATGATGATGACGATGATGACGATGATGATGACGACGATGACGACGACGATGATGATAAGCTGCGTAACGGAGAGTAAAACGAACTAACAGACAAATTTGTATCGCAAATAATTTGTGAAAAATTAATTTGATAAAACATTCTTAAATCTCTTCCGGCTGACTGGACTGTATCATGCCAGGAATCGTTTATTGAGACTGCTTGGAGGTGGAAGCGTCGACCTCAGATCACAAGGCTGCAAGTTCACTTCCTGACAACTTCTGACATGCGCACAAGTATAAATTTATTAATATTTAATAAGAAGAATGTTCGAAAGTTTTCCGAAAGTTAAACGATTTGAGTGGAAACATATAGTTAAAAAAAAACAGAAACTCACGTACACTTAAACACACGCACATATGCAGATCTAAGTACAAACACACAAACTCGCACACACATATACACACACACAAGCTCGCACACACATACACACACACACAAGCTCGCACGCATACATACACACACATACACGCACACACATACACACACACACAAGCTCGCACACACATACACGCACACACATATACACACACACACAAGCTCGCACACACATATACACACACACAAGCTCGCACGCACACACATACACACACGGACTGAAAAACACTTAATAGAGTCCGGGCAGGCGATAGAAAGAAATCTAGAGCAAGTTTCCGGTCCGAGGTAGTGATTTAGAGTTTTTATTTTGGAAAAATTGAATAAAAATAATAACTGGACGATAACAAAACAGCGAATAATCATAATAAGAAAAATAATCATAATAAGGATAATAATAATAAAAATAATCATAATAATAAAAATAATCGCTCTTATTTATTGTTATTTCCACTGTTTCAACAGAAGCGTTGGAATCGCAATCATCAATGTTGTTGTTGTCGTCGCTGTTGTGCAGCTGTGGTGGTTAAGGTGGTTGTGGTGGTTGTTGTGGTTGTTGTGGTTGTTGTGGTTGTGGTGGTTGTGATGGTTGAGGTGGTTGAGGTAGTTGAGGCGGTTGAGGTGGTTGAGGTGGCTGAGGTGGTTGTGTAGGTTGAGGTAGTTGTGATGGTTGAGGTGGTTGTGGTGGTGGTGGTAGTTGAGGCGGTTGAAGTGGTTGAGGTGGCTGAAGTGGTTGTGATGGTTGAGGTGGATGTGATGGTTGAGGTGGTTGTGGTGGTTGAGGCGGCTGAGGTGGTTGAGGTGGTTGAAGCGGTTGAAGTGGTTGAGGTGGCTGAAGTGGTTGTGATGGTTGAGGTGGATGTGATGGTTGAGGTGGTTGTGGTGGTTGAGGCGGTTGAGATGGTTGAGGTGGTTGAGGTGGTTGAGGTGGTTGTGATGGTTGAGATGGTTGTGATGGTTGAGATGGTTGAGGTGGTTGTGGTGGTTGAAGTGGTTGAGGTGGTTGTGATGGTTGAGGTGGTTGTGGTGGTGGAGCTGATGGAGTTGGTTGAGGTGGTTTTGGTGGTGGAGTTGGTTGAGGTGGTTTTGGTGGTTAAGGTAGTTGAGGTGGTGGAGTTGGTTGAGGTGGTTTTGGTGGTTAAGGTAGTTGAGGTGGTGGAGTTGGTAGAGTTGGTTGTGGTGGTTGATTTGGTTGAAGAAGTTGAACTGGTTGAGGTGGTTTCTGTTAGATTATGAAAAACAAATTGCGAAGTTTATTATTATCAAACTTAATCGAATATAATGTTACGAGCACAGAGCTGACAATGGCGTCGAACAATCAAAACATCGGAAGAAGGAGCAAAGAACTAATTAACATAAAAGACAATAAATCGTTGTAATCCAACACCCCCCCTCAACGATTTATTCGTTGTCAATGTTAAAACAGTCCAATGTCTTGAGCTAACTGTTTAATCTTGATTGGTCCTAATGGTTTAGTTAACAAGTCAGCTATCATCTTCTCGCTCGGACAGTATCTAACATCAATTTCACCAGATCTGTATAAGTTACGGATGAAGTGATACTTGGTGTCAATGTGCTTCGTCCTCTGAGAACACCTGTCATTCTGCAGTATTCTAATACAACTCTGGTTGTCTTCATATATAATAACAGGCTTCTTTATTTCTTGGTCAAGATCTTTAAGTATTCTCAGTATCCATAGAGCTTCCTGAACTGCTTCAACTAGGGCTATGTATTCAGCTTCAGTAGATGAGAGAGTAACCATAGTCTGTTTTCTACTCACCCATGAAATTGGTGAACCTAAGTACTTGAAACAAAATCCTGTGTTAGATTTTCTGTCATTCAGATCACCTCCCCAGTCAGCATCTGCATAACCTATTAGTTGTGTGGCATGTTGTTCACTCAAAGAACCTAATTTCAATTGTTTCTGTTTGGTGTCATTCAGATATCTAAAGATTCTTTTAACTTCAGTCCAATCAGATTTCTTTGGATCACTAACATGTCTTGCAAGAATTGAAGTTCCTACTGCAATATCTGGTCTGGTGTTTGTCGACAAATACAGTAGAGATCCTATGGCACTTCTATAAACTTCTTTATTCTCAAAACACTCTTGTGGTTCTTGTCTCTTTTGATATCCAGTATCAATCGGTATGCTTGATGGTCGGCTATCGGTCAAATTGAATTCTTGTAATTTACTATCAATATATTTTTGCTGGTTTAACAAAAATATGCCATCTTGGTCTCTTTGAAATTGAATTCCAAGATAATACTTTAGATTTCCAAGATCTTTTAAAACAAGAACTTTATTCATTTGGTGTTCAAATTCTTCAATCATTGATAAATCAGTTGTCGCCACAATAAGATCATCAACGTGAATGGATAAGTATATTAACTTTTTGTTATCTCTTTTAAAATATAGACATGGATCATTCTCGCTTTTGTTGTAACTCTGATTACTGAGAATTTCATGAAGTTTCTTGTTCCATTCATTGGCTCCTTGTTTCAGTCCGTACAAATTCTTTGAAAGTTTGCATACCAGATCGTTGTTACCGAAAGGTGCAGGTTGCTTCATGTAAACTTCATGAGACAGATTGGCATTAAGGTAAGCTGATTGTACATCATAATGCTTAACAATCATTTTCTTCTGACCAGCTATAGTTAATAATGCTCGAAGTGTAGTTGTCCTAGCAACCGGTGCAAAAACTTCATCGAAACTATCACCATATTTCTGAGAATAACCTTGAGCAACTAAACGAGCTTTATATTTGACGACATTTTCATTTTCATCAGTTTTTATTTTGTATACCCATTTACTTCCGATGGCTGTTTTATTCTCGGGTAAATCTGTCAAAATCCAGGCTTTATTCAATTCTAAACATCTGAGTTCTTCTTTCATTGCTGCAATCCACTGTTGAGCTTCTGTACATGATACAGCTTCTTCATAGGTTCTGGGTACAATCGGGTTAACTGTCACTTTGTTGATAACCTCAAACCTCTTTGGTGGTTTCCCTTTGTTAGGTCGTTGAGATCTCCTGAGTTCTACTTGCTGTTTTGGTGTTAACTGAATAGCTGTATTGTCTTTATTCAATTCGATTTCATTACTTTGAATCGTTGCTTTATCATGATCCACAAAATCATCTTCAAGTGATAATTCAACAAAATTTTCTTCACTAGCAAGATCAGAATTAAGTCTCTGTTCAGTTCTGGTTTGATTTGAATGGGGGTCTCCTTCAATGAAAATGACATCTTTACTGATGGTGATTTTGTCTGTTTCTGAATCAAGCAAACGGTAACCTTTTGTCCCTTCCTCGTAGCCAACAAAAATTAACTTTCTTGCTTTATCACTTAACTTTTGTCTTTTATTTGCAGGAATTGAAACATAAGCTTTGCAACCAAACTTTCTGATGTAACTCAAATCGGGTTTCTTTTCATTCCACATCTGGTAGGGTGTTTCTTCACGTCCTGTCACTGGGAGCCTGTTTTGCATGTGGTTGGCTGTAGTTACTGCTTCTCCCCAATATCTGTCAGGTAAATCAGAATCAATCAGCATGCTTCTCACCATTTCGACCAAGTATCGATTTTTCCTTTCAGCACAACCATTCTGTTGAGGTGTGTAGGGATTTGTCAGTTGAGTCTGAATGCCTTCATTCTTTAAAAACATCTTTAGTTCATCTCCTGTGTATTCACCTCCTCTGTCTGATCTGATTATCTTTGGAGTTTTTCTGAATTTTGTTTGAACATACTTGACATATTCTTTAATTTTTGATGACACTTCAGATTTGTATTTCAACAAATAAACTTCTGTGTATCTACTGTAGTCGTCAATCATAGTCATGAAGTATCTGTTGCCACTGGGTGTTGAGGTAGACATTGGTCCACAGACATCAGTGTGTATCAAGTCAAGCACATCATCTGTTTTGGATTCAGATTTCTTTGGAATAGGCTTTCTACTCATTTTTGCTTTGATACAAGTTTCACAAATTTCTGAAATTTCACAAGGTTTTATATGGAAATTCACTGCAGAATCATGAGCAAGAGTCTTGATGGCATTAATATCTCTATGACCCAACCTGTTGTGCCAGAGATGTATGCATTCTGTAGGCATGTTATTGCAAGTAACTCTGAATGTCTTTTGGGTTGTGATGAATTCATAGAGGCCTTTTTCTTCAACTGCATGTAACATAATTTCACCATCTCTTATTACATGACATGTGTTTCCTTTGAAATGTACTTCAAATCCAAAACTAGTTAGCTTCTTTACAGATATCAAATTTCCTTTTAATTCTGGAACAAACAACACATCTAATAACTTTATTTTCAAACCGAGATTTCCATCAGGACTAAAATTCTGTAAGTACCCATAACCAATACCAGATGATGTTAATTTACCCCCATCAGCCTGAACCACTTCAACCTTCAGCCTTTTGTCCAAAGCTGCAAAAAAATTTCTATCTCCACACATGTGTGATGTAGCACCTGAATCTATATACCACGAATTGATGATATTAGCTGTACGTGCTATTGAACAAACATCATAACCTTGTTGAAAATTTCTTTTATCATTAACTTGAGTAAAATGTTTCACAGCTTTTACTTTATGTTCAGGGTGCTTCTTCTTCCATTCTATATATTTTCTACAGTCTTTTTTGATGTGATTTGGCTTTTTACAAAAGAAACATGTCAAGGTTGATCTTCCTGTTGATACGTTTGGTTGGTTCTCACGAGTAGCATGTACATTCATCGCCTGTTGTTCCTGATGTTCTGTTACTGAGGTAGTCATTTCTGTTCGTCTCTTATATTCTTCTAAGAGTTTATTCTTGACAAGCTCTTGAGTCAGGTCTTCCTCAGGTCGAGTTTCAAGGGCAGTGATTAATGTTCCATAACTATCAGGCAAACTACTTAGAAATAATGCAACAGTTAAATGTTCAGCAAATGATTCACCGAGTGATGACAACTGGTCGATCAAATCTTCCATTTTTGCCAGATGTTGCTCCATATTTCCAGTTTCTGTCAACTTTAACCCACAAAGTTTCTTTAACAAATTAACTTTATTCGATAATGTAGACTTTTCATGATATTTCTTTAGAGCATCCCACGTTTCTTTAGCAGTTGTTAACTTCCGGATGAGATTCAGCTGATTGTCTTCTACAAGTAAACCGATCGTGGCTCTAGCTTTACGGTCCTTCAATTGCCATGCGGTGTTTGTGGGATTCGGCGAGTCTTCACTAATGGTATCCCACAAATCTTCTTTAGTCAACAAAAGTTCGATCTTAAACTTCCAAGTTTGATAATTATGATTATTTAGTTTCGTAATTCTCGAAGCTGTACTTTCAGTCATTATTAAATTCAGTTTAACTTACGCTCGAAAAAAAAAATACCCGGATGAGCGATGACTAATACCTTAGAAAACTGACTTAACGACTATCTTTATCGCAATTTACACGTATACTGGGCCCATAACCTGTTAGATTATGAAAAACAAATTGCGAAGTTTATTATTATCAAACTTAATCGAATATAATGTTACGAGCACAGAGCAGGCAATGGCGTCGAACAATCAAAACATCGGAAGAAGGAGCAAAGAACTAATTAACATAAAAGACAATAAATCGTTGTAATCCAACAGTTTCTTACAATTCAGGCTAGAGCCCTTGGAAAGAAAAGTTGTCCCAAAATAGCTGATGACAATGAGTGTGTGGCTAGTTGTTAGTATTGTTAGTGACAACTTGTAACTAATTTTTCCAAAATTTTCCCAAATTGTGTATACTTTTTTCAAACTTCACTTCATGACGACGACGACGACGATGATGATGATCATAATCATGATCGTGATGATTGTGATTCCACATTGCAATATATAATTATATAAGCAGCAATTTAATGCATATCTATTAAGCGGCAACTTTGATATAATTTTCAGTTAATATATTGCCGATAATAACACACATAAACGCACACACACTCACCCATAGACACACCCACGCACACACACCTTCCCTCGAACACGCACACGCACGCACACAGTGATGAATTACTGGCAAGTTTTACGGAGTAAGATGACATCCTGCGATTTTAATTTCTCCTTCGCTGATTCGCCAATGTGAATGATGACTTCATTTGTGAATTTGACATTTATCTCTGCGTCATTTTCACTATCTCTCTTTTTCATTTTCTCCATCCGCCTTCAATCTATCTAACTATCATTCCTTCCGTCCATCAATCCGTCAATCTGTCGATCAACACATCCTTTTTTCCTACATCCATCATTTATATATCCATCAAACCATCCATTAATTAATTAATTAATTAATACATACATTCATCAAACCATCCATACATTTATCAAACCATCCATTCATCCATCAATTCATGCATCCATGCATCCATGCATTCATGCATCCATCCATCCATCCATCCATCCGCCCGTCCGTCCGCTCATCCACCGTCACGTGTCCATCCATTCACAAGGAGCACATCCATCAGTCCATCCAATCCATGCACTTTAATCCGAGCACGCCGGCAGCATAGAGTTAGTAGTAGATCAAATGAAACCCCGATCTTCAAACCAGACACGCTTGAACGAATTCGATTTCGTGAGCAGCATAGCAAATGCATCCATATATCTGTCGACTGCAAGGCCGCCGACTACGAGTTATAATCCTCATCAAGCGAATTAGCATCTCGTCGTCTTTCATATTTCATCCGTCGCAGCGGCGGTGCTTGCGCGTGCGTCGTGCGTCGGTAGCGTCTTTGCTGCGGCACGTTGCGGTAGTTGCGTTACGCGCGTCCGTGTGTCGGTCTGTGCGATTTTGTTTCTTCTTTGTTAATGCGCGCAGTCGTTTGAGTTCGGCGTTCTTGTAGATCAAAGCAGTTCGTTGGTAATATTGTTTGTCGAATGTTCTTCTTTTTTTTGTGTGCGTGCGCATCGAGAGCGTGAAAAGCGTCTTCAAGTGAACGCGCGTAAATTATTTTGATGTGCGTGCTTATACTTGAAAGTGTGTGTGGTCAGCGCCCGTGTGCCGATATGTGTCGCTAAATTACAAAACTTCGATAAAACTGTCCAGCGTGGTAAGGCTGCAGCTGGTGAACGTACGTGCTGAACATTAAAACAAGCGCTGTAGTTATTATATTATATTATTCATCAAACTATGTAAATAACTCGTTTCTTAAATATTTAAAGTCACAACCAATTCTTCTAGAAGCTATCTTTAACTTTTGTTTGTGAAAATGAAATCGACCAATTGATGGGCTGTAGAGTTTTGGCCACAAAACGTGCGCCATAAGCCAAGAAAATTGATTCTGGTAGTGCAGTGGTAGTGGTTATGGTTAGGCGTTAACTTGCTGGCCTAGTGATGGCTAGTTCGAACCCGAGCAGTTTCGAAGCTGTTTGAAACGGTAGCCTAGTTCATCAGGTGGCGGGTTGGAACTGTTAAGTTATGATATAACAGCTACTGTAAGTTAACGAAGAAATTTGTGGTGCTGAAACTTTATTGAAATGCTCCTAGTGTTATAATATAGCACAATTGCCATATGCTCTAATATATGTAATATTGTTTTAATTTTAATTGTAATAATATTTACAAGCTTTCTCTTTTGATAATATAACATTATTATTTTATGTTCCAACATACGTGATATTGTGGTGTATTTTACATATTTTCTTATAATTGTATTTTTACTATTTTATTTTTAATTCATATTTTTTTCACTATTCATGTTTTTAAGTAAACCATATCAATATAATGGTACAGTATACGTATTTTCTTATATATTTAATACTGTGGTATAGTTTACATATCCTCTAATATATGCAGGTAAAAAATATCTTTTTCTATATATGATATTATCGTATGGTGTAACCATTTCTTTATACATGTCATATTGTGATGTAATCAACATATCTATATAAATAACTGAAATGTTAAAAATAATATTAAAGTGTACATATTACAATTTTTGAACTAAACTTTTGTTTTGAATATAAAAGCTTTGGGCGATAGTAGGTTATAGGTATTAGAAAGATAACGCCCAACGCTCTTAAATTCAAAACAAAAAATGGTAATATGTAAACTTTAATATTATTTTTACCATTATACGAGCGTTTGTTTAAGAAAAATGTTTTTTATACTATATATTATTTTTTATTTATTAGTGTTAATTTTTTTATAAATCTAAATATTATTCATATTTTTCATAATTTTTAGTGTAAAATTTTTTTAAAATTATCTATATAAATAAAAATAAGTCTCTAAATGTGTCGCTCGAGAACGGCTGGACCAAATGCTACGAAATTTAGATACATGTCATATTGTGATGTAATCAACATATCTATATAAATAACTGAAATGTTAAAAATAATATTAAAGTGTACATATTACAATTTTTGAACTAAACTTTTGTTTTGAATATAAAAGCTTTGGGCGATAGTAGGTTATAGGTATTAGAAAGATAACGCCCAACGCTCTTAAATTCAAAACAAAAAATGGTAATATGTAAACTTTAATATTATTTTTAACATTATACGAGCGTTTGTTTAAGAAAAATGTTTTTTATACTATATATTATTTTTTATTTATTAGTGTTAATTTTTTTATAAATCTAAATATTATTCATATTTTTCATAATTTTTAGTGTAAAATTTTTTTAAAATTATCTATATAAATAAAAATAAGTTTCTAAATGTGTCGCTCGAGAACGGCTGGACCAAATGCTACGAAATTTAGATACAACATGGTATTCAAGTATTCACTAAGGAGAAGGTTCTTATCTATTTTTCTAAAGGGCTCATTATTTAATTTTTTATGAGGAAAAAACGTTCTAGGCCAAAAGTGCCTATGTACAAACATCAAAAGTTATTGCGTAACCAAATTCAAATTTAATTAACGTAACAAAGTTTAAAGAAGGTTTCAAGCAACTTTGACCAAATCTATTTTACGTTTTATGGGCAAAAAGAAATTAGGATGAGAAGAAAAAAGAAAGGGAGTGGGAATGCGAGCGGGAGAACGAACGGGAGCGGAAGCGCGAGCAGGGTTGGGAAAGCGAGTGGGAACGGGAAGAGAACACCAGAGCAAGCGGGAAAGCGATGCAAAATTTCGTCCAAATTGCTATTTAGAGTAAAGTTATCAATATCGTTGAAGAATTATTAAAAAAAACAAAAATAATTTAGAATAATAATCAAACTGATTTATTTTTATAATTTAAAACTGTGGAATTGTAAAATAATATCATTACACTGGACATGGTCATTATAGGGAGAGGGTAGGCAGGCGGGCGATTGCGGGAATTTGTGTGATCCCGGTCGTTGAGATGATGGAGAATTGGCCATATATTAAATTTTAATTATATCATAAAATAGGTCCCCGACCAAGTTTGGATTGTAACGATTTTGTTTAGAAGCCAGTTGAAATTGAGTTCATGGCTTGAAAATAAATCTCTTGTTCTCTCCCTTCAAACTGTGAAGTTACAAGCACGAATACACAACAACAACAACTACTACTACTACTACTACTACTACTACTACTACTACTACTACTACTACTACTACTACTACTACTACTACTACTACTACTACTACTACTACTACTACTACTACTACTACTACTACTACTACTACTACTACTACTACTACTACTACTACTACTACTACTACTACTACTACTACTACTACTACTACTACTACTACTACTACTACTACTACTACTACTACTACTACTACTACTACTACTACTACTACTACTACTACTACTACTACTACTACTACTACTACTACTACTACTACTACTACTACTACTACTACTACTACTACTACTACTACTACTACTACTACTACTACTACTACTACTACTACTACTACTACTACTACTACTACTACTACTACTACTACTACTACTACTACTACTACTACTACTACTACTACTACTACTACTACTACTACTACTACTACTACTACTACTACTACTACTACTACTACTACTACTACTACTACTACTACTACTACTACTACTACTACTACTACTACTACTACTACTACTACTACTACTACTACTACTACTACTACTACTACTACTACTACTACTACTACTACTACTACTACTACTACTACTACTACTACTACTACTACTACTACTACTACTACTACAACTACTACTACTACTACCACATACAGCCACAACTACAACTACTACCAAATCAGCAGATACAAAATAAACAACTGCAATTATCTTTAAGTTGTGTTCAACAACAGTTATGTAATACAACAGAAAAGAGCTACAGCATCATGTCAACAACGTGCCTATGACTTCAACATACAAACACGAAACAACTTCAACATCGTCATCAACATCAAAATAAAAATTAAAATCAACCCCAATATCAATATCAACATTAACAACAATAGCAGCAGCAACAACAACATCAACATCAACAACAACAACAACAACAACAACAACATCAACAACAACATCAACATCAACATCAACAACAACATCAACATCAACAACAACAATCACAATAACGGGAATAAAAAGACGAGGACGGTGAGTAGGACGGAGGACGGGCACTTAACAAGCTTTCTTCAGGCAATTGAAAGAGAAAAAGTTGGACCAATAAATTCATAAAAAAAAGATGAGAGCCAGATAAGATGGCCGACAATTATTAACTTGATTTATGAACTCTACATGAGACTACGACTTAATTTAAGCTCTCTCACTATAACGATCTCTCTCTCTTTTTTTTCTTCCTTTCTTTGTCTTTTTTGTTCTTTCTCTCATCCCTCCCCTTTTTGCAACATTCTTAGTCTTCATCTCCATTTTTGTATTTTTTTTTTATTTTGCAAGCTTTTCATTCGTTTATTTTCCATCTTTCTTTCTTTCGTCTTCTTTCAACGTCCCCCTCTCTCCTATTCATATATTATTCGCCATGTAAGACATTAATATCTTAGTAATTGAAACATTTGTTTTGCTGCCCGAGTCTATTTGTTCATTCATTCATTCATTCATTCATTCATTCATTCATTCATTCATTCATTCATTCATTCATTCATTCATTCATTCATTCATTCATTCATTCATTCATTCATTCATTCATTCATTCATTCATTCATTCATTCATTCATTCATTCATTCATTCATTCATTCATTCATTCATTCATTCATTCATTCATTCATTCATTCATTCATTCATTCATTCATTCATTCATTCATTCATTCATTCATTCATTCATTCATTCATTCATTCATTCATTCATTCATTCATTCATTCATTCATTCATTCATTCATTCATTCATTCATTCATTCATTCATTCATTCATTCATTCATTCATTCATTCATTCATTCATTCATTCATTCATTCATTCATTCATTCATTCATTCATTCATTCATTCATTCATTCATTCATTCATTCATTCATTCATTCATTCATTCATTCATTCATTCATTCATTCATTCATTCATTCATTCATTCATTCATTCATTCATTCATTCATTCATTCATTCATTCATTCATTCATTCATTCATTCATTCATTCATTCATTCATTCATTCATTCATTCATTCATTCATTCATTCATTCATTCATTCATTCATTCATTCATTCATTCATTCATTCATTCATTCATTCATTCATTCATTCATTCATTCATTCATTCATTCATTCATTCATTCATTCATTCATTCATTCATTCATTCATTCATTCATTCATTCATTCATTCATTCATTCATTCATTCATTCATTCATTCATTCATTCATTCATTCATTCATTCATTCATTCATTCATTCATTCATTCATTCATTCATTCATTCATTCATTCATTCATTCATTCATTCATTCATTCATTCATTCATTCATTCATTCATTCATTCATTCATTCATTCATTCATTCATTCATTCATTCATTCATTCATTCATTCATTCATTCATTCATTCATTCATTCATTCATTCATTCATTCATTCATTCATTCATTCATTCATTCATTCATTCATTCATTCATTCATTCATTCATTCATTCATTCATTCATTCATTCATTCATTCATTCATTCATTCATTCATTCATTCATTCATTCATTCATTCATTCATTCATTCATTCATTCATTCATTCATTCATTCATTCATTCATTCATTCATTCATTCATTCATTCATTCATTCATTCATTCATTCATTCATTCATTCATTCATTCATTCATTCATTCATTCATTCATTCATTCATTCATTCATTCATTCATTCATTCATTCATTCATTCATTCATTCATTCATTCATTCATTCATTCATTCATTCATTCATTCATTCATTCATTCATTCATTCATTCATTCATTCATTCATTCATTCATTCATTCATTCATTCATTCATTCATTCATTCATTCATTCATTCATTCATTCATTCATTCATTCATTCATTCATTCATTCATTCATTCATTCATTCATTCATTCATTCATTCATTCATTCATTCATTCATTCATTCATTCATTCATTCATTCATTCATTCATTCATTCATTCATTCATTCATTCATTCATTCATTCATTCATTCATTCATTCATTCATTCATTCATTCATTCATTCATTCATTCATTCATTCATTCATTCATTCATTCATTCATTCATTCATTCATTCATTCATTCATTCATTCATTCATTCATTCATTCATTCATTCATTCATTCATTCATTCATTCATTCATTCATTCATTCATTCATTCATTCATTCATTCATTCATTCATTCATTCATTCATTCATTCATTCATTCATTCATTCATTCATTCATTCATTCATTCATTCATTCATTCATTCATTCATTCATTCATTCATTCATTCATTCATTCATTCATTCATTCATTCATTCATTCATTCATTCATTCATTCATTCATTCATTCATTCATTCATTCATTCATTCATTCATTCATTCATTCATTCATTCATTCATTCATTCATTCATTCATTCATTCATTCATTCATTCATTCATTCATTCATTCGTTTGTTTATAGTTGGTTAATTAATTAACTTATTCATTCATGATTTAATTTTTTAATTAAAACTTTTGAAAGTTAATTAACATGTTTTATTGGGCTCTGCATTTTTTCCGAACGACTTGCATGGGCCATTAGCAGCGCTCTATAAGTATGATAAGAGCCTGTATTAAAATCGTCCAACATTCAAAATGCTCCATTTAGCAGAAGCGAATAAATGAATAAAAGAAAAAAATAGAAAACTTGCAATAAATAGCTTTAATTAATTTTATATTCATATAATTAAAAATATATTGATTTTTTGCATAAAATAATTGTCCATTAAAATTATTTGTAAGTGGACAGTTCGATAAGCAGTATATTTAATTTAGCTGTTGAAGTTGTTCTAGAAGTTGTTGCAGAAGTTGCTGTAGCTGTGGCTGCTCAAGTTGTTGTTTGTGACGTTGAAAAAATGTTTAGATGTTTTCGTCGTCAGTGTTGCAAAAATAGAAATTAATGTTGTTTTTAGAATTGCAAAACCAGTGGATGTTGTTATGATAATAGCGCTATTGGTAATATTTATTGTTGCAATTGTAGAATTATTGTATTAGCGGTGTTAGTTGTAGTTGCAGCTGGATGGAAAGATTTCGTAATGATTTAATGACTCATTTTTGAGTCGGACGAATCTCTGGAAATTAATATTCTAGCTGCGCTCTGTGCTTTAATGAAGGAAATTGATAGGCCTCGTCGTTCCCATCCTCGTCTCCATGCCTCCACGTCCACGTGACCATTCCTCTTTATATTATTTATTTCTTTTCCATCTTTCTATTTATCCACTTCCTTTCATTTTCTGTATTGTTTTCCATTTGCGATCTTGTTTTCCTTTCTGTTTAAACAAGCATTTCGTGATTTAAAAGAAGAATTATATCCGCAATCAGTATCATAATTGACTCACCAGCTTAGCAGTTATATCACATATATAGGTATCATTGCAATCACGTCCATCGACATCATCAGAAATATAACAA
>OZ022242.1:11735440-11806298 GCA_963978895.1 Erpobdella octoculata
AACCTGAAGTCAAGGTGGGACGGGCCGAAGTTTTTCATCAAGTATATAGAATTTCTAGGCCTGTAAAAACGGGCCGGGCCTATATTAGACGGGCCGTGCCGGGTCAGGAATTTTGGTTTTGAAACGGGCTGGGCCAAGATGTCGACGGGCCGAACCGACACCTATGGTTGCACGGTTCAAATTCTCTAATTTCATGCGAGCGAAGCCGCTACGGGCACTGCTAGTCTATAAATAAAACGTTTTTCCTATTAAATAACCTCCCAGGACAAATATTTATAAATTAGATATGAAAAGCTGTTTGTTTCTTGTGTTTTCGTCGTTTATAGATATCATTTCAGTGTTAAATCACTTAAATAAGTGTTTAGTTATAATAGTTCTGATTACAGTAATTGAATTTTACATCGCATATTTAGGTGCTTATTATTTTCGAATAATGTTTAGAATAATTCTTAAGAGCCCTTATACGATTGGCAATATCGTAACAATATGTGTTGTCGTGTGTTGTTAAGATGTGTTGTTGTTTTGAGCTGTAGATATTTAGATATGTTTTGTTGATACGTGTTGCTAATATTTTAAATATTTATTGTAGATACATGTGACTGGTATGTGTTATTTATATGTTATGTGTGATGTAGATGAGGGTTTTGTTGGTATGTTATTTAAATAAGTGTTGCAATTTATAACATAGTTTGCTCTTATTTATGAAAATTTTACGTGGGTTATTTTTTAGGTTGTTGACATAAACATATATAATACAGCATACATAAACATATACAACAGCATATATAAACATACCTATATACTTAATAGTACATAGGCTGTGTACTATATAAAAGTCCATAAATTACTACTGGGTATTTACGGAAGTTAATGTATGCAAGTGGTAATTCTAATATACGTTGATAATTCTCTGATGTATTGGTACTTCATCTTCTGGTGTTTTTAGGTGTTTACCAATGCTTGTCTCTCCTTTTGTTTTTCTGTCCATCTTTCTCCCTCTCCGTCTTCCCTCTCTCTCTCCTCTCTCTGTCCTCTCTCTCTCCTCTCTCTTCTCCTCTCTCTTCCTTAATTTCTATTCTCTTTCTTTTTTATTTTACTTTAAATTAATTAATTTTGTCGTTTGTCTATCTTTTTCTTGGTTATAATCATTCTCTCCCCTTCATTTCTGCTTTTGTAACTCAGCTGCCAATATTTTTCAACATTGGCGTAGGGTTCTTTGGGTGAAGGGGTCCGCTGCACCCGGGCTAAGTTTTCTTCCCACAAAAAACTGTTTGACTTCTTGGCGGCCGTTAATTATTTTCAATTTTTTTAATTATTTTTTAATTAATTATTTATTTAATTAATTATTGAATTTTTTCAAATACTTTATTAATGCGCCACGTTCCCTTAGCGTATGCAGTTAAATGTAAATCCGTGCAAATACTATTCAGCCAATAGTGTTTGCAAAATTTTCTTACCATCAGGAAAATTTCAAATGAGGGGCTCAACAACCAATTGTTTGATAAAACAAAGTTTCTCCCCGTCGTGCCATGTTCTGCCTCTGGGGGTAATGAATGGGGTAAGGGCCACTCTACTACTCTACATCTATTCCTTTTAACTAATAATTTTCGACGGCCAGCTTCAACTTTTACAATTCTCATAGCGACATATTTTTTTCTATCTCTCTATCCATATCTTCAGCTGCGTTCCAGTTTCACTGTTTCTTTGTGCTTCTGCCTGGGAGACCGTGTGAGTCCGTGCGCCTGTTATGGCATGAGTATCGTGCAAAAACTACTCTTATGGAGCAATATGATTTATGCTTTGTTATTTATTTTGGCTCGCTCCTAGATGGTCCGCTCTTAAAAGGAAAATACAGCGGGACGGCGAGAGAGAGAGAGAGGGAGAGAGAGGGAGAGAGAGAGGGAGAGAGAGAGAGAGAGAGGGAGAGAGAGAGGGAGAGAGGGAGAGAGAAAGGGAAATTGAGGGAAAGAGGGAGAGAAGGAGTGAGATTGAAAAAGAAAGAAACGATGTGGGGAGGGGAGTCAAGAAGAGAGAAAAGATGGCGAATAATTAAAATTGAATGTAAAACAAATATACATGAGAAACTGAAAAGATAATGAATAGAAAGAATGAAAAAGACAAGTAAAGAAAGAGAGATCGAGAGAGTGGTGTAGGAAGAAATAGAGAAAAAGAGAGAGTAGGAGAGAGATCGAAAAAGAGAGAGAGAGAGAAAATGGAGCGTAGAGCAATTCGAAGAATGAATTATTGACGAAGTGAATTGAAGTGTTTTGCCGTTGATTGTGTGCAGAATTTCTGAACCTTCAAGGATGCTGGTGCCGCAGATTCCTATTTATTTAAAGGATTCGTTTTTTGGATATAGAAATAGAATTCTTATGAAAATAATGGAAATAATAAATTAATGTTAATATCGGTTAAGTATTTGTTTAATTATAAATTCTATAAGTAGTTCAGTAAAGCAAGTAAAAGAATATAATATTGATTCTAATTTATTATCTATACGTAAAAATAATTTGAAGAGTAAATTTGATTAAATGATACGAAAAACATTGAGGTGGAAGAAATTGAAAAAGAGAAATAAAAAGAAATTAGAGAGAACTAGAGAGAGAGAGAGAGAGAGAGAGAGAGAGAGAGAGAGAGAGAGAGAGAGAGAGAGAGAGAGAGAGAGAGAGAGAAAGAGAGAGTTAGCAAGAGTTGGAGAGCGCATTGCTGCAATTTAAAACTATTTCTAAGCCGATGGACAATAAATCTTTGTTGTTTGCCTGCCTGCAATGGCTACTACTACTACTACTACTACTACTACTACTACTACTACTACTACTACTACTACTACTACTACTACTACTACTACTACTACTACTACTACTACTACTACTACTACTACTACTACTACTACTACTACTACTACTACTACTACTACTACTACTACTACTACTACTACTACTACTACTACTACTACTACTACTACTACTACTACTACTACTACTACTACTACTACTACTACTACTACTACTACTACTACTACTACTACTACTACTACTACTACTACTACTACTACTACTACTACTACTACTACTACTACTACTACTACTACTACTACTACTACTACTACTACTACTACTACTACTACTACTACTACTACTACTACTACTACTACTACTACTACTACTACTACTACTACTACTACTACTACTACTACTACTACTACTACTACTACTACTACTACTACTACTACTACTACTACTACTACTACTACTACTACTACTACTACTACTACTACTACTACTACTACTACTACTACTACTACTACTACTACTACTACTACTACTACTACTACTACTACTACTACTACTACTACTACTACTACTACTACTACTACTACTACTACTACTACTACTACTACTACTACTACTACTACTACTACTACTACTACTACTACTACTACTACTACTACTACTACTACTACTACTACTACTACTACTACTACTACTACTACTACTACTACTACTACTACTACTACTACTACTACTACTACTACTACTACTACTACTACTACTACTACTACTACTACTACTACTACTACTACTACTACTACTACTACTACTACTACTACTACTACTACTACTACTACTACTACTACTACTACTACTACTACTACTACTACTACTACTACTACTACTACTACTACTACTACTACTACTACTACTACTACTACTACTACTACTACTACTACTACTACTACTACTACTACTACTACTACTACTACTACTACTACTACTACTACTACTACTACTACTACTACTACTACTACTACTACTACTACTACTACTACTACTACTACTATTACTACTACTACTACTACTACTACTACTACTACTACTACTACTACTACTACTACTACTACTACTACCACAACAACAGCTAAAACTTCGACGCCGATGACGGTGATGTCATGACAAATAATGACAATCACAATGCTGCTTATGAGGATGGCCATGATGATGATTCTGATGATGGTTAAAGAAGTTGATGTTGTTGGTGATGATGATAAGGATGATGATGATGATGATGATGATGATGATGATGATGATAATGATGGTGTTGATGAAAATAATGATTATGATAATGATGATGATGGTGAAGAATATGATAATGATGGTGTTGATGAAAATAATGATTATGATAATGATGATGATGGTGAAGAATATGATAATGATGGTGTTGATAATGATGGTATTGATGATGACGATGATGATGATGGTGATAATGATGGTGTTGATGATTGTAGCGATGGCACCTTCTAATAGTCTATAACACACTTTGAACATAAATGACTGTAGATGTAGATCTAACGATATAATACAGACGATTTTTTACTGCTGATAGGTATGAAAATGATAGCAAATGCTGATGATGAGTAATGATAATGATGACTGTCACCAAATTGATTGTGATATTGAATAAATGATGACGTTGCGAGCGTGACTTTTAATTACAACTTGATGGTGACAAATATTCATTTAGAGTGAAGTAATATAAACATAGTATCAAATGTTTCCCGATAGCTTTGACAATTTGCATCGATGATAAAAACAATAATGATGGTGGTGGTGGTAATGATGATTAAGAATGTTGGCGTAGATGATGACGACGATGACGACGATGACGATGACGACTGCGACAAGGACGGCGACAACGACGACGACGACGACGACGATGACGATGACGATGACGATGACGATGACGATGACGATGGCGATGGCGATGTCGATGGCGATGATGATGATGATGATGATGATGATGATTATGATGATGATGATGATGTTGATGCCGATGCCGATGACAATGAAGATGATTATGATTATGCTACTGAAGATGATCATGATAAAAATGATGACAATGATGATGATGATTATTATTATGATGATGATGGTGGTGATGATGACGATGACTATGGTGGTGATAATGTTCTCGTCCATGGTGGTGTTGGCGATTTGGAAAATGCGGATGGTTTTAAAACATCTCGTTGGGTCACAGAGCAGTAATAAATAAAAAATTTAATTATTTAAATTATATCTACCGTGAAAATATTACACGTCATAATATTGTTTACATTCTCTGTCTCCTCTCGCTGGTTAAACTCATTGCAGCCATTACCATAATTATCATCGTCATCATCACGACCATCATTCTCTACATCATCATCATCATCATCATAGCAGCCATCATCATCATAGTCGTCGTCACCATCACTATTATGATCATCATTATCATCATCATCATAGCAGCAATCATCATCATCATAGCAGCCATCATCACCATATTCATCGTCATCATAACTATTATGATCATCATCAACATCATCATCATCACCATCATCATCATCATCATCATCACCATCGTCATCGTCATCATCGTCATCATCATCATCATCACCACCACCATCAACATCATCATCATAACCACAGCCGTCATTGCAACGTATAAAATTCACATTTTGAAATAATCAAAAAATATTTACGGTAATATATTTTTTATAGCAACCATTAATAATTTAAAATGTATTTCATTTCATAATTTTCGCACACGACCACCCACTAACTGCTCCCTACAAAACGCAACTTAATTTTCCCCGCCCACATTACAGCAAAACAGTTTCAATGGACGTAAATGTTCCATTATCCGCTGTCGTTCTGAATTTCTTCCAATGAATAGTTCAGCGAATTAAGTCATTAATTATTTATAATTAAATTGGATGAAATACTTCATTCAAATGTTTGTTTACTTTCAATTCAAAACCATCGGTCATATTTAAGCACCGTTGTAACAAAGCAGTCGTTAAAATGTTTTTAATTTTAGTTGAAAACTCGAAAAACCACTCAACGGGAAAACCCAAAAGAAAAAAAAAACAATTTTTCTTTTTTTTAGATTTTTTCATTTTTTATTTTTATTCTTCACCTGTTGTCATTCCAGCCAGAACGAGTTTGATGTAAACTGAATTACGTAAATACCTCGTGTGCACGTCTGTGCCTATGTATGTAAACAGGATTACATAAATATCTCGTATGTATGTATGTGTATGCGCATGTAAACAGAATTACGCCGATATCTCGTCTCGTGCTAAACGAGATTTCACTTCTCGAATTACTGACCGCGATTTCGTCTAGACCCATGATGGAGTCCATGCCGGAGTCCAGATTGGGCGGCAACAGCGCAAACAAACAACTACTTATTATGATTTTATAAATAATTTATTGTTTATTTGAATAACTAAGTTTGTTGGAAGTATAAAAAAGATGTTTAATTGAATAAAAAATTATAAAATATATAAAAACGTCTTAATTTAATAACTAAATGGTTTAATGGAAGACTTGTAAATAATTAATGTAAGGAAAAGTTTGATAAATTATTATACCTCCCACGCATTGTAATAAATAATTTTCGAAAGGTTAACAAGTTTAAATTTCAAAAACAACCTTTCCTTTCAATTATTCAAGTAACCTACATCTTTTCTAGAAGGTCGACTTTATTGAGTTCAGCCTGATTTTTTTAAAGGAAGTTTCGAACGCTTATGAAGAAATAGGTTAATATTTAAAGCCCTCAAAATACATATGTTCAGAGGTTGTTTGTTTGTAATACGTGTAACACGGTGAGGTGGATTTGCCAAGTTTGTGGTGAAATGATGATGATAATGATGATGATGATAATGTTAATTCTTCAGAAATAACACATAAATTATTATAAAAATTCATAATGAAAACATTATTCTGTGGTTATGACTTGCAAGACTCGTATGTGTCACATGACCCGGAAGACCATATGCTTGGTGTGGGGTCCATGGTTACATGAGGGGATGGAAGAAATGAATCTTACGGGAATGTAAGCAATGAGAGTTTGAATGATTGCGATGACATACCTGTTGATTACATTTTCTCACCTTACATTAAATGTCACTGTTAGACGTAGATGACTTTTCAACATAATAATCAATTACTAGTTATAATGATTTTACCTTAATCATAGAAAATATAATTTACTCTTTTAAGTTTCATTTATATAATTATGTTAACATATTTTATACATTAACCCTTATAATTTTTATTTCCAATTATTAATCACGTTTTCATGTCTGTATATATGTTTTCATTTATATATGTGTGAATGTGTGTGCTAAAAAATGATAGTCCAATCCTAGTCTCTTTTAAACTAAAAGACGTAGTTTAGAAATAATTTCCAAGTAAGTTGTAAACCTTAAATGAAACAACGTTAAAAACCTCAAAACATTCGGGCAACACTGGGTTACCCTAATGATGACGGTTATGATGATGATGAATATGACGATGACGATGATGATGATGATGATGATGATGATGATGATGATGATGATGATGATGATGATGATGATGATGATGATGATGATGATGATGATGATGATGATGATGATGACGATGACGATGACGATGGTGATTGTGATTGTGATGGTGGTGGTGGTAATGGTGATGGTGATGGTGGTGGTTATGATGATGATGATGATGATGATGTCGATGGTGATGATGATGATGCTGATGATGATGATGGTGATGATGATGATGATGACGACGACGATGACGACGACGACGACGACGATGACGATGATGATGATGATGATGATGATGATGATGATGATGATGATGATGGTGATGATGATGATGATGATGATGACGACGACGATGACGACGACGACGACGACGATGACGATGATGATGATGATGATGATGATGATGATGATGATGATGATGATGATGATGATGATGATGATGATGATGATGATGATGATGATGATGACGACGATGACGATGACCATGACGGCGACGACAACGACGATGATGATGATGTCGATGACTTCAATAACATCAATGTTGGGAATGATGATGAAGATAGAAATGATGTAAAGAGTTATATGGAAGAACAGTAATATGTACTCTGATAACTTCGTTGTGATTTCAATTTCAGTAAATTGTAAACTGTGCATGGAAATAGGAAATAAATTAGATAGTCCATGTTTTTTTCAACATGCAATATAAATGGAAAGAAGCGCTTACAGGAATGCTTGCAATAATACTTTTTAAATTTGTTTTGCCCATTAGTTGTCGCGGAGAACATTTCTTTGTCCGTAGGTAGTGATGTCTTATGTATGTATGTATGTATGTATGTATGTATGTATGTATGTATGTATGTATGTATGTATGTATGTATGTATGTATGTATGTATGTATGTATGTATGTATGTATGTATGTATGTATGTATGTATGTATGTATGTATGTATGTATGTATGTATGTATGTATGTATGTATGTATGTATGTATGTATGTATGTATGTATGTATGTATGTATGTATGTATGTATGTATGTATGTATGTATGTATGTATGTATGTATGTATGTATGTATGTATGTATGTATGTATGTATGTATGTATGTATGTATGTATGTATGTATGTATGTATGTATGTATGTATGTATGTATGTATGTATGTATGTATGTATGTATGTATGTATGTATGTATGTATGTATGTATGTATGTATGTATGTATGTATGTATGTATGTATGTATGTATGTATGTATGTATGTATGTATGTATGTATGTATGTATGTATGTATGTATGTATGTATGTATGTATGTATGTATGTATGTATGTATGTATGTATGTATGTATGTATGTATGTATGTATGTATGTATGTATGTATGTATGTATGTATGTATGTATGTATGTATGTATGTATGTATGTATGTATGTATGTATGTATGTATGTATGTATGTATGTATGTATGTGTAAATATGTGTTTCGGTTACTTGTTTTTTCTATCATCTGTTTATTAGCTCGAATATACACGGTTAATGCATGTTTGGCATATAACTGGTTAATTATTGATACTTGCATGTATATCTGCGTCTATGAGCCTGTCTTTTAGTAACTGTACAACAACTGTTTAATATGCGTGCATATGCGTCCTGGATTTGTAGATATGCTTGTGTTACTGCCTGCCTACTCGTAAGTTTGCCCTCCTCAGCAGCAGTCGGCCTGAGCGACAGAAAATTTATTGTTATTATTTGGGCAAAGACGAATTTAATGCAATAATTATGTAAATTATTCTCAACCGCTTCTCTCTTTCCCGCTCTTTCTGTGTTTTGCCGGAAGTAAAAGGAACGTGTGCTTGTGCACGTGACCACTCACGTGCGTTTGTTCGTACAGTGTGCGTGCGTATGATTGTCTGTAATTGAATATATCCGTGTTTCTATGTATGCGGATTTGATATAAACATATTTATTTACATAAAAATAGGAAAGAAATTGATCTTAAGTTTAAAAAAATGTCATAATTTTTAGTCTTATTTTTTCTAATGTCTTAGAATGATTACGTTTCATTTTTTTTTTCAAATTGATTCAAACCAATCACCAAAGCATCATAAGCGTAAGTGTATCTTTTCACCAGCCCGACCATCTTTTCACCACCCAACTACATACTCGTCCGTCCATCCACCCATCCGTCCGTCCGCCCACCGGGCCACCAATAGGGAGAGTTGGACGTACAGTCACATAGTTGCATAGGACGAGTTAAAAGCGAGGAGTAACGGTAGACATCGCTCCGTAATCGCCAATTGATTCTTCCGACGCTTGGATTACTGCATCTATAGACGGCCGAATTTTAAGAATACTATTAAAACATTCTTTGAATTCATTTCAAAACATTTCTACTTTCACTTTCCGGTTTTCAAAAACTTTGCTGAACAAACTTTTTTCCGACTTCGAAAAGAAGAAGCGAAGTTCTCGCTTTTCTCTCTCGGTTTTGATTTCAAGACTTCGAAGTTTGCAGCTGACTTTGGAAAAGTTAATTAAACTTTGAACTAACTGTCTACCTGTAGTGCAGGTCGTTCAGGTGTTTTATTAATAAAAAAAAGAAAACTCAAAGCAGGCCAGTTTGACGGCGAAAATCGAAGTCGAAGAACAAATATCGCCCTTTGTGAGTTACAAGAAATATTTAAACAATTATTACTTAACTATAAATAATATTATTATATTATTAAAGTTATTATTATAATTATTAGTAGTATTAGGATTATTAAAAGAACAATAAAAACTTAATATGTGCAAATATATTTGCCTATGAGCCACAAATCCTTTTAAATTCAATCGCCATCGAATGAGACTTAAACGACAACTTGAAGTTTATTAATACAGATAGTAATGAATATTATTATTACAGATAGTAACGAATATTATTATTACAGATAGTAATGAATTTAACAGATCGTAACAAATATTATTATAACAGATTGTAATGAATATTATTTTTACAAATAGTAAAGAATGTTTTAATAATTGGAAAATGAAACTGAATTTATATTTAATATTATGTTTGTGAATTTCATTAGATGGTAATTATAGCGCCAGTTTATTAAGTAATTAAAATTATTAAAATTGTCTTATATTTGTTCAACCAATAAAAATCACAATTCCTATCATGGTTATCATCATCATCATCATTATCATCGTCATCATCATCAGCATCATCATCATCATCATCCTCAGTATCTTCATTGATTTAGTTTACATGTATAGAACGCATATAATTACAATTTTATCGAAAATTTTAACGAACTTTATCGAAAAAACCTAAAACATCATTTTAATTTTATCTAACTATAACTAATTTTATTTCTTATAAACTATAATCTTTAAAAAATTTTATATCTCATAAACTAAAATTTATTAAAAAATCTATATCTTATAAGCTATACTTTATTTTAAATCTCAAAAACGCTTTTAAATATTCTCAATAATTTTTTTTTAATAAAATACTTTTTTTTAATTTTTTTTAATTTTTTCGAAAAAAATTGAAATTTAATTGAAAATTCAATTGAAGACGAGAAAGTTTGAATTGTTCGGAAGGAAGAGAAAGTCGCCGTCTCACTTGAATGCGCCTTAAACGATTGTTCAATTCGCTCAATGGAAATTTTTTTTCTCTTTCTTCTTTTTGATCTTTTTTATTTAAATGTTCATCAATTAATTCAAAATAAAACAACGCCAGGTATTTATGATAATAATCCACATAAAACTCATATTTCATTAAGTATTGGTTAATTAATAAATCGTTATATAACGTAATTTGTATCATAATTTATAACATGCAATTAAACACCTGTCTCCATATTCAATGTTAAAATACACATACATGCATGATAAGTGCACATAGGTCTACACACAGACAAACACCAATGTATATATATATATATATATATATATATATATATATATATATATATATATATATATATATATATATATATATATATATATATATATATATATATATATATATATATATATATATATATATATATATATGTGTGTGTGTGTGTGTGTGTGTGTGTGTGTGTGTGTGTGTGTGTGTGTGTGTGTGTGTGTGTGTGTATTTTGTATGCATGTATGTGTATTTTATATATGTATGTGTATTTTGTATATATATATATATATATATATACAATATATATATATATAATAACATATTAACAGTGTCCATGGCTATTCTTTATATAAACGGGCCGGTGTACACATTACAATGATTATGGTGGTGATGAAAGTGAGCATGATGATGATATTGATGGCAATGATGGTTATGATGATGATGATGATGATGATGATATTCGTTATCTGAATAGAATTATAAGCTTTCTAATTGTTATTTTTGTTTTCGAGAATTTAAAAAAAACAATTACATGTAACAATAAGCGGTGAGCTTTAAATAAAATTAAATTCTATTCAATAACATGCGTGCGCACTTACACACATGCAGACGCATGCACACATACATAAAATACACACGCATGCACACATACATAAAATACACACGCATGCACTCATACATAAAATACACACGCATGCGCACATATATAAAAATACACACGCTTGCGCACATACGTAAAAATGTGTATATTTTGAAAATATACACATACACACGCATGAACACATATATAACATACATAAAATACACACGCATGCACACATACACACTCATATATACGCATGCTCACATACACACCCACATATACGCATGCTCAGATACACATGTGCACAAACACGTCCACAATCCACCGACGTTCCCAAAGAAATAACGTACTTCACTCTATATAATTTTAAGGTCATCTCTTAAGTCAATAAAATAATCAAAATCCGATGTTGTAGGTATGGTAACTTATAAATAGAAAATCAGAAATTAAAGACATAAACAAATCTACATCCATGACGTATTAACATACGGACATATATTTATATACACACGTATATATATATATATATATATATATATATATATATATATATATATGCACAAGCGTGACCACTCATATACATCTATTCATGAACACAAATGAGTATAAAAAAAACAGAGAGAAAAAAATAGAAATAATTAAACAAAAGATACTCTCCTCAGGGCTGTCCAACGAAGCCATCCGTCCACATATACACAAATACACAATAATACACATATACGCATATCTAAGTATTAATATAATTAGTGTGTGCATGTACATGTGTGTGTGTGTGTATGTGTACATAAATGTGTGGTTCTGTGACTTAAATTGTAAATGCCTGTGTGACGACAATGGTGGCAGACATGACTCATCTGGTTTTTTGTGAGTTTGTTCCAGTATCGCTGCTTATGCTCTCCTGTCTGTTTAGTTGTATGCACGTCCATAATTGTTCCTGTTATTCATTACTCTTGTCCTTATCTTATGTTGGCTGTGAAAGGACTTCAAAATAAATCTGAACGGGTTTTTATATTCTTAAGCATGTGAGTGCACGCTCGTATAACAGGTTATAAATATCTATAAATATCATTGAGTGTGTTTCAGTAATTCTAAATGTGTGCAAGTGAGTATGAAAATAACATTATAATAATTATTATTTTCTAATATACGCGCGAGTTCGTCTGCTGATAGGTCCGTGTGTACCTTTCGTGACAAATAGTCGAAAACAAATCAACTCCCAGTTCTCATTGTTCGCTGTGTTCGTCTTCAACAACAAAAATTTCTTTTTTATTATTAAATTTATGTTTTATTTTATTTCATTTTATTTTATTTCATTCTTTCTTCATTATTTTCTTACATAACTCATATATTCATTTTCCGTCTCTGAATACATCCATGCACACATGCACACATGCGTACTTATATACATGCACACATACACCGTTACACATATGCCCACTTACACAGACCCACACACAGAAACTTGCATATATGCCCGCACACACACGTGCACACACAGTTCGATATACTCTCTTTTCCATAAAAAGATAATTTTCCACCAGCTAAAACTTTCCGTGTCAACGTTAGGCCAATATGTTGTAGCGTATGAACCCCTCATCAAAAATATTCAATTGACGGCATTGAGAGGATCTTCCAGAACTATTTACCAAAGCCTCTTTTTCGCTTCAGATCGCCTCAGAGTACTCAATCTGGAATCACACTGGACCTCTGTGAGTCTCACAAGACACTACTCTCTCAAAGATTTTGACACTGACTTACTGCTACACTTTTGCCTCAAATGAGCGAGGTGGATTGGGGGTAGTTGTGCATAGGGCTAGTTGAGCATAGGGCTAGTTGAGCATAGGACTAGTTGAGCATAGGGCTAGTTGAGCATAGGGCTAGTTGAGCATAGGGCTAGTTGAGCATAGGGCTAGTTGAGCATAGGGCTAGTTGAGCATAGGGCTAGTTGAGCATAGGGCTAGTTGAGCATAGGGCTAGTTGAGCATAGGGCTAGTTGAGCATAGGGCTAGTTGAGCATAGGGCTACGTTGAGCATAGGGCTACGTTGGGCTTATCAAAAAATCGATGATGATGATCATAATGATAAAAATATATACATCTCAATATTAGAATTGTTAATTAAAAAATAATTACAACAACTGAGATATGATAGAAACTTAATTTGATTTATTTGTCCAAGATCGACACATGCAAAAATATATATGACTAGCAGCATTACCCGGCGCTTCTCGGGTTTTTTGAGGTTTTTTATCGTTTTCCCCTCTCGAGCTTTTTCCCCGCTTGCTCTCCCTCTTCCTCTCCCTTTCCCGCTCGCTTTACCGTTCCCGCTCGCTCTCTCGTTCCGGCTTAAACTAGCTTTCTCGTTCCCGCTCGTTCTCCGGCCGTTGTCCCGCTCCCACTCCTTTTCTTTCTTCTTCTCCCTCTAAACTTCTTTTTGTCCATAAGACTTAAAATCAATTTGCTAAAAGTTGCTTGAAACCTTAAAACTTGGTTACGTAAACTAATTTTGAACTTTGTTACGCAATAACCTTTGATGTTCGTACCGACGGTGAAGTTAATATAAAAGATTTAAAAATGACTTTCTGTCTCTCTGTCCTTTCTACAAATTAAAAACACTGAACCAATTTTAACAAAATTTTGCATGGAGGTAGATTTCAAAGATGGAAAAAATATGATCGTCTTTTATTAAACAACTTTTTTTTACCAAAAAACCTTTCGGCCAAAATTACGAACATCAAAGGTTATTGCGTAACAAAGTTCAAAATTAGTTTACGTAAACAAGTTTTAAGGTTTCAAGCAACTTTTAGCAAATTGATTTTAAGTCTTATGGACAAAAAGAAGTTTAGAGGGAGAGGAAGAAAGAAAAGGAGCATGACAACGGCCGGAGAACGAACTGAAATTTGAAATATATGCTCGCTTTTAATGGCAAGTTTGAGAATTTTGTACTACGTTTTAAAAAAAAATCAAATACAATTAAATAGATTTTTGCATAGAAAAGTTCCAAAAAATGTCATTTTAAAAGATTTTTTTTGCAATAATTGAAAAGTTAGCAAATTCAGAAATATAAGGGATTTGTTAAAAACCTGTTTCTTGCGGCTCACTTGTTATATATATATATAAATATATATATATATATATATATATATATATATATATATATATATATATATATATATATATATATATATATATATATATATATATATATATATATATATATATATATATATATATATATATATATATATATATATATATATATATATATATATATATATATATATAAGCAAATCCGTGAAAGCTGTTTTCGTTTTAATGAACATGGTATTATTTTTTATTTATTAATACAGTTATGACTTCTCTGAAGATAATTGTCGTTGACAATTATAATTTTCATTTGTCACAGATAATTATGACGAATTCAATAATTATAGGTGAAATAAGTAACCATGTGACTGACATCTTGACACCTTCTTTTTCTCCTTCTCTCTCTCTCTCTCTCTCTCTCTCTGTCTCTCTCTCTCTCTCCCTTTCTCTTTCTTTATCTCTCTCTTTCTCACTTTTAATTTCTTTCTCTCCTTTCCTGTTTTTTCATTTCATGGACGGATAGACGGAGGAACGGACAAATGGAAAAAAAGACGCATTGACGGAATGGTGGATGGATGGATGGATGGATGGATGGATGGATGGATGGATGGATGGATGGATGGATGGATGGATGGATGGATGGATGGATGGATGGATGGATGGATGGATGGATGGATGGATGGATGGATGGATGGATGGATGGATGGATGGATGGATGGATGGATGGATGGATGGATGGACTAACGGACGGACAAAGAAAATAAAGAAATTATCACAAGAGCTGGTTCGTGACAAGTGCCGTTCAATATTACAGCGGCCGATAATTTTGAGAGGTTACAAAATTAGAATGCAATGATTGACGAGCCAGCATTGAATGGAAGAACAAAAGAAATTCAATGGAAATCAATTTTAAGCCGATCGTACAAAAACATTTTCCGACGCGCCTCTCTTTCGTTTCACAATGCGGTCCCTCCCTCGCCATTTTCTCTCACGAACCTCCCACCCAACTCCAGCCCTGGAGTCTTCCCACCACCTCACTTGCTACCCTATTTTTTCATCGCCACCCTCTCTTATCGGAACTCAATCGCTTCAATTTATTGTCACGACGCATGGAAGAAATCCCGCTAAAGTATCGACGTGTACGGAAATGTCTACTCCTGCGATATCGATTGAATTGTGTCTTTGTTCAAGTTGCCCCCTTTTTCGCTCAATTCATTTTTTCTCACTCTCACTCTCTCTTTCCCCTTCTCTTTTTTTTTCTCTCTCTCTCTCTTTATTTCTCTATTATTCTCACTCTTCTTCATCTCTCTTCACTCATTCATTTCTTTGTGCGATTGAGAAATGCACTGGAATGAAGACCAATCAGACATCGTCGTCGTTCTTACCTGTGTGTGTGTCTGAGATCGATGGAAGTCGTGTTGATGTCTGCTGTCTGTTGTCTGTGTCGGTCCATGTCCGTATTCCTCTCGGGTTTTCTGCCTCTGTCTGTCTATCTGTCAGTGTGTATGTGTGTATGTGTCTCTATAGAGGTGGAAATTGTTTAATAGTCATTCGTGTCGGCGACTTTTCCTTTGAATTTATTTCATATCAAATGAAATAATGTTTCTTCTTTATTCTTGCATTCATTAAAAAATGTTGACTAATTAGATTTAAATTACATTTATTTAGATTCTTAAATGATAAATTTATTAAGTTTATTTTAAATAGTAATTGAAACAAAAACACAATTTTTTTAAAAATAATGTATGTATATATGTATGTATGTATGTATGTATGTATGTATGTATGTATGTATGTATGTATGTATGTATGTATGTATGTATGTATGTATGTATGTATGTATGTATGTATGTATGTATGTATGTATGTATGTATGTATGTATGTATGTATGTATGTGTGTGTATGTATGTATGTATGTATGTATGTATGTATGTATGTATGTATGTATGTATGTATGTATGTATGTATGTATGTATGTATGTATGTATGTATATATGTATGTGTGTGTGTATGTATGTATGTATGTATGTATGTATGTATGTATGTATGTATGTATGTATGTATGTATGTATGTATGTATATATGTATGTATGTATGTATGTATGTATGTATGTATGTATGTATGAATGATTGAAAATTAAAGAATATAATACACTTTTCAAATTGATATAACACCAGGGATGTGCTGTTAATAATATTATTAATTAAAACGATTATTGTTACTTGTTTGTTTGTTAACTTTCAATAATGATTAGTTAATTATTTTAAAATAAATTATTTGCAAGAATCGATTCCAAAGAAACCGTTGATCAGAGCGCAACTTATTTATTTTTATTTTTTTAAATAAATACAAACAAAATAGAAATGAGATCTTATGAATAGGGAGCGAAAGAAAAATTGAGAGAGTGAGAAAAGAGAGGGGAGAGAGAAATAAGGAGAGAGAGAGAGAGAGAAGGATAGAGAGCGAAATAAGAGAAGAGGGTTGAAATTTCTTCATTGTGGCATATCACGTGCATGGACAATAAATTATCGCGTATCAAGTGTGGCTCGTCAGTGGTGGCGGTCAGTGATGGGGTAGGGGAGCATGAGTTTGTGGTTGAGGGGGTAGTGATGGGGAGATAAAGGCGGGGAGGGGGTGTATGAGCATTGATGAATTGAATAACAAGGAGTCGCCAGTGAGTTATTACCGGCAACATCACAAGTGAATGGTCATTCGTTCGTCCCTCTGTCGATGTAATTATTAATCACAGACGAACACACATATTATTTAATTTATTTTCATTTTAATTTTCATTAATAAACATAAAAAAGTATAATTCAGTCTTGTTTCAACTTGTGAACCATTGTCATTACATTACTAGTCACCAATAATATGTTGTTTTTTTTTAATAAAGTTATCATTAACAACATTGCGACCCTTACCATTATTACAATTAACGTAACTATTATCCTTACCAATAGCATCATTACTAGAATCATAATTATATTGTGGTAAAACAGCATAAATATTTATATTTTCATATTTTATTTCTTCTTATTTTCGCAATTTCTCTTCATTTTTGTACATTTTGATTCGATCGAAGCATAAAAAATTTTTTATGACTTCCAGTTGGAATGGAAAAAAAATACATTTCTCTTTCAACGTGTTTTATTGTTTCAAGAGCAGAACGATTTGCTGCACAAATGCGATGAAAGGTTCGAAAATTCAGAGAGCAAGTGAAGAGAGGGAAGAAGAGAATGTCTGTGAGGTGTGTGTATGTGTGTGTATGTTAGTGAGTGTGTTTGTGTGTGTATGTGTGGGTTAGTGTATGTGACTGTGTGTTGATATGTTGATGTACGTGTGTTTGAGATAGAAAGAAAAAAAAGAGAGATAGAGAGATAGAGGAAAGAGATTTGATCAGCGAGGAAGCATCGCAGGTTCTTGATGTCTTTTAAAATGCTAAGCGCAATAGTGACTCCAAAGTGACTCGTTTTCTTGCCATTGCTAAGTCGTCAACTTCGCCATGTCGCCATCTTACGCCATGTCGCCATAGCCGCTATGTCGCCATATCCGCTATGTCGCCGTCTACGCTTTTTCACCGCTTGTGATTGCAAGATGTATTTTTTACTTTATTATTTAAAGAGTTGCAAAAAAATAATAATGAGAAAAACAAAACGTTTTGTTTTTTATTCTTTCGGCAGTGGATAAAAATGAGTGCTTCAATGGGATGAATATTATTCCAGAACATTTGTTTTTCAAATTAAAGAGTTCAACTATGAAACGGCGTCCATAAAATCATTGAACAATGAAAACACGATAAAATAGAATTTCTAATAAAAATACCTGCCTATGTCCGTGATGTTTGTTGCTGATTTGGTACGTGATAGTCTTTACTTAACCTCAAAATGACAGAGGCCATGTCAGAGGTCATGTGGTGCGTCCCCACAAAAGTGTTAGCAAGGACTTTGGTCATAATCAGATTTGGATATGGAAATGTTTCTTCGATCTAAGTGTGTTCTGGTTAAATAAACCTGCTGCCATACTGCAGACAGAAATTAGGACAAATATGGCAGTGAGACCACGGTTCTTCAAGAACTTCATTGGTTGAGATTTTCCAGAGAGTAGAACTCAGTCAAAGTTACACTCCACCTGTGCCAGTGCTTGACTGCATCCATACAAAGAACATACAACATGTAAAAAAGTGCTTGCTAGATTAAGTTTGTATTGAACGTTGATCATTATGATCAACATTGGTGGTCCTTGGACTAGAAGAAGTCTGAAACGCTCAAAGAAGGCACAGCTTATAAAAGTGCTCAAACATTAATTACCCATAAAAATAATTAATTGTAAATAAATAATAATAAATTAATACTTATGTAAATATAAATAATTATATGATAAATAAATGAAAATAATTATATAATTGTGAATAAATAAGTATGAATAATCATTTAAATAAATATAAAGAATTATATAAACAAGAGTTGATAATTATAAACAAATAATTTTATAAATTTAAGTAAATAAAGATAAATAAATAATTTTTTTAATTAAAAAACGCGCAGAAAAACTCGCGTCCTGGGAGCGTGAAAAATGATCCGATGGAGGAGCAAGAAATCATAGAAAAACAATTAAGAAAAATCGAGCTGGAGCGCGAAAAAGCGAAAATTAATTGAACCGGGTCACATAATTAATGGTTATTGACATCCGAGAGTCAAATTGATTTTTGTTATAGCAACCAGAAAAATGGCGTTCCCCGCTGTTTCTCATTTTCCATGTCGTTGTTGATGGTGTTGTTGTTGTACTTGATGATGATGATAACTACTACTCTGTTGATGGTCATTATGCTGATGATGATGATGGTGGTGATGATGATGATGATGATGGTGATGATGATGATGATGATGATGATGATGATGATGATGATGATGATGATGATGATGATGATGATGATGATGATGATGATGATGATGATGACGATGGTGATGATGATGATGATGATTAAAATCGTGATTTGTTGGCCATGGTGTTGCTACACTGGTGATACTGTTGATGGTAACCGACATCCGTCTTCTGTGATTTCCTCTCTTCGATTGGCCAATCACTTTTTAAGATTTGCTATGGCTACGGAGTTGATGCATTTTCGTAGTGGCTCGTTCTTTGTAGAGCAACAACAAAGAACTATCGATTTGAAGTTGTTGATGTATTATCTCGTTTATTGATTCGCTATGAACGACAGCTCAGAAAGTTGTAATCTCGATAGCTTTCTTTTATTTATAACCAGAAAAAAGTTTTTAAAAGTAAAAAAGAACCAAATATCTCATTTAGTGCTCATATCAGCTACTACTACTACTACTACTACTACTACTACTACTACTACTACTACTACTACTACTACTACTACTACTACTACTACTACTACTACTACTACTACTACTAATAATAATAATAATAATAATAATAATAATAATAATAATAATAATAATAATAATAATAATAATAATAATAATAATAATAATAATAATAATAATAATATTAATAATAATAATATTAGTTACTATTTGGCTAGAAAACATAAACTTGGTCTTCACTGTAAACAACATGCTGATTATCAAAAACCTCATTTATTCTTATTTTTTATTTTTTTTATTTTTTCAGTTTAATTTTATTTAATTTTATTGTATTTTGTTATAACACACACATGTATTGTTTAATTTATTTCAAGTTTAGTTTTCTGATTAAATGTTCAAACTCATTTTCAGTTTTTCAAATTAATTTTTAGTTTTTTTTCAATTGTTTTATTTTTGTTTGTTTTCAGATTTCATTGCGGCAAGACAAGCACAAAAGTTTTTTTTTTCTATGACTTAAAGAATGCCGGAAGGAAGAAATAAATGAATTTCAATATCACGTGGTCCTTTTGTTTCTATTTAAAGACAAAATGATTTTCTGAGAAACATTTTAAATCATTGCGCTCATAAGACTTTTGAAAAACAATTTCATTTTAATTGCAATTAAAAAGTTAAAAAATAAAGAAAAATTTGATAAAATTATTGTTAATTTATTTTTAAAAGATATTTTCACACAAGCGATGATGATGACGACCTTGTTATAGTATTCAAAACCTCGATGGTCACTCTCTGTTATCTAACAGTCGCAGGTTCGATTCCCTGCTGTACAGCAGAAGTTTACATCAGCTCAGGGCATAATTGAATGCAAATGCATCCCCGGTGTTGCCTTTCAATGCACTATTACATAAACGTTTGCATCGTTTCTCATTCATAACGTCAACAGAAAACAACATTAACATTATCAACAGCAACAATATTATCAACCACATCAACATTATCAACAACAACATCAATATTATCAACAACATCAACATCATCAACAACATAAACATCAACAACATCAACATCAACATTCTCAGCAACATCAACATTATCAACTGCATCAATAATTTCAACAACTTCAACATGATCAGCCACATCAACAAGATCAACAACATCGACATTATCAACTACATTAACACCCATTCTTTTAACAACATAGTTAAACTACAATGTTTATGTCATTATCAGAATAAATTATCACTTGATAAGTAAACAAAAGAACTTTATTTTCAAATCTACCAACAGATTTGTTTACAATTTCGAAAAAAAGCAACATGATAAATTATCAGAAAAATAACAGACAAAGAGCAGCAACAAAAGTATAGAACAACGCTGGCTGCTACAACATCTAGCAGCAAAGAGTAGCAAGAAGCATTTGCAGCAGATGAAGTAGCAGCAGTTGCAGTTGAAGCAGCCGAAGAAGAAAAAGTGGAAAGTTGAACTTTTAAATGCGCCCACGTTTGTCAAGTAAATTAGGCGTGCTGAGTACAAAAGAACTTCTCGATCATTGTACTGCTGGTCGGTCTTTCATCTTTGAAAGAATAAAAAACAACCGCCAATGCACTGTCATGCTTGAAATATTCCAAGCTCGCGTGAGATTCCCAAATAATTTTCCCATCCATTTTCTGCAGATTTCTCCCTCTCATGTGTTTGTTTGTGTGTTGTATCTATACTTGTGTATATTTGCATATGTACTTATATGTATGTGTGTGTGTGTGAATGGGAAGGAAGTTATTTGTTTGAAATAAAAAAAGAGAAAAGGTGTATACAAATTGGAGAGATTTGATTAAAAAAAACTTGATTCATGTACTAACATGTACTAATGTGTACTAACATGTACTAATTTGTTGCAACATGTAGTAATACGTACTACTAACACGTAATAACATGTAATACGTAATACTAACACGTAATAACATGTAATACGTAATACTAACACGTAATAACCTGTAATGCGTAATACTAACACGTAATAACATGTAATACGTAATACTAACACGTAATAACATGTAATATTAGGTCCAGGGGGAGATGGGGATGCATCCCCCCACCAGAGTATCAATTAAAGTTTTTTGGTATAATACCCGGTTTTTTTGAAAATGACTGAAGTTGAAAATAAAAAATAGAAAAAAACCTAAAACTACACTCTGGTAACCTGCTTTTGCCCCCGCCAGAAATGTCTAACACATACTGCTACTAACACATACTGCTACTAACACATACTGCTACTAACACATACTGCTACTAACACATACTGCTACTAACACATACTGCTACTAACACATACTGCTACTAACACATACTGCTACTAACACATACTGCTACTAACACATACTGCTACTAACACATACTGCTACTAACACATACTGCTACTAACACATACTGCTACTAACACATACTGCTACTAACACATACTGCTACTAACACATACTGCTACTAACACATACTGCTACTAACACATACTGCTACTAACACATACTGCTACTAACACATACTGCTACTAACACATACTGCTACTAACACATACTGCTACTAACACATACTGCTACTAACACATACTGCTACTAACACATACTGCTACTAACACATACTGCTACTAACACATACTGCTACTAACACATACTGCTACTAACACATACTGCTACTAACACATACTGCTACTAACACATACTGCTACTAACACATACTGCTACTAACACATACTGCTACTAACACATACAACGAGCATGTACTAACCTCTCACGAAACTCAAATCGAATTTCATAACACATAATGTAATTTACATCTTCTACAACAACATCAACATTGAATATTTATTAATTAACGTATTTATATCAAACAATAAATATAAAGCAAATAAAATAACTACAAGCGATACAATAATCAATTAAAAATCATAAGAAACCAACTAAACAACCGATTAAACATCGAACTAAACAACCAGCTAAACAACCAGCTGAACAACCAACTAAACAACCAACAAAACAACCAACTAAACATCGAACTAAACAACCAACTAAACAACCAGCTAAAGAACCAGCTAAACAACCAACTAAACAACAAACTAAACAACCAACTAAACAACCAGCTAAACAACCAACTAAACAACAAACTAAACAACCAACTAAGCAACTAAACAACTAACTAAACAACCAACTAAACAACCAACTAAACAACCAACTAAACAACAAACTAAACGACCAACTAAACAAATAACCTAAACAACAACAATAAAATAAACATCAAAACAAAACCGAAATAATTTTCCGATTTAAGAAAAAAAGAACTTTTTGAATGTGTTTGCAGTTTATGTGGAGAGAAGAACTGTAAGAGGCATCGTAACTCATCAAAAACTAAGAACAAGAAAACACACACACATACTTACACGCACACACACAGACACACACGCGTACAAACACCGACACTGTCCTCTGCTGTTAGTTTTTGATTCGTAAACTTGAAGAAAAAAAAAGTATTTTTTTATCGTACAATTTCGTTTTAGGGGGAGTGGGGGGAAGGGAGAAGACCGTCAATTTATGATGCGTTAAATTCTTGATAACCCCTGATCGGACACCGTAAACTAAACGGACCAAACATTGTGCGCTGACGTCTACAATCTATCAACACGTCCTTCTAAGGGTGCGTGTGTGCGTGTATGTATGTATGTATGTATGTATGTATGTATGTATGTATGTATGTATGTATGTATGTATGTATGTATGTATGTATGTATGTATGTATGTATGTATGTATGTATGTATGTATGTATGTATGTATGTATGTATGTATGTATGTATGTATGTATGTATGTATGTATGTATGTATGTATGTATGTATGTATGTATGTATGTATGTATGTATGTATGTATGTATGTATGTATGTATGTATGTATGTATGTATGTATGTATGTATGTATGTATGTATGTATGTATGTATGTATGTATGTATGTATGTATGTATGTATGTATGTATGTATGTATGTATGTATGTATGTATGTATGTGTGTGTGTGTGTATGTATGTATGTATGTATGAATGTGTGTGTTTTTGAATGCTTCTATGTATGTGTCTGTCTCTGTGCGTTTTTTTAAAATCGTCATTTGTTTGCGTATTTGTGCTCCTTGTGGTTTGTTGTGTAACTGTCTTTGTATCTTTTTGTTTGTGTAAGGTTATTTATGGCTGGTCGGTGTAACTTTATTATGAAGTACATTTGTGCCATCATAATAATATGTACGTGTCTTCTGCATTCATATGATTCCCAGTCGTAAATCTGCTAAGTAATTGTATCAACGAATTTGTATATGCTGTTCATCGTTTGTATTTTTATGTTTAAAAGTTCTATATCTTGTGATAATTTGTATTTTTATGTATCGAAGTTGTATATCTTGTGACCATTTGTATTTGTATGTATCGAAGTTGTATATCTTGTGACCATTTGTATTTGTATGTATCGAAGTTGTATATCTTGTGACCATTTGTATTTGTATGTATCGAAGTTGTATATCTTGTGACCATTTGTATTTGTATGTATCGAAGTTGTACATCGTGCAGGCGATGTAAGGTTCATGGGGTCATGGCGGCATTTTATGCGTTGGTTTTTACAAGTTTTTTGTGCGCACGAAAGCGGGTGAGGAGGAGTCGGATGTGTGTTTCATTGCATGTGCGATCTTCTATGTTTTCGTGGTACTGTGCTTGTATGTACGTGTTTTATTGTGGTTTGTTTAGGTATGCGTGAAGTGTCCGTGCGTTAGTTTGTGTGCGTGAGCATTCGACGTTGTCCTTAAAACAACAAAACGTTTCCGTTTCCTCGTTTATTATTAAAACAACAATCGAAACTAATAATTAGATTAAGTTATAATAAAATTCACATACGAACAGCATGCATAATTTCACACATCCACACGCACACAAATAAACACACGCACAGGTACAAAGCACAAAAGAATTTATTGAGAAAGCATCTCCTTGTTGTTCATTCATGCTCCTACAAAATTCACCAAGAAAGAAGTCATGGTGGAAGAATGAAGAAGAAGAAGAAGTTGTCCATGATTGGCTGCTTGATTCAATTGGTTTTGATTTCGTCACTTTTAGATGATATATCAAGCTGGAAAATGAAATAAATAAAATTAATAATTTCATCTGTTTAACATAATTTGGTTACCATAGCACCAACCCTTTTACGAATTTTTTTTATTTTTTGTTTCTGTTTTTTTTTTCCTCTTTTTTTTTTCTCCGTTCCTTTCATTCCATGTCTCACTCCATTTCTCTTCTGCAAATTTGCATATTTGAAAGGAAGAGACAAATTCTGTGCCATAAATAATGTCCAATTTATATGTGAGATTAAAATTGCCGGCCAGTCAATAAAATATTTGTTTTCACAACGACGCCCCTGTCCTGGAATGCATAAATTTCATGACACACATCCAACCAAACGTCCATTCCTTACCATTCATTACATCATATTTATTTTATTCAATTTCTTATTCAAATATTACATTTCAATACTTATTATTGTTATTATCATTAACGATAATATTATTATTGTTATTTATTTTAATTATTATAGTTTTAAATATTATTGCTGTTCTTAGTTGAAAGTAAACAAGAAAGAGTCTGGAAAAATGTTTCTTTCAAGTTGGTAATCTGACTGTTAGTAGATGGGGCAGGTAAATGTAGGTGGATTTGAATCCAGGAAAATTCTATTCAAATAAATTTATTCCTTAAGTTTTTAAAGCTTAAATAACTGAATAAAGTTTATTGAAAATAAAAGGGATTATTTCACTGGAGCCCACCCGCACCACCACCACCATCATCGTCGTCGTCGTCATCATCATCATCATCATCATCATCATCATCATCATCATCACCTTCATCATCATTACTTTTGTTTTTATTTTTCTTTGACGTGGTCATTACTCAAGAAGAATATATGTGTATATAAATAAAACTGGCCGAATTTATAATGACAGAAGTTCATATATCAAAAATTATGCCAATCTAATTTCATATCAATTTTAATATGTTCTAAATTTTTTATAATGAAATAAAAAACTTTTTTTTTAGAAAAAAACACAAAACCTGCAAACAAAGAACAATAAACATCAAAGCCCATTAAATAATTCCTACTTTTTCTTCATCGCGCCGTTTGACGCGAGCGAGAAGAAAATAATAAAAGAAAGAGTTTCATTCGGACTTCGTTTGAATTTTCCAATAACTCGAGAATTGAATTAAACGGTCTCGCAAACTGAAAAAAACCGTCAAAAACGCAATAAAGGCGAATTTAATAAAGCGATACAGTGCGAGCGTTAGGCGCTTATCTTTATTGCAAGTCACGACTTATTATATCAAAAGGACTGAAGTGACTTTGACGCTTAAAAAACAACCTTGTTGTCGTTCGTCGGATCTCTTAATATCGCTCCTTCCCTCTCCTCTCCTCCTTTAATCTTTCTCTTTCTCTTACTCCTCTTTTACTTATTTTACTCCCTTAAGCTCGTTCAGTTTAAATATTTCCTATTTGCTTACTTGTTGATTCACAGTCCCATCAAATTGTTTTTTATAACATTTTATGCGTGTTTCATTAACTTCAATATCGTTCACTTCTTAAATTATCGCTCATCTCTACAACGATTCAGTTTCTTCAACTGGTCTAAATCTTCATGTCACTACATATTCTCTTGCGTCCTCATCATCTGCCACTCAATGATGATATTGGTCTTCCAATGATACCTCGACCCCACCAAGTTCAACCAGTCCCACTTTTTCCCTTTTCCACCATTCCGTTTACTTCCCTAGCCGAGTTCTCACACGCCAGAATCATCGGTTTCCAGCGGCTTTAATTTCTCTCTCTCTTTCTCTCTCTCCCAATCTTTCTTTTTCATTCCCTTTCTCTTTGTTTGTTTATCTCTATTTCTTCTTTCTCTCTTTCAACACAATTCACTGGATTATATTTTTTTTACAAATATAGAGTAATAACGATTAAATTAAAACAACACAAAACTGGAGCATTTATACAACATAAATATAACATTTATACAACATAAATATAACATTTATACAACATAAATATAACATTTATACAACATAAATATAACATTTATATAGCAAAGATACAACATACAACATAAATATAACACAAATTAAAAATGCATCAGAGATATAATAGTGTCCATTTCAAACTTCTGTGCATCCATACGCAATTTTGAAGACGATATGCGAATATAAATTTCTCTTAATTTAATTGAAACAGTTTATAAATTTACAAATAATGCACCAAATGAAAAGAACAAGTTATTTACTTAATGTTTTAACTTTTGTTTTTTTTTAATTATTTACTTAATTAAAAAAATAATGAAATAAATAACCAAAAAAGGAGATTAAAAATAAACAATTATTGTGTTTTAATAGAAAACGTGCATATTAAAACAAGTCCGTTGTTTCATTATGTCGAAACTTGATTGGAGCCATTTCCTGGCAATAAAGGCTGGGATGACGATGTCGACGGCGGTGCTGATGATGATGGTTGAGGTGATGATGACGATGGAGATGATGGTTGAGGTGATGATGACAATGAATATGATGGTTGAAATGATGATGACGATGTAGATGATGGTTGAGGTGATGATGACGATGATTATGATGGTTGAGATGATGATGACGATGTAGATGATGGTTGAGATGATGATGACGATGGAGATGGTTGTTACGAGAGAAACAACTTGTGATTGTTACAGTGTCGTGGTTACCACACCCGAAGCCCCCAGTCGGGGGACCAGGCAATAAGGGGACCTCAAAATTCAGATGATTTAATATGTAATAAAAATCCTACGCGTTCGAGCCGGTACAGAGAGTGGTAGTCTGCCTACCTTTCCCCCCCCCCCAGATTCCGGCATAATTGCTCTAAAACCTGAGCAAACTCGGAACAATGTAGAAAAATAAGCATGAAATTTTGAACGAAATTTCTTTAAATTCTTTAAATTTTCCTACGGTGCTATAGACTACCCCTCTTTTTCTCGGTCATCAGTTTTTGAAAAGAATTGTTTTTAAAAAATGGCTTAAAATCTTAAAAATTATCTGCGACTAGGAGCATTATTTTAGCAAAAGCATTAGTCATGTAACCCATAAATAAAGGGCTCCAATAATGTTTTTATTTGGGGGGCACTCACACTAAGACCGTGGCAGTGATTGTGAGAATTAAAAAAAAATGTAAAAGTTTTGAACTCTTAGGAAATTTTTTTTAAAGCACCCACAAAAACACGGACACTCGTAAGCACGGACACATGTACAAACAATATGAACAACTTTTGTTTATGCACGCATGTAATATTATAACTATTTTTTGCATGAAATTATGCAGACACAACGAAAATGCTGCCCAAAACACCTAACGTCCTGCAAAACAAACATACTCATAATGCCATACAAAAACAGCAAAACAAACTATGACACACTGTCACGTACATTTTTCACAAAGAATAGAAAATGACTCAAACAGAAACTAAAAAATAGAGAGAAAGAAAGAAGGAAAGAAAGAGAAAAGAAATTAAAAGAAAATGGAAAGAGAAGGGAAAGAGAAGGGAAAGAGAGAAAAAAAAGGAAGAAAGAGAGAGAGAGAAGAGAGAGAGAGAGAGAGAGAGAGAGAGAGAGAGAGAGAGAGAGAGAGAGAGAGAGAAAGAGAGAGATGGAGGCCCGATGGAACTGCGACGCGAAGTTTTGTTTGTCGAGGCTGGAGTTGTTTGCGTTTCTCAAGAAAAACTCAACCGTTGTTTCAATTGGAGTTTTGCAGCGTTGATAAAAAAGTTCCCCTTTAAAAACAAAATTTATGGATGTGCAAATATTCTGTCGAGTGCCTCATAATATCGCCCACTCTTCAAAACCTTTCCAATGCCACGTTGCTGCTTGTTTAACTTTCCTCCAGTTTGTTATTCAGAGGCAAGTTTTTCCTTTCTGGGTCTGATATATATATATATATATATATATATATATATATATATATTATTTATTTTTATTTATTATTACAACTCGAACAGAGGAACCCAACGGGCCACTGAAACTATATATATATATATATATATATATATATATAATGTAATCAATATTATTATTATTTATTTTGTATTTTAGACAATATTATTAAAAAATATTTAATTAAAAAACCTCCCACTTATACAAAAATGCGACAGTTTTGGCCCGATGATTACATCTGCGATATTTACTTTGCTAAACATTTAAAATTACCAATATTATTAATGCTAATAATTAAATGTTATTAATACCACCCAAGTGGTTATGTTTAAAAGTGAAATGAAATGAGAAAATCTCTCGACAAAGAAATACAACGACTCTTATTAACACTCAGACCGACCGCTTTGTTTACTCTCATCTTCCATGACGTCATCAGTCAAGCGCCATATTTGAGATAACAGGTCCATTGTTTGTGCACGTGAGTGTTCCTCACTGTGGCCTGCTTGTAGGTGTGTTTGTATATGTAGGTGTTGTGTATGTGTGTTTGTAGGTGTTTCTATATGTGTACGGGCTTATATATTCGTTATCGTGTTTTAATATTGTTACATACTAATGTTAATGCATAGGTATGTTTGTCATTGTGTGTATTTACATTTCAGAGCCAGTATTGATGTAAAGTTTTTTTTGTCAGTGTGTATGTGCGCGTGTGTCATGGTGTAGAAGTTGTGAACACGTGATCCTGCATACAAGTGAGCTAATTTCGACTTCCACATTTCCAGACGACGACTTATAACAATTATAGTAATCGAAATCACTCTTTATGCTCCTCTCATCTTCTCCATCTTCTCTACTTCCTTTTCGTCTCTTCTTTTCATTCCTTCTTCTTTCAGTTTTTCAAGTTTTTTTATTTATTTTTCTTAGTTATTCATATTCAGAAGTTTTCATTGTTTATATTAACGTTTATTTATATTTATATTTACATTTATATTTTTTTATTATATTTATAATTGTATTAAGTTTCTAGCCGGTCTTGCTTGCTTGCTTGCTTTCTTTGGGGGAATTTTGAAATTAAAAATCAAAAAATCCGGTCGTCAAGTTGAAACTTGAAATAAAAACTTTTTCTCCATAAAAAACCATTTTCTACTTAATTGTTTTCTATTAATAAAAATGTATTTATATTTTTACCGCTTACAAATTGCTCTATCATTCCTCGAAAAACCAACAAATCTAAAATATAAAGGATTAGCTAAAAACATTTAGTTTCGTGATTATTTGTTCTCCTTACTTACTTATATATCGACCCATGCACACAATACACAGGAATGTAAATACGCTCGCATACGCACACATACATACGTGTACAAATAATACTTCAGAAACAAAAACCTCAACAAAGACCCACGAAGAACAAAAACAAACTCCACAAATTTGTTATTCAAAAATGTAGCAAACACAGTTTGTCAATAAACAAATAATAAATAACGGTAAATAAAACAATGAAACAAAAGTGCACAAAGGATATTATTCAGAAAATAAAAAGAATTAAATTCATTAACATATAAAAGAGTCTTACATATATGTATATATATATATACATACATACATACATACATACATACATACATACATACATACATACATACATACATACATACATACATACATACATACATACATACATACATACATACATACATACATACATACATACATACATACATACATACATACATACATACATACATACATACATACATACATACATACATACATACATACATACATACATACATACATACATACATACATACATACATACATACATACATACATACATACATACATACATACATACATACATACATACATACATACATACATACATACATACATACATACATACATACATACATACATACATACATACATACATACATACATACATACATACATACATACATACATACATACATACATACATACATACATACATACATACATACATACATACATAGAGGCACACGTACACCAACAAGACCACTGGTCCCATGCAGTAGATTAAATAATATTTGCTCTGCAAGTCACATTTCAAGTGTTTTCGACCGAGGTGCGACTAATATCCTAATGATCCGCTCTCTCTTCCGTTCTCTCTCTTTCTCTTTCTTTCTCACTTTTTCTCTCACCCTCCCCTCCCTCTCACTCTCTTTCTTTTTCACTTTCTTTCTCACTTTCTCCTTCTCTCACACATTGTTTCCATGGCTCCTCCAATCACGGGCTCTTTTTCTCAATATTTAAATGGCTGATAGACAAAATGAAAGAATAAATAATTCAATTTTGAGGTTGAAAATACATTTTCAAATTTAAACTTGCCACAAAATTTCTCAAATACCTAAATGGACAGACGTCTATATGGTATCCAATACACATATAAGTAGATGAGATGGACAGACGATTTATATTTAGACGTAATGAAAGCATTTGTATATGTGGACGGAGAGTGTATCACGTACTGGACGCATGTAAAAATGAATGAACAGAACTGGAGAACTGGGTATGGTCGGAGTATGTGGACGCATGGATAAGATGGATGGATGGACAGAAAGACAAAGAGACATCCACCACTCGGAGCAGCAAAAGCAGTAAAAAAAGGCAGTTTGAAAATGGAATATTTGGAGAATTTGTTTGCTGCGGAGCAATCTTATGAAAGATCTGCATTTCACTTGGCTGATCGGATTGCCGATGCTATCTCAAGTTATTTACAACGGGGGGTTTGCATCCAGTTAATTACCCACAATTCGGCCAATAAGAGAGATCAAAGTTTTCTTAAAATAGAAGACAAATTATTTATCTTTGCTTCGTTTCGTATCTGTCGCCGATCTATTTTTTAATCCACGTTCGTTCATTTTGATTTGTACTTTTTTTTAGTTGCTACTTAGTGTCTTTCAATATCTTTCTGTTTTTGTATCTATTTATTACATACCCATCCATCCATCCATCCATCCATCCATCCATCCATCCATCCATCCATCCATCCATCCATCCATCCATCCATCCATCCATCCATCCATCCATCCATCCATCCATCCATCCATCCATCCATCCATCCATCCATCCATCCATCCATCCATCCATCCATCCATCCGTCCGTCCGTCCGTCCGTCCGTCCGTCCGTCCATCCATCCATCCATCCATCCATCCATCCATCCATCCATCCATCCATCCACCCACCCGTCCATGCGTCCGTAGCTCATCTGTTTTGTTTTTCAATGAGTGGAAAATTTTCATTGAATTTTAAAAGCACCTCCCCTGAAACAAAGGCAAACAATGTCCGACGACGACAGCCATTATTATTGACGTTCCTTGAAAATTTAATTAACCTGCTGTCTTTGAATGCGAATCGTTCAGACAAAAAATTAAAGAAATAAATAAAAAAAGAACAATATGAATTCATTTAAATAATAATGACAACCTACAAAGTAAATAATAATAATAATAATAATAATAATAATAATAATAATAATAATAATAATAATAATAATAATAATAATAATAATAATAATAATAATAATAATAATAATAATAATAATAATAATAATAATAATAATAATAATAATAATAATAACAGTGATAATAATAACAGTAATAATGACATAGTAATAATAATATACAGTGAAAACAATTAAAAAAGGTAAAACAAATTAATTTTTAAATGAAATTAGATTTTGCAGTCGTCGTGGTTTGCTTTCAAATCGATTTCACTTAAGTCGTCAAATAAAACTTTAAAAGTCGTTCATTAGTTGTTGTTGTTGTTCATGTTGTAAAGTGATGTTGTCGGTCATGTTTGTTGTTGTTACTAGTGCTACTGTAGATGTAACTGAAAGTGTCGCCTACAGACAACCAAACGGGAAGGTCACATCTGAGCTCCCCACCCCATCTCCCCTCCAACACAACGACAACCACACATTTAGATCAACCAGAAACCAAAAATCTTTAAAACTTCGAACTGTTTTGCTGTTGTTCTTATTTAGCATCTTTGTTTTCCCATTCCTTTCCTTTCTTACTTACTTCCGGTGAGGCGAAATTGAATGGTTTGAAATGAAGGAAGATGGCGCTAATGAGAAGTGATAGTCGGCGTCAGAAATTAATGAATTATTTTCTTTACTCGCTCCAGCTTGCCTGCCACCACTGCTTGTTTTGTCGTTTGTTGCTGCTTGTGTTGTTGTGTCGTTTGTAATGTTGGTGTTAGTCATTTTTGTTGCTGCTGTTGATGTTAGCTTCTTAACATGTAAATGTTGCTGTTTACGTTTGTTGCTCAACGTGTAAATGTTGGTGTTGACGTCGTTGAAGTGAAAACTTTATTAAAAACAAGTTTTAATCTGAGTGCAACTTTAAGTTGTCGTTTCTGAAAATAACTTTTGCAATCGATATAAAAGAAAGTTTGAATGTTCAGAGTTATAGTTCAAATAGCTATACAGAGGTCATAGGTTCACGATGTTGAAAAACTCCTTTGAAGATTCATGTTCGTGCTTTGAATAAAAAAGTTGGCTGATTTGATAAAAGCATCTGACGTTCAGAATTGACGACGGGAGTTCGATTCTTTAGTTTTGAATTGAAGGCTTGCAGCTAGCGTTTTTCTTATTTATAAAACTGAAATTTTATATTTATTTAATCAGGAACTCCACGACATTAATTTATTGCAGCGTAAATAATTAGAATATTAGAACATTCTAATTTACGTGAACATTTTCAAAGATGGAATAAATGTTGCACACATTGTTCATTGTTGATGAAATAGATGCAGATGTTTGATTCAAATTGAAAGTGGGTCATTAGGGGCGATGAAAAATGTCATTATTGTAAGAAAATACATTGTTTCCGCTAAATTTAATATATTAAAAGTGTGATATATTAAAAGTTAATATATTATAAATGTAGTATTGATTATTAAAAATTTCTATCTAGTAATTATAATAATTCAATCGATTGCAGTGCTGTAAGAATGTAAAAAAAACAAAGTAAACAAAAGTAAACAAATAAAAGTTTCAGACCGCAGTACTCCATTCGCCCATATTTACTCGCAGTTACATAAGCAAACTCACAAACACACTCGCACACACACACACATACACAAAATCACACACACACACACACTGGTCTACTTCATTCATATTCAAATTTAAAGCTTCTTATTAAATCTCTTCAATGCGCCTCCATTTCTTTGAATGACTTTTTTCTATTACTTCCTTTTTAATTTACATTTTTTTCAAATTATTCCAAAGAAAATTATTTATTTCAAAGTAAATCGGAATAACAGAATAAAAATAACTATTTGAAAATATAGAAACGGGAGCGGTATGGTTGATGATGATGATGATGATGACGATCCCGACGGCTTACAATGCTAGTGGTTATGATGAGGATGAAGATAATAATGATGGTGATGATGATGATGGCGAAGATGCCTAAAAAATTGTCCCAGTCCAGAAGCGCGCATCTGACAGGGGCTAATATAAGCGTTTGGCATGTGAGCACAATAAAATGAGCGCTATATAAACCTTTCGGACATGCGTAATGATGAAAAACTTCGGACCGAAAATCAATTTTGAATTCCGGACCCCAACTTCCTCTTCGGTCTCTACGCCATCCATTATTTAACGTCTTCTCTTTTATTTCTCAATTCGCTCACTCACTCCCTCATTCTTTAATTATATGTATATATATATATATATATATATATATATATATATATATATATATATATATATATATATATATATATATATATATATATATATATATATATATATTCTTTTAAACATGCTCTATTGAACACAATTGACCACTTAACGTTGGTCATCTTTCGTAACAAGTTTTTAAAGCCTTTTTCATCTATTTGAAATGGCGAGACATATAATTGAAGAATTTATTGGTTAAAATTGATGAATAATAAAACGATCAGGGTTAACTGGCCAGTTTCAGCTATAAAAAACCATCTTCAGAATGTTTTATATATATATATATATATATATATATATATATATATATATATATATATATAAATATATATATATATATATATATATATAGCTTTGTTTCTATATGTATGTATGTGTGTAGTGTGTGTGTGTGCATTATGGGAATGAAATGATCAACCATGCGAATGTTAATCCTTCCGTGACGTTTCAACGAGAAATATTTCTATTTTCTCCAATTTCTATTTCCCATTGATTACGTCTTCGTGTGTATTTGTAATTATATTTATTTGTTTGTTTGTCTTGGTGTGCCTACATTTGTCTCTTTATTTTCCTGTTTGCACGCCTGCTTGCCATCGTCAATGTAAAAGCACTTACAAAGATATTTATATGTTTTGTAGGGATTGTAATTTGATGTTTGCTTGTATGCTTGTCAGGTTGCTTGTTTGTACAGTGCGTGTGTCGTAATGTATGTGACGTAGCGTTTCGGATTTTCCATGCGTCAACTAAAAAAACTATTATTTATTTCTCAATAATTTTTATTTAAATCTATATATATATATATATATATAATAGATTATGTTTGTATATCTGTATGTCCTTTATGCATTGCTACACTATTCATACTATCATTACTATCTTAATTAATTTATTACACAAACTTGTGAGTCAATAGATGAAGTTTTTTGTGAAAAAATTGAGATCGGTCACAAAATTAGTTGGAGAGCGAGCGGAAACGGGAACTGGAGAATAAGCGAAAACGGGAACGGTAAAGCAAGCCGTAAAGCGACCGGGAGCGGGAAAACGACCGGGAGCGGGAGAGCGACCGGGAGTGGGAGAGCGACCGGGAGCGGGAGAGCGACCTGGAGCAGGAGAGCAAGCGGGGAAGGAAACGGGAGCAAGAAAAAAACGATAAAAAACCTCTAAAAACCCCTGTCATTTATTTATATTTATTCAATTTGTTTATATTTATTTATACTTATTTTTATTTATTTATATTTTATTTTATTTTTTTACTAATTTTAATTAATGTTATTTATTTATTTGTATTTTGTATATTTATTCAATAATTTTATTTCTATTTATTAATACTAAATCATATTTATTTTTATTTATTTATGTTTATTTCTATTTGTTTTTATTTGTTTTTATTTATTTTTATTAATTTATTTATATTTAATTATTTTTAATTATTTTTATTTATTTTTATTTATTCTTATTTATTTTTATTTGTTTTTATTTAGTTTCATTTAGTTTTATTTAGTTTTATTTATTTTTATTTATTTTTATTTACTTTTATTTATTTTTATTCAATTTTATTTATTTTTATTTCGTTGTACTTATTCATATTTATTTATATTCATTTATTGCTATCTTATAGTTAAAAAATATTCATTTAAATTCATTTGTATGTATTTATATTTATTTATATTTATTTATATTTATTTATATTTATTTATATTTATTTATATTTATTTATATTTATTTATATTTATTTATATTTATTTATATTTATTTATATTTATTTATATTTATTTATATTTATTTATATTTATTTATATTTATTTATATTTATTTATATTTATTTATATTTATTTATATTTATTAATATTTATTAATATTTATTTATATTTATTTATATTTATTTATATTTATTTATATTTATTTATATTTATTTATATTTATTTATATTTATTTATATTTATTTATATTTATTTATATTTATTTATATTTATTTATATTTATTTATATTTATTTATATTTATTTATATTTATTTATATTTATTTATATTTATTTATATTTATTTATATTTATTTTTATTTATTTTTATTTATTAATATTTATTTTCATTTATTTTTATTTAATTATATTTATTTATATTTATTTATATTTATTTATATTTATTTATATTTATTTATATTTATTTATATTTATTTATATTTATTTATATTTATTTATATTTATTTATATTTATTTATATTTATTTATATTTATTTATATTTATTTATATTTATTTATATTTATTTATATTTATTTATATTTATTTATATTTATTTATATTTATTTATATTTATTTATATTTATTTATATTTATTTATATTTATTTATATTTATTTATATTTATTTATATTTATTTATATTTATTTATATTTATTTATATTTATTTATATTTATTTATATTTATTTATATTTATTTATATTTATTTATATTTATTTATATTTATTTATATTTATTTATATTTATTTATATTTATTTATATTTATTTATATTTATTTATATTTATTTATATTTATTTATATTTATTTATATTTATTTATATTTATTTATATTTATTTATATTTATTTATATTTATTTATATTTATTTATATTTATTTATATTTATTTATATTTATTTATATTTATTTATATTTATTTATATTTATTTATATTTATTTATATTTATTTATATTTATTTATATTTATTTATATTTATTTATATTTATTTATATTTATTTATATTTATTTATATTTATTTATATTTATTTATATTTATTTATATTTATTTATATTTATTTATATTTATTTATATTTATTCATATTTATTCATATTTATTTATATTTAGTCATATTTATTCATATTTATTTATATTTATTTAGGTTTGTTTATAATTATTTTTATTTATTTATATTTATTTATTTTTATGAAAAATCAAATTTATTATTATTATTATTATGTCCATAATTTGAGCTACATGAGAATATATATGTATGAATAAGGATTTTGAAAGGCCTCTTCAGCTTTTACACCCACCCCTTGCCTCTATACACCCCTTATTTCTAAATGCCCCCTCCCACTATACACCACACAGCACCAAATTGACCGAATCCCACCTTACACCTCCACGCAGTCAAAGAAAAAGCTTAATTGTAAACTGCAGATAAAGAGAAAACTTCTCTCTCTCTCTCTCATTCTCTCTCTTTTCATCCTTTTTCTTGATTCGCGTAGATTTTCCACCAATAGCCGTGGAGCGCACCGGTCCGTGAAGCGACGATGCATGAAAGAGCGGCACAACTTCTTCACGCTCCACTGCTTCCTCGCCAACGTCACGTGACGGTGTTTCTATTGTTTTATGTCACCATATCTGATGATTTCTTCATTTCTCATTTCTCTCTCTCTCTCTTGTTTATTAATTTAGAAAAGAAGTTAAATAAATTAATAACGATGATCGAAGAATAAAACATAACTAGGTCAAAAAATAAATCTAAAACTAATAACTTTTTGAAAAGATACAATAAACATATATATATATATATATATATATATATATATATATATATATATATATATATATATATATATATATATATATATATATATATATATATATATATATATATATATATATATATATATATATATATATATATATATATATATATATATATATATATATATATATATATATATATATATATATATATATATATATATAATATGTAGATCTATTTAATTACTTACACCTTAATTAATAATTAGTTTTATGTATCCAACCATAAGTCATAATTTATTTAATTATGTACTGTAAAGCAGAATATGCGAACGTATAATCTAATAATAAGCACAAATGCAGCGAAACAAAGGAATGAAATCAGTAAACTTATACCATTGTAGCATTACAACCTAGACCATTTGCTAGAAGTTGCAATTGTCTTAGTGGCTTGTAATTGTCATTCAAAATTGATCTTCACTTTTACTCGGAAAATACTCAAAAGCTGTCACGCGTCGCCTTGACGACGCATCCGGAAGTCTCTCGAGAATGGAGCGCTCGTGCGCATGCGTGCTTTAATTGTGCAACTTATACTTTATAGCGGCAGAATGAAGAAAGAGAGAGGGAAGGAGAGGGGAGAAGGAGCTGTTTCATGGAGACTGATTGATTTTCTTATGTCAATCGATTGATGGGCGAACAATGAGATCGATCGATATATTTCTCGACCCCTCTCCCTCTTTTTTTGAGCTTGTTTTATATATTTATATATTGATATTTATATATATATATGTACTCTTTTTTAATGGGACAACAAGGACTGTGCATGTCTGTAGCAGAGATCACCATGGGGATGTTGGCGTCATATCAAATGAGAAGCATTGATTGGCTGGTTGAAATTTTAATAAAACGATTTTTCATAATTTATAGTACAAATGTCCAGAAAAGGAGTTAAAAAAGGAAAGTACGAAAACAAAATATAGAAAACAAACAAAAGAGAGAGGATGGAAAAATAAAAAGAAATTAAAAATAGAATTCAAGCAAAGAGAAATAGCAAATCAAAAAATTGAAAAGAAATTCAACAAAACACATTTCACTTAATTTTCTCAACAATGCCTTATTAGTTTATTGAGAGAGAGAGAGAGAGAGGAACAAGTGAAAGTTAATTTTAAAAAAAGATGCTTTTAAGACAGTTATAAAATTTCATTGCGACATCGTTTATAGTTACTATGACAATGAACGTTTTTCGTAGTAATTATCAGTAGGTTTCATTAATTTATTTTTAATAATTGTTGTTTTTAAATTTTTTAAATTAAATTTGTCTTTAATTGAACTATAAATTTTTTAAAGTGGGTGAGTTTTATAATCATCTTCCAAACTTCAAATCGTCCGCGGACATCCCATGGACATCCGACAATACAAAAAGAAGTTTCTTTGAAAATAAAATTAATTGTATTTTTAGTATTGTTTGATATCTGAAATTAAATCAAATGTTGATCGGTGCCTGCAATTTTCGACTCTTCAATGAGTTTCAGCGAAGAGTCATCCAGCGTGTTCGACGTCCCAATGCTGTCTTTCTCAATAGAACTTTATATAAAAATAAAAATAAAATAAATATATATATATATATAAACAATAATAATGCATCTAATAGATAAAAACAAAGCAACTGTAAACACAAATATGCATAAATAAAATGAAATCAATAGAAAAACAAACCGACGATGAAAGAAATAAAAAAGAAAAAGTTTTCGTTGAAGAAGAACAAGAAAGTTTTCGTTACTTTTCAACCAAGCAGACATACAAAAAAACTCCACTTAGCTGCTTGCTTGCCATGTTCTTTCAATGCTTCTCTTTCTCTAATTCTTTCTCTCTATATCTCTTTATCTCTTCTTCTCTTGATCTGTCTCCTTTCTTCTCCCCCCCCCTCCACTTACTTTTGTATAAAAGAAGCGCCGAGTGGTGAAAAAGTTGAAATTTCAATACTTCACTCAATTAAGCAACAGCGATGGCGTCTTTACATTGTGCCGACTGAATTAGCAAGGCCTTCCTTAATGGGACTTCTACTGATCCTCAAACCACACTCAATCGTATTGAAATCGATTTAACCAAACCGTCGCTTTCAATGGACCACCTCGATCGAATGGGGGGTTGGAGCATCGCGGCAGAGGGTCTCTGAGCATCGGGGACGTGGTATTTGAGTATTTTTTGTGGTTTTAAATAATAAGTAATTGATGGTATTTTATTAAGATCAGACTGCGTTCATTTTCAGATAAATAAGGATGAGTGGTATTTGAACATACTTGGGCAGTGATTTAATAATAATTAAATGTGGGGATAGTTATTGATTATGAATGAGTGGTATTTGAATATGGATGAGTGGTATATGAATATGGATGAGTGGTATTTGAATATGGATGAGTGGTATTTGAAAGTTAATGGGTGTGTTTGAATATCGCTGGGTTGTATTTCAATATGAGTGAATTTTATCTGGCGTTGTTTGAATACAAGTGGGCGGTATTTAATTATGGGTTGTTGGTATTTTACTACAGATGGATAGTATTATTTTAATATGGAAGGTAGTATTTAAATGTTGATAGATAGTATTCAAATATGGATTTTTGGTATTTTAGTTTGAATGGTAATATTTAAATATTGATATGCAGTATATCAAATGGATAAGCAGTATTTCAATATATACTTTTGATATTTAAGCTTGAATGGCGGTATTTGATAATATTAGATGGTTGTACAATTGAACGTGCATACATGCTTAAAACGGATGGATGGTAATTTAATATTAGTGGGTTATTTCAAACAAATTAATAAGGAACTGGTAAACATGTAATAAAATCTTTGAGTCTTCTTTGCTAAACTCAAAAAATTAATTCGGTTTTTGTTCTTTTGTTGGTTTTGTTTTTGCTGGTTTTTTAACGTTTTCTTTTTTTGCGGGACAGGAAAGAAATAAAAAATTATTTAATAAACAATAGAGAATATCTAATATAATATCTGAATAGAAGTCCCAAACTCAATTGACAGTTGAGTTGAAAAATATTTAATTTATTTAAAACATGTTTTGGATTAAATTATGAGTTATATAATATGTTTTGAAAAAAAATATGAATAATACAATATATTTTAAAGTAAATTATGAATAATACAATATGTTTTAAAGTAAATTATAAATAATATAATATGTACAGAAGTAAATTATGAATAATGTAATCGATGGTTGCTGGAGTCACCTTTTAAACATCCACGTGTTTCTTGAAAAATTGGTTGCAAACTTTCGAAAATGCAAAAAAATGTAAGCGAAGCATTTATCATGTAAGTCCCTAGGAGAGAAGGAGAAGGAAAGAAAGAGAGAGGGGGAGATAGGGAGACGGAGAGAGAGAGATAATATGGAGGAGTAAAAAAAGAGAAAGTTTGTACATTCGAGCAAGTGCTTTAGCAAGTTGTTATTAGCTCCATCGAGCATAATTGCTCTCATAACTGAACGTCCCTCAACTCTGAAGACACAGATGCAGTGACAAGCGAGCAAACTTGAAATTACTCACACACATATGTACGAATACACGTCGCCATGGAGATGTAGGTGCAAATAAATAAATAAATGGACGAATTGTCAGCTCATTTGTAACATTTTATTAACTCACTTTCATTGCATTACACCGATGTTCCTGTAGAAATTATTGCTGTTTTACAAAACATTGTTATATTTTACCAAATTAAAATAACGTGAACATTTTATTAAAAATCGAAAGGAACAAATAAACACACACACTAATTAATCTACGTACATATACATACACATAAACATACACATACACATACACATACACATACACATACACATACACATACACATACACATACACATACACATACACATACACATACACATACACATACACATACACATACACATACACATACACATACACATACACATACACATACACATACACATACACATACACATACACATACACATACACATACACATACACATACACATACACATACACATACACATACACATACACATACACATACACATACACATACACATACACATACACATACACATACACATACACATACACATACACATACACATACACATACACATACACATACACATACACATACACATACACATACACATACACATACACATACACATACACATACACATACACATACACATACACATACACATACACATACACATACACATACACATACACATACACATACACATACACATACACATACACATACACATACACATACACATACATACCTACTCAAAATTTTCCATGCATGCACAGCAGCAACCTGAAATAAAAATAATTTTGCCAACTTTAACGACGCATGAGCATGTCCATATATGGAAATGTTGATGGATTGAAATTGAAAAAAAGGATAACGGCTTGCTAAGTAAGAGAAAAAATATTTACGAGAGGAGGTGGAAAGACATGCAGGCATATGAAGCCACATGTACACGTACATGTAGGCATACATACGGAAAATATAGAATATGTGAGACAAAGAGGGAGAGAAAAAGAGAGAAAAAGAAATAGAAAGAAATAAAGAGTGAGAGAGAGAGAGAGAGAGAGAGAGAGAGAGAGAGAGAGAGAGAGAGAGAGAGAGAGAAGTGAGAATGAAGCAAAAAGAGCCATGTGAACTGACAATAACGTAGAAATATGACTGGTCAAATGCGGATACGAAAAATAGAAAGGTAAAATAAGAACACGAGAAATATGAGCACAGAAGAGAAAGACACACACACAGACATGGTTAGGAGAAAACGCGTGCAACATTACAAAAAAGAACAAATAAACATGCACACATACAAATGGCCATACACGTATACAAACAAACATATGCAATTAGGCATACATACATGAAAACAAACTTACAGAAATACAAAAAGATGTGCACGCATACAAATAATCATAATTTAATAAATAAATAAATTAATACATATGCATACAAACATACACGCCATACATACAAACATATAAATGCATACAAACAAGCACACACATGCATACATACAAACAAACATACACGTTCATTCAAACAAACATTCACATCAGCATACACAGGCACACAAACAATCAAACACAACCATACATACATACATACATACATACAGACAGACAAACAATCATATGCAAACTCATATAGACATGAAGACAGTGGCATAAATGATAAGTGAAGACTCATCAATTCGATAGATGGCGCAGTTAGTTTTAATTCTCCACCTGTGAACTGTGCCCTGTCTGTCTATCATGTCTGTCCCAGAGATATTTTGAAAAGCAAAGAATATAAATATATTTTTTTTTACTCGTGCGCTTAGAGAGAGGAAAAGAATGAAGAAGACAAACAGGAAGTAAGAAAGAAAAAAAGAGTAAGTGGTGATTAAATGAGTAATTATTTTCAAGCATGTGCACACACGCACACAGACAGCCCGATCTAACTTCCACGCACGCACGGACATTGTACGTGATCAAGTCACATATATTATTTTTACGCATTAGATGATATTTAATTCAAAAGAAGATTTTGCATCGTAAGATTCGATTAAGTTTAAACGAAACAGGAAAAGTCTTAATTTCTCTTTTTTCTGTTTTTTTTTATTTTTTGTTTTTTTACCCACTTTTTCCACTCTCTCCCACTTCCACTTTTATCACTTTCTCCCTCTCTCTCCCACTATTTCCCGCTCTCTTTCTTTCTCTTGTTTTTTTTCTTTTTTGTTTTTTCACATCAAAAACGAATTTAAAATAAAAGCGAACCATAAAACGACGTTCAATTTGAACAAAAAAGAGCACACAGTGGTAAACAGAAAGAGGGGTCAAGAAAAATAAGAAGTGTAGTAGGAGAGGGATCGACCAGAGGGGGATCAACCAGAGGGGGATCAACCAGAGGGGGATCAACCAGAGGGGTATCAACCAAAGGGGGTCAACAAGAGGGGGTAAGGTAGGAAAGGGTAGTGAGGAAAAGAGTGGAAGAAAAAAAAAGTGGAAAAAGATGAAGGAAAGAGTCGTAGGAGAAGAAGAAAGAAGAAGAGGGAGTAGTGAGTTTTATTGCGTTTTTTGATTTATCGTCAAACCTCTGAAACAGGCTTTTTAAAACGACACCTAATCTAATTTGTGTCAGAGAATTGATTACGCCTGTCTAATAGGGGACCACCAACGTAGACTGTGAAAGAAAAGAGAAGAAAGAGAGAAAGAGAGAAAGAGAGAAAGAGAGAACGAGAGAGAGTGACATGCAGGAGAAGTTCCAATGAAACCTGAGCGTATATTTGAGCAAACTGAAGAATACAAGTTCAGTCATATTTTTATGCACACTGAAGAATACGAAAAGAAAGAAAAGAACGTAAAAAAAACAACTTACATCGACTAAAATAATAAAATAAAATTGAAATATAAAAAGAAACGGAGAATATTTAAAGAAAGACAGGAAAGAAGAAAAGATAACCTGAGAGATTGGTAATGCAAAATTGTTATGTTATTTTAAAAGAAATATTTTTTAATGAAATAATTTTATTGGGTTTTTCCAATTAAATAATGTTCTAGTTCTATGCAATGAATGTTCAAATAAAAAGAAACATTCATCCATGCATGGAGACGTCACTAAATGTTCAGTTGAAGAAAGTTAGCAAAATGAAGACCTATATGAGAGTGGGAAAAAGAAAAAGATAAAAAAAGGAAGATAGATGAAAAAAGAAAGAAAGAAAGAGAAAGAGAGATAAAGATAGAGAGAGAGGGGAGAGAGAGAGAGGGAAAGAGAGGAATGTTCGGTGACGCGAAATGACATGTAAAGTGAGGGATAGCCTCATACGTCCAGGACATTAATCTCCCCCATACAAAGAATCCATCTACCCACCCTCGTTTTCTGCTTCTCTCTCTCTCTCCAAAGCATCTTGTTATTTTTCTCAACCCCATTTGTCTTTCAAGTCACAAAATGCACTACTCTCCAATTCATCTGACTGACTCTCTCTTCTCTCTTCTGCTCTACCCCCTCCCTCCCCCTTCTCTCGCTCTCTCTTTTATCTCATACTTTTTAAATTAATAATCAAACAAGAGTTTTTATGTTTTTCAATAGTTTGAATCAAGTTTTTACAAACAACTAGCGTGGTCACCCGGCATCGCACGGAGTTTTCAGAGGGTTTTCAGAGGGTTTTTCTTTCTCTCGCTTTTTCTCTTTCTCTCACCTTTTCTCTTTTGCTCTTTTTTCATCCTTTCTTTCTCTCGCTCCCGTTTCATTCCCTTTCCCGCTCCTGCGCTCTCTCTCTAGTTCCCGCTCACTCTCCCGCTCACATTCGCTCTATCGTTCCCGCTGTCTCTCCTGATGACACTCGCTTTCCCAATCCCGCCCATTCTTTCGCTTCTAATCGTTCTTCAGCTTGTTTTCCCGCTCCTTTTCTTTCTTCCTCTCCCTCCTAACTTCTTTTTAAACATAAAGTTTTACGTTTACTACTTGTAATAAAAGCTATGTTGCCAGTTGTTATCAGGTTAATTGTAACTTTATCAATTGCCACGTTCATATAATATACTACCTAATTATAACAGTTATTTTCATTTAGTTTAAAAAACCTGAAAGAAAAGATTACAAATTATACTGGCATACGGGTAAACCCCTACCTGTGGCGGACATATCCTACCCGACCCGTACCCGCAAATACGGGTCAGGTATGGGTAAACCCGCGGGTACGGGTAATTTTCACACAACCTTGAAAGTCAATAGAGGAAAGTTTTCGTGAAAAAAATTGAGATTTTTAGCAAAATGAGAAGAAGCGGGAGAGCGAGCGGAAACAGGAACGGGGGAGTGAGCGTGAGCGTAAACTGGAGAATGAGAGGGAACGGAAAAGCGACCGGGAGCGGGAAAACGACCGGGAGCGGGAAAGTGACCGAGAACGGGAAAGCGACCAAGAACGGGAAAGCATGCGGGAACGGGGAAGGAAACGGGAGCAAGAGAGAAAATCGATAAAAAAAACTCTAAAAGCCCCGGGCAACGCCGGATACTCCGCTAGTTATTAATATAATTTAAACATCTGAACTAAAATTATAGTTTTAAAATAATAATATATTAATAATAATAATTATTATTATTGCTATTTTTATTACCATTTTATTATTATTTTTTGTATATTAGAGCAATTACACACCTGTGACATACCTGTCATCTGATGACTTTCACATCCAATGCTTCAACTGACAAATAATTTCAAATCGTTTTCAACAAACATGGCCGACTAAAACACCAACCGCCAACAACAAAAACAACAACAATAAAATCTACGACTGAAATCAATAATTATTAATTCGCTTTGCATTAACTGTTAAGTGGCAGCGGAAATGCATTAAAGATGTAATTGTTTCAAAGGCCAGCCCACGCCCCCCTCTCTATGAAAGTTCTTCACGTTACATACACAAGCAGGTGTCAGTCCTGGACGGTGTCAAACCTCCCTCCATCTCCCTCCGTCTCTCTCTTTCTACTTCTCTTTATATGTTTCTGTCTCTGTTTCTGTGTGTTATTTTAATATTCAGTCTGCGTGCGTCTCTGACTCGATAATTGATATAAAAAAAAGTTATCGATCGAAAATAAACTTTAATTTTCACTTGATGTAATCGGTTTTAGCGTGTTTACGTTTAATTGGCATACCTGGGTACCTGGAGTATTTGCCGTCTGGTTTTAAAGGAAAATATAGATGCAAATTTCTTTATGAAGTCATTTGTAGCAAAATGGCGACCTCATAGAAAAAAATGAAAATGACAAAATAATGGCTTCAAATAATTAGTGAAATAATTTAATTAAAAAAATTGTTTTCATTCTTTTTTATAATTTTATTTCAAAACGATTGAAAACAATAATATTTGCACAAACTCGGATGTTAACACAATTAATAAGCAATAAAGCAGAGGAATGTGTGTGAGTGTGTTCACGTGTGCGCGCGATGTGGCAGAAACTAATTGTCACCAATCAATGCCAATTTTGAGTTTTGCCGAAAAAAGAGAAAAACTAAAACAGTAGAGAATCGTTGCAGTGAAATGAAATGCAGCTGTAACAAGACGACTGGATGCGTTTATTGTTGCAGCTGCTTTGTGGCTGCTGTTGTGGTCGTCGTGGCCTCGTGGCAGCAGTCGTAGCTGCAGAAGCGGTTGTGGTTGTTGACCAAGTTGTCGGATATCTGCAGTCGTCGAGGTTGTTGTTTTTTGTTGATGTTCAGTTCTTAGTTGTCGTTGAAGCATTTGCGAAGCCCGTCGTAGTACGTGGAAGTGGTCTAATGGCGCATTCGATTATTTAATAAAGCTGGTTATCGACACGAATGACAATTAAGTCAGCTTTCCATCCAATGCAGGAAAGCCTTCATTAAGCGCCTGTTCCAACAATCATTTAATAAATAAATAAATATATTCAACTAACATCATTTAATAAATAAATATATTCAACTAACATCATTTAATAAATAAATATATTCAACTACCATCAATTAATAAATAAATATATTCAACTACCATCAATTAATAAATAAATATATTCAACTACCATCATTTAATAAATAAATATATTCAACTACCATAATTTAATAAATAAATATATTCAACTACCATAATTTAATAAATAAATATATTCTACTACCATCATTTAATAAATAAATAAATAAATATATTCTACTACCGCTTAGCCGCGGCAGATTAGCCACGGACCAGAAAACTTGAACCGAACATATCGTACGAGTTTTTGATGAACGTATTGATGACCTGACCCCACCAACGATAGGTATCGAAGGTATTTTAAGGGTATTTCTGTGAGTATTTGTACACGGTAGACAATTAAATTGATTCTTTTACCATTGAAATATAACTTTTTTGCAATAATAAACGAAAAAACATAAATTTGCGTTTACCAGATTACATATATTCATTTACACACAAACAACTACTTGCTTATTTACATAGACACATTGATACGCACAGAGTCACACACATACTTTTGGACGAAATCACGCACGCATACATACACATACACATACAGTGACATACAAATACACATACACATGCACATGCACATACACATGCACATACACATTCACATTCACATACACATACGCATACGCATACACATACACTGCAAGGACATTCGCGTGCACCGGCGGAATGAAAAGTAAAATAAAACACGGAACAGTTCGATAACACGGCGGCTAATTGTATTTTTGTTTATTTTAGCAAAACCTGAAAAACATGAAAAATCCAAACAATAACAAGGGTTCTTGTTTTTGTTGTGTTTAATTAATTAATGCTTCTAATGACCAAAACGTGACTGGGGGTGTGTGCGTGAGTCAGTGTGTGCATAGGTGTGCGTGTGAGATACTAAATGTGTGTACGAGTTAAATAAATTAAAAAGTAATTTTTAGAATAATTGACGTTTTCATCAGGAGCCACCACCACCCCCACCACCACCACCTGCCACCTGCAACGCCTCTCCACCATACCGCGAGCGCCAGCGTTGCACTTTCGCAACTTCATACTCACCTAAGTGGGTGGTGTTTAGGTTTTTGATTGACATTAGAGCTGTGGGGACGAGAGAGAATAAGGTGAAGGAGGAAAGAAAACCCCTCTTCAAAGACGAAGATTTAAACAATGACAATAAGGATGAAAATGACGATGGTAAAGATGACATGTGATAATAGTGATGATGGTGACGACGACGACGACGACGATCATCGTCGATGATGACGATTATGATGATGATGATGACGATGATGATGATGATGATAATGACGATGATGATAATGATAATGATAATGACGATGATGATGGTGAAGATGATGATGATGATGATAAAGATGAAGATGATGATGATGATGATGATGATGACGATGACGATGACGATGACGATGACGATGACGATGACGATGACGATGACGATGACGATGACGATGATGATGATGATAATGATGATGATGGTGATGATGATTATGATGACGATGATGATTATGATGACGATGATAGGGATGGTTATGGTCAGGCACGTAACCAGAGGAGGCACATAGATTATTGTCTACCCGACAGAATTTTTCACACTTTTTCAACTGATCAAGAAGGAATCTACTATCTATATCAGGACGTAGGACTGTGGGAACTTTTCCTAACACTTTGCCAATGTTATGGACTTCCATAGACATGTATTTTAGCTTTTTTAAGAGGGGGACAAACCTTTTTGCCTGCTAATTGCTAATCACATTATGATACACAACTGGAAGTACTTAGGCGCTTCCTAAAAACACCTATTTTGTCTTAAAACACCTCGTTTAAGGGACTACAAACTAATATATCAAAAAAAAAGTTTTTTCCTAGTTATATACGTGGCTGAGAGGTACGGCGGAACGTAACCATAGCCTATGAGGATCATCCGAGGCTGGTTTAAATTGCTAGCTGCATGGGGAGGTCGATTTGCCTGTCCTTGTCCAACTTATTGCACTTATTAGTTGGCGGGATGGAGTGAATCGAGCCATGTGCCCACGGTGGCCTCCCTGCCTCAAAGCCAACATAAACACGTCACCAAACACTCAAACATACATACCGTCTAAATTGTCTAATTGACAGACACAGACGTTAATTAAACCACACACACACACACATAGTTATATACGAGCAGTCTATATGAGCATGCGGTGAATTGTCATTTTAGGAAGCTCGTCGGATGAATTTAAATGTTTAGCTAGCGATTGCAAATGACACTGATTCCTCGCTTTGTAATTTGATGCTTTAAAAAGTTTTTTTATTTAAATAAATTGCTTGATAGCAAACGTTAGCTTAGAAGCATACCAAAATTTAAGTTATTTTTTGCAAAAGCTTAATAGAAAAGTTTTGTTTTAAAATGTATCTTAAACTGTCAATTTTTTTCATTGAGGGTGGGTGGGTGGTGATACCCCTACAGATGGATCTTTTTTCTGCGAAAATGTTCCCCCGTCAGAAATTCCTGGCTACGCTCCTAGTGATGATGATGATGATGATGGTGATGGGAATGGTGATAGTGATGGTGATGGTGGTGGTGATGGTGATAGTGATGGTGATGGTGGTGGTGGTGATGGTGGTGGTGATGATGATGATGATGATGATGATGATGATGATGATGATGATGATGATGATGATGATGATGATGATGATGATGATGATGATGATGATATCAGTAGCCACTATTGTAGCGAATGGCAACTGTCAACAATGAATATGACGCAGCACTATGGTGGCAAGTTTTTTTCCACAAGTCCACGGCGAAGAAAAAAGAAATTATTCAGAATCTTTGGGCGGAAGTTTAAATTGGTAATAAATATGACGTCATAGTTCAATCTACTTTGACACTTTGATTTGCCGGCGCGTGCTTATTTGACTGACTCGTGTGTTTATAAAGAAAATAATTTCTACTTTTTTGAGTAGTTTTTTCTTTTTTTATTCTTTTAGTAAACATTTTTTATTAATAAAATTAATATTTTTATATTTATAATTTAATTATTCATTTACTATGTTATTTGTTTGTTTGTTTATTTGTTTGTTTGTTTGTTTGGTTGTTTATTTATTTATTTATTTATTTATTTATTTATTTATTTATTTATTTATTTATTTATTTATTTATTTATTTATTTATTTATTTATTTATTTATTTATTTATTTATTTATTTATTTATTTATTTATTTATTTATTTATTTATTTATTTATTTATTTATTTATTTATTTATTTATTTATTTATTTATTTATTTATTTATTTATTTATTTATTTATTTATTTATTTATTTATTTATTTATTTATTTATTTATTTATTTATTTATTTATTTATTTATTTATTTATTTATTTATTTATTTATTTATTTATTTATTTATTTATTCATTCATTCATTCATTCATTCATTCATTCATTCATTCATTCATTCATTCATTCATTCATTCATTCATTCATTCATTCATTCATTCATTCATTCATTCATTCATTCATTCATTCATTCATTCATTCATTCATTCATTCATTCATTCATTCATTCATTCATTCATTCATTCATTCATTCATTCATTCATTCATTCATTCATTCATTCATTCATTCATTCATTCATTCATTCATTCATTCATTCATTCATTCATTCATTCATTCATTCATTCATTCATTCATTCATTCATTCATTCATTCATTCATTCATTCATTCATTCATTCATTCATTCATTCATTCATTCATTCATTCATTCATTCATTCATTCATTCATTTATTTATTTATTTATTTATTTATTTATTTATTTATTTATTTATTTATTTATTTATTTATTTATTTATTTATTTATTTATTTATTTATTTATTTATTTATTTATTTATTTATTTATTTATTTATTTATTTATTTATTTATTTATTTATTTATTTATTTATTTATTTATTTATTTATTTATTTATTTATTTATTTATTTATTTATTTATTTATTTATTTATTTATTTATTTATTTATTTATTTATTTATTTATTTATTTATTTATTTATTTATTTATTTATTTATTTATTTATTTATTTATTTATTTATTTATTTATTTATTTATTTATTTATTTATTTATTTATTTATTTATTTATTTATTTATTTATTTATTTATTTATTTATTTATTTATTTATTTATTTATTTATTTATTTATTTATTTATTTATTTATTTATTTATTTATTTATTTATTTATTTATTTATTTATTTATTTATTTATTTATTTATTTATTTATTTATTTATTTATTTATTTATTTATTTATTTATTTATTTATTTATTTATTTATTTATTTATTTATTTATTTATTTATTAAAACTTACAATTTTTAAATGAGCCTCTCCATTTAATTTTACTTTTTTTTTAGCAATATTTGCTTCAGGATAGCATCATAGCACCTGACAATATGATGACATTGTCACTTGATAACATAGTGACACGATTACATGACTCCGTGAAAGTTTGGTGACGGGATAAAAGGATAAGATGAAAACATAGCTTCGTGAACACAGTATAGCATGATCAGATGGTAACATGACCATATCACATGGTAACAGGACGATGATATAGCACCATGATCACATGGTAACTTGATTATGATATAACAGGATGGTAAAAGAGTAATTTCCTGAACTGACAGGAAATTGAAACAAACTTTAATAAATAAAATTTACACGTCACAATTAAATTTTAAAACAATTTTTATACTTTCTTCTGGCACCCTTTTCTACATTATAGATAAAATGACATTATAGATAAAACGACATAGATACGTTGATGTTTTCATTAAGTGTCATGAAAATTTCGTTTGTCAGAATTGTGAATGCTATATCGGTCTTCTCAAAATAGAGTTACAATATAGGAATAAAAAACAACGAAACAACGAAACATTAAATTAAGACTCAATAGAGTGCTTAACAATACAACGACATAATACAGTACAACCACTTTTAAAAAATAACAACGACATATACATTCCACCGATTGGTAATTAAATGGTGGAAATGGTGTGGTTGTAAAAGTCTTGCATTCCACAGGATGGTATGAAAGCGCAAGATGACGGAACAGTTCATTTAGCTTTTGAAAAGTCCAAGTAGAAATTGTTATTGGCAGAAATTAAATTAGGACTGTCCATGCGTGATGCTTGTCAGCTCATATACGAGTATACATATACATATATATATACATACATACATATTATATATATATATATATATAATATATATATATATATATATATATATATATATATATATATATGATAGTGGTGACGACGACGACCATGATGATGATGATAATGGTGATGGTGATGCAGTTTCTTATGAATTGATAACGACCAATTATCTTCGGATGAGGAAATCTCATCAGGCCAATTTTATTCCTTGATTGCATTCTTCACATGGAAATGTAAAAAAATTTCTCCACCGCTCCAAGGAGGGGAAACTTCACCCCCTCTTCCCTCTCTCCCGCCATTTTATGTTTACCCTCTTTTTGTTCCTTTTTTATCGTTTATTTAATAGTACAAAGACTTTCTGTCAGCTATCCATCTCAGTCATAAGCGTGTTCCATGCATAGTTATGCGCTAGTCCGTGTGTTCCATGCATAGTTATGCGCTAGTGTGTGTTTTTGATTTTTTTTTGTTTCTCTGACTTGTTTTCTCATTGTTGTAGTCTTTGTTTTTAAGATGTCAAAGATTTTTTAATGTTAATTTTTATTGAATTGAACAATGAAACAATTTCGAGGCAGCCATTAATTACAAGATTAATTGTAACAGCTTTATGAGCCGTTTTAACTGCTTCTTTCTTGAATTTTGAGGATGCATTTATAACTTTAAATATTGACGACGACGACGTTAGCGATGACGATGACGATGGTGATGATGATGATGATGATGATGATGATGATGATGATGATGATGATGATGATGATGATGATGATGATGATGATGATGATGATGATGATGATGATGATGATGATGATGATGATGATAAACATGCTGCTGATGGTTATGATGATGCAGTTGCTTATGAATTGATAACGCCCAATTATCTTTGGATGAGAAAATCTAACCACGTTATTTCATTCAATGATTTACATTAAAATATAAAAATTTATCTCCATTATTCCTAAAAAAGAAACATCCCCCTTCCCCCATTTCCCCTTTCCCCTTCCCTCTTTCTTTTTTCCCGTCACCTCTTTCTTTTTTCCCGTCAATTTCTTTCAATATAAATTTATTTATTAAATCTTTTCTTATTTTATTTAATTTCCTTTCTTTCACTTTCTTAGGACGCGGACACGAGCACCGCCTTTTCTGTCTGCTACTTTCTGATGTCCATCATGTGCACGTGTGTGTGTACGTGTGTACGTGTGTGCTTGTGTGCCTGTGCCAGTTTGTGCGTGTGACAAAAACGTTCGGATGTTAAGAATACAAATAATTAATTAAATAATTCATATAATGTGTTTTTACAAACCTCAGAAGCTGTTCACATACAAACCAACAACCACAAAATAAATCAGTTTGTTGACCAAACGTATATCATTAAATACCAGCGCACATACAAGCAAACATACAATCAGCACAACATAGAAGCATACTCACACGAACATGCAACGGTTCAGGCAAATAAACAAAGACATAAAACAGACTCAGAGACATTGAGGAGCAGATTAACCCAGCTGCATTGCCTTGACCTTCGCTGATTAGAAAAAAAAACTATTCTCGTAAAATCTGCTGCCCTTTCAAATGCATGCATGAATGCTTTGTAAGTTTTTCGACTGAAAAACTTAACTTTTAAAAGATATTTATTAACTTATTTGCTATTATTAAACCACTAGATAATTTATTTTATTTATTTCAGTAATGAACTTCGAGGTAGTAAAAATGATGACAAGCCACACAACTTTCATGCATTAATGTCAACCAATTGTCAGTCAGACAACTAAGAGGTTTTTTTGGTTTTCTTATTTATTATTGAATTTGAAATTAATTTTATGCATTTTGGGTTGTTAAAAAAAGTAATTTACAATAACTACGAAATTTTCATTTTTCTCTCTCTCTTTTTTTAACTCTCCCTCTCTCATTCTTTCTCTCATTCTTGGTCATTTCTGACTGACATTTCAAGGCAAAGTAAGAAACAACTTGGCGCAAAACACGGCGGAAGTTTAAATCACTTCCGGTGCTTGTCCAGTGGAATTGTAGCTTACGCGTTCAGAGAGCCAATAGAAATCTGTTAGTGCCAATTGCTGGTTGTAATTAACATTACATCGGGGGATTGGAAAAGACTCTCTCTTCTTCTTCTTCTTCTTCTTCTTCTTCTTCTTCTTCTTCTTCTTCTTCTTCTTCTTCCTCTTTTCTTTCTTTTTTTCTCTTTTTTGCTCTTTTTTTTTCTTACTTCTTTTCATTCACTATTCTTCATTTTTCTTTTACTACTCTGGTCCCATCACTCACTTTTTGTTCTTCTCATTTCTCAAGCGAATGAATTAAAACCGACTGTTTTAAATTAAGCGCAAGAATTTTTTGATTTCGTTATTTAATTTAAAAACTCAAGAAACATTTTCAATCGCAAACATGGTAAAAATAAAAGTTTCCAATTATCATAAACTTAAATTTTTTAAATAAACATAATCTCTTTAAAATTAAATAGCAGATAAACACGAGAAAGAATTTCTTATGTTATTCAATTGATGAACAAGTAGAGCGTTGAGGTTTTCAAATCCGCTTATCACCAAATATGTTAAAACAGAAATTATTAAATACCTCTGTGAGATATTCAAAGAATCGGATATACCGGGTTGTATCAAACATACCGAGTTGTAACGGATATACCTGGTTGTATCGGATATACCGGGTGTTAACGGATATACCGGGTTGTAACGGATATACCGGGTTATATCGGAAGAACTACTTAAGAAATATCCAGGCGTCAAGAGATTTTTTAAAATATTTTTGCATTTTTAATATTGCTGCAATGACTGTTTGCAATATTTTATATTGCTGCCTTTTAAACATGAATGGACTCCATGAGTTTACCTTCATTTCCTTCTGGAAAAAAGCGAAAGTGAAAGTGTCGAAGTCCCATTAGAATTTCCACTCGTGTGTCGCATGATCTCACCTGGTACAAACAAACACAAATTTATGAGAACCTTTCAACAATTAAATTCGCGCTTCTTTCGTCCAAGCGTTTGAATTGTGACTCTCTGGAGTTTTCTTCCATATTCTTCTGTATGCCTATATATCTCTTCATTCCTCTTTCTCTTTACATCTTCCTGAATTTCTTAACTCTTTTTCTGTCCAATCAAAGTTTTATGACTTGGTTCTTGTTTTAATTATATGTATAAGATAATTAGTTCAGTCCACATAAGCATTCCATGATACTTTGGCATTCATGGAACTATTTGTGGACCATCAACCATCGGTGGAGTCATTCACAGAGCAATTCAATGAATAAAGTTAAAAACAAATAATAAAACTATCTATAGAACAAATAAAAAAATTATCTTCAAAAAACTGGATAAAAGATAAATAAAGCAAATAATAAATTCATTTATAGGACAAATAAATAAATATATACTTAGAGCAAATAATAAATAAATAAATAACAAAATAATAAAAACATACATAGAAGAATAAATAAATTCATAGAACGATTAATAAATGTATACATAAATCAAATAATAAATATATACATAGAATAAATAATAAATTTATTCCAGCAAAATATACAAGAGGCTCTCATGTTTAATAAAAAGTTTTAAATAAATAAGATGCTCTGATTCTAAATAAAATTAAAGTTTATAAGTCTGAGACAAAATGCAAATTCTAAAAATACAGAAAAAACTTTCTCAAAAAGTATAAATAAATAATTTAATCGAAGAAATTGAGAAATTATGGCATAGGCTTTAATTTGATCGGAAGCATTTTTATTGAGTAAACGATGTAAATGAAGAAAAGGAAATTAATCTAATCCATTTTTAATCTGACACGAGAAATAGAAAACCAATAAAATTCAACTTGAACCTTCCGGGTCAACTCCTAGCATTTGGATCTCTTCTTGTCTTCTTCTCTCCTACTCCTCCTCCTATGCCTTGTTCGTCTCCCTCATCTATGACATCAAGAAACTGATTCCTTGTTTGTGCTCGGTCTTCACTTGTGCCACACAATTAAGCAAACTTCCGCACTTTTTAATTAATGCGAAATTAATCAATTTATGCCATTTAACAATTTCAATTAAGTCATTCGATTTTAATTGATGTCTTCTAAATATTTCTTTTATATATATGTTATATAAATGTTTTATATATATATATATATATATATATATATATATATATATATATATATTACTTTAAGTGAGTCACGAAGTATACATCTGAGAATTTGAAACCACGTGGTAACTTAAATTTTTAAATCAATAAATAAACATTCTGACAAGTTATCGATAGTTATTTTACGGTCCGTGTGGGTTTGCTGGACATCTCTGACGGGAGGTCTCATATATTCGGGGTTCTTAACAATACATATATAACTATATATAGTCATTGAACAATTGTTTACCTATAGCTGGAATAGGTTCGTAAGGATGAAATACATAAAAGTTCAACGTGTCAAACCAGCCGTGTAGCGATTTGGAAAGCGTCAAGAGGTTTATCGAGACTTAACAGCCGCAACTAGCCATAAAAACACACTTTAAATTTGTCTCGCAGGTCCCGCTAGAATGAAGACCTCTATAGATAAACAGGGCGTGACGTGTAACATGTACTCTTCCATCTCTCTTTTACTCTATCTCTCTCTCTATCTGATCCAGTGCTCCGTCAATTGTCCGTTCATAAATAATCCATCTAGTACTAGAGCCATCCATCCATCCATCCATCCATCCATCCATCCATCCATCCATCCATCCATCCATCCATCCATCCATCCATCCATCCATCCATCCATCCATCCATTCATCTACCCGTCCATCCCTCCCTCTGTCCGTCAGTCCGTCCTTCCATCCCTCCGTCCGTCCGTCCGTATTTTTCTCTCTCCATCCATACAAAACTTTCAAGATGCAAATTTATTGTCCGAGAAATGCTGATGAGATTTTGTAAATTTTCAATTCACGATTTCAAGTTGTCCTGGGGCGGGAACTGGTGGAGAATTTTGCCTCGTTTGTGGTAATCATTTCTTGGAGAATTTAACAGAAACAGACGACACAATTCGAGTTCATTATAAAAATAATTATTATATTATATTATATTATATTATATTATATTATATTATATTATATTATATTATATTATATTATATTATATTATATTATATTATATTATATTATATTATATTATATTATATTATATTATATTATATTATATTATATTATATTATATTATATTATATTATATTATATTATATTATATTATATTATATTATATTATATTATATTATATTATATTATATTATATTATATTATATTATATTATATTATATTATATTATATTATATTATATTATATTATATTATATTATATTATATTATATTATATTATATTATATTATATTATATTATATTATATTATATTATATTATATTATATTATATTATATTATATTATATTATATTATATTATATTATATTATATTATATTATATTATATTATATTATATTATATTATATTATATTATATTATATTATATTATATTATATTATATTATATTATATTATATTATATTATATTATATTATATTATATTATATTATATTATATTATATTATATTATATTATATTATATTATATTATATTATATTATATTATATTATATTATATTATATTATATTATATTATATTATATTATATTATATTATATTATATTATATTATATTATATTATATTATATTATATTATATTATATTATATTATATTATATTATATTATATTATATTATATTATATTATATTATATTATATTATATTATATTATATTATATTATATTATATTATATTATATTATATTATATTATATTATATTATATTATATTATATTATATTATATTATATTATATTATATTATATTATATTATATTATATTATATTATATTATATTATATTATATTATATTATATTATATTATATTATATTATATTATATTATATTATATTATATTATATTATATTATATTATATTATATTATATTATATTATATTATATTATATTATATTATATTATATTATATTATATTATATTATATTATATTATATTATATTATATTATATTATATTATATTATATTATATTATATTATATTATATTATATTATATTATATTATATTATATTATATTATATTATATTATATTATATTATATTATATTATATTATATTATATTATATTATATTATATTATATTATATTATATTATATTATATTATATTATATTATATTATATTATATTATATTATATTATATTATATTATATTATATTATATTATATTATATTATATTATATTATATTATATTATATTATATTATATTATATTATATTATATTATATTATATTATATTATATTATATTATATTATATTTATGGTGATTATGATGATGACGACAACCGCGAGTGGTGGTGATAATAGTAGTGAAAAAATGATATAAATAAAAAAAGTTATTTTCCATGCGAGGGATATCGTCATCAGGACGAAATCTTCTTTATCTTCCAACACTAGAAAAAAACAATTCTCAACTGCAGCAGAAAACTATTATAATTTTTTTTATATGTGATATATATATATATATGTATATATATATATATATATATATATATATATATATATATATATATATATATATATATATATATATATATATTTATATATAAGTATATATATATATATATATATATATGTAATAGATAATGTCTATTATTTACTTTAATGGATTGAAAACAACAAGAGAAGAACAAATGTTATCGCAAAATTGCCGAAAAATGTAAAAAATGCAGAAACGTTTTGGAAGTTATCATTTTTTTAATGTAATAAATTTGCGTTTTGATGAAAAATCTAATCATAAAATCAGTTCAAAGAACAAGAAAACTTTTCCTGCCTAGATACTTGTACGTGTGTATATTGGTATGTATGTGTTTGTGTGTTTTTGTGAGTTTTTCTGTGGATGTGATTATGTCTGTATATGTTTAAGAGTTTGTGTGCATGTGTCTGTGTGTGTTTGAAGGTGAGGGTACTTGCGTGAGCACATTTGAGAGTAGAGTTGAGAGCGATATTATGAAAAAATCTCATCTTTCGATTGCAATGAAGTTATAAATTTAGTAGTAATAAAATTGAGTAAATCATTTTTATTATAGCTTTTAATATAATAACTTTCATTCGATAAATATTACCAAATAACAAAGTTGTTTATTATGACCAATAAAAACAACTTTATGATTACTAAAAAAGAAAACTTTGTCGAAGAGGAGCCAATCGTAAAGTATGAACTCAACCAAGCGGTGGTGTTGCTGTTGTTGTTGAAGTTATTGATGATGATGGCGATGGTGATGGTGATGGTGATGATGATGATGGCGATGGTGATGATGAGGATGATGGTGGTGGTGATGATGATGATGATGATGATGATGATGATGATGATGATGATGATGATGGTGGTGGTGGTGATGATGATGATGATGGTGATGATGATGATGGTGGTCATGATGATGATGATCATGATGATGATGGTGATGATGATGGTGGTGATGATGATGGTGGTGATGGTGATGATGATGATGATGATGATGATGGCGGTTCTATGATTATAATGATGAAATGATGACTCATTTGGAAAGATGATATGGACCGTAAATGAAAAGTACGATGACATGATGAAATTGAAAAATCTAACAAAAATAAAAAATTGAGAGAGAGAGGTGACGGATGTAAAAAGTTGAATAACAGAGCGATTACGCAAAGCTGTGAGGGAGTAAAAATAACATCGCTCACTTATTTGCTTCCTGGAAATATTTCTCATGCTCTCACTTTCTCCCTCTGTCATCCTTACTTTCTCTCTCATACACTCTTTTTGTCTCTCTCCCCCCTCTTTCTCTCTCTTTCTCTCCTCTTTCTCTCTCTCTCTCCGTACTTCCACACATCTCCTTGTTATGTTAACTTTGACGTCCTCCCAGCTAGAAGTGACCCCCTGGAAAACATCATTGACCTGTCTGATGATTCTTCAAGTTTTATATGTTTATCGATTCTTATCTAAAGAGGTGGATTTGTTGTTGTTGATGTTGTTGTTATTGTTGATGATGACGACGACGAAGAGAACGAGGACGATGATGATGATGATGATGATGATGATGATGATGATGATGATGATGATGATGATGATGATGATGATGATGATGATGATGATGACGACAATGATGATGGTGGTTGTGTTGATGATGATGATGAAGTTTTTATGTTTTTTATGGTGATCATAAAATTATGATGATGATGAGAGGAAGAAACAACGTATAACACGCAGATGGAATAGTTGGATGTAAGAGAAATCCAGGTGGAAAGGCAATCGCAAGAAATGAATCATAAAATAGATCGATGTTTAAAATATTTTTATTAAAATTTATTTTTACATATAAAATACAAAATTTCTAATTATTTTCGTATTGAGCAGTTCAGGTAAATACGGAATTATTTGCAGATCAGATCGAGTGCGCGCCATTTTTTTGAAGCCTAATTAAATTTCCATCGATTCGTCGCTTGCATCTTGCCGACCGAAGAGAAAAAAAAGTAAAATAGAATCATCATAAAAATAATTCTATCAATAAATACATCAACATTCAAAACCGATATCTACGTAAACAAAACACCACGATGATGTTTACAGGAAGTGATATTCGTAAAAAATACAAATCGAAAGAAATGAAAACAATAACAAAAAATAATAATAAATCTATGATGAGTAATAAAATAAATTTGAAATTTAAGTACTAAAAGTAATTGAAAGTAAATAAAGTAAGAATAAATTTCCGATTGTGTGAAATAAAAGATGTCACATGATGCACAACTCGCTGTGACAGGTTTGAAAGCACTTGAGTTTTTGGAAATGGAAGAAGTTGAACAAACATTCTTTGTTGACCAACATGAAACTTTGTATTTTTCCTAAATATACAAAACAATTGAAACGAAATTGACTGATGGGTTTCAAGTTACACACATACACACATACACACATACACGCACACAAACAAACTCCTAGAAACGCTGTTGCGATTCAAAACCAAAGACACACGTGCATACAGCTTATACACCGAAGTATACATGTCAGACATACTCCTTCAAAAACAGACAAAAAAGTTGGAGTAGAAATTTCCACATGTTTGAATGTTTATAAAATTGTTCACTTCCGGTTGGCACATACACGTCCTTCGTACGAGATTTTAAAAGGACACCATGTTTCTATAAACAAGACAACAACGAAGGACATTGTTATATATATATATATATATATATATATATATATATATATATATATATATATATATATATATATTAGCTGTATATGCACAAGCTGCTAACAAGTAGATGATAAAAACTCTTTTTGAAAAACTTGAATGTAGAGAGACAAATACTTGAAGTGGAGAAGATAAATATGAAGGAAATACAGAAATACAATAACAACTCATTTACCATGATAACAACAAGACAATAGGGGCGGATACAGAAAATTCTGGTGGGGGGGATGAACCAACATTAAAGAGGGGCGCAGCGCCGAGCACGGGGAGGGGTTTGGGTAGGGGAATGTGACCCCTCTCCAAGGTTTTTTACAAAGACTATATGAAATGGTGCGATTTGGCGCATACATTGAACTAAAATCTTTTAAATTATTGCATATAAAAATAGCCTAAATCAAATCAAAACAATTATACAATTTTTATGATGTCAGACAAAAGGAGCTATCCAGATGAATTCAAAGTCTTATTTTGTAGACTGTAGGATTTTTTCTCCTAGGGTAGAAGAAAAAACAAAAACACACGGGCAAGTAACAATATGCAAGGAAGAAATAATGGATTTGTCAGCTTAGAATGTTGAGTTTATTAAAGTGGAAAGAATCATTATGTCAATTTGTGTGCAACTGAAACTACAAACTAGCAAAATTTTTTAATTTTTGTGTTTGTTTTGTGGACAGCTACAATTTGTAGAAATTCAGATGGAATATTGCCATCATTGGAAGAAGATTTCTGAATGTTAGCTTCAATGGCAGTATTTTCATTGTCTGCATGCAATTCTATAATATTGGAACATTCCATAGTTTTAATGTTTTCAACTGTTTTATACAGTAAGTTGAACGAAAGCTGACTCTGCTTAAACTTTTTTGGACCATTCGACATAATAATTTAGTATTATTTCTTTGAAAATCGTAGATTTAGATTACGAATTGTATACTTTTAAAATTGGTGTTATTTATTTTGATTGTATAACACGGTACTAAGGTTTGCTCTATACTAATAGTGCACGAAAACGCAAAATTTCAGAAATCAAATCGAATCATTATGGCGAGATTTTGATGAAAAGTGAATTTAAACTTGAATTGACAGCATCGGTAGAGTATGGAATGCTATAGAAAATTAGCAATATAGATTATAACATAGATACATAGACAGTCCCCTACTATTAAATGAAAAATCCTCGAATTTGCAAAAAATTGCATTACATGACTTTTTGGCTGGTGGGGGGGGATGCATCCCCCTCATCCCCCCCCTGGATCCGTCCTTGCAAGACAAACTAACGAATACAAACAACAACATTAAAATATAACAAGCAAAGTAATAAGTTCACATAAACGAACAAGTTGCGCTCATTATAAAGACACTCGTTACCTGCCATATATTCTCATAGATACTTATGTAAGTACATAGATACATACATACATACATACATACATACATACATACATACATACATACATACATACATACATACATACATACATACATACATACATACATACATACATACATACATACATACATACATACATACATACATACATACATACATACATACATACATACATACATACATACATACATACATACATACATACATACATACATACATACATACATACATACATACATACATACATACATACATACATACATACATACATACATACATACATACATACATACATACATACATACATACATACATACATACATACATACATACATACATACATACATACATACATACATATATACACTGTACGGACGCAAACACCTGCACAGAATGCACAGACACACACTCACAACTGCACACACAGGCACGTCCATATATAGGTACAGACAGAACAATGGACATCGGAACCAATGAAATGCGAGGCAGCGGACGAGCACCATAGATATAAAAACAACCGTCAAAGCCAACTTCATATCAACGGAGCGAGCGAGCGAGTTGTAAAAAGTTGAGCGCGCGCGCGAAAAGCGAGAGATGATGATGATGATGATGGCGATAGAGGGAGTGTGAGAAAAAGAAGAATAAAAAAAGAGAGTGAGATAGTGAGAGGGAAAAAGTGAGGGGCATCAGTGCGAACACGCTTTTGTGTGCCTAATAGAATTTAAGTGCTACAGATTCGACGTAACTTATCGGTCGCTCCTTATTTAGCATCTTTTGATACACCGGGCGGAAGTCGTTGTACGAAAAGAAGTAGGATGTCGTCTGCGCCGTAGAGAGGGAATGTGCGGAGAAGCGTGAAAATTTCCATTCATTCATCCAACTCTCATCGAATGAGCGATTATATTCTGTTTTGCTTACGACGATTGGATAATATTTTATATAACTTGTTGTTTTTTTATTTTTTAATTTGCGCTCAAAAACACGAAATAATCGAATGACAAGTCGAAGCGCTCGTTTGTGCCTTTGTTAGCCAATCCTTAACGTGTACGGCTGGATATATTTTTATTTTTTTAAAGAAATATCTGAAAAGAAGAAAAAGAGAAAGGTGAGTCACAGTATCAAATGTTTTCCATTTTTTTTAAAACTTCTTTTCGCTGTTTTCTTCACTTTCCACTGCTGTGAGTTGAAACTTACGAAAAAAGCAACTTGGTGAATATTCTAGCCGGCAGCTTTCTCTTCATAGGAACTTCAATTAAAATTTGTTACGAACTTGGCATTCCAGATAGCACACTTTCGACAGGTAGTGGAGGTGCAGTTGTGGTAGTAGTAGTAGTAGTAGTAGTAGTAGTAGTAGTAGTAGTAGTAGTAGTAGTAGTAGTAGTAGTAGTATTACTTGCTGTGTTGATGGTAGTAGTAGTGGTGGCTATAGTTATTGTCGTAAGCAAAAATACTTCTTGTTGTTGTAGCATTTATTGTTCACATTGTTATTTTATTGAGACGTTAATAAATGGAAACTTTGCGGTAAGTGTAGTTGTGGTAGTTGTAGCTGGAGAACGTGAAGTTGTATGAAGACTGCATCGAGAATTGATGTTTAAATTAAAACAGTTCACATTTGCTTTAGTTGTTTCGTTACGTAGAGAAGAAACAAAACTTAACTGTTTTTATTCTACATAAACTTTTTCATATAAAAACGTAATAAAAAAATATAGCAGAGTAATAATAATCAAATTATTTTAATTTTGTTAAGAAAAGAAATTATATTACTACAAGTTGAGCTCGAAAATAATAAAGAGAAACAGAGAGAGAGAGAGAGAGAGAGAGAGAGAGAGAGAGAGAGAGAGAGAGAGAGAGAGAGAGGAGGGTAGGAATCATCGGTTGGTGCAAGAATTTGTTATGCAAATATTTTTTACCATCGACAAACAAAGTTCATCTAATTTCGTTTTAATGGCGTCCAAAGTTTTCCAAAGTCGAGTTCAGTTTCACCGATATCTATATGATTGCTAGGTAGTTTTTCTGTATAACTTGGCCATCTCTCTCTCTCTCTCTCTCTCTCTCTCTCTCTCCGTCTGTCTGTCTCTCTCTCTATTTTTCTCTCTTCTCTTTCTTTCTTTCTTTCTTTCTATTTCTTTATCCTTTCTTATTTTCATGCTTGTTCTGTTTTATGTTACTTTGTTACTTTTATGTTACTTTCCCTTCAGTTTTGCTATTTTTTAATTGCACCAGTTTTCATAAAGAACGACCAAAACACAGATAGACACATTTACTACTCAGGTTAATGACAATTTCATTCTATCTTAACCTTTATTTACAACAAACTCCATCATCGTCGTCGTTGTCCTCTTCATCACCAGCACTACCACCACTATCGACATCATCATAATCACTACCAACATTCGAAATAATCATCATCATTACCAGTGTTCAATATAATCATCACCACCACTAATGACATCATCATCACCACCTCCACTATTCGACATCATCACCACCACCACTAGCAACATCATCATCACCACCAACACTATTCGACATCATCATCACGACCGACATATTCTTTAATTCTTGCGCAACAACATTCGTCGAAATTTGCAGCAAAAAAGCGATCGAGGTCGTTTCGCAATTCTTGCTAAATTATGCACAATTTGTTGGGAATTTTTTGAAATTTTCTAATGATTTATGGAATTGTAACACTTCCATTTCGTCTTCTATTTCTACATCATCTTCTTTTTCTTCATCTTCTTAAAACAATGCTATTAAGATTGAGTTTTAAAATAAGCAAAGAACCATGATACTTATTAACCCGATACTTAACTACCTACTTAATACTTATTAACCCTATGCTTTTTCCTAATTTAATTTGCGCCATCCAGCTAACCGTGGTTTCGCACGTTTAAAAGTTGTTGTTTTTTCATATAAAACCGAGAAAAAGTAGTATCGAGTAAAATAGTATCGAATAACTAAGTATTAGGTATTCAAATAAGTATTGAGTAAATAAGTACTAGGTATTTAAGTAAGAATCGAGTTAATAATAATTAGGTTCTGAGTAAGTATCGAGTAAATAATAAGTACTAGGTATTTAGGTGAGTATCAAGTAAATAAGTATTAGGTATTTAAGTAAGTATCGTGTATAGCTGCTTAGCAATGTTGTAACTTTTCAACTTGTTTTCATAACGAATACAAAATTAACCGGAGAAGTTAAGTAGTAAGTAAGCACGAAGTTCTGCTAGCTCAGAAACTATTGAGCTATTTGTAATCAACTTGGCTCTAAATTTAATTGCATGGCACGAACTTAACGTTCTTTCACTTTGTTAAGTCGACAACTAATTCTAAAAAGGCAGCTTTCTGTTGTTTACACTCATGCTTACAGGTAAACTTGCGCTGTGACTGCAAAAGCAAACTTCAGGCTGTACAGCTTAAATTTATGCCGTAAATGTAAAGTTAATGCTTTATAGGTACACCATAACATTTTACAACTAAGCTTCTGCTTTACTGGTATAATTTGCATTTTACAGGTAAACCTTATGCACTATAGATAAATCTGACGGAAAAGACTTGTAAAGTTGATATAATTTAATGAATCCAAAGCGTATTCTACTCGCGTAACCAGGTCTTGACCGCACTCTTTCCAGTTTTGAACCAAAATGTTACATGCGGGCACACTTACACATGCACACATGCACACATGCATACATAAATACACATACAATCAATCGTGCTTATACAGATAGCTATGTACCTACGTACATACATACATACATACATACATACATACATACATACATACATACATACATACATACATACATACATACATACATACATACATACATACATACACACATACATACATACATACATGCATTCATGCATACACACATACATACCGACATACCGACATACATACATGCAGACGTGATTATGATTTCATTCGATCGCTTTAATTATATTTTCATGAGAAGAAATCGAATTAAACGAACGCACCCATTTGTGTTTGCGCATTTAAATTAATCCCGAATGAGATTAAAATCGAATTAAAAAAACTTCGGTCCACCCTCCTCACCGGCCCACCCACCGGTTCACGCCCGCACCGGTCCCCCCACCGATCGACCCACCCACACACACATGGCTACCCTTCTACTCAACCACAAGTGTCCCCTTTGTTTCATATTCCCCTACTTGATCGTTTCATTGCACGTACGTCCCGGTGAGGAAATGAAATGAAAAATCACGGAAAAATATTCGTAGCTTAATGATAATTATAATATTATTAAGTTTTATATTATAAATTAATCAACGGTGTTATATTGTTGCAATAAATCATAATTAGTTACTAATCGTATCATATTGTAATACTAGCGTGGTTACCCGGCGTTGCACGGGATTCCTGAAAGTTTTTCCTTAATTTATCTCTCCTTCTCTCCCGTTTCCATCCCTGCTTGTTTTCCCGCTCCTGCTCGCTCTCCCGATCTCGCTCACTCTTCCGTACCCAGTCGCTTTCTCCCGCTTACTTTTCCGCTTTTTTTTCCTTCTTCTCCCTCATAACTTCTTTTAACCCATAAAACGTAAAATAGATTTGCTAAAAGTTGCTTGAAACCTAAACTAAATTTATGTGTGTGTGTTTGTGTTTGTGTGGTTACTTGTCCTTCTAGTCAATCAAATTGAAAAAATTAATATACGTAAAATAAAAGTGGATTTCTTTATTGGCACGTCGTATCTTATTAATCTTTCATGCACAATCAATGATCAAGATCATTCTTTAATATTATATGTATGTATGTATGTATGTATGTATGTATGTATGTATGTATGTATGTATGTATGTATGTATGTATGTATGTATGTATGTATGTATGTATGTGTCTGTGTATGTATGTATGTATGTATGTATGTATGTATGTATGTATGTATGTATGTATGTATGTATGTTTATGGATGGTTTGTTAGAAATGGATGGTTGGTATGGAATGGATGGTAATTTTTTTTCTTTAAAAGTGAATTGAGACATTGAATTGCATTATCTAGAAGCGCTCGTTAGATCAAAAGAGAGGGACTTGACTCTCAAGAAATTAGATTCCAACAGGACAACGTTGCCCCTGAGGCTTTGATCTCTGAGCCTGCCACAGCTCTCTGGTTACATACTTTTATACACACAGATACATGCTACACTTCAATAACAGCCATCCTACTGTTTTAAAGTTCTCGTGTAACCTGCAAAGTTTAATCCTGTCAGTTTTTGCAGCGCTGCGTCTACAACGATTAACTCATGGGGTCCTCACATTGTCTCCGTGTGACTATCTACAGATAGATTACTGTCAGTTTATATGAAACACTTGACTCAGGGGGGTACCTGAATGGTTAGCCGCAGGACCCCAAGTTGAACCCCCCCCCCCCGGTTCTACTACTTGGAAGCTCTCGAAATTATTTCAACTTATGTTTAATAAAAATATTGTTATCAATGAGTGGAATATGAAAAAATGAAAGCTATCTCGAATGTTGTAATAAATTTGATTTTAAGATAATTTCAAGATATATATTAGAAACCAGCAGATGTCAAAGTCTTCGTGTAAATAGTGGGGGGTCGTTGTCAAACAAACCAAACAACAATTGAATTATTATTATTATTATTATTATTATTATTATTATTATTATTATTATTATTATTATTATTATTATTATTATTATTATTATTATTATTATTATTATTATTATTATTATTATTATTATTAAATGTTTATTTTGGTTATGATTGAAGTGATTGCTTAAACTAGTGTTTTGTATCGTTGCTTCTATTAGTGAGACCATTTTAAAATTCATCGATAATATGGTTTGATTAAAAGTTAATTTTTAACACAAAATTCCAGCTTGTAACAGGATCCAACCAACACCAACACTATCAAAAACGCATTTTTCTTATCGTCCATTTGAAAATTAAAAAAAAAGCGAAACAAACTAAATAAAAAATCGATATTAAATGAATAAATAAATAAATAATAAACAAATTGAAATCTTATATTTAGTAAAATAAAAAATTACTTGACCCCATAATTACTTCACTGAACACATAAAAAACAACAAAACAAATGTCAAATTCATTTATAACATATATTATTTAATATAAAAAATACAGTTTAATTCTTTCTCTCTCTCTCTCTCTCTCTCTCTCTCTGTCTCATCCTCGATCTTTGTGATGGCTTCATATTTTTATAAATTTTCCATATGATATCTTCATTTTTGTTTTTTTTTAATAATACCCCTCTTTTCAATCCGCACCCCCCTACGTTCTCTTCTATCTCACTCACACTCTCTCACTCCCAATGGCTATGGTTCTGAGAGGAGTCACACACACACACACACACACACACACACACACACACACACACACACACACACACACACACACACACACACACACACACACACTGTACCACTCTTTCTGTTTTATGAAGTTTTGAAGAAAAACTATTCTTAGCCGTTTTTCTATTAATACGAGAGATTAATTTGGATTTGAAAAGATCAAAAATATGAACATGCGTAGCTAAAAGCGGTTTGAAATGTTTCAACACCTTCGTGAGTTGGCCATCTGTCGCATCGCTGCCCCATGCTCTTTTCTGATTGGCTGTCCGTGATGAGCGTTTGCTAGACTCCACCATTTCATCTGGGTTGCTTGGATGAATGGATGGATGGATGGATGGATGGATGGATGGATGGATGGATGGATGGATGGATGGATGGATGGATGGATGGATGGATGGATGGATGGATGGATGGATGGATGGATGGATGGATAGCGTGGTAGGGTTGAAGGGACTGATGAATGAATAAACGAAGAGATGAACGAACAATTGTTCGATGTAAGAATATAATAAAGAGAACAGCGATCGTATGAATGAATATGAATTGTTGGATTCAAATCGATTCTTGAAACGACATGTTGTTCAAAAAAATTATAACAAAACGTCCCAATTGGACGTGTGCACCTATTCATATAATTGCCTTGTTTTTGAACATAATTTCAT
>OZ022242.1:11813998-11981498 GCA_963978895.1 Erpobdella octoculata
GAGAAAGCAAGCAAAAACAGGAGAGCAAGAGGAAACGGGAGAGCAAGCGGGAACGGGAAAGCCAGCGGGAACGAGAAAGCAAGCGGAAATTTGAGAGCGAGCGGGAAAGAGAGAAAAGGCGGGAGAGCGAGAAAGAACGGAGAGCGAGCGTAAATGGGAACGGGAAAGCAAGCGCTAACGGGAAAGCAAAAAGAAGCAGGAGAGCGAGCGGGAATGAGAACGGGAAAGCAAGCGGGAACGGTAAAGCGACCGGGAGCGGGGGAGCGGGAGAGCGAGAAGGAGCAGGATTACGAACGGGAGTGGGAAAGCAAGCGAGGAAAGAAAGGGTTGCGAGAGAGAAAAACAATAGTATAAAACCCCGCTTATATATATATATATATATATATATATATATATATATATATATATATATATATATATATATATATATATATATATATATATATATATATATATATATATTATATATATATATATATATATATAGAAATAAACAGATTTAATTTGGTTATATTATTATCATTAATAATAATAACAATAATAAGAGAATAAAAACTTGAAGGTCTTGCAATGCGAGGAGGCAGATCATCTTATATCGTTGCTTCTGAGGAAAAATCAAAATGTGGAAACACGATGAGAATTACGATTTCTGTGGTGGTGGTGATGATGATGATAATGGTGGTGGTGATGATGATGATGATGGTGATGATGATGATGATGGTGGTGATGATGATGATGATGATGACGGTGGTTGTGGTGGTAATGATGAGGATGATAATAATTATAAATGTGATGATGATAATAATAATGAGGATAATGAGGATGATGATGATGATTATGTTAACGAGGGTGACGGTAAGGATGGAATCGTTAGAAGTAGTGGTTGAGGTAAGCAGTGGCGATGATAATTGTTGTAGTTGGATTTAAATGGTGGCGTATCAACTTGGGAAAAGTTACATCGATTGGCAGTTGCGCCCATAAGCCCGACATTGGTGATTGGCGGTTTAATAGTGGTGATTATGATGTTGACGATAACGACGATGATGCTGATGATTATGATGGCGACTATGACGATGATGATGATGATGATTATGATGATTATGATGATTATGATGATCTGGAATGGTAGGTATGAGTACCTGAAGATGGATTGTGTATAAACTTCATTCGAGCAATATTTATAACTTCTTTGCTTGTTTTTCATCGTTGGACGATAATGCGAGTCTCGCTCTATTTTTAAATATTATTTCTCTTCGATCTCCAGTTTTTTCTCCTCTCTCTCTCTCTCTCTCTCTCTCTCTCTCTCTCTCTCTCTCTCTCTCTCTCTCTCTCTCTCTCTCTCTTCTCTTTCTCTTTCTCTCTCTTTTTGTGTTTCTCTCCCCTCTATCTCTTGTTAAATGTTTTTTTTTATTTTCTTATGTTTTCTCTCCCTCACTCCTCCACGCTGTCATGACTAGCGCATTAACAAGAAAATAAACTTGAGAGCGTTTTGCTGTTTTATTTGCTCAAGGAGCTGCGAAAATTCGCGTGGCAAGCTGATGATTATTGTTAATATTTTTGAATACTTTGAATATTTATTAATATTACAACTAGTTAATGATAATATAAATAATTATTAATATTATTAATAGCGCATCAAATAAATATGATTATACTTTAGTAGAGCATTGAATAATTATGAATCCCATAACAGGACATATATTATAGTACAGTTCTGAAGAAAATTATCAACATCACAGAATAATCGGTATAGCGCATATCTATCTTTTTACAATTTTACAGAATCACATTACAATGTAATTACATATTAGAAATTAATTACAATAAACACATTGGTAATTTCTTACCCAGTTTTCGTAAAGTTATTAAACAGACGTGGTAAATTGGGACCGCTTCCCAGTAACCCCGATTAAGTCGATGTAATAAGCAAACTAGGCCCACCACAAAGCGGTCGTGATTCCAAGACACAAACACCTACACATACAATTAAACTGATACAAACACCTACACATACCATTAAACAGACACAAACACCTACACATACAATTAAACAGACACAAACACCTACACATACAATTAAACAGACACAAACACCTACACATACAATTAAACACACACAAACACCTACACATACAATTAAACAGACACAAACACCTATGCATACAAACAAACAGACACAAACACCTACACATACAAACAAGCAGACACAAACACCTACACATACATACAAACAAACAGACACAAACACCTACACATACAAACAAACAGACACAAACACCTACACATACAAACAAACAAACAGACACAAACACTTACACATACAAACAAAGAAACCGACACGAACAACTACACATACAAACACACAGACACACACTCATACTATACCTCGAATGTCTGTCACTTTGAGAGATCCTGTAGCTTCTATTTTCACTTGTTTTTCACTCCAAATTACAGTTACACTTAATTACAGGGCCATTCGAGAAATACCTTACTTTTAGGAAATGCTTTGTAGAAGAGACAAAAGGGGGGACGTCGAGCAGAATGAGGGGGGAGGGAGTGGGAGTAACAACCTAACATGATGGACCTCAAGTGGCTAGCTGCTTATGTAACCGGTTTTGTGAAGTGTCAACAACTTTTGTAGAGTTTTGTGAGTAAGTGTTTAAGATAACAATTATTAACTCATGTTAGTAATTGTGTTTTTAATTTCATTGAAATATTGTTAGTGTAGTGGGAACTAGATAAATACTGGTCATGGTCATGAAGGATTTTTTGCGATGGGAAAAAAGTTTAAACTATTAGAAAGCATTTAAAAAATTAATTCTGTAGTTTAGACTCACGTAAGTTTATTTTGAATTAATGCAATTTTATCTAATCCAATAAAATTAAAACAATAATTACGTTAGCACTCTTTTATTAACATTTAAAAGTAACTCTGGAGAAGTTAGTACATCCAGGCATATTAGTTACAATGAGCTCGTACTGAAGTTGAAGTGAAGTGAAACACGTGGAAAAAAGTCTCCTCATTTCATCCCATCATCTCCCTCTACCTCCATATCTCCCTCTCTCCCTCCTCTTTCTCTCTCTCTTTCTCCCTCTCTCTCTTTCTCTTTCTCTCTCTCTCTCGCTCTCCCCTATCTTTCTGCGGTTTATTTGCAAAGATATATTTGTTTGGCTTACTAACATTTTATTTTCATCAATTTTTCTTCGTCTCCATCATAAGCTTCGTTGCAAGGTACATTTGAGTTTTCAAGCTGAAAAGTAAAAAAGCTTTATTGCTTGTTTTATTTTTTATTATATAATTTTTTATTATATTATATTACTTCAATGTTTTTCCCTCTCTGTCAGATAATTTCAAAACGTTTCCCATACATAAGCGATTGTGACAATTTATTTAAATTCATATAAACAATTGAAACTCATCAATTTATTTAAATTCATATAAACATTTGAAACTCATCAAACCACCATCACACCTTTTCACAACTTTGAATCGTAAGTAACCAGTGATCCGTTAAAAACTTTTTTTTTCATAAATCTTTTATATTTTGTAATTTGGTAGCTTCTAAGCTTCTGCAAATCATTTTTCGTTGCTAATAAGTCTATAAAATAGAAAAACATTGACCACAGTCTTCTAAAATACTTTATATGTATAGTAGGATGTGAGGATTGAAAATATAAGAAACTTTCGAATCAATATGAAATAAACGAATTTTTTATTAAAAGTTTTTAAATTAAAAAAATAAATATCGTTTTTTAAGTTTGATGGTTCATTTCTTTGCAGAAAATTTTTAATTTTTTTAAATTTTAATTAAATTATTTTATATCTTATTCAAATTTGTCCAATCAATCTGAAAATTTACAGAATGTAAAGTTCTTGACGACAAACAAACCCATCAAATTTCTGCTGAATTGAAAAATTGGAAGTTGATTTTTAAAGCTTCAAAGGGTCTCAACGTATGGCTCTAGCAAGCTAGCTAGCAAACACATTATTCAATTCTCGCTATAGAAATAACGTTGGATTTTTGCTATTGAAAACATCCCAAACTAGCCAAATCAGGTGTTGAAATGGTATCAACTTATCACATTTTATTATGATTGAAACAGGATTCACTTAAGCAACAAGGTTGTTGCATATACCAGCCAAACTTGGAGCTCAAATGCCATAAATTTTACTATAATTTAGAGGGAATCAGTTGTGCAACAGATGATATCAGTTTTTATATTCAATAGAAATTTTTTAAGAAAATATTAGTATTATGTATAATTTGCATACCGAACAAAATTGACTGAATTCCGGAATTCCGACGTCTAATCCCGGGATTGCATACCCGGTAAAAACAGTTAAATTCTAGGATCCCGGGAATAGAAGCGTATCAATTGAGACTTAAAGACAAATTTAAGGCTTTTGCCGCAATCAAAGCACGCAATATGAGCGGTTCAGTAAGAAGAAAGGTGTTAGATGAATCTGGCGTAAAACGGTTGAGTTCGAGGATGAGCAAAGTTTTTTTCTTCAAGAAACAAAGCAGTCATTCTTGGCAAACCACAGTTTAAACTTAAATTGATCATTCTCAGCAACTCAGAGTATGATAAACTGCAAATTATAGAAAGTAATAGAAACTGAAACCCTTTTGGCCGTTTGGAACTTCGTTGCTATGTTGCCAAACTATTGAGTTGAGAACACTGCATTTCTTGTTCAATGATGTAAATAATAAAAAGGTGACATCTTTTTCGTGACACTGCCAATGTGGTTTTTATATAAAAAATCCGGTTTGTCTGCAATCCTAGTATAAATGCAAGTACATATAAGCACCTGTGTATATCCGTGTGTTATTAACACTATATGCGTGTGTGAGTCCCGACATACGTTTATTTGCATATTTCAATGTTAAGAAGAAGTTTTTCCGCCTAAACATCTCGTGAAAATATTCACTGGAAACTTAATAGCGAGAGAAACAACTCCAAAAAACTATCATCATCATCATCAGCAGCGCAACCAACAATAAAAATAACAATTTAGAAAGAAAAACAAAGTGAAATAAACAACAAAAAGCAAAGAGAACCAGAAGAAGCTGAAAGATTCATAAACGTTTATAAATCGAGGTTCGCTTCTCCCCACACCTTTACTACTTTATACTTGTAGGTACATACTTAGGTACTAAATACCAACATTTCATATATGCATATACATGTATACATGAATTGGGCTGCTACGGTAGCGGTTTTTAGTTGTTATTGATGATGTTGTGGTGGCGATGTGAGCCGGGATTTTTTTGTTATATAGGTAAGCTGGTGTGAAGGTTTTAAGATTAAAGAGAAATTAGGGCGAGAAAATATAAGAAAGTGAGAGAAAATATAAGAAAGCTCGTTTGCTATTCTGCTTCTCGTTTGCACATAAGTCGTCGGAAGTTTTCCCGGTTAATCAAGCAAAAAGAGATGACTGATGAAAATTAAGAGGAATTTTCTACATGCTTTATCTACATCACCATCCTTAGCCACACACCCACATATCCACATCCACACCACAGCCACCTACTACTTTCCCACCCACCTACATTCACACATATATACACCTACTACCTACCCACCCACCTACATTCACACATATATACACCTACTACCTACCCACCCACCTACATTCACACAGATATAAACCTACTACCTACCCACCCATCTACATTCACACAGATATACACCTACTACCTACCCACCCACCTACATTCACACAGATATACACCTACTACCTACCCACCCACCTACATTCACACAGATATATACCTACTACCTACCCACCCACCTACATTCACACAGATATATACCTACTATCTACCCACCCACCTACATTCACAGAGACATACACCTACTACCTACCTACCCACCTACATTCACACAGATATATACCTACTATCTACCCACTTATTAAGCTACACATCTCGAAACCATTCAGGTGGCAACATGTGCATTGAAATAAACAAAAAAATATTAAACGACCGTCTCTTCGATAAACTTGAGTTGAGGCTTATTAAAATATTTCAGCTTAAAAACGCCGGCGAGATTAATTGAAATTCGAGTAAAGTTTAACACTCGAAGCGCCGCTGAAAAGTTACGAGGTGTTAAGATGAAGAGTATGAAGAGGAGGGGGAGGGGGAGGAGCTGCTTAAGAACTTCACAACAATCTACTTTATATCTACTCATTGCGCTTTGAAATTTCAAATTTTGTATAGAAATAATTAGAGTGGTGTCGTCGTATGTAGTCAGTTAACTCACAACTCGAAGGCAAGCGAGTTTCATGAAGTCGTTTGCGAATGCCTGAAAAATATGCAAAAAACTGCTCTTAAAGTTTTCAATCGTTGCGAGTTTGAGATAATTAACATGATTTTTATTCAAAACTTATTATTACAACTAATTGTTATTTTTTACTTTCACTTTCAGTTTCATTGCCACGAGAATTAGCAAGCAAAGCTGCTCTCGTCCGAAGACTCTAAAAATATCAAATCGACCGAGGCGAAAACAGCGACTACAAATACAACAAAACCGACAACAGCGACCCCGACAACTACCACAGCGCTACCAGAGTCCAAAGGACCTCACTTCTGCTACATGTCGGTATAATGGCACTTAGCTGTGACGTCATGAGCAGACCCAATCAGAACGGGGCTCTCCCCAACTTTGAATTCGACGTTCATGACCAAGAAGAAAACTTCAACAAACGCCACCACCAGCAACAGCAGCAACCGCAACAACACCAACAACAACAAAATTATCAACAACAAAAACAAGAGCAACAAAACATCAACATGCAGCAAAAACAAAACCAGTTAGATTCGTCAGTTCCGCTCCCGCACCAAGCCAGCAACTGCTACCAGCAATTTCAAAACTACTACAACTACCACCAACTCCATCAACAGCAGCAGCAACAACAACTTTATGTTTCTCAACATTTTCAAATGTACAATCAGCAACACGCCCCGGTGAACGTCTATTCCAAGCGCTCCCCCGACACAGAGGGAGAACTGGCTGGCTCGATCATGAAAACCTCGAGCGACTCTGAGACCGAAACCGAGTCCAGTGACCGTCACCCGATGTATGACTCAAAACACGACAATGACCTTGACCTCTCCTGTTCAGCTTCCATGTCCAGAAGAAGCCGAGATCGTAGAAAGCAGCAGAAACCGGTCCGAATGAACACTGGCAAAGATGGCTGCCTAGACAAGAACGAAAACAATCTTATCGCGTCGGCGACAGCCGGTGACGACCACAAAATGCAAAGCGCAACTGACGCTAGCAAAAGTGAGTCTCCCATAATCAGCAGACACGCTTCCATTCCATCTCCAGAATCTTCTTCAGTTGACACCATAGAAGACGATTTGGCTCCAAATAGTAACATCATCGACAAAATTTCTCCAAGCAAAACAATCTGCAACGGAGCCAAACCAGCCGCAAATTCCAAAATCCAAAACTTCTCAAGCTGGGAAACCTTTAAGAACATCAACAGTTTTGAGGCTTTAAAGAGTCAAGAAGAGCATTTATCAGATACAGATTATCCGACAGTTTATCACAAGAGAGGCCGAGAGTTGAACACATCCATGGTCAGTGAGAATTTTGAAAATGGTGATTTTCCGCCTGTCTCAGCTGAAGCGAGCGAAAGCAAGGAGGACAAAGAAGAGAAAGAAATGAATGTCGATGACGAAACGGAAGAAAAAATAACTTCACAAGAAAGTTTAAAGAACGATCCTTCGTGGAAGAAGCAAGACCAGATTGCGCCATCACCCATCGACCTTGCATCCTCTCAGATCTCATCGGCCAGTAAGATGAACCCCTATCTGGGAGACATGAGCAAACTTGCAGAAAACTTCTTCTTGTCACGTTTCAACAACTCAAACTTTGACAAAGACGCCCAGCAGCAGATGGCCGCCCTGAACTTTGCTGCAAAGCAGAATCTGTGGAACGAAAACATTTTGATCGAGGGCATTCCTGCCAATAGACGCGGAGGAGATAAATCACCGAACTGCGAAAACAACAAATCAAAAATATTCCATCAAGATGCTTATTGTGAATTGTGCGATAGAGAATTCTGCAACAAATATTTTCTCAAGACCCACAAAGCCAACAAGCACGGCATCTTCGAGAACACGGATTTTCCACCTTTTCCCGACGCGTCTTTTTCCATCTTTCAAACGTCACAGCGCGAAGGAGCCACGCCCATTTTTCCAGAAACTTTCCAAGCAAACGCACGAGAGCAAAACACCGGTGACGACGGGGAGAAGAACGGATCTCCATCGTCTACTCCATCTCCTAATCCTGTCAACGCGCCGGATAATCAGTCGCCACGACGCTTCAACGCTAAAAGTCCAGGAAACAGTTCAGATTCAGGCGATTCAGACGACGAATACAACAGCCAAGCTCCTAAAAAATCAAAACTCGAAGAGCCAACTAGCGACGAGAAAGTACAAAACGAACAATGTTCGCCGACTCAGAAGCGTCCAAACGATACCGGCTATCCAGCCACTGACTTCAGAGCCATGGCTAACTTTATGCTGAATTTTAATCCTTTCATGGCAGCATCGATGGGATTTTTGCCACCTGCATTTTTTCCGGGAAAAACTCCTTTTCCAATTCCCAGCTTAGACAAGTCCAACAAGGCCAACAACGATCCCAATTTAAGAAGCGAAGAAAAAGAAAATCCGTTGAAGTTTCTTAAGGAGATGAGTTTTCTCAATCCCGATATGTTTATGGATGCTTATCGTAAAGAAATGTACAACAACTTTCTCAACAAGACAGGTCACGGATCGTTCTTCTTTCCAGCTCCATTCGGAAACGGATTCGGTCCGAACTTTAAATCTCCCCTCTTCGGCAATATCGACAAAGTTGCCGGATTTGAAAGAAACGGCAACAAAGAAAACCAAGAAAAACATTTGAAACTAGAGAAATCTATGAGCCAAGAATGCGTGTGTGAAATCTGCAAGAAATGCTTGCCAAACAAGCACACTCTGGCATTGCACATGGTAACCGTTCATAACATTTTCAGACCACTTCTGCCTCCGGGCATGGACGACATTTCCATGATGGACTTGTCCAGATCGAAACACGGAACTGGCTCGAAAGACTCTTCTCAGTACGGAAGTGGTCATACTTCTGCAAAACTGGTCGATAGAGTGCAGTGCGATATCTGTCAAAAAGAGGTTTGCAACAAGTACTTTTTGAAGACGCACAAAATCAAAGTCCACGGCTGTGATCCTGCCAGTTTGGAACAACCCGACGAAAGAAGCTCTCACACCAAGCATCAAACGATGCACCACGTTCAACAACCTATAAATTTTAGCTCTGATATGAGTCAAATGAGTACAGCGGTCATGCCAATTGAAAACGAAAACAGCATGCCTGTGGAGCGTCCCAGGGAAGAAGAACTTCTCCAATTGGGCATCGATCCGGAAGCCTACTGCGAAATTTGTAAAAAAGAGTTCTGTAACAAGTACTTCCTTAAAACCCACAAGCAGAATATTCACGGAATCAAAACGTCAGTTACAAACACTTTATCTTCTTCCTCGTCGTCGATTATGCTCCAGCACAGCGCCTCCATGAATTCATTTAAAAACGAGCCCCCAAGTCGCAACCCCACTTCTGATCAACCGCAATTTCCTGCCATTTCAGGATGGCCGCTTGGTTTCAGCTCGATGGCAAACTTTAGCAACGCGCCGGTCAACAGCGCCAATCTCATGGGAACTCATCTGGGCTTGATGGCAGGTGGTAGCCAGTTGAACAACGGTGGAAATGGAAACAAAATTAATGGCGGAAACCAATCCTTGTATCCAATGATTAACCCTATGGCGTCTGGGAGTTCTAACCCGTTCCTGTCTGCCGTAAACCCTCTTCTACAGATGTCAAATAACACAAACAACCTATCTGGAGGAAACAATTCAATCGATTCGTCTCACGGAGATACGTCACTCAACGAGAAACGTTCATGGAAGTGGAAAGAACCGGTAAACGCTATGAGGGTTATGTGCGAAATATGCAACAAGGTTTTGTGCAACAAGTACTTCTTGAAGACCCACATGATCAAAAGACATGGCCTCAACTACGACACCATCACGGGACAGCTGACCGGAACCGCCAACACTTCTAATTTTGGTCCTCAAAACAACGACCTCAATTTTGCTAGCAAGTTTACCGGCTCGTCTACATTTCCGAGTTTTTCAACTACCATGGCCAGCAGCAAGCCCAACTACAGCTTTACACCCAATTGCACTTCCACCCCTGTGAATGCCAGCAACAGTAACAAAACGACTCCACAAACTCCCACCAACCCCTTCCAAAAGTACGCCTCCATGACAGAACAGGGGTTAACGAACAAAAATCTTTTTTTCTCAAACGCAAAAATAAAAAACGAACTCATAGACCGGGAATACTTTCAAAGCAGCAGCATTGAAGCTAGCGCCAATAGCGCCAATAGCGCCAACAACGCCAATAGCGCCAACAACGCCATCAGCGCCAACAACGCCAACGGCGCTAGCAACGCCAATTGCGCCAGCAACGCCAACAACGGCAACAAGAACGACGACTTACTGGACAAAAGTTTGAACTACTGCAGCAACACTCAGGCCGGTCAAGCAGCACATTCTTCTCAGCCAATGAATTTGAACAACAACAGTGGAAGCAACAACTCCAGTCACAACCACAACAACAATGCCAATCACAGCGATTTGAAGGAATTTTATGACAAGAACAAAAAAGATTCTTATCCCAATCATTTGGCTTCCGGTTCAGAACATACGAATTTAATCATGGCTAAGACCTGGCACGTGCCAGTATCGAGCGAGTTGGTCCAGGAAAAAATTAAACAGGAAGACTACGGCAAAATGACTGCAGTGGTAGGGCCTGGCTTTCCGTACTTCAAATGCGACCAGTGCAACGCTTCGTTCCAAAGCGAGACCAACCTGAGAATCCACATGATGCGAGATCACACGCCTGATAGAGAAGGTAGCAGCGGGGGCATGAACCAAACACCTTCTTACCACAACCAGTCAACTCATCCGAGGAACTCACCAGGGGGTCAAAGCATTCTCTACAAAAATGCAGACGAATGCACCAAAGCAGTCCAGCAGAAAACCGATGGAAGTGAATCGTCGGAAAATCAAATAAATCTCGATTCTCAGATCTTCTCCGCTTCTCCTACGACTCCAAACTTGACTCCGATCGAGAACAGGTCCATGTCTTTTAACAGTGACGACGACAGCAAGCAGAAGTTGGACATCCCTGATGTCAAGCAGCATCAAGGACAAGTTCTTCCGACCAGTTTGCCATCCATCGCCAAGCCCAGTTCGCAGTTCATCTACGCCCAGCCGCTCAATTCTTCGGCCGGTGGCTCGCAGGAGAAAAACATCACCATGCAACCTTTCCTGCTCAGTGAATCAGGGGGACAGACTCACTTTGCCACTTCGCTGGTCTACTTGCCGACCTTCCACAAGGTCTCAGAGCCCATGGTCGTTACTTTCTCTCTGACGCCTATCGCACAGCAGAACTGATTGGTTGCTTGGTGTTTTTCTTTTTAATGTTCTACGCAATGTTGAAATTAAATATATGATCATCATTAGAGTTGTTCACGTATTTGTTGCGATCAAACGTCGTCAGTTTGTTGTTGATGACCAGCGCGTTTTGTCCAATCTGGTTTGTGGGACGACTTTCTTTGAGATCTGCTTTCGAATGAATTCCTTTTGTGCAAGAGTGTACAGGTTTGTTGAGTGAAGTGAGTTTTGTTTTTCATTTTCTCTCCTCCTCATTACTCTTCTTTTTTTTGTTTTCTTTTTTTGTTATTTTTCCTTTTTTGTCTTGCGAGGAGCTTTGTGACAGTCAACCCTCACTTAGCCTTTCTTCGGTTCATCCAAGCCAGCCGGTTTTGTTTAAATGATAACTTCGCGATATCGATTTTTTATAGTTATTTATAGTTATTTAAATGACACTTCAGTCTTTTCAACATAAGCAAATCCTTAAAAAAAGATTCTCTTCCCGCCACAACGTTCATTGACTGCCACGATTAATTTGTGCGGTGTAGAAGAACTGCAAAGGACTGCGGTCACAGTTTCTCCATCAGTAGAAAAGATAAAGGACGAGTGACTTACTGCCGCTACTTGAGATCCGAAACAGTCGGATCTAAGTTTGTTTGTTTTCATCTGCTCAATCGTTCCCTTACGTGTGTGTATATAAATATAAATATGAGTATAAATAAATGACTAACTGATCAGCTGAGAACCAGTAAGAAAGGTTTCGAATCGCACCAACCACCCGGTACTACCCGGTACTACGGATCGTCAAGTATGTGCGGTCCTTCTTCTTTTTCTACTTTTATTTATAGCAGGAAGTCGGCGGGAAGATTTTGAATGCCCCCCCCCTCTTGCTTGCTCTATCGAGTTTAATAGGCTGCCAATTAAGGATCGAATATTTCAAGCTGAAGAGAATCAACTTTTAAAGTGTTTTCATTTCTATTCGTGCGCGTTTATTTTGTACGTGTGCTGGTTTTTCTTTCTTTTATTTGTCTGATTGTTTGTGGTGTGCGTGATTGAAACACTGGAACGATGTTTGCTCTCCTGGTTAGAAAGGTGAAGGAAAATCAAAGTTCTGCATTTTGGAGACCTCTCATTTTTTACTCTCTCTCTCTTCTCTCTCTCTCTCTCTCTCTCTCTCTCTCTCTCTCTCTCTCTCTCTCTCTCTCTTTTCTCTATCTCTATCGTTCCTTCATAACACCTTTCCACATTCAATGCCATATATATATATATATATATATATATATATATATATATATATATATATATATATATATATATATATATATATATATATATATATATATATATATATATATATATATATATATATATATATATATATGACAGGTGTTTTTGCGTGGTTTGATGGGATTATTATTTTAATTTCGGTTTCATTTAAACATGTTTTGTAGATAATTTAATTAAAAAAATATAAATACGAACAAATTCGTACTTGTCAACTTCTCAGATATTTTTCATGCGTGATTAGGAAGTCGTATGTCAACGTGACGAATCTAGTTATTTTTTATTGATGTACTGGCGCTACGGCTTGCTAACTAACCTAATCAGTCAACACTCATTCAATGACTCACTAACCAACCCACTCATTCTCCCTCACACCCTAACCCTACTCCACTCACTCCCTCACCCCCTACCCCACTCACACTCACTCCATTCATGTCCAGCAACCGCGTACGTCGCCGAATGACTTTGCAGCAACACATAGTAGTCAAATCAAATTTTGTGATAATTTCCGTTGTCAGCATCTAATTATTTTTAACAACATTAATAAATGCTATTCGCGTTCCCGCGTTATCATCACGGAGTAGTTTGTTGTATACTTAGCTCTGCTTTCTTACGATCAAAGCCATTTTCTAATTAATAATTATATTTATTATTATTTATTTATTTATTTATTATAAAGTTTATTTATTTCACTACGTCATCATGCAGAACACCGAATGCAACTTTTTTTTTATATTTTATTTTATTTTTAGTTTCGAATTTTTGGTAAATTTTGTGTTTTGCTAGTTTTCGTTATAAAATTATGCACGTTTATATAAACACAATAAAACAACAGGATGCAAACACACGCACACATACGTACATACAGTCAGAGAAGCACGCACAGACAGACAGACACACACACCTATTGTTGTTGTTAATACACTTCGCCTATGCATTTCGAAAACTTCCTTGTCACGATTTTTAGTTTTAATTTTTCTCAAAAAATTGATTCATTTATCGTTAATTCACTTAACAGGAGGAATCAAAACTCTTTATGATTAGATTTACCTTCTCTTGTTTTCGAAACTTTGTTTACGTACGTACGTAGGCCATCCTCGCCACTCCACTAGTCTACATTATATATATATATATATATATATATATATATATATATATATATATATATATATATATATATATATATATATATATATATATATGTATATATATATATATATATATATATATATTATTTGTATTATTTGTTCGAGTGTTTTTTCAGGCTTTTCTTGAAACTTCTTGAAAAGAAAACTTTACGAACATTTGAACTTTTAATCGCATGACTTGTTGCTGAAGTTTTTTTCTTTTTCACTCCACTGCCACACTCGCCGCCATTGTTCTCATCTTCTTCCTCCTCCTCAACGTATTTTTAGTTTTGTTTTTTTTTTTATATTATATTGCTAATAACATGATGTCGGATATACATTGATGACGATGTTGTTGTTGATAATAATGATGAAGATGATGATGTTGTTGATGATGATGATGAAGATGAAGATACTAAGGACGGCGACTTGCTGCAAAACTGTCCGCCAACGAAGCGTACGTTTGTGTATAAATTTGAAATAAATTGAAACATGCATGCATATAGTCATCCTGGAGTTTTGTCATTTTTTTTCGTTTTACATATACAAAATTAAAAAATTAAAAAAAAAGGCTCAATCAAGACCCATTAGATAATGGTTTGCAGTTACCGTTAAAGTCGGTGCAATTTGATCGTAAGTTTGTTGTCCCTGGCTTTTTAATGGGGGTCGTTTCCATGCGAGAGATTATTCGATTAAATGTCAATTGAATTGCAATTGAACTTCGATTAATTTCAATTTAATTTCGATTAAAAAACATACCGACAAAGTACCTACTCACCTACACTGCTTTCGGCTTTCGCGATTATCGAAGCTTCGGCTTGTAATGATCTCAGCTGATCGAAGGTCGCTTTCAGGTCAAAAAATCCGGATTTAAAGAACTCAAAGTGTAAACAAATAGAATAAAAAAATAAAATGTTTAAAAAAAATAAATGAAGATGGAAAAGAAATCGAATTAGACATGAGGATGGAAAGGAATGTGTGTACGAGGAGGTCTGCCATACATAACATACATATCGTACGAGGAGGCTGCCAATGCGTGGCGGGATTATCGATTAGCAAGAAATTCAATTAAAGCGGTAATAATTAAGGAAAATTTATTAATTATTCAACGACTCGCTTGGCACTCGTGTGTGCGCCTAAAATTTTGTTTCGACTAATTTACGACTATTCTCCTTTCTTCTCAAGAGAAGTTGAGTTGAGTAGATTTTTTCCCCTTTTTCCCTTTATCTCTCTTCCTCTTTCCTCCATCTGCCCCTCTGTGCCCCTGTACATATACTTACCTGTTTCCATAATTCCAGCAAATTGACTGAGATTCTCCTTGTAGCTTTGATTTTGTGTTTTAAGATAATTATCTGGAATTTGATACTTATAGATCTGATGTTTGTGATTATGTGTTAAATATTGAAAACATGTGTTGTAGGATCATTCGTGTGTGTATGATCACTATGATCAGTCTTGCTCCTTCAAATTCGCATTTAGGCTTTAGGTGAAGGAAATTAAATGCGGGTAGTCGGTATGTACTTGGAGTACTGCACGCGGCTGGGGGTTGATTTTAAGATTTTCGAACGGTCTGGGCCGCAAAATTAATTAATAATAATAATAAAACATCGGCTTGTGTGTACAAATGTCTCTATAATAATCAACATACATAACTTTTGATGTATGTATTATGTTATAAATACATGCAGTTAGGTGGCGCTGCAATCGCAAAATGATATATAATATTTAAAAATCCGTTATTTTAGTCGGTCTATATCTTATAATAATAATAATGATGATGATGATGATGATGATGATGATGATGATGATGATGATGATGATGATGATGATGATGATGATGATGGTGATGGTGGTGGTGGTGGTGGTGGTGGTGGTGGTGGTGGTGGTGGTGGTGGTGGTGGTGGTGGTGGTGGTGGTGGTGGTGGTGGTGATGATGATGATGATGATGATGATGATGATGATGATGATGATGATGATGATAATAATAATAATAATAATAATAATAATAATAATAATAATAATCTGTACAAGTTGTTTGTTTGAAGGCATGTGCGTGTGTACATCTGTCCGTGTGTAAATCAATTAGAATAACAAATGAGTAAGATGTCTGCGAGCATTTTTATACAAGTTACATTTTATGACGGCTTCAAACATAAAAAAGACAAAGAAACATATATACACATAATCAAAAACCTACACATATTCACAAACATACACATAATGACAAACATACACATAATCACAAACATATATATATATACATAAACACAATCATACACATAACCACAAACATATACATATTAACAAACATACCCATAATCACATACATATCCATAATCACATACATACCCATACTCACATACATCCGCTCGTTCCTCTCGTGAGGACAATGAGAAAATTAATTTGAATTCATAAAGTTTCAGGTCACTGATTCGTGATGTTTAAAAAATCTGAAGCAAACTATTTGTTAATTATCCAACAAGAGCGTGAATATTCAAGTACGCGTACGCACACACGCACGCCTTTTACTCTTCCGCAGTAAAAAAAGGAAAAAACGTGAAATAGCAAAATGGAGGACAATAAGTACAATGGAGTTATATATATATATATATATATATATATATATATATATATATATATATATATATATATATATATATATATATATATATATATATATATATATAAAAGTATGCACCTATCCTATATATTTATCAGGCGTGTGAAGAGTGCTCGCAAATTAATTCAAAGCATTAAAATTAATTGAAAATGCATTCGTCTGCCATAAATCCGCTGGAGAGTGTAAGGCCAGCGAGGATGTTTAAAAGCGAACTTCAACGCATAAAAAAGAAAGAGAAGAGATACGGAGGAAGTTTGAAGGGGGAACGTCCATTGTAGTGTGCCAGGCCCCTAGTGCTTAAATTGAATCAACTCAACGCTTGCAAAACACAACGTTCAGCTCTTCATTGATTTGCTCTTCTTTCTTCCATTTCTATTTCACTCTCTTTCTTTCTCTCCCACTCTCCCCCTTTCGCCCTCTGTCTCTCCCTCTCTCTCTCTCTCCAGGAGCATCTTGCAGTAATTCCTTGGGAACGGAATTTTCTTTAAACACCCAAACATAACAAATATTTCTTCTACTAAATGCTTCACTTTTGCCTCCAAAAATAATCGGAGCTACATTTTCCAAAATTTTCATAGAACTTCCTCCTTATTAATTTTTTCTAATATTTTTTTAAAATCCTTGGACGGGGGAAACCGCTCCCATGTCCTCATAAATGACGCACCTGTCTCTCGCTCTTTCTATTTTTTGTTCAGGCGCGTAGCCAGAGGGGGGACATAGATGACTGTCCCCCGCTCGACAGAAATTTTGACACTTTTTCAGCTGATCAAAAGGGCATCTTGGGCACTTTATCCAACACTATTTGCCTGTGTTACGCACTTCCGCAGACACATAAGTCTAGTTTTTTAAGAAGGTGGCAAACATTTTCGGTCAGTTATATATGATGAACACATAAAATATGAACATGTGCAAATTGCAAAAATTTAACCTATAAACGTTCTTGGTTGTAAAATTTTTCTTAAACGGCTAAATATTGATTATTGGGGAGGGAATGATACCCCTGCTAAATGATCTCTTTTTTAAGAAAGTCCCTCCTTCAGAAATTACTGGCTACACGCCTGTTCTTGCTATCTATTTTTTCTCTACATATCATCGCTCTATCTATTATTCCCTGTTCATCTTCTTCTTTCTCCCCCTCTTTCTCCTTCTTGGTATGTTCAAGTATTGGCGTGTCGAGACGACGACACAGAAGAATTTGCAGAGAAAAACAAACATATCATTACTTCTATCGGCCACCGACACGCGATACTTTTTCGAAATATAATTAAAAGCATAAAATTAAATTATTTATGTAATTATACTCAACACACACACAGGCACTTACAGAGACGCACATCCGCGTGTATACACACATACATGTAAACATACAACAACTTCTTTGCGTGTTTGTCGCAGATGGGCTCTTGCGAAAATCGATTATTTGTTTTAATGCCATATCAGGTACATCTGTCTGTAGTTCTGTCAGTCTGTTTCTTTATATCGTGGAATATGTCTTTTAGTTTTTTTTAATTACCGTCTTTGTGTCATTCTCTTTCCTCCTGACTCTCCCTTTTTATAACTTATTTTTTTTACTTCAATCGGTAGATTTTACCTTCACATGTGAGGTAGGGTGTGGGGTGTCCTGCCCACGATGCTTGACTTACAAGAAGAGTAGTCAGTAGTAGTCACGTGGTATTGATCTATTAAAATTTTATTTTAATTTAATTAGAATCACGTGAATGAGCTCTTTAATTTGTTATGCAAAATTTAAAACTCATGTGCCAACGATAAATGAGAAGGAAAGTAGAAGAGGAAATACTGACTGAATAGAATCATTCGTTGTAGCATATAAATAAAAATAAAAATAAAACTATAAAATAAAACTTGCAAGCTGATCAGTTCAATAAAATCAAGTGGAATCTTATTAAAATTTTGAAGAGAACTCCTAAATGTGGCAAAGTGAAGGTCATCCACAACTCACAACTCGTTTCTTTGAACGAACACGAGACTATTACACCAGTGAGCCGTGGGGAACGGACATTCGGGGAAAAGGTTAAGAACCAATGCTTTACGCGATTTTTCTCGTTATAAGCTTTTGACAGCCCCAATACCTTAACATGAAAGAAACTCTTGCAAAACTACAAATTCATACTACTACATTATTTTATTTATTTTCATCTGTCAGAGAAAACGTCACATCGTGGAAAAAAATCTAACAACAGAAGGGAATGTCCTACCCTGGGGGGTGGAAATGTCCGGGGGATGAGAATGTCCTAGGTTCTGTCGGGGGGAATGTCCGGGGGAAACGTCCGGGGGAAATGTCCTACATTTGAGCCAGTGATATCAAGATATGGGGTCTTTTGCTTCGATTCGACTACAGAGACAAAGGATCGCAGTTCCAATGCAACCAATGCAACCCAGCTTCACATATCTAATGATATCTCATATTTGTGTTATGAAATCGTCACTTTTAATTAACCAATATTATCTAAATTAACGTTCTCACTAATCTAAGTATTTTCAACTTATTTGAATTTATTTAAGGTAACTTTTCTTTAAAAATGTCTCCATGTGCTAAAAGTTTCAATTTGAGAGAAAAGTAGTTTACCTGATTAATTATTTATTAAATAATTAATTAATCGATTTACTTATTCAGTTATTTATTTATTTATTTATTTATTTATTTATTTATTTATTTATTTATTTATTTATTTATTTATTTATTTATTTATTTATTTATTTATTTATTTATTTATTTATTTATTTATTTATTTATTTATTTATTTATTTATTTATTTATTTATTTATTTATTTATTTATTTATTTATTTATTTATTTATTTATTTATTTATTTATTTATTTATTTATTTATTTATTTATTTATTTATTTATTTATTTATTTATTTATTTATTTATTTATTTATTTATTTATTTATTTGTTTGTTTGTTTGTTTGTTTGTTTGTTTGTTTGTTTGTTTGTTTGTTTGTTTGTTTGTTTGTTTGTTTGTTTGTTTGTTTGTTTGTTTGTTTGTTTGTTTGTTTGTTTGTTTGTTTGTTTGTTTGTTTGTTTGTTTGTTTGTTTGTTTGTTTGTTTGTTTGTTTGTTTTTTTGTTTGTTTGTTTGTTTGTTTGTTTGTTTGTTTGTTTGTTTGTTTGTTTGTTTGTTTGTTTGTTTGTTTGTTTGTTTGTTTGTTTGTTTGTTTGTTTGTTTGTTTGTTTGTTTGTTTGTTTGTTTGTTTATTTATTTATTTATTTATTTATTTATTTATTTATTTATTTATTTATTTATTTATTTATTTATTTATTTATTTATTTATTTATTTATTTATTTATTTATTTATTTATTTATTTATTTATTTATTTATTTATTTATTTATTTATTTATTTATTTATTTATTTATTTATTTATTTATTTATTTATTTATTTATTTATTTATTTATTTATTTATTTATTTATTTATTTATTTATTTATTTATTTATTTATTTATTTATTTATTTATTTATTTATTTATTTCTTTATTTATTTATTTATTTATTTATTTATTTATTTATTTATTTATTTATTTATTTATTTATTTATTTATTTATTTATTTATTTATTTATTTATTTATTTATTTATTTATTTATTTATTTATTTATTTATTTAATAAAACCAGGAAATTAAAAATAGTGGGAATAAACAACTTATGAAACCATTCTGCTTTTTAATGATATTTAAATAGAAGATTATAAAACAATAAGTGATAAAGAGAGTTCACTGAAATATTTTTACTTTATTTTTTTAAATTCCACTTGTCTTCAGCAACACCTGCTAATGAATTCACCTGCCGTCTTGCCGTATATAGGCATTCATTCAGGTGTAACTTTTGAACTAAAATGCGCTCCAATGAGCACTGATTAATGAAGTGAGATAATAAATAAATAATTTAAAGAATGAATTAATGACAGCAGTAGCACACAAACAAGGGAGTGACTAAACGAATGAACGGAGCAAAAAAACAAACAAACGAACGGATAAACACAAGCAAACAAAGAAACGAGCAAAAGAACAAACAAACAAACTAACGAACAAACAGAAACAAACTACAAACGAGCAAAAAACAAACAAATGAACGAACAGACTAACAAATGAACAGACTAACAAATGAACAGACAAACGAACGAACGAACGATAGTAAACAGTTTTTTTTATAAACTGACGAAAGTAGTTCAGCCTGCTCCAGGAGTGTCTTTGTCTGGAGAAGCAAAGAAAGCATTTTCAATTTTTTGATCTTTACAGCATATAAAAACATAATATTTTATTTATTCATTGTTTTTTGCATTTATTTAAGTTCTTTTCTCATTCAAATGTAAAATTGGAAGAAATTTATTTGAAACGTGTAAGCAGGCAGGTAGGTAAGTACAGTAATGCTTTTGTTCAATGGAGAATGTCACAGGGTACATTTATTTCGTACAATAAACCTTATAAACCACTTGCAAAATTTTACTGTTTTATTTTTAAGAAGTTCATACCATTGTCGTCGTAAATGTCTAATTTTATTTAAGTCTTTTCAAAGGTTTATTTTCCTTTCAATACATGACTTCTGAGTTATTCTAAGAATATAACCGGAATAAAAGCCTATTGTTTAAAGTTATTTTTCAGTCTAAATGTAATGAAATTAAATTTCATAGTTCCGCCATGAAATTAAAAAAAGTTATTAATACATCGTAAATTCAAACTCGTACGATTTCCGGCTGCTCCGAGCTTGCCGTTTCTTATCTTGGTAGTTAATCATATCTTAAAAAGAAGAAGAAGAAAGATTAATAATTAGCTACCGAGTTATTTATTGGCTTAAAAAGCGTTTTTATTTTATGTTTTTTTCACTTTTATCACTATTTTTAAATTTTCATGGAGATTTTAACACTTCTGTTGCCATGGAAACGAAGAGTGCCGGTGCCAATAACTTTACGGAGATGTGCGTGTTTACCTCGGTCGGCCTGTAGAAATATGATACGTTGGTTTAGTTGGCGTTTTAAGTTATAATTCTGCTGTTAATAAAATGAATTCAAAATTGAAAGTGGAGGCAGGAAGAAGCAGCTGGACACCAAAATCTCACAAACCTTTAAATGAATCGGTTAGCTGCTTTTTGTTAATAATAAAATTAAGTTATGTTGTTTTGTTTGTTTATACTTTTTATAATTTTTTAACTAATATTATTTTATTTTTTTTCATAATCATAAAAAATCAGATCTATCATGAGAGGCTTGCTCTGGTGACTAATTGGGTGAGATGGTTACTTTAATTTTTGATTTGGTCATTAATAAGGGACTGCAGATTTATAAAATAGTTTTGAATTAAATATAAAAGGTTATTCTGAATAAATTTAAAAATTACAATATTAGTGCAGCCATAGTAATGTGAATCTGAAAAAAATAATTAAACTGGTTAATTAGTTTGACATGTGGACGCATTCGCAAAAATGCAACTTCCTTGACCACTTTCTGAGACGATGCGATCAGAAGCAATTGGCGCATGCTCAGAAAGTTTTTGTAGAAGCCATCCCGATCGAAAGAATCGACTTCACAACCGTCTTTCCACGGCATCTCTCTCTTCGAGTTTTCTCGTTTCTCGATCCGAAAAGTCTGAGTCGAGCGAGTCGTGTGTCGTGGCACTGGAAGTTCTTGACAGAACAAGTATTATTTTATCTCATTTTGTTGTGTATTAACTTTGTGTGTAGAAAATTATGTTGTTTAAAATAACCATATTTTGAGGAATGTCTTTATAGTTTTTACTGATTTTAACTTCAACCCCAAAAATTAAACTTGAAGAAACATTATTTCTAGGTATATTATATTTTTAGGTATATTAAATTTCTAGATATATTATAATTCTAGGTATATTAAATTTCTAGATATATTATATTTCTAGGTATATTATATTGAAAATTTCCTAATACTATTTTTTCACAACTGAAGAAAAAAATTAGAATAAAACTTGAGATTAAGAATTTTGACTGCATTTTTGTTACTCCAGGACATCCTGTGGATACCTAAATGTTTGAGGCAGGCCTGGTATCTTCCATATGATCCTCCTCAGAATCTATATGGAGCGTGGAAGTTACACTACGTGTCGTGCGTGAACACGCTAGATTATCACATAAACAGGGAAGAAAAGAGTCAGTGGGCACAGGTTTGTTCAAGAATTACTATTTTAATTGTTTCTATAGTTTCAGGTTGTATTATTTTTAATAATAGCAATAATATTATTATTGGTTTTATAATTATAATTTTTGTAATTGTTTTTATAACAATAATTAATATAATTGTTTTATTAGTTCTTATTTAAGTTTTGTTTAAGTTATTTTAATATTTAAAATGAATTTGTTCTTGATAAAAATTGTATTTAAATGAAAAAAATGATAATTTGTTAAACATTCAACATTTAAGACCGTAGAAGATGAAGAGAAAAAAATGTCTGAAAGGCGAATTAATTCAAAAGGTCAGACTGTCTGGAAAGCTGTTGCCAGAACAATAAAAGGTTAGCTTAATATTATAAATGTTAGTGTTGTATCTTGCTTATTGGTGATTTAAATAGAGTGGTTATCTAAACAAATATATCTAGATGAAGATATACAAATGTAAGTATGTTGAGTTCAATTTGTTTATTAGATGTACACAATGGAGAAAAGTGAATCTCCAAGTTAAGCTAATGAGCGATTAAGTATAATTGAATTCTAGAAATCAGTAATGATATGTTAATATATCTTAGTGGCTTTGTCTGCATAAATCGTGAAAGTGTTAGTGTTAACTTCATGTTAACTGCTAGGCGGAGAAGAGCCAAAATGTCTGCTCCAATAGTTGGTTGTTTGATTATAGTCCTACAAAAGATCTGTCGGTAATGACCTATCTGACTCTTTTGGACTGTGGTTCAAATGGGAATGACATGTTACTCTTTAATGTGACATAGTCACATAGACCTTTTGCATGAGATGTTTGTATGAGATGTTTGTATGAGATGTTTGTATGAGATGTTCGTATGAGATGTTTGCAAGAGATGTTTGTATGAGATGTTTGTATGAGATGTTTGTATGAGATGTTTGTATGAGATGTTTGTATGAGATGTTTGTATGAGATGTTTGTATGAGATGTTTGTATGAGATGTTTGTATGAGATGTTTGTATGAGATGTTTGTATGAGATGTTTGTATGAGATGTTTGTATGAGATGTTTGTATGAGATGTTTGTATGAGATGTTCGTATGAAATGTTTGTATGAGATGTTTGTATGAGATGTTTGTATGAGATGTTTGTATGAGATGTTTGTATGAGATGTTTGTATGAGATGTTTGTATGAGATGTTTGTATGAGATGTCTGTATGAGATGTTTGTATGAGATGTTTGTATGAGATGTTTGTATGAGATGTTTGTATTTGTATGGGATTTTGGTATAGCCTGTTGCCAGCCTGAATCTCTATATAAGATTTAACGACTATATTGGCTTCTTTTCCCTGCTGCTTTTCTTGCTTCTGAAGTGCATAAATTTGTGGCTAAGATACATCTTTTTAATGTTAGTTTATCTCTATTTTCTTTGTCAATGTTGTATATCGATTTATTGCTGTTTAGATAAAGTTGATATGTTAAGGGATATATTTTTAAGACAATATACAAATGTAGATCAGTGTGTAAAATATATGATAAAACAAAACTGGGTTTCTGACAGTAATTAGGTTTAGAAGTACTTAGCTAACTGTTAAGTATTATTGATTTCCTAAATTATGCAAAGTTCTAACATACATACATACATACATACATATATACAGAAATCACAGACATAAGAAATTATTTATGTTTAATGTAGATACATATTACTTTATTGAAATATTATGTTTATTTCTAGAGAAGTCACTTGCATCTAGAAAACCATGGGTTCCAGCAAACAAGTTTCCAAAAGATCTGACTAAAAGTAAAAAGAATAATAATATAAAAAATTATTATGATAATGAGGAAGGATGGAGCTTTGTTCTCGAGAGGTGAAATTTTATTTTTTACTTTAATTTTATGATTTGTTTCTTTTCCTTTCATAACAAAAGCCATCGTTGCCTCTCATGAGAACATTGCTTGAATGAGCAGCAAATTTCAATTGAGAGTACCTCATTGTAACTGAACCCATGGTGGCCATTGAATAATACTAAATTGGTTTTTAAAATTAATAGTGTTTTCAAAACGCTTATTGTTTTAGTCATAAATGTATTTTTAATTTCCTAATTCAATATATAAGCTAAAAACTTATTTCTTTGATAAATGGTAATTTTAATAAAATAATAATATTATTATTATCAAAAGCTTTTCAACTAAAATAAGTCACAAAATCATTTCCTTCTACAAATAAAACAGTTTTGGAATGATGAACTTAAAAAGCAACCCAGGAGTGAACAATGTTGAAGAGTGGAACGAAATGAAAGACAAACTCACTAGAATGAATGAGAAAGATTTCAAGGCATATTATCTTTTTTAAACTTAATAATTATTATTTTAATAAGATTCTGAATCATAATTTTTCCATTAAATTTTATTAAATTTATTTATATTTTTGAAACAAATAAATTTTTATTCAATTTCTTAACTACAGCTTTACAAATTTAGATTATAATTTTTTTGATTGGTCAATCCTTGTAATTTGTTGGTCAATTTCAATGGAAATTGTTTAATTTTTTAATAAAAATAAAATAATAAATGAGGCATCAATCTCAGCGAAGAAATTCACCACTTATAAAAAAATCAAATCTCTCACTTTTTAATGCATTACAATTTTATTTATATATTAGGACATCACATCTTGTGAAATCAATCAGAAATTGACTTTCCTCTCTCAAAATTTGAAAGTTAACAATTTGAAGGAGAAGCGAATAACAGAGTTGAAAGAATTTCAATCAAACCACCCATGCTTCTGGGATCCTCTGCATGTTATTGAAAGGTCAATTTTCTATATATATAAAAATGAGATTATGTAAGTATATAAGTCCTTTATGCATTGCTATACCATTCATCCGATCGTAATGCAATTCTTACACAAGCTTGAGAGGCAATGGGAGACAATTATAGTGAGAAAAAATTGAAATCGGTCACAAAATGAGCGGAGCGGGAGCGGTAGAGCGAGCGGAAATGGGAATTAGAATATGAGCGGGAACGGAAACGGGAAAGCAAGAGGGAACGAAAAAACAACTGAGAGCGAAAAAGCAAGTGGAAAAGGTAAAGCAACCAAGAGCGGAAAGCGAACGAGAGCGAGAAAACGGCCGGGAGCGGAAAAACAGCTGGGAGCGGGAAAGCAGCCAAAAACGGGAGAGCAAGCGGGGAAGGAAACGGGGACGAGAGAAAGAAACATTAGAAAAACCTCTAAAAATCCCGGGCAACGTCAGGTACCACGCTAGTTTAATATAAATATTGTTTAATAATTTTACTGTAAAAAAAACTTATACTAATTTATTATATAAACAATGTTAATTAATAATAAGTTTATACAATGTTTTATGTTTATACTCTTGACCATAAGGTTATCGGTTTGATTCTCGGTGCAGCCGAAGTTCAGAGGTTGATTCAGCTTAAAATTCTTACATGGGTTGGAGATATGAGTTACACTGTAGTGGCCAAGAAAAATAATGTTTGGCACATTCGAGTTTCAGACACGACATAGAAGCTAATAACCAATTGAATCTTATGAGTCATTTATGGATTTACTTGAAGAGCTTCTATTTTTAACATAATAATAACTTGAATTATTTAATTTTTAGCTCATCTCCGATTGTTCCAAATAGTTGTTTATCTGCTAATGGAGGAACATTTACTAAAATCAATAAGAAAAAGATCATATTTATTTCTACAAAAGTTCCCGCATACGAAGTTATTAAATTTTGATTATTATGATATATTTTTATGCTGATAAAAACAACGTGAAGAAATTAATGTAATTAAATAATTTATAAAGTATTTTTCTGGTTTAATGATTTGACTAAAATATACATCATTGAATCCAATTTAACAAAAAGAATGTTTGTCTTTCAAGTAGTTTCAAGCAAGACCAATACTTTTTTCAAATAAATATTTTCTAATATTTAATTTTTTGCCATTTTTGAGAGAACTAACAAAATAATTCAAATCATTCTTTCTTTTCAGTTATTAGTTGATTCTCTCCTTGCCAATGTCTCTCCTGTGGTCTACGAATTTGAATCGACCACTCTTAAGTCACTACTCTTTAAAGTCAATTTTATTCAGAAGAAGTACAACCATCAGGCTTGGTGTGTGGTTTGAAATGGAATTTTATTTTGCTATTATATTATTTAACTGCTTGTGCTAATTTTAATCATGCAGCGAATAACATGAAAATTTTTAATTTTGTCTGCTTTTCTCTATTTTATTGTAATTTAAGTAACAAGTTATGACATTTATTAATATTACAAGCACAATTTTAAATTATGTAATATTGTTATTTAATGAATCTCAGTGACATTGGTTTTTTTACCCATTCGGAATTGCCGTGGGAAATCCCCCTAACTGCTAATGTGAAATTATCTCCTTTCAATGTCGGAGATGAAGAAGTTTTAATGTTTTTTCAATCGCTGGCTGCCTATGTGTCTGAAGGAAGTTATGTAGATCTATTTCTCCCTCTTTCAGGCTGTGGTAAAATTTAAAATTCTTTTGTTTTTCACAATGAATATTATCTTCAGTAATTCAAATTCAATTAATTCACACTCCAGTAATTCACATTCAATTAATTCACATTCAATTAATTCACATTCAATTAATTTAAATTCAGTTGATTCACATTCATTTAATTCACATTCAATTAATTCACATTCAATTAATTCACATTCAATTAATTCACATCCAGTAATTTAATTCACATTCGAGTAATTCACATTCAAATAACCATTCAGTTTGGCGTTTGGTTTTATTATCATCATATTCATTTATTTTATAACATCTAGTTATTTAATGCTAAGCCATGGCTGGAGATTTCTCTTAGTTTGAGTTGCAAATTTAAGAAAAATATAATCTCTGAATGATCAGTTAAAAATATAATAAATTTATTAACTTTTTACATTTATTATTAAACTTCAGAGCAAGACAGGAAAATGTTGAATAGTTTGCATCAGAAATGTGGAATATCATTCAGATGTCCTAGCAATGTGATAAGAAAATATGACATTTGTTTGTATTGCTTTTTTTTAAATGAAAATTATTAAGAAATTTAGTTTACATTCTATTATGTTAAAGTTTCATTACAATTACAAATATATGTAATAATAATTTAATCCTATTCTAATATTTAATTAAATGTTTCTGGCTACAATTAATAATTATCACAAATTACTGATTTGTTTTAAATTAAAATTTCTTATCAGGCAACACTCAGTGGTTTATAAATGGCACACACCCACTGCCGAAACAAATTCATGAAGATCCTGCCTCCTTATATTTCCATCCATACAAGCTGAATTCCTGGTTCAATATGGCAGAGTTGATCCAAGAAATTTGTGAACAACTTTCTGAAAAGATGAAAAGCTATTTTGTAAACACAAAAAGTCAGCTTGCTTCACAAATTGTTGGTAAGCAGAAGCTTAAACAGCTTTAGTTGTAGGATTATTGATGAGCATATCGATTGCGGCAGTTGAATGAAAATATGTAAATGATTTTTGTGTTTGGTGTTAGTTCATCAATATGTATTGCTGTTGAGAAAGAGAGAAGTGAAATATTTTTTATTTGATCTACATTGATGTAATTATATTGTCTCTAGTTTCATTGCTTACTGAGTTTGGCCATTAATGCTGTTAAACACTGTCTGTTGCAGGTAAAATCATCTATGAAAATATCGGTGTTTGTAGTACGGACACTGTAAGAAAACTATCTGTTGCACTCGCAAAAGGAATTTTGTCTGTAAATCTCAATAAGGTAATATGTATATAATATTTATATGTATATGTATATACTAGCGGGATACCCGGCATTTTCCGGGGTTTTTAGAGATTTTTCTATCGTTTTTCTCTCTCGCTTCCGTTTCTGTTCCCGCTCGCTCTCCTGCTCACTTTGTGACCGATCTCAATTTTTGCACAGAAAACTTCCTCTATTGACTTTCAAGGTTGTGTGAAAATTTCATTACTATCGGATGGTGTCCCAATTCTGAAAATAAGTTATCGACGCTTTCCAGCATATCGTTGTCGGCTGTCATCACATAATTGAAACAGAGGAAATTGCGAGCTTGTACTTTATTTCATCTCAAACCAATAATATACTTTAGCTCGAAACTGGTTGGTTAGGAAAATAAACTCGAAATTTAGTCACCTTAAAGAGTTTGGGTTTTTTGCGCTTGGCTTGTGACAAAAAGTAACTCCGGGGCAATTAGCTGAATTGCCTTACAAAAATAAAAACAATGAACTTGAATAATAAATTTTATCAGTTTTATTAAACTTAACAAATCTATGATTTTTTTGAAATTACGAATCTGCCTCGCCAAAAGTGCTGTAAGTCCTTTCGATATAACACGAGGACTTTTGTATTTTTTATAAAATGGCTTAGAATCTGAAAACAATAACTTTGAAAACAAAACAAAAACGTGAGCAGTTAGAATCATAAATTAAAATTTCTTGGTCCTAGTATGATGAGATAATAAATAACTGTGATGTTACCAAAATCTGAGAGAGAAAAGTTGTTGTTTGCTTTCTATTTAATATTTTATTTTTGACAATAGGATGACCTGGTTATGGATTTGGGCAACTATCTTCTTCAGCATCATTATCAGGAATCAATGACAAATAAAGAAAGTGGGAATAAAGATATAAAACTTTCCAACGGTGAAAGTTGTGATTTTGAAAAACCTACAAAGTTGGGAAACAAAAAGTTTGACAAAACTTTGAAACGTTCCTTAGCTATTGTTGGTCAATTTTCATTTATTGTTGTTACTATTGTAAAGTATATTAAATTATTGTTTTTAAGCACTAGTCATCATTTTATTATTAAAAATTTACTTTTTCACATAGGAGAAATCTGATGAAAGTGATGAAGTGGAGGGCGTTTTCACAGGGAATTCAAAATCGCCATGTAACAAAATTTTCATTAGTTAATTTTATACTATATAGCTATATAATTTATTATAACTATATCATTCTATATTTTATTTTATTACAAGTGTATATTACTTGTGATAGTCTGTAAAAAATGATGAAGTATATATAAATGACTTGGATCATAAAGTGAATTTCTAACATGCATGCAGACATAGAAATTTATGCATAATGATAAGTGTATCATATAACTTTAAAATGTTATGTTATATCTACATTTCATTTCTTTTTTTATTTTAAAATTGTTTTATATTATAACTATATATCATATTATAATTAGTAATTATGTATTTATATTATATTTTAATTATATTTTATCTATAATTTTTATTTGCACTTAATTAGAATTATATTATAACTCTGTTATATTATAATTGTTTTACAGCTCAATTTGGTACATTTTCACCAATGGAAATTTCAAGACGGCAAGTAATTATACAGAAATACATTAAAATTAATAAATACATTATAATAAAATTATTGATTATCTTCATAACCATTGCTTACTCTTTAGTCAATGTCACCATTTTAAATCTTTAATAAACGTTATAAATTTCAAAGTATAATTAAGTGAGTAAATCTAATTTTGATTATGTGTCTAAAATTGCAGATGATCAATGATGAAACAATATCAGAAACATCTTCTGAGAACAAACAGCTTTTTATATTGAAAGAGTTCATATCTACAGAGCAGTATTATAATAGTTGTTTGAAGTCACTTGTTAAAACTTTTCGAGCTGCAGCTTTGGCTTCCCTCGAAACCAATCGAGCTTTGGTTAGCTGGCAGAATGTGAAGCTGCTCTTTGATGATGTCACTAATCTGTATGAAGTTAGCTGGTCGGTTATACTATATTACTATATTCTTATTGCTTGTAAATTAAATATTTCGTTTTCTTATTTATTTGTTAGTTTCAAGATCATTTATTTAGATGCTTCAGCACTTCTTGATAATAAATAATAGAAATATAGATAATATAAACATTAAAAATTAGTTACCATTAAAATCAATGCTGACTAAAATGTTTAATGGTCTTTTTTCCTACTGGTTAGATTAAGAGTTTTCTTCATGTTAATCATTTAATTATTCATGCTTTGATGCCAAATTTCTGCCAAATACCCTTTCTGTGAGCCCTCTTTTGTATTTCTCTCTTTTATGACCCAAAAGCTATCAAAATTATTGCTTTAAATTTTGCAGATGTTTACTTAGTTTTAACTTGCAAAAATTTAATAAATTCTCAACTAAATAATCAGTTGATAGCACTAAAAATCTGTTGCTTGTTTTCTTAAACAGTCAACTCTTGGAAGATCTGAATGTAACAATCAAGAAACAAATATCTAAAATATTCTTTGGTGAACAATTTTCCAAATTCTTTCGCTCCTTTCAACCGCTTCTTTCTGCTTACTTACTGAGTTATCCTTCCATCTTGGAAACTTATGACAAGTGCAAACGACAATCTCCTCACTTCAGGGCTTACTTGAAGAGATTTGAAAATACTGCTGCCTCGCTTATGTCCAGGTAGGTTTATTTTTTCGAAAAGTTGTTTAAAGTTAAACTATTATTATTTGTCTTTACTTCTAAACCTATTTAATCTTAGGTGAAATGACTAATAAAAAAAATGTGATTGATTGAGTTGTCAAGAATTCATACTGGGAATGCTGGTGGCTGATTGCAGTTGCAGTTTTAACTGGCACAAATTTAATACATTCTCAACTGTGTCCTTCCAGAATAAATCAAAACACCCAAAAATAAAAACAAATGTGCTTGCATTTAGTTCTTATTTTTATTTATAAACTTATTCTCTGGGAATATTTTTTGACAATCCTACAGTTTTATAGGTACAGACAAAATTATTTACTCCCAAAAAGAATGCACCATATTTTACGATAGCAACATGAATCATGTTATTATTTTACCACAAATTACAAGCACCACATTCGTTCTTTCAATCCTTATCTAACCAATTTTTTGAAGCATCGTTACATACTAGGCAACTAGGTTATTTTCCCAATTATAGTACACGAATGTTTTATTAGTTTTAGATCATGATAGAATTTTATTTGCATTACTTTTAATCATCCAATTTCAGTCTTCCTCAGCTCTATATAAAACCATGGAAAAGGGTTGATGAGTACATTCGATTGTTGACAGCCTATCAGAATGTCCTCCCACTAAATCATCTTGATTCTGTTAAAATTGAAGTTGGCCTTAAATCTCTGCTGGAGCTGTTAGATGTTATAAAAGAGGTAAGATTACTGTTGTGCTCTTTTACACCGTGTTTAGGAAACTTATTTGATTTAATTTATTTATATTGACATGATTCAAAATGATTTTTATTTTGTCATCATTATTAATGATCACTTATATTGTTTCTGGCTGATTGATGCCATTAATTCATGTTAGCTTACATTATGGGTTTAAGCGATTGGAGGTCATTTAATAAACTGTTTCATTTCAACCAAGAAGTTAATTTTGATCGAGATATTCAATAAGAAGGCTGCTGTCCAGGAAGCTTCTTTTCGTAGCTTTTGCTGCCGGTGCAGCTGTTGCTCTTGAAGCTGTAAATACTGATCTTAATAAGTCTCCAGTGATCTCCAATAGTATACAGATGCAGATATTTGAGGGACAGAATTGAGGCTCAATATCACAACCGATCTGCTGGTTTCAAGCATATAAAAACGATTTTTTCACTCTGATCCAGTTGCATACCTGGAACACCTTCTTAAACTACCCATCAAATGTTGAACATCTTCTATTATTCTTCAAAAACAATTGAAATTACTTGTCTTCATTATGGCAATTGAGAATGTTTGAGAAGCATTCTTGAAATCATCATCATCATCATCGACCGACTACGTTTCGTCCGGACCCGTTGGTCCCTCCACTCCGCAGACGACAATATCTGAGCTTCCATTTCTCTCCTTTGGCCTCCGTGGCTTCCCTTCTAACATCCTCAGCGGTGATACTCTTTCTGTCATAACCCATGTATGTTGACATCTGGTCGAGGTATGACATTCGTGGACGGCCGCGTCTGTTGCCAGCTCTCACGTTCGATGTATACAGCATGTATATATTTGCCGGTTCATCCTGGTTCATACGTAGGCAGTGACCAGTGAAAGACATCTGACGATGACGGATCAATGTGCTGATAGGAGCTGACTGTACTCTGTCGTACAGGTCCTCATTTGTCATATGATCCTCTGACTGAACCACACCGATCATCCTGCGATAACACTTTCTGGCAAACACGTCCAATTTAATCGACAAACTTTTTGTTACAAGCCAGGATTCACATCCAAACAACAAAATCGATACACATGCAGCGTTGAAGAAGCGCACTCTCAGCATCACACCGACGTGTCTGGAGGTGAGGATCTTCTCCAGTTTGTGGAAGGCCCCCCATGCAAGTGCGATTCTGGCCTCAATATCTTTGACATCTGAGTTCATGTGAGAACCAAGATATTTGAAGTCGTGGACCACTTCTACTTTTTCGCCGTCGATTGTGAGGTGCGGTGCATTAAAATCTTCAGGGATGTTGAGACGCATCTGTACGGTCTTCATGGTGTTTACTTCCAGCCCAACCTTTTTTTGTATTCTTCGTTGAGAGCATTCAGTTGTCGCTGAGCACCTTCTATTGAGTTCTCCAACAGGGCTATGTCATCCGCAAAGTCGAGGTCATTAATCCTCCTCTCCGCCTGTCTTGATCCATTGCGATGGTGTGTCAGATAGCCGAAACCATGTTTTTATGGCTGAGACTATTCTATTGGGAATGCCATAGTGTCTTAATATTGCAAACATCATATCCCGATCAATCGAATCAAATGCTTTTTTGAAGTCGATGAATGTGATGAACATCGGGATATTCTGACTATATGCTCCGTCCATGATACGTCTCAAGATGTTAATCTGTTGAACACAACTACGTCCAATTCTGAACCCAGCTTGGTTTTTCCTTAACAGCTTGTCAATTGGAGTTCTAATGCGGTTGAGAAGCATTAGATTGTAAACCTTTGCTGCTATGGACATGAGAGAGATACCTCTGTAGTTAGTCATCAGTTGGAGATTTCCTTTCTTTGGCACGGTGACGATGATATTGGATGTCCAGGTACTGGGCGCGTGGAGATTGTCAAAAACCAAGTTGCAGATAAAATAGATTTGCTCTCTGATGAAGTTTCCGCCTTTCTTGAGTACCTCTGCAGTGAGCGCATAGTCCAAGCCCGGAGCTCTATTTGACTTGAGGTGCTTTATGGCCTCGTTCACTTCTCTTAAGCTGAAGTTGGATGTTGATATCTCGTTGTTGTCATTCGATGGGACAGGATGATAGGCCGAGCTTGTAAACTTGCTTTTGTTGTTGAGAAGATTGTTGAAGTAAGTTCTCCACTCATTCAGGCCATCCTCCTTGGACGCAGGTGGTTTCCCATCGAGTTTGCGCACCCTTACAGGATGTTTTTTATCACCGCCGCCGATTCTGTCTATTATTTTCCAAACCTCATCATGTTGATTCCTCGAGGCAGCCGCCTCCAGATCACTGAGCTGTGTCTCAAGGTAGGTCCTTTCATCCATGATAAGAGACTCATTTACTTGCTCCCGGAGGCCTTTCCAAATCCTCTTATCCTCCACTGTTGAAGTCCTCATGTACCTTTCTTTTGCTCTGTCCTGTTTCCGCTGGAGGTGAATCGTCTGCTCCCCAACCCAGTGTGACCGTCTTTTTGTCCTCACAAGATAACAATTCACAATAACGTACAATAATGATGACAACAGAAACAATAATTTAATATTTTCTTTTGCAGAATAAAAAAAGATTGGACATTGACAGTCGTATGGAAACATTACAGAAAATCATCATTGACTCCCCGGTGAGTTTAAACATTATTGGTTCATGTTAATAACAATAATAATAATGTTATTTTTCATTATATGAATTCTATTCTAGAAAAAACTAGTTACTGTGAAAATGATTGTGATTTTTAGATCATAATGGAGAATGGTCGACATTTCATAAAAGAAATCCAACTTGCCCACTTGACCTCCCCAAGTGATGCAGTTGTTCCTGAACTTAGGTGATTTACATTTGCTTCTGCAATTGTTTGCAAAGAAACTCATTTTACACAAAGTTTTTGAAATGCCCCCTTAAGCATGAAAACACCAGTTTTTCAGGAGAACTGAAAATGTTTGCATCCACCTTGACATTCCATGGTTTTCCAAATGTGAGGGCTTCACAAACAGATTTTCTGTTTTATAATTCACGTTTATGCCAGATAACAGCCATCTTATTTGACTCTTGATGCCTATTGCTACCAGCTCACTATCAACACTTTGATTTAGATCATGCTTGCTAGCTAGTACCCCATAAGAAATCATTGTTTATGAGGCAGTGTCATTGAAATCTGTAAAATGAACACTCACTCTGTCCCAATCACACTTGAGGAAAACTTTATGTGCCAGCAAAAGCTAATTTAAGTACTTGTATTACATGACAGTGAATATTGTAAGGTTTGCCTACAAAATTAAGAGCAGCAACATGAATCAGGATTTAACGATCAAGTTTAAATGACAAGACAGCAGCACATAAACATTATTCAAGCTGACAACATAATTCTTTAAATATCTATAATGTTGACACAAATTTAATATTTTTCAGGGTTTACAGACAAAAGAGTGACTTAATCTTCTACCTCTTTAATGACTGCATGATCTGCGCATGCAAAGTCATTCACCACATTCCATTCGAAGGATCTGAACGCCACAAGATCGTTTTTGTCGAGACGTGCTCACTCAAGTTTCTGAGAATAACCGACATTCCCGATTCTATTTGTTAGATTACAAATTTTACTTGTAAAACAGATGTAAATGTGGCTTATTTAAAGACACAAATGATTACAGCTCATGTCCGTGAAATATAATTTTCTGAAATAAATACTAAGATTTAATAATGTAAATAACTATAATTCACAGATATAAAGAATGCTTTCAAGATGTGGACACCAAGAAGGGAGTGGATATGTTCAGCAGATGATGTTGCCGAAAAATATGACTGGATTTCAACTCTCGAACAGGCGACCTTCACCTATCTTAACAGCAACTAGTCAAGCTGCATCAAATTGCGTTACGTAAGCAAATCATGGACAAAGTATCTGAAAACTGATCCTCAGATTAACAATGACATTTTCTGGAAAATTATTTTATATATAATATAATTTTTATCTATGTTCCTTGTCAGGTGAAATTTCATTGAAACAATTGTTTCAAAAAACTCTCTTCAAATATGCCATAATACAGAAAAAAGAATTAATAAAAACACGTGATCATACAGATTTGATCATACAAACGTGTGATCAAACAGATTTGAACGAATCCAAAAAGTACATAGCCATCGAAAAGTGGCGATTCTCGCACACCGGACAACCTGAGTTCAGAATTTAAAAATTAGAACAATAAAAAGATGTAATAAAGCTCGATGAAAATACAATTTTGGCATGCAATATACATTTTGTATAAATACAAATGGACCAGTTTGATATGTCCTCTAAGTGAAACTATAGAACAAATGAAAGAAACTCAACGAGAAGCATCTAATACAGCAAATCAGACATGTCTGTTATTTGATTTATAAATCTGATCTGGTCCGATATATTTATATCTTTATTAGGTGTAAATAACTACATTGTGGTAATGATGATGATGTTGCACAAAAACATGGGTGGCAGCATGTAATCACAATTGAACAAATCTTTAACTAGAAATTTATCTATACAACCGTTTTGATAGAAAAGAAGATAACAATGTTGCTTTTTAGTTTAAAAACAAATGTATGCAGGTCAGCTGTAAAAAATTATAACAATAAAATATTACTATAAAATTATGAAAAAAAGATATAATAAAGGTTAAAGTTGCCAAAAAATATAAATATATAGATATATTTATATATGCTTGTAAAAAGAAAGTAGAAAAATGTGAGCCAGTTGTAAGATTGGAATATATATATGTATGTATGTATATATGTATGTATGTGTATATATATATATATCGGTGGATCTAGAGAAGCGCCCCCTTATTTTCCTAAATTTGTTTTTTAGATGCCCAGAAATATTTCAAATAGCATTGTGACAAGAAAATCATTGAAAAGCAACAGAGAAATAAAGCAATAATTAAAAAATAATAAAGTATTGAGGCTACTGAGAAAAAAGAGAGTCAGTGATGAAAAATGAATAGACAGAAGAAATTTTGAAGGAAGTTGCAAAAGCAGGAGACAAAAAAATTACCAATATTATGATAAAATATTGTAAAGTAAGAGGTCTTGAAGAGAATTGAAATATTGCAAAAAAAGTCGTGGTAGCCAGTGAAGTCAAACACATCAAATATCGCTAAAATGGTTAAGTTGGTAGATTGCTACTGAGCATAGTAAGAAGCACTCTATTAATATCCCCACTGACTGAATTGGTAAGTGAAATAACTAAAGTTCTTTATGACTGGCTTATTTTTAGCCTCAATTTCTTTGGCAGCTAAGCTGCAATATTTTTCATGGTTAGTGGTTTATGGGTCTAAGACCAGGTGTTTGGACCCCCATCAGAGCTTTCTAGATTTTCCATTATATATATATACTAGCAGTGCCCGTAGCGGCTTCGCTCGCATGAAATTAGAGAGTTTGAACCGTGCATCCATAGTAGAGATCATTTTTTAGGTCTCGGCTCGGCCCGTCGACAAATTAGCCCAGCCCGTTTTAAAAACCCAAACTCCTGGCCCGGCACAGCCCGTCTGAATTAGGCCCGGCCCATTTTTACAGGCCTAGAAATTCTATATACTTGATGAAAAATTTCGGCCCGTCCCACCTTGACCTCCGGTTTGGTCCGGCCAAACTGAAGACCCTAAAATCACTACAATATTTATATACTTGGTGAAAAACCTTGGCCCGTCCCACTTTGATTTAAGGTTTGGCCTGGCCCGTGTGAAGACTCTAAAATAACGGCTTGGCCCGGCCGATGATAAACTGGACTTAGCTACTTTTAACCGGCACAAAACTTCAAAATACTAATTTTTACATTTGTAGCACTTACAGTTTGTGAGTAGCAGTTATTTTGAAATCAAATAACCCTTATTTCCACCCCACATTTGAGGTCCTGGAAACCAAATTTTCAAAAAATGCTAAAACACGTATTTCATTATTTTTGGAGTAGAAACTAAATACTAATTTTTACTTCTGTAGCATTAACAGTTTTTGAGTAGCAGCTACTTTAAAAACCAAATAACCCAAAAAATGATGAAACACGTATATCTTTTTTTTTTGAGTAGATACTAAGTATTAATTTTTACATCTGTGGCAATTACAGTTGTTGAGTAGCAGTTACTTTAAAAACCAAATAACCTTATTTTCCACCCCACATTTGAAGTCCTGGAAACCAAATTTTCAATAAATTGTGAAACCCGTATATCATTATTTTTAGAGTAGAAACTAAATACTAATTTTTACTTTTGTAACATTAACAGTTTTTGAGTAAAAGCTACTTTAAAAACCAAATAACCCAATTTTCCAACCCACATTTGAGGTCCGGGAAACCAAATTTGAAAAAAATGGTGAAGCACGTATATCTTTATTTTTAGAAAAGAAACTAAATAATAATTTTTACATCTGTGGTATTTACTGTTTTTGAGTAGCAGTTACTATAAAAGACAATTAGCCCTATTTTCCACCCCACATTTGAAGTCCTGGAAACCAAATTTTCAAAAAATGCTAAAACACGTGTTTCATTATTTTTGTAGTAGAAACTAAATACTAATTTTTACTCCTGTAGCAGTAACAGTTTTTGAGTAGAAGCTACTTTAAAAACCAAATAACCCAATTTTCCAACGCACATTTGAGGTCCGGGAAACCGAATTTTCAAAAAATGGTAAAACACGTATCTTTTTATTTTTCAAAAAGAATCTATATACCAAATTTCAAAATCTCCTCATTTTTGGTTTTCGAGATATACATTGTTTTAGAAAAAAGTTTGTTTTCCAGTTTTTATTCCTCAGGAGCAAAATTTTCAAAAATTCTTTCTTAGCGGATGTTTACGCTATAAAAGTAATATAAGTTCCAAATTTCACGTTCCTAGGATGAGGCGTTTGAGCTCGGCGTTGATTATCAGTCAGTCATCTGTCAGTCAGTCAGTCAGTCAGTCAGTCAGTCAGTCAGTCAGTCAGGACATGTTCTTTTATATATATAGATATATATATATATATATATATATATATATATATATATATATATATATATATATATATATATATATATATATATATATATATAATATGTATGTATGTGTATGTATGGATTTATGTGTGCACATATCCAGACAGCACTAAATATAAAGACAGTTGCTGCAATGGAGAGTGGTATACAAAACCTAAAACTACACGCAGGTAAGTATGTATATAAGTTTATCTGTGCAGCACAAAAACATGCCAGATTCGGCCAATTAGTTTGGACAAGAAACCATTCCTTCGCGATTGAAATCAATCGACTAAAGTTATGGAATAGATGCTTCATACTAAATTCAATAAACTAATCGTCTGCATATTCTTCTACGTTAAGAGCGGATGGTGACGTAGTTTCACGACAGCCCACCGTCAAAATTCATTGGTCGATTCGACATAGGAGGAAGGAATTTTGAATAAATTATCTGTAAGGTCGTCCTTCCACTCGAATTCCGTAAACATTGCTGTTGCTGTGATGGTGGGCATGATGGGGATTTCTATAAATTTTAATTTGCTCATCTCAACTAATATGCAGAATAATATTTAGATTAAAAGGTTTCTTAATAACAATGCTATTCTTTTGAGAGACTTCATATTGCAAATTAAGTGATATGCTCGAAAATAAAGCTTGCCGATTTTGACTGGAAATCCTGGAGGAAGTTTGGTATCGAGGAACTCTCTAAGTTTGTTGAAGTGCATCATTGGTGCCATCAACTCAAGAAGGTCCATCATACTTGGAAATGTATTTTATTATCTTAACAAATTAACTTAAAAATAATTGATTTTTCAATTAGAAATAAACCATCCTTCAAGTTATTAATGTTTATACTCACGCTTTTATCGACAATGGGAAATCGGAACTCTGCATGTAAACAAAAACAATTATCTAACATTTGTAAAGTGAAAGTTCATAAAAGCATATAATAAGCATTCTTAATGTCCAATTATTTTTTAACACTTCACTTTAAAGTTGGTGTAATTAAAAAATGGTTACCATAGATACAAAGGCCTTGTATGTTTTGGATGATTCCTTAAGATTCATTGGTCTGCCAATGTGCTTGTACTGGCCAGGAAGTGAGTTAACATACTGGCTCCATGAGACTCCATTGGACGGAGGAGCTGGGAGGGCTTTCAGTTCAAAATCCTTTGAACCAATCAGAAATTGTTGATCATTCTAAATAGTTAACAATTAACAAAAGCATTATTTAAAATAAAATATAAACTGCTACAATATGTATTAAAATATATAATTTTATAGGTATTAAAATAAATAATTTATATGAATTAAAATTAATAATTTTTTATTTATTAAAAAAATAATATTATATGTATTAAAATAAATAATTTTACATGTATTAAAATTATTAATATTATATGTATTAAAATTAATAATTTTATATGCATTAAAATTAATAATTTTATATGTATTAAAATTAAAATTTATTTCTAATAAATGTTAGTGAAGTATGACTGCAAATAGTTTCATAACTCACTGGGAAATTCCCAAGATGGAGATTCTTTATGAAATTTTTACTGTTTTCTTGCAACTCAGCGGGAAGGTGCTCCTTTCTGTAATTTATTAAATTTTTCATATTTGAACTTGAAAAAAAAACAAATTTGATTTAAAAAAATATTTAAAAAACAACCTCAAAATACAAAAGAGCTCGGATTTAAAAAAAAAAACAAAAAAATGCCTTTTTTATATCCCTTATGATAACTTTGCTATCATTCCTTTCTTGTTTTCTTGCTTGTGGACAAATCTTGGAAGTGAAAATTAACAAACTTCCTGTCATCTGATCAAGCTGAAACTTGAGATATAAACACACCTTTCATAACAATACATTCTATTAAATTTTGAATATTTTATTTTATGTCAAAGTACTTAAGAAATATTTTTAAATTACAGAAAAAAATTCTTTCTTTCTTTTTAGTTCAATTGGAAGTAAAAGAGTTTTCAAAAATTTGTTTATAAATCTTCATTTTAGTCTTTAGAAAACCTTGAAGTTATTAATAACCGATCAAAAGTTATATATATATATATATATATATACATTTACATTGTACATGAACTTATATAACTTTCCTCATTCAGTCCACCTCTGAAAAGACATGGTTGAAGCTAACAAGCCAAGTTCTAATGGTGGCATGCGGCTTACTTAACTCCGGTGTTGTTTTAGTATTCCATTTCCATTGTTTGTTTCAATGGAAAAATTTATTACAAGATCAAAACATTAGGAAACTGTTAAATTCTAAATGGGAGTTCACCAAACTCCACAGAAAGCCACGACTGCTATCTATTTAGTAGGGAACTAATGCCATATACAAACGTAACACAAGCAGGGATGTGTGCCCTGATGGGATATAACAATAACAAATTTAAAGTTAATTTATTCTTGACACAAACAGTTAATATGCATGCAAAATTTAGCTATATGTGAAAATGGGAAGTGTGTAAAAAATTGATTACAAGACTCCATGAAGAAGTTAATTAACCTAAAAAACTGACTACAATTTTTTCGTTTATTAAAAATATATTAATAAGTATTAAAGAAATCAACCTCTTTCTCTGTTGTAATGTTAAATTGTTCACAGTGTACGTATCTGCTTCAAATCTTCCAATGACTTCCTAATATTATAATAGTAACAGACAGTTTAACTTTTACTTTCATCCCACATAAAGATGATTTCATATCATGATATCAGAATCATCACACAATTAGTAAGCAATGTTTATAAATAGTATGAAGATTGTCTACTGTTACAAAGAACAATTACATCCATGCAATTAAAAATAATTGTTTACACATAGTGGAAATTAGAAAACTGTAAATGATAAAGCCAAAAGAAATTAAATGCCAAAAAGAAAGTGTAAAAAGTATTATGTTCACCACAAAAATGCTACTGTAATAGTTTTACTGATAAAGAAAATGAAAAAGGTGAGAGTGATCAAAAGGGAGAAAGAAAAGAGTAAAACCAACAGGATGAAAGAGTCATAATGAAAGAAATAAATAGTTGAATGGAAATCCAACCAGAGAAAGACAAGTAAATGAATGGTGAAAGAGACACTGAGAAAAACAAATAGAGATAAAGAGAGAGATAGCTTATTACTATATTGCACAAAATTTTACACCCTCAAATCCAGGGTGTATATTATATAATATAATACTCAAATTGATTGCTGATTGATACCTCAGAATGTAATGAGATAATAAATAAGATATATTATATGGTTGTTTTATTTTAGGGGTTCTGTAATCAAATATTTAAAATTAGAAGTGCATCGATAATGAATTGGCAGATTATTGGCCTGACTGACAATTGGCCACAAAATATTGGCCACTTATGGACTTTTAAAGCATATTTATTCATATATATATTTAGCACACTTTCAAATAATATATATCATCACATCATTTCTGTTACAGTTTGCACTACTAGCACTTAGCAAATAAACTACTATTATATTAAACTTACTAAAGTGCACATAAAAACGCATTATTAGTTACCGAAAACAAGAAAGTGACATTGAGACAAAACTTTTTTATCCAATTACATTATCACAGGTTATCCTCGTGTTTGTCCTATCCCCATGGACTGCTTACCAAGAACATTTCTTTGTCACAAAAAAATCTTGATTAAATTCCCTCTTCACCAAAACTAATCACACACATAATGTGTCTGTTAACTTTACTCAGTTCATAGCTGCTGGTTCCTAGTTGCTCATTGTGTTTTTCCCACACCTAGTTCTTACTAATAAGTGTCTAGAGGCTTAGTTTTCATTAGAATCAAATTAGTATATAAACAAGAAAAATAACAAAACTCCACCGGCTTTTATTACATATAATTACAATTGCATGCACTCTGATCTACTACAGATCGCATAAAGGAGTTAAATATATAAATAATGTCACGGAAACAAGATCGCTGGTCACGTTACAGAGTAAGTCGCATAAGGGAGACAAATTAGTTTGGAAGAGATAGGGAATTTTAATTTGTGCAAAATTTTTGGGTCGTATAAGCACTAAAGTCGCATAATGGGGGGTCGCATAAGCGAGGTCCTACTTAAAAATAGGGTTTGCCACATCCTAATTTCAGACACATATGTAGGTGGTAGGTAAAACTGTGATCCCATAAGCACGAACCGTTCCTGGCACTGCTGAGGTGTATTCCACAAAGTGGCACCTTAATGGTATAACCTTTGCTTTTATCGCAAAGAGATATACATATATATGGGCTAACATATGGGTCTTGCTACCCTGGAACACTTAGTCGTATAATAAACAGGCATCTTATCTTAGTATTTTTTAAAGGAACAAAGAATTATTGTGTGAGATATTGAAAGAGAACTAACACAATCGATATTCAGGTTTTATGATTTGCTTTCCTACACGTTCTGAAGCCATTAATTATTGTCATAGTTTTCACTTTCTCCTATCCCAGAAGAACCCAATAACATGACTCCATGTACGTTTAAAGCTCGTCATCCAACAATTCCATTCCTAACCAACACAAGTTTGAAATGAGTGAAAAGAAACAACCAGCTCAGTGCGGCAGATTTCTATGCAGCACTTATCTTATAATTGTGGACATTTTTAACATAGTATGTAAAATAAATTTTATAGAAATCTTCAAAACATGCCTCTTATGCATGGGCATGCCTTAAGATTATGTATGTCTTAAATGCCCAAAATTATGGACTATAATAATGATATTACAATCAGTTAACCTTCTTGTTGGCAGAAGACAAGAATCCCGACTTGGTCCTTGTGAAAGAGATGGCAGAAGAATTGAGAGATGCAGAAATGATACTTCTTCTCATTAAGAAGTCTGTCTCGTGTTCTACTTCGCTCATTTCTCTGTTTCTTTGTGACTGCATATCAGTGCATTCAAAAATGATAATTTTCATAAAACCTTAATAATTTTTTTTTAAATATTTTTTAATAAATAAATTCCCTGTATGAATGTATTTATATTTACATCTATAAAAATTGTCACTTTATAGAATCAATGTACATTTGACAAATATGAATATTGTATGTATAATCACATTAATCAAGATAATATTTTATAATAAAACAGAAGATTGATTTCTAAGATTTTATGAATTTACAAACAAGATTAGAAAAGTTTAAATTTCTTTAAATAAAAATTAAGAACACAACCTCAAACTCCCCACAATTGAAACATATCCTTTAAAATCACTATCATTATTATCATCTTTATCAACAGCTCTACCAACACTTTAACAATAAATGAGATAATTTGAGTGCTTAATTAATAAGATAATTAATTAATAAATAATCAAAAAGATCATTGGAATACTTACATTGGTCCTGACAACCTGATAAAACTTCCTCTGATTATCAAGCATAACCATCGGTTCATCCTTGGACACGTCAAAAATAAAGCTGACATCTCCGGTGTCCCACATGGAATCCCGAAAGTCAAGAAGTGTTGAATCGAGTCTGTGAATATATGATATATATTTCGTCTGTGAATAAACAATATGTATTTTGTCTGTGAATATACAATATGTATTTCGTCTGTAAATATACGATATATATTTCGTCTGTGAATATATGATATATATTTCGTCTGTGAATATACTATATATATTTCGTCTGTGAATATACGATATTTATTTCATCTGTGAATATACGATATATATTTCGTCTGTGAATATACAATATCTATTTCGTCTGTGAATATACGATATATATTTCATCTGTGAATATACGATATATATTTCGTCTGTGAATATACGATATATATTTCGTCTGTGAATATACGATATATATTTCGTCTGTGAATATACGATATATATTTCGTCTGTGAATATACGATATATATTTCGTCTGTGAATATACGATATATATTTCGTCTGTGAATATACGATATATATTTCGTCTGTGAATATACGATATATATTTCGTCTGTGAATATACGATATATATTTCGTCTGTGAATATACGATATATATTTCGTCTGTGAATATACTATATATATTTCGTCTGTGAATATACAATATCTATTTCGTCTGTGAATATACAATATCTATTTCATCTGTGAATATACAATATCTATTTCGTCTGTGAATATACGATATATATTTTCTCACAATAAAAATAATTCTTCAAATAATGTTTTATCAAAAAGCAAAATTAAAACATTTTGTTTTTCATTGATTGTAAAAAAAAACAAACCTAATTTTTGTTCCTTTCTTGTAGATCTTGCAAGTGTCTGATGGGAGCAATCTTGATAGAAAGGGAACTGAAAATAATGTTTTGAAGAAAATAATTTTTTGAAGAAAATTATATCTTACAACCAATTATGTTAAAATATATTATTATTTGTTATAAAAAAAGTTTGTAAGAAAAAAAAATTCTGTCATAAATTGTTCAATAAACACATATTTTTAATCTGTTAGCATTTAGAGCAATTGGAACAATTATCATCAATAATACTGTACTTATTATAATAACAAGATTAAAACAGATAAGACTGTTACATCTACATTTTCACTATCGAAATTTCTGTAGAAGATATCACTTGTAGAAATCACAAGTCATACTATGTTGGTATAAATCAAATGCTGATGGAAAAGTAATACCTGACAGTGTGCAGCAATGAAAAATCAATACAGTTGAACATTGCTCAACTCAATATACAGCCTAAAATGTACATAAAAACATACAAATTTATACATATAAACAAGCTTGAATGAATGCATTTATTGCCATCCATTTATTCATGTATACTGTTATCATAATACAGTGACATACACATATACAAATTTATATTTATACAAACATTAATATATATATATATATTGTACAAAGTGAGCAACAAAAGATATTGATACAACAGAATTTATTTACAACACAAGCCACGAAAGATATTGATACAACAGAATTTATTTACAGCACAAGCCACGAAAGATATTGATACAACAGAATTTATTTACAGCACAAGCCACGAAAGATATTGATACAACAGAATTTATTTACAGCACAAGCCACGAAAGATATTGATACAACAGAATTTATTTACAACACAAAATCCTCAACCATAATATCAACCCCAACTATGGAAATTCCAGCACAGAGTGAATTGGAAATCCTGCATAGAGCTAAACTTCTTGGAAAGTTCTGGAACTTGTTTCTTTCTTTCATCTTGCACTTGCTCCCTCAGTTTCAGCAAAAGCGCTGCCACTAGAATAAAAAAAAACTTCTTTATAAAAAATCAGCAATTTTGAGTGTGGCCTTTCAAGTAACATCTTAACAAGGTCATGTCTGCAAGCTGATGATTCAATTTCGATAAATCAGCAAGTGTAAGCAATGAGGAAGCGAGGAACACCCAAGCACTCGACCTCTGTGATAATGTCAATTCCCAAATATGATGGATGGCTTTTTATAAAATTCTCAAGACTGCATTTATTTGACACTAGGGATGGTATTTTGCAATTTCGGTTAAATCAGATTAAATGTAATTCCAGCCATTATATTATTCCTTCTAAGAGCGGTAACTATCATTTAATAATTTATTCAGAGTTACTTATTAATCAAATAATTAATTTCAGTAACTATCATTTAATAATTTATTCAGAATTACTTATTAATAAAATAATAAGCTGACCAGTTCTCTTGTCTCCATAGCTGATGGCTTCAGCCAGAGGTGTCCATCCAAGTAGATTTTTTGATTTAACTTTAGCTCCGTGTGATAACAATAGAAGAACACATTCTGTCATAATTTTTAAATATTATTCAATTAAGTAATAAATTAAAATTATATTACCACTGATTTTGTTCCTTTAGAAAGAAAAAGAAGATCAAACAAAAACTACCATTAATCAGCTCAGTTAACAAACGTTGAAATTAATTTAGTAACTGTTAATATTGTAGTCCTTTAATATATAACCTAGCACATTTCTCATCATTTCAATTTGCAATTTGTGCTGATTTACAGAATCTAAAGAAACCTTAAAAATTTCAGAAGTCCTATCACTCAGTAAATAATAATTTTTTCATTCATAGAGCTTGAACCGTGCACACACACACACACAACCACACACACACACAAACACAAAGTTCTAATTATAAAGTCTTGATTACTACTGTTGCAACAAATTCACCCATCAAATATCATATGATGAATTTTGGTTGATATGTAAGCTATATTGTTTGATGTCAGCATTGTTATATTATATTATTCAGTCAAATTCAATTTGATTTTGATTTTATTTCAGATTTTGACCAGTAGATGAAATGCTTTCAAAACGTTAAAATATAATCCTTCAATTACTGATCATATTGATATCAGCTCAAGAATATGCATACAAATAAAAAAAAAAATTTTTTATTATTTTCCCATAATTGAAGCTTCAGCTTAAAATTTCTTACTTGAAAACATATGGAAAATTCATTAAAACTTCAGTTTGTTTTCTAGTAAATTGGGGATGTTTGATTCATTAAAAACAAATAAACAACAAGATACAAGAAAATAATTCAAAACACATTTAAACAATTTTTGACATACAAAACAGATTTTTTTTGGATTTACTTTAATTTACGGAATTAAATTAATATATTATTGATGTTCTTTTTTTAGTCATAAAAATTATTATAATTCAATTTATTTATTTATGTAAAAAGTAATTAAAAAACTAAACAAATAAACTTCCACCATATACCAGGTGCGTATGCCACCAGAATGCTTGAAGAAACCATTTCTATGTGAGAACTTATAAGATTTTAATGCAATTTTTATTTCAGCTAAATTGTTAATGTTTAAATACTTTTTAGCAGTTTTTAAGCATCTGAAATAAAACATAGATAAAAAAAAACTATAATATAATTTGAAACCTTGAAAACATATTATATCAATATAGTTTTAGAAAAAAACTTTTAAATACAATTCTTCATCAAGATTCCACAAGAAAATAAAGGAGAAACATCAAGTAATACCATGATTGCCTAACATGACTGCCAGATGTAGAGGAGTGTTCCCTGCAATGAGAGTTATATAATAATAATAATCACCGGGCATCTTCTGTTACCATGAAAAATTATTTTGCAGCTCATTTATCATGTCTTAGTTAGAGTGTTAGTTAGTTATGTTAATGAAACATAATTCAATGAGATCTAATTGTTTCGAGTTAAAGTATATTATTTCTCTTCAAAACAGCTAAATATCTAAATGACAAATAATTTAATAAACAAGTAAAAAACATATTTATAACTGATCTTAGCTCACAACTAAGAGTTCATCAAATTTAATTGTAATATCATCTAAAATGTAACTACAGTATACCCTATCAGTAGGGATGTCACAGGTACTCGACCCAAAGTTCGGTACTACCCTGTCTTTTTGGATACCCGAACATCTGGAAACTTGAAACCCGAACCCGAATTTTAGAAAAATTGAAACCCGGACTTTGAAAAATTAAAAAACCCTGAATCCGGTGTTTTGAGAAATTAAAACCCGAATTATAGAAAAGACTGAACAACATAAGTATTTATTGTAGTACTTTATGTTGTTTATTATTGTAATAAAGAAAATTCCAAGTATTTCGCTAAATCCATTAAGCCAATCCAAAAACATATATTAGCGCAAGAACCACTCCCCGTCACATTTCCAAAAATTTGAAAATAGTACTAATCAAACTCGACCCGAACCCGAAAGTTTTTAATTTTCAAACTCGAACCCGAAATTTTAAAAATTGAAAACCCAAACCCAATGTTTGAAAAATTGAAAACCCAAACCCGAACCTGAAAATTCAAAATTTAAAAATCAGAACCCAAAAAAGCCAAAAAGTTGAACCCGTGACATCCCTACCTATTAGACAATCCTCAAAAAGAAATTTCATATTGACCAAATAAAATACATTACATACCATGAAGATCTTGTGTATTCACATCAGTCTTCCGTAGCAATTTATACACTGATTTAATATCTCCAAGAAATACATGCTTGTGCAGCTCGTATTCAGGAGTCCATGAATTCGTTTCAATATTCATGATGTTCGAGTTCTTTAGAAGAAAAATATCAAATAAAAAATAACTTATCAATAATGATCAGAGAAAATCCATAAAGAAAAATAACATTGAGCTTTATAAAGTTTAAGGCAATATCTACTCTACATAAAATGCAGCAAAATAACTAAATAAATGTAGTAAAATCTAACCCAATATATGGTACAGTTTTATAGAAGTAGTCATAGTATAGTACAAGACTTATGCTATACTACGACTATAGTATAAGTCAAGTCTAGTCTAGTGTAAGTATAAAGCACTATAATTGAGTTATAATTGCAACCAGTGTTGGGTAAGTATTTCAAATGCAAAATACAAATACTGCACTAAATACTATTAATTGAATGTTTTTCAAATACAAAATACATTAAAGTATTTTGCTGCAAAAATACTAAAGTACTTTTTGTTACACTTGATTCTGATACATCATCAACACACATCACGAGTACGTTTTAGCAAAAACAAGTCAACAAATGAAAATACAGAAATACTTTTAAATACGTATTTCAAGTACAATGTATTTGAAATACTACCCAACACTAATTGCGACTGAGTATAAATCACTATAAATAAAATAAAGGTATATTTTATAGATAATATTTAGTAGGGTGTCTTAAAATTTAGGACACTGTATAATGTGGAGTTCTTTATTAAGTATTATTTTTTGCATATAACTCGCATCTATGAAGGCCTGGAGAGGGGTTAAAAAAAAGATGTGTCTTTAAAAATAAAAAAAATTTGATTGGTAAAATATATTATATATATATATATATATATTATCAAAATCACATTTGAAATATTTACATTTGCTGATTAATAAAGCAACATTCTTTTTTATGATCTTTCCAGGCACGTCAGAATGAGAGTTATATGCTTAAAAATACGGTACTATTACTAATAACTAACTTAATATTATTCATATTAATAATTAAGAATTTAAGACTTAATATAAGTCTTAGTCAGCCTTAATTGATTTATCAACTAATTTATTTGTAGTCCTGTCTTTTAAAGCCTACCTAGCCAAACTAACTAAATTAATACTTGACTTGAATAAAAATTCAACTATTATTATTATTTACTAGCAATAGCAATAGTTTGGTTATTAGTAAAGTTTAGTATTAGTTATTAGTATTATATAAATTCAATTCAATTCAATTTCTCTACACAAATATTGATTAGTATTGTAACACAGGTAAAAATACCACCTCACCTTTTTTTTGATTTTACAATTTTTTCTTATTAAATTCCGCTCGTCGACGAACTTACGACGACGGGCAACCCAGATGCCAACACTTCTATTTATTTGCATACATCTCTCTTTTTTAATTGATCTTAACGATGATCAAAATCAGGGATGAACAGGTATATAATTCAAACTAATGCTGACTAGTATGGCTAGTTTATTGTCTGCCGGTTATTTTTGCATACTCAGGCATACTGATAAAATTTTTAATCTCGACATGACATGTTTATCATCCTTTACCTTTTCCCATAACAGATTTCACTTTTTGTTTTATGTATTTCTGCACTTCTATCATAGATATATATGACTTCTATGCTTTCCGACCTAATTAGACAGCTAGTATTAGGATAAAACAGCTTATTATGTACAAATCAGCCGGGACGGACGAAGAGGAATGTGGGATGCATCCCCCCACCAGAGTACCAATTACATTTTTTGGGTAGAATACCCAGTTTTTTTCCATAGATTGTAGTTGAAAGTAAAATTGTTGAAAAAAAATCCCTACGACTACCCCCTGTCATCAGCTTTTTGGGAGGAAAAAGTGTAGGTCTTTAAAAAAAATTGGAAAAATACTTATGACTAAACCCCCGCCCCCGGTCAGCTTTTTTGGGAGAGAGTGTGAAAAATTTTGGAAATGCATCCCCCGCCAGGAATTTCTGGATCCGCCACTGCAAATCAGAGTTGTCTCAGTCGGAACAAATTGGGCTGGGCCGGGAACACAGGCTCTCCCGGTTTTGGCCCCTCCAGTTCAATCAGCTCCTCCCAGTTTTTTTTTATTTCTGTCTAGTTTCGTTAGCACAATAACTAAAAACTTGCAAAAACTAAGTCTATTTTCATGGAATGCCACATAAAAGCTTATGCAAGGGTTCTGACATTATCTGGTATTTGATCAAAAGCGATGAAACTCAAGATCATTGTAATATTTAGGATATGTCAATTATTATTTGGTATGTGCGCGATGAAAAAGCAGTAGAGCACATGATCTCAATGATCAAAATGAGTGAGGGAGATGCAAAAAAACTGGGAATGTTTATTTTATTAGCAGAGATTCACGCCCAGCAGCTGGACTCCACTTGTATTTTGAGTCAGTATGTCGGGCCCAGAGTGATGAGATGAGCGGTGGAAAGAGAGGCTTCCAAAAAATATTGCGAGAGACTTTCGGTCGCAGAATTACATACGTGCACAGTGCACTGCTACAATCACAAGATCCATCTTGCCGTTGGAGGCGCTATGGAATCAAAGGGCAAAGTGAAAATGTTTTTACACACTTTTACTTAACTTGACTTCTTTCTCTGTCTATCTGTCTGTCGTCAAATTTTGCAATCGATTTTAAACTAACTTCCCGATGAGCTAGAGACTTCAAAATTTAAACATACCTGCGAACTAATAAATAATGCATTTGATTAAATTTTCGGATCGATTGGACAAAATTCAATTAGATGATTATTTGTGATATTTTCGTCAAACTATTTATTGTCTATGCTAATATGTTTGTTGTTTATATAGTAAAAAAATATAAAAGTGTGTTTTTAAAAAACTTTGTTTTTGCTTCACTTGTTAGTTTATGTGTATTTCGGCAGAAATTTTGGGGCAAGTATTTGATGGAAGCGACACAATCAAGTGATTGCTAGCACAATGATAGACAGACCAATCAGCAATGGCTATAAAAAAACAGAGATGCAATTTTCCAGACCTTCGAAATTCTGGCCAACTTGGAGAAAGCTCCGACTGATATGTTGCTTGAAGCAGCAGAATTGCTCAAAAAGGTTTCAAAGACGGAATTTAGTTTTTCTGCAGCTCCCACTCACAAAATAATGGACTTGCCGTCAAAATGTCTTGTTTCAAAGTCGCTCATGCAATGTGTCTCTTGCTATAGAGCTAATCTTTAACGCCAAGTAGAGCATTATTGCCTTGCAGTCTACCAGCTCCTTCTTAGGTGACAGGTAAGCTGAGTTGGGTGGGTGAGTATTCGCTTGTCACATTCAAACCGCAGGATCAATCTAGATGGTCACATGGAAAGAGAGAAATAGAAGCTTAAGTCAGCTTGCGTGGACGCTCTACCACACAATACTATAAGTTTTATTGATAGCATTTTATTTATGCTCCACTTTCCCGTTTTCGTCGCGTTCCCGGTCGCTTTTCCGCTCTCGGTCGTTTTCCAGCTCCCGTTCGCTTTCCCGCTCAGAAGTTTTGTTATCGATTTTCTCTCTTGCTCGCGTTTCCTTCCAAGCTTGCTCTCCCGATTCCAGTCGCTTTCCGCGTTCCCGGTCGCTTTCCGCGTTCCCGGTCGCTTTCCCGTTCCCGGTCGCTTTTCCGTTCCTGCTCACGCTTGCTCTCCCGTTCCCGGTCATGCTTGCTCTCCCATTCCCGGTCATTTTCTCTTTTCCATTCTTTCATAACTTCTGTTAGCCTATAAAACGTAAAATAGATTTGCTAAGACTATATATATATATATATATATATATATATATATATATATATATATATGAATGTTTGTGGGTTAGTTTGTCTATTATAGAAACGGGAAAGCGACCCGGAACGGACAGCGAGCGGGAACGGAAAAGCAAGCGTGAGCGGGAATGGGAGAGCAAACGTGAGCGGGAACGGGACAGCGACCGGGAGCGGGAAAGCGACCGGGAGCGGGAAAGCGACCGGGAGCGGGAAAACGACCGGCAGCGGGAAAACGACCGAAAACGGGAAAGCGAACAGGAGTGGGAAAACAGGTGGGAAAGGAAACGGGAGAGAAAGAGACAAACATTAGAAAAACCTCTAAAAAACCCGGGCAACGCCGGGTATCTCCGCTAGTACATACATAAACACACACACAGACACACATACATGCACATAAACATACATACATACATACATACACACATACATACGCACATACATATATATAGTTCCCGTTCGCTCACCCGCTCCGCTCCGCTTATTTTGTGACGGATTCCAAAAAATTTTTCTCTATATTTGATTCCCCTTGACTCTCAAGGTTGTGTGAAAATTTCATTACGATCGGATGAATGGTGTAGCAATGCATAAAGGACATGAATATATATATATACATATATACATACAAACATTCATTTTTATATATATAGATATATATTCACTTAGCTTCCGATCTTCTCATCAGCCTCCCACGGCCTAGCTTCATCAGAAATGACAGTTTATGAAAGAAAAAACAACAGTTATAAAAAAATGATGTTTTAGACAAATATTTTTTGTAAAGTGAATCTATATGTCTTTATGCATTGCTACATAATTCATCCGATCGTAATGAAATTTTCACACAACCCTCAGAGTCAATGGGGGAAGGTTTTTGTGGAAAAAATGAGCGGTCCAGGAAAGTGAACGGAAACGGGAATTGGCGAATGAGAGGGAACGGAAATGAGAGCGAGCGGGAAAGGGACCGGGAACGAGAGAGCAAGCAAGAGCGGGAAAGCCAACGAAAGCGGGAAAGCAACCGGGAACGGGAGAGCAAGCAGGGGAAGAAACGGGAGCGAGACCTAAAATGCTTATACTTGGCAATAAATCTCGGCCCGTTCCGGCTTGATTTCAGACCCGTTTGAAAACCCTAAAAAATTGCTACGCGTAGGGTTTTGGATCATAAAGAGTGCTAAATAATTTGAGTTTTATAACGAAAGAAGGGGATGCGGACCCGGGACCCTCTTCCTGTATCCGCCCCTGTCTACAAATAAAGGGCTTGAGCAGTTCCCAGTAGGTATATACTTTCCAAACAAAAAAGTTATTAATCATAGGCAAGTTTATATGAAAAGTTAAATAGTTAACCAAAAACTTTATTTGAATAAAATAACAAAGACGTCAGATAAATTATCACTATAATATTAATAATTATTATAATTACTAGATGCAGTCTTTAAATATTTATTGAAAAAATGTACATATAATTAAGTTACAATTAAAAACCAAAATCAAACAATTTTATATACAGCAGCATTCTATTATTATTTTAATATGTCATCAATGGACCAGATTTTCTTAGACGGTTTTGGCGACATTGTGCTTTTCTGCTTCTTACGCTGGCTTGAAAGATCTTTTGGCGTTGTGTTCGTCGTTTGCAGAAAAGGGTAGTGCTGGGAAGGATACATCACTGGAAACATTCCCGGGGAAAATACCGGTCCGTCAAAGAGCATCCAGTTGGGATGGGACGGTGCGTATGGAATGGCTGCAGGTGGCCAGTGGTTTGTATTGAGAATATTTTGGAAAACTGTGGAGTCGAACGGTTGTTGATCTTTAGAAGCAGGGTGGATAAGTTTCGTTGGAGTTGTTTTTGTTTCAACCGGAAGAATAATCGTTGTTGGCGTTGTGGTCTTTCTCTTAACCGGCGGAGTTTCTTCGAGCGAGAGTCGTGTGTCGTTGTCAGCAGGATCATTATTTTCATCAACAGATGAACTTCTGTCTGAAAAATTTTCTTCTTGACCTGATTCCGCCTTCTTCATTCGTCTCCTGGCATTGGCGAACCAAGTAGAAACTTGTGTCAATGACATTTTGCTCAGACGTGACAATTCAAGTTTCTCGGTTTTCGACGGGTATGGATTCTCTCTATTACGTCCTATCCACTTTTTCAACGGTTTGGTATCTTGCGATTTCAATTCAAACCTTCTACTGTCATCTGGAAAATAAAATAAAAAGGTAATCAAATATTTTCACGTTAAAAAGATTTCTAACGAATCGAGCTCATATTATTCGTATATTTTATAGCTATTATTTTATTTTTAACGAGTTGCCCTCTAATTATTTACTAACTTAAACTGAATACAAAGCAAACATGTCGATTATCGCATACAGATTAAATAATCCATAAAATCTAAAGATAAAGAATTCCATAAATAATATCTAGAATCTCACCTGTGAACGTTAAAGAAGATCCGAAGTAAGGAAGCGTTGAATGGAAAACATTGACAGTCATGTTACACTTGCAGATATCCTTAATGCTACGAGCTACCAAATGACATCGAACCACAAGCAAATAAGGCTATTTATATATAAGGGTATGCGCATACATGAATGGGATAAAAAGATCCTACAAAGTCATTTACATAACAAGCTGGTAAGCTACCCTTTCTATTATTGGTCGGCGAGACTAGTTACGTGGTTTGCTTGTGACAGCAGGGACACGTGCTGGGCTGGGAACAATTAGAAAACTAGTAAATGACATCCCGTTAGGAACTTATGACGTAACTTCTATGCTAGTAAAATCAACATTATTACTAATGCAGTTGTTGCCCGATTCTACGGTGGTGTAATGTATTATTACGTCATCGAGTTCTTAGAAGGAGGTAGGAAGTTGGAAATGGCATCTAGTAAATCAATATAACGTTACGTAACTTGATTAAGTCTAATACATAAACTTTGAATGCAAAGCCCAAAGAGCCTTCAACATAAAAGATGGTAAACTATAAATAATGTTTGTATTCTCTTGTCACCTGGCAATTTTATTGGAGTTAAGTTTAGTCGTACATGAAAAGTTTGCTGTGAGGATTTCCATTAAAATATGCACATGCCTTGAGCTGTTGGTTTGTTGCTAATAAAAATAACCATGCTAAATGTTACGAAAGTTGTAATAAACTAATTTCAATATTTTCCGCTTTCGTCAGCTTGTAAATAAACTACATAAACAAATAAACAGTTTCTTTGAAATAGATTATATCTCTTCTTAAATTTCATTTCAGTCTTCAAACAACTACCAACAACCTCATTAAATCGAACACCCTACTTTAAATTAAAGATGTCCTTTTGATAAAACTATACAAACTAACTCAAGCAGAAAGAAGCTTGTTTGAAACTGCTAGAGAGGAGGTATGGAGCCTGTCTTGTACACTTCAACAAATTACCCGCATTGACCTGAGCTATTAGCAATCGCATTGTTAGACAACTGCAATTCTTTTGTGAGCAGTTGATCATTATAAGCTCGTAAGTGACCACTCTTCAAATTCGCTTACAAAACCGACCATGTAGGAATGCGATGTAAATTACGATATTTGTCTCACAGATGATGGTATTTAGTATTTGCTGCCTAAAGGTTCTGAACGAAACATTTGAAGAAATGAAATGAGGGATTGGAGAAGAGAAAATGACCTTGGTCAAATCTTCGTCAATCATAGATAATCCGTAATAAGTTGGGATTTTCCAATGTAATGCGGTAGGTCTTGCTCGATGCATTAAAATTGCCATGTTAACCTTTAACCCAGCGCTATCAGATTCAGATGAAAGTTTAAGTGTTGTTTGATGTTCCATTTAAATAATAAAATATACAAATTTGATTTTCTAAAGAAAACGTAAACTCTATCTTGGAATTTATTTAAATTAACAACTAAACCAAAATACCTAATTAGACAACTTGTTGGCACTAGATGTTATCAATTCAATGGTGGCGCTAATAGACACACTTGAAGAGTGACAATGACAAGAGTTGGTAGGTATATATTATATATTCCTATCAAATCAGCAACCATTTAGAAGTTGTAAAATCTCTCGCTAAGGTGACAATGACAAACATCTTGTCTTGTTAACGCTATAATGTGGAGGGACCATTTGAAACACCTATATGCGATTGTACGGGTCCCACAGCCACTTTGAACATGAAACTCAGTTTCAGTAAATAGATTAGAATAAGAGTAATCAGCAAACACATACAAATCAATCAATGAGCATACAAGCTGCAGACAAATTCCAAATACAAACAATTAATATTTTCTTTGTGCCTTCAGTTCCAGACTAATAAGAAATACGTGCATTTGAAGAAATTGAACAAATATTTCGACGCGTTATTAATGTAACACACACATGATGATGCTTGGTTGAAATAAAAATTACAATATTTTAATGTTGCAATTCAGAAGCTCCTTGTAACATGTGACATGTGAGATCAAGATCGATCGATTGTCAATGAAGACATGAAATTACGCAATATCCGCAGTTAAGGAGAACTTGAAAGGTTTGCTGTCGCGCGTATCACGTCGAGCGACGGAGCAATTCAATACTAACTTAATGTATTTCTAACAAGGAAAGATAGCGGGAAGTTTGTTTATCGACTATTTTATTTATTTATTCCCTGTTGAGATGGCATGAATTGATGAATTGAAAACCAGTTTAAACTATTAAGTTGAGTTTGCGACTCCATTGCATTGGGAATATATTTATATATAGAACGGACTGTATAGTTTTATGCTCTTATCTGAGGAGGTTAAACCATTAATGCAACAATTCAAAAATACTTCAAACATCTGTAACTGCTAAGAGAGGCGTATTTTCTTGTAGGTTTTGTCTCTCATTTTCACACTGGTTGGGGGGGGGGGGGGGGGGGGGGAGTCGTTCACTTAGGTACAAATGTTAATAAAATTACGGCTGATTACGGTATTTCAACTCTTGCTATGCTGGCCTTCTTGTTGTCATCCGGATCAGCTGCAAATCAGAATCAACATACTGACAAGCAACCCTCAAGCGCCAGTTTTGTTCTTATATTACGTGTGAGGGCCAAGGCGCAAGGCTATTAATTAATTCTATTTTATATCGATTTGATGTCATCTCTTTTAGGGACGGATCCAGGAAGATGCATCCCCTCACCAGAGTCAAAATTATTTTTTTTTGAGTGGAATACCCGGTTTATGCAAAATGACAGATAGTTGAAAGCGAAATTGTGAACAATACCCACGACTACCCCCCCTCCGGTCATCAGCTTTCTTGAGAGGAGAATGTGAAAAATACTTGAAGTTTAGTACTTGCATCCCCCTACCAGGAATTTTTGGATTCGCCACTCATCTCTTTACATCCACGAAGGAGCATCTTATCTCTTCAATCGTTTTTTGTCTAACTTTTTAAGTTCTACGTGTTTTTTTCTTCAGATTATATTTATAGAATCTTCATAATTTTTTCTTACTATCTTAAAACTCATTTATAAAAGCTATAATTAAAATGCCGTTGAGCTTTGTAAAAAGTAGTTCGAACTTCGAACATTTGGTTGATTATGATCCTCTAAAAAATATATAATTCTTTACATTACATACCTTAATTGCTCCCAAACTACTAAGCAGATTTAACCAGATTATCCATCTGCATATCCAAATATGCAGCCTAGTAGGCTGAGCCTACAAGATGCAACATTAACAACTTGACTTTTTGATTGATCTGTTAATTATTATTATTACTAGAGAATGATGAATCTTTTAAAATCTTATTATATATTATTTTGCGATTGCAGCGCCACCTTTTGCAAACGTTTATTTAGGTTACAATCTCTGTTTTTGTGTGTGTTTGCGGCTTTCTCTATACGCAAATCTTGCAAGTAAAATTTAACCAGCTTTTTGACTAGCTAGGAAGCTGAAACTTTCAGCATAGCTTTATATTGCATGACAATACATGACTCAATTAAAAAAAACTTAATCTGAACATCTTTCATATTTCTAAATCGAGTGTATTTGAAATTAAAGTTTGTGTTAAAAACTCGTTTTTTCCTTTACTTGTTTATCTTTAGGACTGACATAGTACAATTGCGTAATAACTTTTATTACACGCCTGCGCGCACTAATTTTATTAACTACCGATTGCTGACCACCGTGGCTGCCGCATTATGCGAAATTGCTAACATAAATACAGACATAGGAAATTATGTATGTAGATATTTATTTAACGTGCTCTCTAAAAAAAAATTTCTCAGAGCACAGAAATTAGCAAAAGTGATAATCTGCATCTTTAAAGGTTTTTTTTTATTTAGCACAAAACAAATTCTTCAGAAAAATTAAAGTGACGTAATTAAATTAAAAAAAGCCAAAAAGTAATCCACCACCACTTATCCGATGCTAAGAAGCACGGGATGTTCTCAAAAAATGTTGACTTGTCACTAACATGGGAATTGTATCAGTCTTGAAAATAACAAAGCAATCTAATAAACTAAATTAAAATAACGAAATTCTATTACTAAGTCTACGCACAATGACATAATAATAATAATGATGATAGGATAGCTGATATAGAAAAGAAAAAATTTTTTAAACTGACTTGAAATCCCATAAAACCTTACTAAACGATTACTACAAAAATACAAGTAACAGAAACAAACAAAACTCAAATGGAAAGTATTTTTTTAATACTAATTAAACAAACATTGAATAAAACCTGATTGAGTTAACGATTAATTAGAAACCACAGAGAAGATGATAAAGATAATTCTTTACTTTTGATACAGTCAGTTATCTTCACATTATTTCTAAATTCATCATCATCATCAACATCATAATCATCATCACCATCATAGAAAAACAACAACTACTACCATCAGTAACTGGACATTTCTGTCATCGATACTAAAAAACTCATCAACTGGATAGAGAACATCATTCTCCATTTACATCAATCCAGTTTTCTTTAAAACTAAAGCAAGTCACATTTTAAATTCTTCCTAGCACAAAACCAGCTATCCCTGACCAGTGAAAGTAGTCGATGTGGAGGCTGAAGAATTCAAAAAGTTAAATTTAAAAATTTTATTAATATAAATTAAAGCTCATCAATTATTTTTTAAATCTCCATTATTTCAATTCTAGATTTTTCGATTTTTTAGATTTCTAGAATATTTTCCTTATCAATTAATCCATTGAACACCCAATATTTTCATGTTTCTTTTGCTTTGATTCATACTTTTAACCCGACGATCTCCCAAATTTTTTTTATTCAATTCAGTCATCTTTTATGACACTTATGTAAGGACATGCTCTCTGTTTCCCGCACATTTTCTTCCACTCTCTCGTAACTTCTTTTAGCCCATAAAACGTGAAATAGATTTGCTAAAAGTTACTTGAAAACTTGAAACGTTGCTACATAAACTAAATTTGAATTTTGTTACACAATAACCTTTAATGGTCATACATAGGTACTTTTGGCCTGATGAGTTTTTTAGTCATAAAAACTTTTGTTAAAATTAAGAAACAGACAAACAAACAGTATAGATAATATAAATGTGTTAACTGTATACAAAACACTCACCAATAAGTGGTGTTGGCCTGCTGGTTTCAGAGGCTGTTGTGACAGCAGATGATGAAGAAGGTACAGGGGGCGAGGTGTACGGTGCCCCCAGGAACTGATCGGCAATGCGTGCGGCTTCTCGCAGCCCACTGAGGAAAGCCCCATGTACAGTGGCAGGGTAGTTTCTGATGGTATGCTCTCCCCCAAAAAAAACTCGAGGAAGGTGATTGGTCGAACTGCCCGGAGCACTTGGACACGAGACTGGACATGACATGACTTCATAGTCGCTCCCTGGATTTGAATCAATTTAATGGAAAAATAAATTATTTATTTCAATGTTCACAAATTATCTTAAAAATAATAAATAAATGACAAACTACAAGGTAGATTATTTAATGAATAGATATTTATTTCAATGTTCACAAATTATCTTAAAAATAATAAATAAATGACAAACTACAAGTACCATAAAAATAACTAAACTTGTAAAAGATTATTTATGAATGAAAAGGTGTCATGTTTGTCTGTGGATCATTTTAAAGATGGTCAATAAATTTAAATATGAAATAAAAAGCTTGAAAAGAAAAAAAATCAAAACCGAATATATTTATTCCAAAACTCACCTGTTGATCCGGTCGCCATGTAAGAATATGAACCTCTTGACCACGGATCTGCCCTCCATCTTGTTACAACTGCCTCTTTTGGCTGTAGGAAGTTATATTAAATTATAATTGCATCTAAATAAATATAACCAAATGAATCAAAATGAATCTAAATATTTGATATTATTGTTATTCAATAGTGAAATAAATAAAAACTATTTGATAAACAAAAAATTTATCAAATAAAATGTATAAATGTATGCAAATGGCAATAATACAAATATTATACCTGGGGAACTGCATTATTTCCAAAAATGCCCTTCAGAACGGCAATTGTGCGACCAACGATGATGTCATCGTTGACATTTTCCATGATCATGGCAGCTTCTCCAGCCACAAGAGCCAAAAGAACAGGGGCTTTGTAGAGATTCCAAAACAGAAACAGCTCACCTCTACTGGCAGTCGTGCTACCTACGTGACCAAACAAATTGCAGTGAGGGTCCCAAAAGATACGGTCAAAGCACAGTACCACCTAAAAAAAAGTTATTTAAAATCTTAAAATACCAAATTATTTCTAATCATTAAACATTGAACATGAAACATATGAGTATCTATGAACTTTAAACTGAGAATAAGTTCACATAACTTCAACTCAAACCTTGTTGAGGTTACCAAATCCAAGTTTTTGTATGGCAGACGTTTTCCAATTTGGTAACGGAGGAGAGAACTGAATGCTGTTGACAGAATCCAGCTTGAGACCTTCTTTGAGCACTCCGAGAGGAAGGGTGACAAGTACTGCATCCCCCGTGTACGTCGTTGCATTGGCATTCGTCCTGCTGTGAGTCGTCACCACCTCCACACCTGGTCCGCGATGGAATAATTTGCTTTAGTTAATAATAATAATATAATATATAAATTATACATGTCAATAATCATCTACTTGAAACAATATTTCTGGTAAAAGTCTATTTCCCTCAAGTTATGGAATTTACTTTTCTTAACACTTTAACACCCATTTTTTTTATATTTTTTTGTTTAAAACGCATTTTTTTCATTTTTGAGAAGTAAGTTTCCTCAAACAGGTTTAACAGAACAACAAAATGCTCATCTCGGCCAATCGATTCTCAAATAATAAAACAAGCATACCAGGTGGACCTCATAGGTTGAACTTCTCAACGAAATAAAAATTTTCTAATAATAATAAATAACTAACCAGTGTCTGTATATTTAATCTTCCTGACTGCAGAGTTCAGTCTGATGTCAAGACCTTCACTGAGAGCAAGAGGCACACAGGCATAACCATTTCTAACTGTTTGCATTGAAATAGTTTACTTTATGATAATTTACCAGCACAAATTTAAATCATCAACTAGCAATCAAGCAGCAAAAAAATAAATATTTCAAAATAATATTACAATGGTACCTCGATACATGAGTTTTTATTCATTTTCTAACCATGCTCATATGTCAATTTGCATGTACCTCAAAACAATTTTCCCCATTGAAATTAATTGAAAAGCGAATAATCCGTTCCAGCCTCTAAAATGCCACCCCAATTGTTTTTGAACAAGAAAAATGCATTTATATTTATAAATGACAAATATTGTATAAAAATATAATAAAAGTGTATGTAAATAAATAAACTGTATTTACAATTACAAAAGTGTATTTACATTTACAAAAGTGTATTTGCATTTACAAAAGTGTATTTACATTTACAAAAGTGTATTAACATTTACAAAGTGTATTTACATTTACAAAAGTGTATGCTTCGATGTTGCCGCTTCTTGTTTATACTTGAATCACACACACACTCAAAAAACTCAAATGTATGTTGAGGCACCATTTAGTGTCATCACAATACATGATATATGCTAGTAAATAACACAATATTGCAGAATTGATTATGAAAAAAATCTGGTCCTGTTTCTGACCAAGTTGACAAGCCGCAAATAATTCACAATGCACATGCACGCACAGCACATACAAACAAAAACACAGAACTAACCAGTAAGGTGGCTGCCAGTGAATTCAAAATCATCATCCTGATCCCAGTGTTTAAGAGAAAGGTTGGTCAGAGGTGTTGCATTGGCAAACTCCAGATTGGCAAAGTGCCAATCAAGAATCTGCCTGTCTCTTGATGACAAGTACACATCACTGTTGAGTGGAACACAAATTCTTGATAAGATTAGTTATTTAATGAATAGATATTTATTTCAATGTTCACAAATTATCTTAAAAATAATAAATAAAAATATTTTTTTGGAAGAGAAGAGATGATTCAAAAATGAAGAAATAAATTTGGAATGACCTTGGCGGTGAAGCATCAAGTTCTTGAAGTTTTTCTTCAATTTCTTTCTGTTGAACCTCCAGCTGATCATATTCCTTAAATATTTATTTATTTTTTTAAATTATATTGAAATCAAAATCGTTTAAAACTCGTACCCCTTTGTATTTTCAGTGAAAACGTTTGACCTTCGTAAAAAACATAAAAGTTAAACAGCGCTTACAACTTTTTATTACAAAAGAATTAAGAAAAAAATAAAATTTCAGCAAAATTCTTCAGAACTGATATAATATAATATTTAAAAAAAATAAACAAATAAAATAACAAGAACATACAACCAACCTTACAAGCAGCCTCCACGTCTCGCCTTTTACACCTGACTGCAAATTCTGCTGTCAGATCTTTTACACCTTCAATATCCGACGCTTCTTTCCAAATTCCGTGCAGCTCTTTCACTTTCTCTTTCGTCTCAGCCATCTTCAAATAATTCATTCATAGAAAAACAATTTAATAACACATCTGAATTAAATAAACTGCCTGAAATAATTCATGAATAGCAATATTAAATTTGCATATCACATGCAATTGCAATACAACCACTGCAAGGTTAAAGACTTTAATATTTTAATTTTTTTCCACACACATAAGCAAGAAAAGAATTGGAGAAACAAACGAACAAATACAATTAAAAAAAAACACAACATCATCCAACCTGTACCTTTTTAATTGTAATCTTCAATTTCTCTTGAAGCTCCAAGATCTGGGACTGGTGCTTGCATAAATTCTCAATAACATGCTTCTCTTGCAAACTGCAGTTTTATAGAATTTATTCCAATTATTTATGTACCAGATGCACATGCATGTTAACAATTACCAGAGCTAATAATAAAAAAAAAATACTTAACCTACAGTAGCACTCAGAGGGACTAATATAAAAATTTCATTATAAATTGAGATTGAGGTTGTAGATGGAGGGGCGCAACCAGCAGAAAATGCCTGGGGGGGGGGCTCAAGTGTGAAAGAGGGGAAAATAAAGCAAGCGAAAAATTTGTTTGACTATCTTTCAGTCTGCAGTCTTTTTTGGTATCTTTAATAATTTATTAATGAAAGAAAAGAAATACTGCAAACTGAAGATAGTCAAACCAGTTTAAAGCAATTGTAGAAAAAAATAAGTTTATGAATAAATGTAGCACCCCTCAGCCCCCACATAAAGAAAAACCCCTCATATTTAGAAAAAATGCAGGGCCTTCAGATTTGGCTTCAAGGGGGGGCTTGCTCAAGTTTTAAAAAGGAAAGAAAGCCCGCCGCAGACGAAAATTTGTTTTGACTATCTACAGTCTGCAGTTTTTTTTTTAGTATCTTTAAAAATTTATTAATGATAGAAAATAAAAAATACAAACTGAAGATAGTCAAAATCAGTCTCAAACCAGTTGAAGCAACTGTACAAAAATAAGTTTATGAATAAATGTAGCACCCCCACCCTCTTACCCCAAAAAAACCTCATCGAATTTGGAAAAAGTGCAGGACCCTCCGATTTTGGTCTGGGGGGGACTTGCGCCCCCCTAGTTGCGCCCCTGTGTAGATGATATTGCTATAGCAAAGTATAGCGAGGTCTACAGGACAAACTTAAATGCAACTAGTATAACATACCATAAATAGTTAAGAAGTTTTGCCACAGAAAATACCAACAATAAAATTGATGGTTTAAAAGTTTAAACAACTTTTTTATCTTTATAACAAATTAATTTTTTTGACATTAACTGCAAACTAGATGTCATCAATTCACAGACATATCCTCAAAGAAAGAAACAAACAGACAGAAAGAGATATAATGAAAACAAATCCAACACAATAATCATCTCGAGTGCTTGTCCTAGAGATATCGGTTGACCTTCGATTTCATTCAAATCCATCTGATGGGACATGTATGAGGCAGCCTCAAGCAGTCTATTGAACTCTCTTTCAATCATCTCATCTTTGTCCTTCGGCACCTGACAGCATGCGGAAATTTATTCGCAATTTTTAATATTTCAATTAAATTATTATGATATATAAATCAATTCAAACAATTAAATAAAAGTGTGTAAAAATAAGTTATATCAACCTGAGCCATAAAAGAACAGAAAGAATATATATTAGCAAAATATTACCAAATATAAGAATTTATGACATTATGTTAAACTTGATGAATCTAACTATGGAAAATATTAAACGTAAATATGCAAGTTGTGAACATGAGTAGTTAATTATATATTTTTCACAAGTGTAAGTCTAAAAATAATAATAATACAAACTGTATGTTAATTTTTCAACAAGTTTTAAAACTGTATATTTATAACCGTCCAAATAACCATCCAAACTGTTTAAGAAAATCTGCTATATTAATCTTTCAAAAATTTAAAATTTTCCACTTTGACATAAGATACTCACAAAAATCGAAGCAACTTTGATAAATAAAATTCATATCAATTAAACAAACTACGACTAATAATGGGAAACAGCAAGACCGAATCAGTTGAAACACCGACAATAATCTATAATTGACACCAGAAAACAAAATTAAGTAATAAAACGGAGGAAGACTATTATCAACAAGAATGATGTATAAAATAATAATAAAAACCACATGTGTACCACGAAAGATTTAGGACCATTGCTAGTTTCTTGAGCAGGCTGGAAACAAAAGCAAGTAAGTAAGATTCAAAAAGCAATTATTAATATTATAATGTAACCATAAAAAAAAACAATTATTTTTGACACTGTACACAATTCTGCCATATAAAGCACATTTGTGCAATCTTCAAAGCACTAATAGCTGAAATTAAATGAAAGGTGATTTATATCACTAAAGAAGCATTTACAGTGAAGATTAGTTGACATGCAGTCATTAGAAGCACCACAGGTAAGTTTGATATTTATACAATTAAAATTAACTACAACATGACGTAAAAATTAAAACAAAAAACAAATGATGTATTATAGGTGAGTAGAATAAACTTATATAAACTAAATAAGCTGAATTAAAAAAGAAACAAAAAAATAACAGCAGGCTAACTTACAGTTGCTCCATTGCCCTCATAGAGGGGACATTTCTGTTTAATTTTATGCAGCACCATGTTCACCTGCTTGCTCAAAATTGTTATTGGGTTGCCACCTGGTGTAAAAATAATAAATAATCAAAACATACACAGTTGCTGACTTGGCATTAATCAGAACGATATTCTAGATTTTGGTCGGCAGATTAACCTACATTTTTAGACATCTAACAATAAAATTATAGATGATCTATATAGATAATTGGAAAGTGAGAAAAAGAACAATTACAATTATAAATTTGAATATCATTTGTTATAATAACTTAATAGACATAAAAAAAATTAAACCAAAATCTATGTTGTTATCATCATTAATTAAACGTTTCCTTATAAGTCAAAAATCAAATGTTATGCATGTTACTCCTACTAATCAACTACATTTTCAGGGCTGCAACTACCCTATCCTATCACTGACATGATACTTCCATTTTGTTAACAATAAATAGACACTTTTAGGTAAAGTAAACAACAAAATGTATATGCCATCTCAAAAAATTATAAAGAAATATAAAAATATTATATTTTAGATGGAATAATTCATGTTGTTAAAATGTTTGTTTATGTGTGTCTGTGTGTGTGTGTGTGGATAAGATATTTAATGTCAAGTCATGTGAGCATTCCGGAAAAAGCGACTAAGTGAATGAATGATATTCGAATATTATAAATAAATATATCTATTTTAGTAAAACTAAACAATAAAAAATGAAGATAATATATTAAAAAGATATCCTAAAACACCTACCAAGCCCAGTAACAACCATGGCACCTAAGTCTGCTACATAATTTCCCTTCCTAAAAGTTGCAATTCTTCCTCCCACTCGATCCTGAGTGTGGGAAATTTTAAGAATGCAAATAAGCACTAATTTTTATGTTAAATTATTTTTAATATGTAATACAAATGCTAAAAGAAAACATTCATATTATTATCAATTCCTTCCCCATCTCTTCTACAACATTGGAGACACCCTCCCCCATACAATTCACTACTACTTCAACCACAATACAAACAATTCACTCCTACCTCAACCTCAACCACAATACAAACAATTCACTCCTACCTGAACAACTGTACCAGCAATTCACTCCTAACTCAACCACAATTCACTCCTCCTTCAACCATAATACAAACAATTCACTCATACCTCAACCACAATACAAACAATTCACTCCTACCTCAACAACAATACAAACAATTCACTCCTACCTGAACAACTATACCAGCAATTCACTCCTACTTCAACCACAATACAAATGATTCACTCCCGCCTCAACAACAAATAACTCACTCCCAGTTCAAAAACTATACCAACAATTCACTCCCACTTCAACAATGCTAAAACTCACTAGTGCTACTATTTCAACAACAAACAATACAAACAATTTACCCTTGCTTCTAAAACGACAACTTCCATCCCGAACGAAGTCAGCTGACGAGCAGCAGCTAGCCCAGCAATGCCTGCTCCAATCACAATCACTTTGCCAGTCTTGCTAGCTTCAAATTGAAAAATAAAAAAAAATTTATGTTAATTTAATTAGATTATCATTTGCCCATATATCTTAAACTAACTGTATCACTATTCACATTATTTCATATGTAAACTAAACCACACATAGACTAAATCACACATTAACTAAACCGCACATATACTAAATCACACGTAAACTAACATGGCATTGGCTCGAGTCTTTTATAAACTCCAAAGTTGATTAAACCCTGCCTCTCCAGGAATTTATGAACTCTGACAACAAGTGGTCCGTCACCTAAATAGTATCAAAATTACTAATTTGCTACCACCTGAACCAGCCAAGAACATCATTTGTCTGTATTTATAGAACTAACTAATCAAATACTTATTACAGATATGAAAATCTTGAAAGCGCTTACTATTATAAGGTGGTTCAATCTGTGTGATTGCATTTTGAAAAGTCAGTTGAACCATTGGATTTTCAAGCCATAGCATGAGCTAGTAAGAAAAAATTATTCACTGCATTTCAAAATTATCATTTGAATTCATGTTTTATTACAAGAGAAATAATACTAAACAAGTGAACTGTAAAAAACTTCATCTTTCACAAACCCTTTATATTTTATAATTATTAAGTTTTAATTTTTGAAAGTTATTTTTAGATGATAAGTCTATAAAATACAAAAACTTTGACCATGGTCTTCTAATTTCTTGGCTAGTGAACAGCAGCATAGCTACCACATAGCAAGCAAAAAAAAAGGGTACAGAAAAACTAGGGGGCCCTTTTTGACCAATATTTATAATACACATTTAAAAATTAGATATCAATTAATTTGGTTAGTATAGATAACAAGTAAAGAAAAAAACAAGTTTTTTAACACAAACTTTAATTTCAAATACACTCGATTTAGAAATATCAAAGATGTTCAAATTAAGGTTTTTTTTAATTGAATTATGTATTGTCATCCAATATAAAGCTATGCTGAAAGTTTCAGCTTCATAGTTAGTCAAAAAGCTGGTTAAATTTTACTTGCAAGATTTGCGTACAGAGAAAGCCACACACACACACACACACAAACAGAGATTGTAACCTAAATAAAAGTTTGTAAAAATATAAATTTTTCAGAAAAACTCCCAGTCCATAGCGTACAGGGCCTACACCCTTACAGGCTACCAATTACCATAAAATATGAAAGTATTAAATTAATGCAGTGCTACAATGAATGAAAAAAATTACAAAAGTCTTCATTTTATATCAAAGGGACTTCAGAGCATTTTGACTATTGTCAGTTTTTACTTTAATTATGTCAGTTTTATAATTTAATTGATTAATATTATCGATATTTTAAATTTATTATTACTCATGTTAAACAGTAGTTGAAGAGCAAATATTTATTTTGTACAAGTGGCGTAGCCAGGATTTGCTGAGGGGGTGACACATGTTTTATGGGTTTTTTAACATAATATTAAAACTAAAGTCGAAGTATGGAAACTAAAAGAAATTTTATTTCCACTTAAACTTTAGATATCAAATCTTCGCCGTGACTTTTTGAATTCGGTAAGAAATTCATCTAATGTAACGTCGCAGTGAATACTTAAAAACATGAAACCATCAAATTGTTCATGTCTGGTTGAATTTCAAACTTCCGTTTTAATAAGTCCGAGTTTGCTGAACGATCTTTCGATTTGAGCTGTCGTAACTGGAATCACGTTGTAAATTTTCAAAAGCTTCTTAACATTAGAAAATAAATGTTCATTGCAAAACTTCAAGTGGTTTAATGCAGAAATTAGCTTTTCTTTCAAATTATCAAGCTTTTTTTTATGAAAAGGAATTCTGATATACTGACGAAACCTTCATAAGATCAAAACAGTTTTCTGCTACATATCACACCGCTAAAATAACAAAATGTCGTCTGTTAGCGTTACCGGCTATATTTTTTCGTCGCAAAGTCAAAAATTCGATTTTTAAAATTTTGACATGTGAAATTTTACTGATTTATGAATATCCATTCTATCTTAGGAGGCTTGGGGGAGGGGTGATTTGTCACCGAATCACCCCCCCTGGCTACGCCAATGTTTTGTACCTAAGAAACAAATAATAACAGCTGAGAATAAAAATTGCCCCCGGAATAACTTTTTGGCACAAATCTAATGCAAAAAACCCGAACTCTCTATGTTGTTTAGTTTTCCAGTTTATTATCTCACCAGCCAGCTTGCTGGCTAAAGTAATTTAATAAGCTGCCACCTTTTTAGAAACAAGTTTCCAAAAATGCACTAAAAATTATTTGGCTTTTTATTTTGACATGTTCTTTAACTTGTATACATTTTCTTTTGTTCACCGTTTTCAGTTAACGGAAAAATAATTTATTATTAAAATTGTGTAAATGTTTTTATTTAATTTAAACTAATTACATAATTATGGATGGATCAAAGACAAATCCAATAAGCCGAGAGCAGTAATTAAAACTTAAACGACATAAAGAAGAGGAATTAAGCAAATTGCCCAAACTTGATTTGTTCATTAGAAAAAGTCCTAGTTTGTTTATGTTGTGGTACTGAAAGGGCCCATTGATTATTTTTGCATAAGGGCCTACAAATCCTAGCTATGCCACTGTAAGTGAAGCGTGTGATGATTAAAAATAAAAGAAAATTTTGAAAAAAAAACTAAGTTTTTATTATAAATTCTTGATTTGAAAAATTCATTTTTGCTTTTTTGAATGAATTTGAAACTGATGGTTTTTTTCTTAGACAAAAATCTCACTTTTTTAAATTTTAATTAATTATATATTTTATTTAAATTTTGTAAGTCGATCTGCAAATTTTATAGAATGCAAGTGTTTTTTCAAGCAAGCAAGGAAGCAAGCAAACAAAGACGGTAAAGTTAATATAAAGGATTTAAAAATGCAAATAAATGTATGGAACAATGAACAAATTATAATAAAAAAAAAGAAAACCCCAGAAAAACAACAACATAACAATAAATCAGACATCTCATAAAAAAAAATACCAGTCTATTTCTAATGTATAGAAACAACTTCTGTGTTGAGAGAGACCCTTGTGCTATGTCTGGAAATGAGGAAGCCTCGATGGTTGACAGTTTATCGAATGGAAGTCGACTTTGAAAAGCCGCTCCCTCGAGTCCCGTGTAGTTTACATCTGGAAGAGATTTAAACATAATTTTACGATTACGTCTAGAAGAGATTTAAACATAATTTTACATTAACGTCTGGATTGAAAAAATGAATTAGAAGTTTCCGTACGACTACCTAAACCAGAGATGTAGTACTTGGTACTCGAGTACAAATCGAGTACGTTTTTTAAGTACTCATACTTGAAACCCTGGTACTCGTACTCGTTTTCCACTCAGTACTGAGTAGCAGAGATGTAGTACTTGATACTCGTACCAGAGTACGTTTTTCATGTACTCGTACTCAATTCCATGGTACTCGTACTCGCACCATAAGTATTCGCAACATCTCTGACCTAAACTAATAACTATAAAAACAACAAGCAAAAAATAAGACGGCACCAGAAGCTGCATCATCGTTATCACTGTCATCATTGTCCACTTCCATTGGGGTTGACCTGTAGAATTTCTCTCTCTTTTCTTCATCCATTGTGTGACGACTACTGTTGTCTCTTCCAAAATGATTGCTCATATTCTGTATGAACAAATGCCATTTATGACAAATTTACCCATACAACTTTATTGCAGCAATGTTATTGCTGGCAAACGGAAATAAGTTCAAGTATCAAAAACCAAGAGTGGGGAATACAGGAACATACACAAATCAATCGATAGAAACATAAAATAAATCAAAATGATTTACTAGAAGATTAAATAAATATTTATTATACTTTTATAGTCATTACACAATAGTAAACCATCATGAAATTACATTTCATTACTTACTAATGAGTTTTTAATGGCTCGTAATTATTAACTAAAGTTACTAAAGTCCAGCCCAAGTCTCTTGTAATAAGTATTTTTCAGCAGAGCTATAACTATAACTATTATATATTATATTTAAAACTACATCCACCAATGCCTCCTCTACACTTAATATCTAATAAGAATAATGAATAATTCGAATATAAAAATAAGAGATAAAAGTTAAAAGATGAAATAAAACCGTAAAACGGCAAAAAGTAAAAAGACAAGAGAAGAAGAGTAAGCAGTCGTGCATGAATTTTAAATTGATGATAGGAGAAAAGTCGGTTGGTTTGATTTTTTGAAAAAAGTTGAAAATGTCATCAAATAAAAATATCCATCATGCAGTCCGTGCAGTAAATCTACCTAAGTTTAAATGCAAACGTGAAGCTGAAAACTCTGAAAAGCCAAACACCAACCGGCAAAACACGCGAAATAATTTCTAATGGCGATGTACCTGGATAAACAAACGCATCTCTTATTAAACGTATTTGCAACACACATTTAAAAATTGTGCATTCTCAAATTAATTTAAATATTATTTTTTGATTTTTTCAATTAATAGTTTAATAAAAACGCATTCTAAAACCAAATTCTAACTATTTAAAACGTTTTATAATTTTTTTGTCAAACTCTTATCAGCTAATCGAAAGTCACTTCTAAAAAAATCATAACCATGGAATCCGGCGGCAATTCAGGAAGAGAATTTGGTGCTCTCATTATATTGATTGATTATAACTATAATTAAAAACACATAAGTTGTTCTTGGGAATTTAAATTCAGAAATTTGAGGTGTACTAGTTTAAATTTTAAAGGTGATGTCTGACAGAAAAGATGAAAAGAAATCTCGCCTACAAGGCTAGGTCCTAAGTACAGAAATTGGGACTCAATCCATTCTTGATTCACATGAATTTTTATTGTATTATGTTTAATTTGTTTTATTAATTTTTGAAGACGAGTCTTGGTTCTCAGATGTAAGGATTAATTTACCAGCGGTGAAAAGACGAGCAGAGACTTTGCCAGGTCGGCGATGTGTTAAGAAAGATTGGCAAGTAAGATGTTATTTCAGATTTAAATATGTTATAAAATTTTGATTGCATATTATTTTGATATTGTTATCTAGTTATATAGATTAGCAATCAGTTCACTGACCATTATGTTTAGAAAAGTTATAAATAAAATATAATTAGAATTGCTGATAATTACTGAAGATATCATAGTTAAATCTGTCTTTGTGCTACAAAGAAAACAAGTTTAAAAGCATGTGCAGTAGTACATTTTATAAAGTGAATGTCTGTCTAAATTCTAAATTGCATTTTTGTTTATAGTTGGCATGGTTGCTGAGAGTCACTACTTGTATTGATTTGACAACACTGGCAGGAAGTGACACAGCTGCCAATGTTCAGAGACTTTGTTTCAAAGCAAAAAATCCGATCAGAAGTGACTTGCTTGCAGCAATCGGCTGTGAAGACTTGGGTTGTTTTGTCTCTTTAACAATCTTATTAAACATAGTTTTTGTTGTGAACTTAAAAAAATAATGATTAAAATGATTTAATTATTAAATAAATATATTATTGTTTTTTATGTATTTTTTCACAGGCATTACATGTGGAGCTGTTTGTGTGTATCCGAATAGAGTTGAAGAGTGTAAGAATTTCCTGAAAGGAAGTCGTGTACCGATTGCTTCAGGTTATGTTGCTTAGTTTTTGTTTTTTGCTTCATTTTAACTGCATAGTCCCAAAATTTAATGTGTACAATTAACTAATAAGTTTGTGCAATTAGCGAATAAATGTGTACAATTAACTAATAAATTTGTACAATTGACTAATAATCTTGTACAATTGACTAATATTTTGTACAATTAATTTATACATATGTATAATTAACCTGTGTAGTGTGTACAATTAACTAATAAATTTGTACAATTAACTTATAAATGCGTTGCGTACAACTAGCTACTAAATGTGTATAATCAACTAATAAATAATAGAAACTTATTGAAAAGATTAATTTTTCTCAAGCAAATTAATTTGATTTTCTTTTTTTTCTGTTCAGTGGCCACTGGTTTTCCTGCTGGTCAAACACCATTGAGTACCAGGCTTGAAGAAATCAGGTTTGCAGTGGAACATGGAGCAAGTGAAATAGATGTTGTCATTAACAGGCAGTATGCACTTGTTGGAAACTGGAAAGGTTTACATCATTTAGGGGTTTTAAATGCTGCTGTGCTATGACAATTATTATTTAACTTTAACTTTGATAGCTATTAACTTTTTTAATATAAACCGCTTTCATTTATTGGCCCCTCTTAGATATAAACTGTTCTTGTTTCTATAATTCTAGGCTAGAATTAAGTAAGTTTTGAGAGCTCTTCAAAAGCATTTGGTTGTAATTGATGTTCTGACCTCAAGAGGAAGGTAGTGACGAAGTCTTAGACAAATAACTACAAATCTTTTAAAAACATTTTCATATGTGTCACACCAATAGAAGGCTGACAATCTGTTTTTTATTGACATCTGTGTAAAAGATATCTATTCGCTGCATTTCTATACGGCAAGTTTTAGTTAATCTGGATTGTCTGTTTCTACCAACATCATACCACAATAACAAAATTAATGGAACACAGCAACTTCCTAAAGGAAAAAAGATGCAGAAACAAGAGATAATACATTTTTTTCTCACAAATAACCAACAATCTATAATTTATAAGCAGATTTGTTCAGACAATAAGAAGTCTAACTAGATATAACCAAAATTTTAGTTTAACCAGGGCCATATTAGCCCATGTATTACCACTTTTATGTGTGAGAAAAAAGTATACGCTGTGATTTATATGCAAAACCAAATGATTCATTATATGTCATAATGCCATTGTGTTTTAGCTTTTGAATTTAATATTTTATATCTATGAAATTCTGATAAAACAAATTAAATATTAAAAGCTGTTTTATTTGAAACAATTATTCGCTTTACATGGTAGTGTAAAGAAAAAAGTTGTTTATTAACCTCAACTGTTTCTATTTTTAGGTGTGTATAATGAAGTGAAAGAAATGAAAGAAGCATGTGGGAAAGCTCACATGAAAGTCATTCTGGCCACTGGTGACCTTGGAAGTTTGACAAATGTTTACAAGGCCAGCATGACTGCTATGATGGCTGGTGAGCATTTATTTAACAGTTATTTTTCTCTTTATATGGTTTAATCTATTTGTTAAAATTACTGAACATGTTTGCAATAGCTTATAAAAAATTTCTTAATGTAGTTATTTTTATTGTTAGTATATTACCACATTGCTATGTATTATGCAGTGTTTGTAAATTACTGCTTGTTTTTCATTAAACTAAACAATCTTGATTAAAAGTTTATTATTTACACTGTGCTCCAGGGGCAGACTTCATCAAAACATCAACAGGCAAGGAAGATGTTAATGCCATTCTTCCTGTTGCCATTGTCATGGTCAGAGCCATCAGAGAATACTTTTTCAAAACTGGAATAAAGGTTGGAACTGTTCTTTCTATGTAATTTGCAACAGTTAATATTTGATAATTTATAAAAACGATTTTCTTACCAGATCGGGTTCAAGCCTGCAGGTGGCATAAGAAGTGCCAAAGATGCTCTAGTCTGGTTATCTCTAATGAAGGAAGAACTTGGAGATGACTGGACTCATCCGAATTTGTTCAGAATTGGAGCCAGTGCCTTACTTCTTGACATTGAAAGACAAATATATCACAATGTCATTGGAAAGTATTCCGCCATTCATGAATTAGCCATGGCTTGATGTTTAAATGCTTTATTTTCTCGTGAGCTATAGGTGTTATGTAGAACTAGCCACTGGCCTGATTTAATGCTTGTGTCAGTTGATTCTTTTTCTTCTGTGTGTTTATCTTGTCAGATATAACAATGAAATTGTTTTTGTAGTCGAACCTAATTTCTACAGTCTTTCCATTAGGTAACCTACAACCAAGAAAATAACATTCTGTTTTGTTTGGCGCCACAAATTTTCGTCTGGTCGTTATTTATGATTTGAATTTTTTTATAAATGGGAAATCTCGTCAGATTATAATACAATTGATTTTCAATAAAAAAAAAAAATCGTTTTTGAAACATTGGCGAGTTGCGGTTTTATTCGGACTTCTAACTAAAAAGTGAAGCCGCGGTAATCAAAAACAGTAACAGTAGGTAGTAAGGAACCACCTGCGCTACGCTATCGTTGATGAAAGTGCGAAATTTCTCAATTATCTACTAACTAGAGCTGTAATAAAAATGGCAGCCGAAATACGTCTAAAACGTAATCCGGAGTTGAAGACGGTTGAGTTACGACGAGAAAGAGGAGGATTTGGAATTGCTGTGTCAGGTGGAAGACCTCCACATCTGAGCTTCGTGTCCAAAGGCAGTTCAGCTGATCGAGCTGGCTTGAGCGAAGGTGATTACGTTCTTTTAGTCAATGGCCGAGATATCTCAAAAACCGGTCACGAATTCGTCAACGGTCTCATATCGTCAGAAAGTCATAATTCCAAAATCGTCATTACTGTTGGCACGTTTAGCAGTGCTAGTAGAGAAAGTTCACCGCCACAGCTTGTTTCCGGTATGTTAAACATTTCTACATTAATTAATGATTATAATCAAATCAAATGTGTTGTCAAGCATATTTACTGAGAATCTACAGTAAGGTTGTTTTAACAGTGAATCAAGAAATGTTGGTTACTGAAACAAATGTCGGAATAAGAAATAACCATTTAATTTTAAAGAATCTGGTTTTTTTTGGCCTGAAGCCTGAAAAGTCCAATAGTTTTGACTCACCATTATTAACGGTCTTACATATAGAGTCTTTTAACATTATTTGAATCACAATTGGTAGTTAAAACTAATTTAATGATAAAGTAGATATATTTTATGTGAAAAATATGGCATCATCAAAAGATCTATGACTATGAGGTAAATGTTTTTCTCTGCTTTTTAATGTTGTGCAGCTGATTTATCATCCAAAAAGTGGCAATGTCTCAGGAAAGTTGGTCACCAGTACTTATCACACCATTCCACAACAACCACTTGTTCACCAGTGCAACCAGTTGTTGCTTCTTTGTACAACCAACCATTATCTAACTCTAAGGTATGGGTTCCAGCACACTGTACAATTACCAAATTCAAATTTTGATTTTTTTTTTTTATTTCAGACCTCTGTTCATTCCAGAGAATATGAAGCAAATAATCCTCAAAATGGAAATTACAAAAGTCTTCATTTATTTAGCAAAGAACACAAATCCAGCATGCCGATACAGGAAAGTGCGTTTGAGATTGGTCTACGAAGAAACAAATCAGCAGATTTTGACAAAATTGCTCAGACCCAAAAGTGTCGGTTCATGGCTCTTCGTTTGGGATCTTTCTCTTTTCAACTAAATAGAGTTCATGGCTGTGCTGACAGTGAGTCAGTCAGAGAGGTAAAGAAGAAGTTGGCCAAGAAAGTTAATGAAGCCATGCGTATCGGCGTGGCTGGCAGCCATAGAAACAAAAGAAATGGCAAAATGAAGTGTTTTGTTATGTTAGAGCTGGACAGAGATGAAGGAGTGTCAGTTCTGGACCTCAAGGGAAGAGTCATTGTCAAGAATCACTCCAAAGGTCTTCAGTTATGGAGCTGCAAAGAAATGAATGAGCACTGTTTTTCATTGGTCATGAAATTAGATTTTCAGTATTTAGAAACAGAGATCAATGACTCTTATACGAATGAATCGATCAGAACAATTGAAAATGGTCACCTTTCAAAAATTATGTTTGCGTGTCACGTATTCTATGTCCATTCGTCATTCTCAGATCAACAGTCTTACTACTGCTCATTGATCAAGGCCTTAAACATCAACTGCTCTTCCAACTTTGAGGTGGATTCTAGCGAAGAATTTCCTAAGGATTTTGATGATGTGCGTGAAAATTTCAAATCGTTTCTTAATTTCAAAAAGGTTCTAGATAATCATTCTGAAGGTCAAATGTATGCTTTCGATGGCTTAAGTAGTTACATATTCACCGATGAAGAGTGTATTGCTCCAGCTAACTCCAGTTTCTGTTATTGGCAGTCATCTTCTGAATCAAGCTTTTGTGATGAACTAGAATATGATTCGGCTGTATCTTTATCATGTGCCATGCAGTCCACGAAGGGTCTCAGGAACCATAAAGTGACATCCGCTATTTCTGAATGTTTGGTCAACACTGGAATTCATGAGAATCTAGGTTCAAAAAATATAAAAAAAGATTGTCCAAATGTTTGTGGAATCACACAGCAAAAATTGTCTTCTCCCATCATTCCACATATTTCATCACCATCACCTCCACCATTACCTACAAATTTTACAGCAGTTTCACAATCGGGTGCAATTAATAATCATGAAAAGGCTATGGATACAAAAAATGTCAGTGATCAATTAAAGACAGATAAATCAAGCCAATCTGGAAGTCAAAGAATGTCTTGTGGATTGTTAGAGAAGTCAGAAGTTTGGAATGGGGTGTGTTTTATTTAAACAACTTAATAACTTTTTGTGTTAAATTTGAACAATATTGTTATAGTTTGCAAAATTATAATAATAATAATAATAATAATAATATTTGCAAAGTTTTTTAATTATAAATATTATTGTTATTGTTATAATTTTATTATTATTATTTAAAGAACAGTGAAATTATGTGTTAAATAATAATTATTCTATTCAAAAGGTGTCCACCAGGCATTTCAATTTAAATTTGGGCAAGGGAAAACCTGCTTATGCTCAAGATTTAGGTGACTTGAGTTTAATTTTTGTCATTTGAAAGCTCTGTATTTTGCATATAATTTGCTGATATTAGCTCAAATCATTGCAGAAGATGAGCCACATGTTACTGATTGGTCAGTTGAGAAAAATGACCAGCAGGAAGTAAATGGCATGTTCTCAGTCCTTCACAGTTGCTTAGAACAACATCCAAAAACAGCTGCCTCTTCAAAGCCTCCTCTGCCACCGAAAAAAAGAAACCAGCAAATGAGGACTCCATTTTCCATGCTGAATCTCATCAATGGCGGTAAGAACATCAATTACGACTGCAACAATAACAACAATACAGAATTGGTCGAGAGGTGCCAGTCAACTCCTCCCATACTCGAAGATAATGAGGAAAATGATGTCGACGAGAAGGTGAATTCCAAAAATGTGAAAAGAAAAAGTTCCAATTACCTTCCTGACAAAGAGAAGTCCGGAAAGAAGATGTCGCGATACTGCTATGACTCAGATCCTGGTCTCAATCATTGTGGGAAATCAAAAAGGGCAAGGACGAAGGAGAATATGACTTTGACCAGCAACAATACAAAGAAGAAGAAACAAGAAAACAGGTGTGCAAGAGAGGGATTTATGAGTTTTGATGGGGGACATGATTGTTTACCTGATCAGGTGAATATGTCAAGTGAAGATGGAAGGCAAACATGTGACAACGGGCAGGTAAGTTTCCTGCTGTTCTAGTTAGGTTTTTATATTAATGTTGTTATTTTAAATATTGAAAAAGTTTATTTAATTTCAAAATGCAAGAATGCTTGGGTATAGCAATTAATAAAAATGATAATCTGGAGATATAATTTTTTGAATTAAGTTTACTCATTAAAAAATAGTTCTGAATATTAGTGAAAGATTTAGATTTAAATGACCTGTAATAACATTGTGTTATTCAATTTAAGTAATGTACTTAACATTAGTTTTAATCCTCCTTGATTGTCTATATACTTGAAGATTCTTTTCTTGATTCCAGTCAGTGTTTTCAGTTGACTCTTGCACCACTGCCACATCAGCATCATCATCCGCATCATCTCTGCCACCTGTCATCCACAAAAATCGGTCATCGATCAAGACAGATGAAGAAGACACCAGGACTCGAGTGGCCAGTTGGGCAGTCTCATTTGACAAGCTACTTTCTGATGAACTGGGGTTGACCATGTTCAGAGTTTGTATTTGTTGTTCATATATTTTTAATGAGATTTTATTATTATTTTTGTTATTATTAAAAACAATTTTATTTCAATTTCTTTTAATCATGTCACTGTTTTAAGGTGTTTTTAAATATTTCAAAATACTGTTAGGAATTTTTGAAAAAGGAATTCAATCTAGAAAATCTGACGTTTTGGTCAAAGTGTGAAGAATACAAAAAGCTATCTGATGATAAAGTAATGTATAATTTGTTTGTTTCTCATGGTTGAGATTATTCATTCATGATTATTTGATGTTATATTTATCATTATTGATAGATTTGTATCTAATTATATCTATTTTTATTGAATGTACATTATTATGAATGATTAAATATAAAATTTATTTTTTGATTTTCAAAATGTATTTTAGTCATTTTTTTTCTTACCATTCTATGATTTCTTGTATTGAATGTATATCCAATTTATTTACAAATGCACGGTTCATCCTCAAGCGAGATTCATCTTTTCGGATGCTCCCTTTGGGCATTACTATTTTTTCTATTTTGTTGTTTTTGCATTTATTTTATTTTTATTATTTTTTTCATTGTAAAATGTTTTTTATGCATAATGAACAAATTCAAATTGAAATTATTGATGCTTGCAGTTTGTCATAATTCTACAGTTATTTCCAGTGATGATTTATAGATTTTTATTTCTTGGAATGTTCTCTATATGAACTTGTGCAAACTTATGCCTAGTTGCTATAAACTTGGCTAAGGTGCAAGATATTTAGAAATTGGAAAGCTTATTTTTCTGTTAACTCTAACTGAAGCTATGCAGTTTGCATCTGTTTTTTTTTATGAAGTTGTCCGCTTTTTGTCTATAATTATTAATGTTTTTGTTATTAAATATTAGAAACATTTTATAATTTTTAAGTGCAAAATTTTAATTTTAAATTATTTAAAAAAATTTTTTAATTTTTTTTATTTAGAGAAAAATATTAGCAAAGAATATTTTTGAGGAGCACATTTCTGCCGGAGCCATTGAACCCGTCAATGTGGATCACGAAATAGTAAAACAAGTTAAAGAAGAATTATCAGAAGCCCCTCTGGATCTGTTTCGTGCAGCACAGCTTCATGTGTGTGTGTTCTTGTGTTTTGGTGAAATTAAATGTTTGTTCTTATTTCAGTATTTAGTTATGATGGTGGTGCTGATCATGATGATTAATACAAATATGACGACGATGATTATGGACTTGAAGGAGTTTATTTTAGAGTGTTAATGATTGTCCCAATGAAGCAGTTTTAAACTTTGAAGTTCTGATCATGGGGACTGTTTTAATATGATGTATAATAAATTAAGTTTTCATTATTTATTTCTTTTTTTTATTAATCAACTAATAAAATTTTATGACAGATTTATTCACTCATGAAGCAGGACATCTATCCGAGATTCAAGAAATCAGGAACTTACAAGGAGGCCATGTTGGCCGAAATCGAAGGAAGAAGTTTGTCATTGGCCAGAGTGAAGCCTCTTAAGAAAGAAGCTAGTTGATTGTTTATATCTTTCCAATTTATACCAAAACATTGTTTATATGAAATTTTGATTATTATATATCATATAATTATTATTATTTTATTTTATGAATTTTGCTTAAATTAGAAAAATAGATGTAGTGTTTTATTTTTTCATTTAACGTTTTTAATTATAATGTATAAAACATACGTTCATAAAAAAAAAACAAAACAAAATAAAATAGGAACCGGCTGTGATCGTGCCGGGGAGGCAGAAAATGGCTAAAAGAGGAAAGTCTTTACTCTTCTGGCATAGAAGTTATTATACTTTTTATATTTATTAGAAATAATTAATTTAATAATTATTTGTTCAATTATTGTTTCTTCTAATTCATCCGAAATAGTTCTTAAAAGAGCATATAAGTAATAATAATAATTTATGTTATGTTTGATTTCATTTCAGTAGTCATGATTGTTAATAATTACTTAAATTATTAGTAATAAATTTATTTTAATATTTTTTTGTATTATTTATAGGAAAACTTACAAAAGCTAGCACCAATCCTGATATGAAGAGAATGCCTGATGAAACCGCAATAATCGATCAAGTAAATCATTTTGAAATTCATATTCTTAATTTAAGCTCTTCATTATTTAGTATTAGACGTTAGTTAAATATTTTTTTAAATATTCAATTTTAATGGCTGACTTTTTATTTACTTTTCAACAGTTCCAAATGACTGAAAGTCACATTAGTACTTTTGATAGACATGCTATAAACTTAGGAGGCTCAATGAACTGATTAAACAGCATATTTATAATTCGCAGGACCATGTGGTAGACAAAATCAAGCTGATCTTCCCTGACAATTCCACGTTTTGTGTTCTCATTAAAAATTATGAAGGACTCAAGAGTAGCCTTCGAGATGTTCTGATAGCCAACCAGGACAAATTCGGACACAGACTCGTCTTCTACGAAGTTGTCGATGCAGCAACTGGACAGGCAAGATATTTCAAATTTATAAGTTTCTCTAGTTCAAAGTTTTTTGAAGCTGAGACTTTGAGGTTAAAATATCAGAAAGATCAAAGTTTATTGTAACTTGTATCCATAATATGTACAGCTGCACTTTTATGTATACTACTTTACTATCTTTTCTCATTTGTTTACTTTGGCTGAAACAACGAAAAACAGATACAAGACACTACAATAAGTCATCCAATAATTCTGAGATTATAAATAATTGTCATAAAAAACTCAATGGTCAATTCTTTTTCAGGTGATTGACCTCGAAAGTAGCTTGGGTCAGCTTCCAAGTACAGATCTCAGGATGATAAGATGCGTCGTCTTTTGTCTCGACATCGTTCACTTGCACGTCAAATGTGTTGTCAAGTGTCAAGCTGGAAGACCCTTAAGAGATTCACTCAAACCAATACTCAAGAGATATTCATTTGAAATAAAAGACTGCACTTTAGAGATTGTAACAGCATTTTTTTATTTCTGATTTTATTTTAACTTTATCACTATTATTATTGCTATCATGGTTAACATTTACACGTAACTTAAAAATAGCTCAGATACATTGCATTGACATTTTCAGGAAGGGTCGTATCTGTCTCCCACAGTTGATGTACTGATTGACGTACTGGATTGCAAGCAGGTGAAGCTGTATACAAAGATTCAAATGTGTATGTTGATTTTTATTGATAAGTGGGGATTTATTAATTTAATTCTTTACGTGCAGTTAAATGCCTATATTGTCTAATATTATCAAATTTAATTCCGATATACGATTAAATTATTCAAGTCTAAATTAATAAATTTAAAGTATAATTGATAGCTGCAAATAATTTCATAAAAAGATTTGACTGCTTAAATTTATCAAGTTGAAGGAAGACTCTCAAAGAAGCAAGCATACAGATCGTCAGAGAAGCTGACATTTCATTCGCAGTCCTCTCCAACCAAACGTCTTTTGAATGAAATTCTTCAAGAACACATCACAAGAGGTGTCTTCGATCCCAACCGAGCAATCTTTGACGATTATGGAATCTGCAACCTCGATAGGGTGACTATCACTTTTAATGCTTATTTGCCATTAGATCTTCTCTTTCCATGTTTCAAGTTGTATGGAAATCAAAAAGAGTTACACAACTTATTATAACTAAACTCCTTTTTTTTGTACAATATCACAGCTCTCTCCTGTCAAAACGTTTTTTAAAAGCAAACGTGCCGAGACTCAAAAAAGCGCCAGCAAATCAGGGCTGTTCAGTTTCATGAAGAAAAACGCTGCAGAGAAAAAGAAACAGAAATCAGCCAAATGTCTCAGCCTCACTGTCCCCGAATCACTGCAAGATGATGTTGTAACAGTGGAAAGTCTCGAACCAACATTTGATGGTTACCAATTTCACTTCTTGTTCATATAATGATCACAATTTAATTCTTTTCCCTGTGGCTGATCTTGTATAATAATTAGATACAAGGCAGGTACCTACTAGGCCAATTTTCATATTGTCCGTTTGTGCATTCTTATTAGTTCCAGGAAAAAATATAACGTTCTCATTGATGATTTTAGATGAACATCTACTGGATCTGATATACAACTTCCAGTGCCGGGGCATAGACAACCAAAGGCACGGAGCTTCTTACAAATCCATGCCGAGCTTCCTGAGAACTGACCTTGATGGTAGCATTTCGTGCATCGAGAAGGAGCATTGATTGAATAATTAATATTTTATGATAATGTGAACATGTCTATTTTTATTTGAAATCATGGCATAAAATAATTTTAAATATAAAAACACAATTTTAGGAAACATAATTATTACTTACTGATTTGGGTGACTGTGAATATATTTTATCATTTTTAGATTAAATAAAATATTTTTTTTAATTTTCAAAAGAATTCAATAAACAAAATTACCAAAGTGAAAGCATATGTTTATTTTCTGAACATTCAAGAACCTCCGCCAAGTGATAATAAATGATTAAAGATAAATATTAATTTTTTAGTGTAGCATTTTTAGGTCTCATAAAATTTGAATAGAAAAAGGAACAGTTAAATTTTGTGATAATAAAAGACAAGCTCGAAACGGGACTTCATAATGTACACATACTACGGCAAGCCCATCAAGGCATCTTTGTAGCTTTTGCAAGCAGTTCGTCGCAAATGGCTGTCAGTTCTTCATTCTCTTTGGTCTGTTAAGGATTATGAGTAAATAAATAACTTTAATTGTTTAACATTTCTATTTGTAGTTCTGAAATATTGAACTATTTAATCCGTAACAAATATTTAAGACTGCAATACAAACTGAACAATCAAATCAGTTTTTTGTGTCTGGAATTATGAATTCCAACTATTTCCAGCCTTAAAACATACTGAACTGATTTCTTCAAATTTCTATATACAAAATATTATGTATTAATTGTTTCTAATAATTTGAAATCTTCAATCATCGTTTTCCCTCAATTTCCGGTTCTGTCAGTTTCTTCAAAAAAAAAGCATAAAAACAGAATTTAAGCAAACCTTCTGCTCAACAGTTTTCTCGAGATTCCTTGTCTGCATCTCGGCTTTCCTCAAGGCCACCTGGAGGACCCCATTCTCGGATTCTGCTGCTTTCTTCACTTTCATTATTTCCTGGTTGGCGCTTAAATACATTTATTAAATTTATTATTATAAGCTGAATAACCAGCAATCATTTAAAAATTAAATTTTTTGCTTTTAAAAACTTATTTTAAAACAATGAGAGAGACAAGTAGACTAACTCGGATAATTTCTCTTCTGCGTGCTTCTTTAAGGTTCGATATTTTTCATTCATTTTTTTTAACTTATCTTGACTTTCTGTTAGATAATTCTTCAAGATTTCTTCATTCTTTAAAAAAGAATATAAAAAATATAGTACTTAATTCTTTAAAAACGAATTTAAAAAAAAAACCTCACCTTCCTATACGAATCGAGAGCAGATTTTGACTTTTCGTATCTCCGATGCAAATCCGAAAATGCTACTTCAACGGATCTGAGATCATCAACTGCCTGTTTAATAGAATATATATATAAGTATTTTATTTTAGCAATTACCAGAGTTTATTAAAAATAAATTACTTTTCATAATAAAAAATAAAGTATTATTTATTGAGTATTTCATGACTAAGTCACCACTCAACAATGCATGCAAGCATTCCTGCTAATAAGTCACCACTCAACAATAAATGCAAGCATTCCTGCTAATATGAAAAAATGAATTGAACCTGATCTCGCTCCTTCATCATTTCTGACACCGACTCAGTCATCTCGTTTTTTATTTTTTCTTTCGCAGCTTTAAATTTAAAAAAACTAATTAATTATCATTTGAAAAAGAATTAAAATATAGTTAAATATAAATTTAACAGAAATATAAGTCTCAACTTCATTTACAGGCTGAAATTCTTTACTTACCAATAACTTCTTGTATTGTCGTTTGACATGCACTGACCACTTCCCTGAGCAAGTTATTAAATAAATTTAATTAAAAGAGAAACATTAATAAAATAATTTTTAATATAAATTATTCCTACGATTTTCTACTCTTCTGAAAATACGAAAGATAGAAATGACTTAATTTAATTCAAATTAGCATTTCAAAATGCTAGACTGTGTAATTTGTAGCATAAATATGGAGAACAAACAAGGAGCATGTTAATCTTCAGAATAACGATCTATTAACCATGTCAATAAAAATCATAGCATGAACAAAAACAACAACAATAAGAATAATAACAATAATAAAAAAAAATCAAAATAAATCTCGACTTCATTTGTTTTTCTTCATCCATCAACCTGGCAACATCCTTGCGGTCGCATTCTTTTTCCATCACATACAACTCTTCCCGCTTTTTGAATTCTTTCGTCTATTCGCAAACAATTTACTAAAGTTTAAAATAAATCCCATGATTAACGGAATGTTGTCAATAAAAAATCCCACATGGGACTGGGAAAATTATTCAGAAACAGAGCACTGCAACACAAACGATTGAATACACAACGTTGCATCTGCATGCCAGGACTGCAAAATAAATGACTGCAAAAAAACACATTTTGCAGTCTCAGATTAGTATATTAGTTGTTGAGACCAAGATTCTGAGATGAGAACACAGGTTTATTTTGAATAATAGAATGGTGGGATTATGACAATTATATTCCTAACCTGCTTTTCCAGCTTCATGGCCCAACTTTTTTCAATCTGAAGCAATTTGGCTTGGTAATGAAGCTCAAGTTCTCTTTGCTTCCTGGCTATATCCGCTTGAGAGTATTTGGTTACCTGATGAAGTGATCAAAATAAATGAAATTTATAAAAATTAAAAAATATCAATATCAAATTTCGAACAATAATTTCCATTATACATACCTCCAATGGATTCTGAGATTCAGTGCTAGAAAACTCCTGCCAAAATAGTTAAAATAACATTCATTGTGAATAAGTAAGTAATGAAATTATGGTTTAACTGCAAACTACCAAAGACTCATAAACAAAAAACTTCTACAACATCTAACAAAAACATTGTTCCACCACAACAAAATGACAACAAGGTTACAAGAACACAACAAAATGACAACATGGTTAGAACAAACATTACAAAATGACATCAAGGTTAGAAAAATGTAACAAAATGACAACAAGGTTAGAACAAACACAACAAAATGACAACCCGGTTAGAACAAACGTAACAAAATGACATGGTTACAACAACAAAAATGACAACATGGTTATAACAACCCAAAAAATGACAAACACTGTTAAACAATAAATTGAAATCACATGGTTACTGCAATAAAACAATATAAAAATCCAAAATAGAAAACTAAATAAGAAGAAAAGAATATAAAACAATAATTAATAACTAACAAAGTTTTCAATTTCCCTTGAACGAGGGCTTGGACCGAATATTTTGTCAACTTCTTCTAACGGATTCTTTTGCTTTGAATCAAAGTTTGACTTTTTGAATGTGCTTGGTTTGTTGTTGTCGTGAGATGTCGGTGGTGTTGTCATCATGAGCAGATCCTCTTCAAAACTAAATTAAGTTCACAGAGACATGATAATGATACATAAAAAAGACAACTCTTATTTGCAACTACACACACTAACTTTTCAGCCACTGAAGGCATCTTGGAAAACCGGCTCCTTTCTCTATCACTTTCTGGAGAAAAAAATTACAACAAACAAGAAATCAAATTTATAAACATTAAATGAATTACAATTTGATTTATTTTAATTATACATTACTTTAAAGCTACACATCTACTCACAGTAACTTCACAATCACTCCACAATTACTTACCTGGTGTGATGGGTTTATCCACAAGAGGATCAAACTTTACAAACAAAGACTGTCTAGCTAGGATTGAATCATCTGCCTGGAATCAGATGTACAACGTATAATTGAAACAATAATATCATATCTGATTACATGAAAACAGAGACCAGCACATTATCTCTTTCAGTCGGAATTTACAACAATAAAAAACTACAAAAGCACGATAACTAACTAATTTACAACAACAAAAAACTACAAACACAAGATAACTAACTAATTTACAACAACAAAAAACTACAAATGCACGATAACTTACCACTCCAGAACCAAACTTTTCAAGGACGTCCCAATCGACCGAACCGCCAAACACTAAAAGTTAGCATAATTGCGTTAATAAAACTAGAAAATAATAGTCAAATTTTACAATTCATTTCTATAAGATTTTACCATGATTCACTTTAAATTATTTAAAACAATGTGAATTAATAATATTATAATCATATTAAACCTTCTTGTGCATCGTGGAATAAATCGGCATCTTCATTTCGGGCAACTTGATCGGCATTCGAAATACTCGTTGACTTTTCTTTTTTCTCAGATACAGAAGACTCACCACAGATAGTTTTGTCAGCAATGTCGGAATCAAGCGAAGACATTCGATCACCGAGAGACGATGACAACGAGGTACCACCGGGCATCTTGAGGAGACTTTGCATCTCGTTGATGCTGAAATTCATCGGTTCGACTTTTGAACGGTACTGGACATTCATCTTGACATGCTGCTGATTCTTGCCAAGGGTTTCTATGTATGAGTTGGAAAGGTTCTCTATTGAAATGTTGTCATTCAAGCCACAAGAGTTTTCATAAAAAACGACGCTACCTTCGATCATGCGAGACGAAGTAGGTTCTATGGCAGAAACTGAGAGGCTGGGACTGGCAGGCTGACATTTTGTTAAGTTGAGCGTTGTTTCCAGGAAAGTCGATGAAGCAAATCCAGGCATTTTTTCAGTTTTATCTTCTGTTGGATCATGGATCATCTGTACGTTTGGTTGAATATCTGGAACAATTGTAACCACATTATTCAATTGCTCAACATTTATTTTCTTCATTGGACAAGAAAGAGTTTCATCTGTGCTCGCTGGAATGTTAACAATTTCTTTCTTTTCAGGTAGAAGTATAACAATGTTGTCATCCTGGGTTTATTTCAAAATTTAAATTATTTACTTGTTACTTAAGATTTATAATATGATCATCATCATCATTAGATAAGGATAAACCATAAAAATAAAATGTAATAACAATAATGACCTGCTTCTTCTTCACCAATGGAGGAGGACGTTGAAACCTTCTCGGTGGTTCTTTCTTACTGATGAAACAAAACTTTTTGTTTTTTAAAGATAATCATCCCACACATGAGTCAGCACCATCATACGATCAAACAACTTAAATAAGCACATACAGAAATATATAAAAATAAAAGCAGAAAATATAAAAACGTTGAGGCTCGTGAAAGCTGGCTTACAAAGATGCCATTAAATCACCAATTATGTTGTTGCCTTTGACATAAACAGCCATCTTTACACATTAAAGCCACGCTTTATCTCTTTTAAGTCATAAGTAGTACAGTAACTTACGTGGTAACTCCTTTTTTGGAATCAGTTGCATTGTCTGTCGTATTGATGACAGTAGATGATGCGTCTGCTTGTTTGCTATCATTTGAAGTCTCAACAGTCTTTACAGGTTTCTTGGAAGCAGGTGCTTTTAAAAGAGGTTTCTGTAATTTACAACAAATCTACTTATATAATAAAATTATAAATAATATGAACTAAAATGGTTTTTGTGTTACAGTAAAAAAATCCAAAATATTGAAAAAATACATCATTAAATATTAAAGCCAAAAACCAGAACAATAAGAAAAGAAATAAAATCGTTCACTTAAAAAAAGAAACTATTTCTAACCTTAGTCTGTACCAGAGTAGCAGAAGAATTATCTTCATTTATTCGGTCAGAAACCTCTTTATTAGGCACATTTGATGAGGATTTTAACAATGCAGAAGGGTCAGAATTTTCGTCCAGATTTTCCCAGTCGATGATCGGTTTTTTCGTCTTCACTATCGGAGGTGAATTGGAAACGAAAGTTTGAACAGGTTGAATTTCTGCTGATAAGTCTTCTGGGTGCTCAATATTTGTATCTACACTATTTTCCTTATTGACCTCACAACTTTGTAACAAAGTCTGCACGACATCGTCTACCACTTTACTATCTTTTTCCACACGGGAAACAATAGGAACTTTGGTAGAAGATACATGTGTTTCAGCTGGTATAATTTCTGTTTTAATTTCACCATCATTGACTGGCTTAGCCTTTCCCATGGGAATGGCTTGTGAAGGATCAGAAAAAGCATCCAACATATCCCAGTCTATAGTGTGGGATTTTTTAGCAGCAATCGGTGGCGAAGAAGATACAAACATCTGAGAATCAACCGATAAAAGATGATCACTGCCTTCTTTATGATCTTTCTCAACCAATTCAGCAATTTCTTTCTCTAAACCATCGACTTCAATGCTTTCAACTCTTACACAAACTTCTTTGTTTATCATGTCTTCCTTCCCTTTACTATAATTAGTGCTTACTGGTTCCTCATTAGTCTCTTCAACCACTGGCTTACTTGGCATGACCATGCACTTGGCAGATATATCAGAGCCTGCAACCTCAGTTGTCTTCGGTTCATGAAATCCATATTCTTTCGTGATTTTAGTCGGATCAGAATCTTCGCTGAAGTTGTTCCAGTCAAAAGTGTAAGCAGAATGCCCTTTTGCAGCAATAGGTGGGGAAGATGAGACAAAATCGTACTGAATTTCATCTGAATTATTTTCTGAGACTACCTCTGAAGCAAAAGTAGTTTCTGAGACTACTTGTGAAGGAACAGTACTTTCTGAGACTACTTGTGAAGCAACAGTAGTTTCTGAGACTACTTGTGAAGGAACAGTACTTTCTGAGACTACCTCTGAAGCAACAGTAGTTTCTGAGACTACTTGTGAAGCAACAGTAGTTTCTGAGACTACTTGTGAAGGAACAGTACTTTCTGAGACTACCTCTGAAGCAACAGTAGTTTCTGAGACTACTTGTGAAGCAACAGTAGTTTCTGAGACTACCTCTGAAGCAACAGTAGTTTCTGAGACTACTTGTGAAGGAACAGTAGTTTCTGAGACTAACTGTGAAAGAATAGTAGTTTCTGAGACTACGTGGGAAGGAACAGCCATTTCTGTGACTACCTGTGAAGGAACAGTCATTTCTGTTAGGTCAACTTTTTTGTCCACATTCTCACTTGCAATAGCCCTGTCAATCTTTCCATCTTTTGAGCTTGTCAGGGCAACATCACCTTGAACATCTTCAATTGTATTTAAGATCTTAACTGAATTTTCCAAGTGTGAGTTTGCAAGAACAAAAGTCTCTTCTGCAACAATTAAATTAGGATCTGAAGTTGGGTCGAGTTTATCGAAATTGATATTATATGCTTTCCTGATTATGGGAGGTGAGTTGGATACAAAAGAACTAGCACCTGAATAACCATCTGATTGTAAATTGTCTTCAAGAACATTGGTAAGAATTTCTGACTTTAGAAGAACAGTTCCACTATCTGGTGTTTCTGCAATAACATTTTCTGTCTTTTCCACAACAATGTTCTCTGGCATTTCTACAACAATCTTTTCTGGACTGTCCACAGTTTCTGATTTTTCCACAATTTCTGATTTTTCCACAATTTCTGACTTTTCCACAATTTCTGAATTTTCCACAATTTCTGATTTTTCCACAATTTCTGAATTTTCCACAAATTCTGACTTTTCCACAATTTCTGGCTTTTCCACAATTTCTGATTTTTCCACAATTTCTGATTTTTCCACAATTTCTGATTTCTCCACAACTTCTGATTTTTCCACAATTTTTACAAAACTGTTTTGTACTGTTTCCACAACAATCTTTTCTGGTTCTTTCCCAACATCCTCTACTTTTTCTACTACAATCTTGTCTGGCATTTCCACAATATTAGGTTTTTCCACTGGTTCCACAATATTTCCCGGTTTCTCCACTGGTTCAACAACATTTTCTGGTTTTTCCACTGGTTCCACAACATTTTCTTGTTTCTCCACCGGTTCCACAACATTTTCTGGTTTTTCCACCAGTTCCACAACATTTTCTTGTTTCTCCACCGGCTCCACAACATTTTCTGGTTTTTCCACCAGTTCCACAACATTTTCTTGTTTCTCCACCGGCTCCACAACATTTTCTGGTTTTTCCACAGGTTCCACAACATTTTCTTGGTTTTCCACTGGTTCCACAACATTTTCTGGTTTCTCCACCGGTTCCACAACATTTTCTGGTTTTTCCACCAGTTCCACAACATTTTCTTGTTTCTCCACCGGCTCCACAACATTTTCTGGTTTTTCCACCAGTTCCACAACATTTTCTTGTTTCTCCACCGGCTCCACAACATTTTCTGGTTTTTCCACAGGTTCCACAACATTTTCTTGGTTTTCCACTGGTTCCACAACATTTTCTGGTTTTTCCACTGTTTCCAAAACAATATTTTCTAGTATTTCCACTGTTTCTATAACAATATTTTCTGGTTTTTCCACAATAATTTCAATGTCTCTTGGCATTTCCACAGAAATATTTTCTGATGCTCTAAGAACTACATTTTCTACTGTTTCCACAACAGTGTTTTCAGGTTTTGCAACAGTATCTTTGTTCTTCAATTCAACTTTAACACCTATTTTTGAATCAACTTCAACTAGTGATAATTTATCAATGTCTTTGTAAACATCATTCAATTCCACACTGGTATGATTATTGCTTGGCTTACAGTTAATAACATTCACCTCAGCACCATCATTTGACACGACATTTGCTTCTTCCGTTTCTTGGCCCACGGTGTCATCTTCACTCTCAACAAATGAATGAAATACTTCCTTCGATGTATCGTGTTCAATATTGTCATTTATTTCCGTTGCTGGATCGCATTGTTCGACCAACAGTTGACAAACGTTATCGGAAACACTGAGTTTGGTAAAGAGCTCAGCACAGATGTCTATTTCACAGCTGACTGACCTTGGAACTGACACGACGCCAGGAACGTCATCTTGGATTATGTCAATCAGCTTTTCACATGGATCGGCTTTTTCGTTGATAACTTCTAACTGTTTTGCAGCACCCTTGTTCTCCTCATTTGAGATGGGAATGACTAGATCTTTTGAACTGTTTAATATCAAATGTCTCAAAAATAAAATTAAAAACTATAAGATTATGTTAATAAAATGAACATTTTAGTTAATAATTAAAAAGAACATATTCTTTAAATGCATGAATACACTGATTGGTCTAAACCAGGTAGTCACATTTTTTAACCTGCAGTTCAAACTTAAATGTTATCCTGACTGCATTTCTAATAAATCCGGCAAACAAATCTCTCACTACACTACCAAAAAAAAATATTTCAACAAAATTCTAAGAAAAAAAGAAACGAATTATACCTCAAGTCAACAGTGGGAGTGCCCAGTGTTTCCTGTGATATTCTGGACAGAGGAGCTCTCTTCAAACTGTCCACAAGTTCATTTGTACTGTCCAAAGTAGATGAATTCTGGGAGGGCAACAAAATGAACAAATCTATTTATAATATTTAAAATTAATTATCTAAATACAAAATTTACAATAAAATAGTTTATGCTGATCCAGAAAAGTGTATTAAATAGTTGTATAACATTATATAAATAATATAATATAATATACATTGTTGCATAAAAATAACTATAACTGTATACATTAAAATGTCTTTAAATGCTGTTTTAGTAAAGCTTAAGAAACTATAAGCACAAAACTTGAATAACCCACTGACGTCAAAAACATGCACAGTTTTAAGATCTTTTCTAAGATTTTCCATTTGTGCTAAAACAGTAGTCTCTACAGATTTATTGTTTAACAAATAATTTTGAGATTCAGAACATTTTTTGGATAAAATCGCTTCCAAATCACCATCTTTTCCAGCAAAATCTTGAGAATTAGAAAACGTTAAGGTTGAACAACAATGAAGAGCTTGTTTTTGAGATGTTATTAAATCACAAGGCTTCAATAGATGACCTTCAAAGCTATTGAGTTTTTGAGATTTATACGAAAAGTCTTCAGAAACAATTTGCACGTCTGACAAAGTCTTACAACTGATTTCGTTTGTGACTACTTTATCCTTTGACTCCACAGCCTTTTCCCTTATGCCATCAAATGTTGTCAAAACACTGTCAGTTTTTGTGGACAAATTTCCAAGGGCAGACACATTTTCTATTATTATTATGCTATCAGAAACACTTGTATCCAACTCAGCTGATTCACAATGATTCTTTTCCATTGTTATATCCTGTGACCCTAGTGGGCTCTTTTCCATTTTTATATCTCCTGATCCTAGTGGACAGTTATTTTTCTGACTGCTATTACAAATTTTAATTGCAGAGGAATCTAAGGTAAAATCCTCACTAACTGCTGCTGCTTCAGTAGGACTTTCAAATTGGATATTCTGGACAAGTTTTCCACCGGACATGCTACCTTGATTATCAACACCCCGAACTGGCTTTATAGTCTCGGAGCTAGTAGCAGGTGCTACTGAACCAAAATTAGTTATTTTATTTTCATCACCAGCAGGACAGTTAGTAGAAGCAAAAGACTGTTGGGAAAGATTGTCATAATTATCTGATATATCAGGTTTAACTTGTTCTTGACCCATAACAAGAAGCAGTAATTCCATCTATCATGTTCATATTTATTTAAATGATATTCTACTATATAATATAAACATTAGACTATATTCCAATTCTATAACACATTAAATAACGGTGATACCTAACAGCCCATGCAGCAACTGTTTCTTGCTATTAAACAAACACCACAAACTAGGTGACTAATTGTCCTTTCTGTTATAGAAACTTTTAATAAAGACAGGCCAACAGCCTGTTTGAATTGCTAATAGTTGACATAACTCTCGAGGCAGTGAATGCAGGTATGTTTTAACATGATCATCATCATCATTCTATGCCAGTAGTGATAATGATGCTGAATGTAGCAAACACTAATGCTAATAATAGCAACACTTGTGATTATAATAATAATAAATATATTAAACCAGAATCCCAAGCATTTATTTTGTCATAATTGTAGTAAAATCAATAAACAAATAAGTGGTGTTTTTCAATTTAAATAGGCAATGCACAGAAAATAAAAAACAGCTAACGACTATTGCATTACTGTAGCTTCAAAACTATAATGTACAAAAAACAAAGTTTTTTAAAAACACACTTTTACACTTTTTTGAATTATGTCAATCGATTTCTAAATGCAATAATAGTTTTATCATTCTTTAAAGTAATACTTTAGTCAACATTTTAATAAGTTTTGGTCATAGTCATGATTACCTAAAAGTTCATTTAATTGATGCAAGCGCCGCCTGGTGAATAATTTTAAATGCGTTACAAAACAATTATTGAAAATATTTGAAATAATGATTAAATCGCTTTGGAAACTATTGAATATTGTTTTGGCAGGTGGCTTAAGCCTATGCTGAAAATTTCAAAGTTTTAACTTATCTAAAAGTTGGTGAAAAATCAACTCAAAAATTTTGAAGACAGACAGAGAAGTCAAGTTAAATAAAAGTGTGTAAAAAGTACCAGCAATTGCCTATTATGATGTTCTTCAACTGCACAATAAGACACCAACTGCTTAAATGTGGTATTTCTTCAGAGTAAGAAGACAACAACTTACCTGCTGCAGATACTGTCATGTATGTGAAATAAAATAAAATACATAATGTCTGCAATAACGGGTAATACATGCTAATATAATGGCGACTAGAAGGGTTTTTTTCATATAATTCTTATACTCTTATTTAAAGTGTTGTAAAAAAAATTTCTATGCTCTTACTTTAAAAATATTTATTTTAATTCTACCCCACGAAAAATCACTTATCACTGGAACAGATTAACCGTGATAAATGACAGATAATTGCATGATAAAAAATAACAAATTGCATTGAGTATAATTTATTCATAATAAGTGTGAATTAATTGCATGATAATAATAAAAATTGATATTAAAATCATGTCATTGAATAATTTTAATATTTGAAAATTTAATTGCGTGAAACGTACTGTATTATAGCACAAACAAACGGTTATTTACAGTGTTCAGTAGCACTGCAAATACTTTAAATATATTTAAAAAAATATTCACTTTCATCACATAACTTCTATCGTCAAATTTTTTGAAAATTGAAAAGGTAGTGGCATTATAAATGTTTCTCTATCTCCGTACCCTTACTTCATATATACTGTCCATGGTGCAACTTAAGCCAACTCAGCCCTCACAGAAAACAGAAGTTTCTCAAAGTTGTTTACAATTTTTTTTTAGAGAATAGGATAGAACTTTACTTGACTACCAACTGTCGTACGAATATTGAAAAGAGCGTAACCCTCGTTTGTAAGGGATTATGCCGGTTAGGGAAGGGCGTTTTCCCTATTCGCACGACCTTCCCTAACTCCCTAGCGTAGCATGTAGCGTAGACAAGTGGAGAAAGTGGTTCTCCCTGGGCGGCACTTATGATAAGGCAAAAAATTTTTTATAGTAAACAATTTTGAGAAAAAAATAAATGATTAGATTATAATTATACAACCAGTCATCGACTCTTTTTTTTTTGAAGAACCCCCCAAAGGTCACCTAATTTTTTACAGGGACGTCATTTTATCAGAACCTTGGGGGTGGGGTAACATGCTTAAAAAGCCCACACATTAATTTTTTATCATAATACTAAAGTTTTACCAAAAAAAGCTGATGACAGGGGGAGATAGTAATAGGTAATTTTCCCAAATATTTTCCAATAAATTATACACTTTCATCCCACAAAAAGCTGGTGATCGGAGGTACTCTTCCCATAAATTATACTTTTCTTCCCAAACAAAACTGATGAATGATGGGATTGTCAGGGCCAACTTCGTTATCACAAGACCATTTCAACCTTATGGGGGGCTTCCTCAAAGTCAAGAGGTTCTTCTTCAACCCTTTTTGAGAGGCCCACTTCAAGGCCACAAGACAAGGCCCTTTTCCAACTTTATGGAGCTCACTTCAACATTTTCAAAAGACCCACTTAACATTAGGAAGGCCCACTTTAAAGTTAGAGGGCATATACCTCCTGAAATGACAAATCTGTTTCTTTAGAGACTTCTATTCCAGTCACCAAATTTTTTAATGTTACCAATGCTATGCTACTACCCTTCTACCTCTCTACAGGGGGTAGAGATACTGGGCAACACACAAATTCATTATTGAAAAATATTCTGTTTTTCTTCATAACAGATTTTAAACACAAAGAAAATTGTTATACCCTGAGAAAAAACGGCCAGACAAATTTTAAAATTTTGACCCAATCCGTGGACAACTCTAGTGAACGATAAGCAGCAAAGCACTGAAAATATAACCTCTTGTGAGCGCGCTGTCAATTATTGGCAGTACGTCTTCACACTTACAATAAACGGTAAAGTTCTAGTATAGCGTCATGGGCCGATTTTGATGAGAAATGACTGCTTTTTAATGCAAATGATATTTAAAACATAAGTAAAGATCAATTACAACATAAATAAATAAATAAAAACAAAAATTATAGCCCTTTAGAACATTTAAAAATTGCTCCCGAAGCTAATGTAGTTTCCGGTGAAGATCTATTTGTCAATAGCGATAGAAACGAACAGTTGGAATAAAGAAAATAAAAATTAAACACATTTCAAATAGAAATAGACAATTTAGGGAAAAAATTATAAAATAAAATTATAGAAGTTAAAAATTAAAAAATAAGTTTGTTTTACAAGTACAAGTTTCGTAACCCGCTCCATGTCTAAAACAGTTTCTTTAAATGCAGCGGTTTAGTCAATATGCCTTAAGACAAATAAAAAAACATTAAGAACAATAAATTAGGAGCCGAACACCAAGAAAAAATAAAATAATATCAAAGTAAAAGTACTTGGTTGTCTTTATTACGGTTTCGACCATATTTCTTGGAGCAGAAATTCTGAGTTTTAGAGGTCATGATGGCTACCAGAATCGTATACAGGGCGAGAAAGCGATAAGGAAGAGGAGAGCAAGCGTGAGCGAAAAAGTGATCGGGTGCGGAAAAGTGACCGGGAGCGGGAAGGCGACCGGGAGCGTAAGAGCAAGCGGGGAAGAGGAAAAAACGATAGAAAAACCCCGGGCAAGGCTAGTCACAGATAAATTTCCGCTCAGCGCTTTGATTGTTTAAAATTTAAGATGCATATTAAATAATTAAACAATTATTTTTAAGCTTCTGCGTCCCGTTATTTTTTGGAACGATACGATACGATTTCTGAAATTTGCCCCGAATTAAACGATACGATACGAGACGCTTCGAACAATAACGATACGATATCGATACGATACGATTTCGGGATCTCGACTGAAGCGGAAATTTTGCCTAGAGATAACATAGAATGATGAACTATACGCGACAGACAATATTAATAACTACATTAAAGAAATTCATTGAAAAAAAATATATAAATATTAAAAAATTTATAAAAATTTACCAAATTTAATTTTTTTTTACAACTTGAAATAAGTTTCATTTGTTTAGTTTCGGTACATCTATTTGTCTAAATTTAGACTCTAAATAAAACGCTACCGCCGATAGAAAGTATTTATTTACTTTATTTAGTGACGCGGCATGATAATGATGACAAACACGAGAAAGTGCATCTATGCAAGAATTAAAAAAGTGAAAAAACCCAGCATGTTTATTTATAGGCGATGGCGAATGCGGTTAGCAATAGCAAGAAAGAAGCTGAGAAAGTTTCGAATTCCAGCTGCAGACGATACGGGCTACGGCACTGTCGTGCACACTACAGGTGGCACACACAACCAAGAATATCATTGAGATTATAAAGATATATCTTAGATGAGCTACTATTACGGTCAATTACGGATATCGAAACACTAAAATAATCATTCCAATTCTATGTAACAAATTTGAAAAAATAGGTTTATCAAACAGACTAAACCAAAACATAAACATAGAATGATCATTACTATTACATTACTCATTATTCTCATTAATAATAATAGTCATCGATGTCAGCGAGTACGATTGCCTTGTAGGGCTTGTAGTATCAGTAGTATGCAGAGCTCGACTAGCAGCCTAAGAGGAGCGTGGCTTTTTTGCTGCCGGTTCCCAGACTAAAAATAGTAAATAATGGGGCTACAGGCTGTCTGGAAAACCGAATTTAAAGTGGGGATGATAATAGTTGTTGAATCAATTGCAAATATTCACAGTTGTGACAATCGTTAATTAAATATGTATGACTTTCGTTATTTATTGAAAAATATTTGTTAAAAATCTCGATATTTTTCGAGATTTTAATCGGGAATGAAATTTTAAGTATCGCTAATTATATAGATACGAGATTTCTTTCGCAGGCTGTATCGGTTCAATGGCGATACGGGATCTCCCGTATCGTTTTGAAATCTCGATTGAATTCGAGATAACGATATCGGGACGCAGATGCTTAATTATTTTTACCATTTTAAAATGTATTTGTTATTTTATTATTTTATTTTAATATTAACTCTTCCTTACTTTTCATTCCTTGAATTGTATTATTCCGCATATCAATAGTGCTTTGAAAATTTTTGCTTAAAGTCGGTTTTTAGTAAGTTTTTCTGTAAAAAAACTTTTTCGTAATGTTATGTGCTTATTCTATTAAACAGTTTTTTAAACAGTGTTTTTTATCAAAATCGGCCCATGACGCTATACTAGAACTTTGCCCAATAAACAATAAAACCTTACAGTAGTATACAAGGCTATTGACTACTATTGAGGTTAGAACGTTCACTGTCAATAGCCATTTCTTATTGACAGTGGGTGCATTATCTAGCAAGCACCGACCTATAAAAATGAGCATTTATGCACTTGTCTTATGTGAAACTACATCAGCTTTTGTTTTTAAACTTGCCTTCTTAAGAGAAGCACCTGGAATCAACTTGATCAGATTTGAATTTCCCAAAATCGAAGGTGAACTTGATGCGATTCTTGTCGGCCTTGTTTGGTCAACAAAGCCACAAGGAGCTGTGTTTTCATCGGCATTTTCCATTATTAGTGATTTGACAAAAGACCACAATTTGATAAATCAAATTACTCCAGCAAATATAACGTAAATCAATATTAACACTGCAGTCGAGAAAAGCAAATCAGTAGAAAGAAAAGCTTTAAATATTTTAAACGTTGTCCAATAGATGGGCGGGCAAATTTTAAACTATTTACTAACAATGCGCATGTCAAACTTGGAACCATTGAATATTATTTGGGGCTCTACTTAGCAATATAAGTTGATTTTAGAAAAATAATTTGAATATAATATAACGGAGAAATGTAAAATAATATAAAAACAAAAAGTTTTGTAAAGTTGTTTTGTGTCAAATGTAAAACTTTTTACATAGACCTCCGACGTACACTATTTTTACTTCTTGATGGCAGTGCTTTCCACTCTTTAACAATATGTCCAATGCTTTGATGTTACTGTGATGCTCCTATCTAAATTAATTTGTTCTATAATAACTTGCTACATACTCCCCAAGCTGAAGCAACTCATCCCCAGACCCCTGTCTAGATCAGAAAGATATTTATCTGATCTGATATACTTTTGGCTGTGAGGATAAATCAATCAATCAATCAATCAATCAATCAATCAATCAATCAATCAATCAATCAATCAATCAATCAATCAATCAATCAATCAATCAATCAATCAATCAATCAATCAATCAATCAATCAATCAATCAATCAATCAATCAATCAATCAATCAATCAATCAATCAATCAATCAATCAATCAATCAATCAATCAATCAATCAATCAATCAGCTGGATTTGTATAGCGCTATTTACTATCGTTCAATAGCGCTCGGACACGAACATTTTAAATAAATAAGTTTTAAGTCCCCGACGGAAAACTGTGAGAAAAGTAGATTTAGTAAGAGAAGTAGGAAGAGAGTTCCAGAGTGGGAAAAAGAGCGTTTAGCAAAAGAATGCTTAACAGAAAAGATATGATTGTGGTTGAGAGGAAGATCAAAGACCAGACTTATTAGGATGGATTTTAGTAAGTTAGTATAAGGTAGAGTGTGGAGAACATCACCCTATATTTAAAAGGAAGCCAGTGAAGAACAAGAGATGGAGAGACATGAGAAAAGAAAGAGGTGTTGATACAGCGTGTAAAAAATATTGACTTTTTACTGACGCAGCCACGAGGCAGTTTAACGGGTTGCTAAGTCTCTGCAAATAGTTTAAAATGTCTGGCCAAAACAGTAGGCTATTTCTCAGCAGGTTTCTGTAGGGTTTTACGCAAAACATCGGAATTGCCAAAGCGCAGGTCATAGGCTTTAAAAAAAAGAATTTACAATGCAAATGCTCTTGCGCGCGGTTCAGAAGAGTAGCACTAAAAAATATTTTCATTTCATCAACCAGCTAAAAGTATTCTTTAGTAAGGCAATTGATTTTCCAAAGTAAGCGCAACTGCTCAAAGTTATCCTTTGTAGGCACTTGTAGCCATGAAAAAATCTCGCAGCCAAAATCATAGTCGAGTCGTTCGAGTTTGGCTTGAACCGTACTTTGGAATCACGTCGGGACATTCTTCGTCATCGTGGCTCAGCGAAAACAACTTCAGACGTTTAACTTCTTACCAATATTTTTCAAAATCATCAGCTGTTCCCCAGCACTGAAGCTCTGATTGAAGTTACTTTTAGAAGTAATTTATAAATTTTACAACATTGCATAGCAGCAATATTTCTCTGAAGACAGCCAGACATGCGCAAAACTCAAAGACAACTGCTTTAAAAAATCTATATATGTCTGTTAAGTATGTATGTCCTTTATGCATTGCTACACCATCCGTCGGATCGTAATGACATTTTCACACAAGCTTGAGAGTCACTGGGCACTGGGGGAAGGTTTTTGTGAAAACAAAGTTGAAATCGATCACAAAATGAGCGGAGCGGAAATGGAGAATGAGCGGGAACGGGAAAGCAAGCGGGAACGGAAAAGCGACCGAGAGCGAAAGAGCGAGCGGGAAAAGAAAAGCGAACGATATATATGGGTAAGGTTTGGTTGGGTCAACGTATTGTGGTGGGTAGGCAAAACTTGCCCCACGAACAACTCCGAGGCTGCAGCCCTTGATATTTTACGCCCACTGTGGGAATCTTGTTTAAATACTGTTTTGTCAGATCTACCAATCAGTACTTTCTTGCCAATCTACCCACTCTTTTCATAGAAAAATTTGATGTCTCACCCAAAATAATAATTCTAATTTCTAAAAGAGCACAACTGAGCAGTACTATCACAAAAATGTTTAAAAGAAAATGACATAACAGCAGAAGAAATTAAACAGTAATACAGTCATTGTTTTGCATAGTAAGAATGTTCAATGTTTAAAATATGACATGCAAAAGCATGTGGTCCATCGGTGGTTGATGTGTGATCACAAGCTGACTGCCATCTAAGAGGTACAGCAGACACTCTTTTTCTTCGTGTCGGCTCAGATGCAGTCAACTGCTCTTTTGGTTGCTTGCAGTTTTGAGTCGATTGTAAAAATCCTTGTCTTGGAGCTGTTTTGTTAGGAAGTTTATGTGATGGCAAAATGGCTGGTAACTTTGGCTCTACAGAATGTTGATTATCGCTTAGTGACGTTACCAGTGATGATAGCCCTGTCATGGTTTCTAAGACCACATCTGCTATAGCTTTACCATGGCCATTCATGACACTGTGTACTTTTTCCCATGCCAATCTAGAAAGTTCTCTAGTCTCCTCAACATCACGAGATGATTGTAGTCTACCCAATTTTTTTTCATTAACATCTGATTCATTAATAGCTGGCAATACATGTTGATATACAGAAGTGACTTCGCAAGAAAGTTCAGGCACATTTTCCAAGTGGAAATCAGGGTCAACATTCTTTTTTTTATGCAGAACTCCACATTTTTCAATACCAAACTCGTGCGCAATATTGTGAATGTCCTTTATTTTAATTAACTGCAGTCTTGTTAAAGCCGATTTTTTCTCTATTGTGCGCACAGAACCCAAAACCTCATCGCAAGGTACACCTGCAGCTAATTTTACAGCAATTTGCTCTCTTTGCTGTTTGCGCAAACGAATGTGGGATATCTCACTGTCATGGCCTTTATGCTCTGAGTAGTAGTTCAGTAGAACATCACCTGCATCATCAAAACAAAGCTTAAATTAGAGTAGTAAATTTAAACATTTTAATGATACTATTTTAAATGCTGCATTGTCAATGAAGCAATGTACATTAGGCAGTTCTTCTGCAGCTCTTCACCAGCTTAGCTTCTTTTTGCAAAATATCCGGTAATAGAAAAATTAACCATTATAAATACCTGTGGGCAATATCTTGACAAACATGGAAGCTGGACAGATGCGACCGATTTTGCAAGAGCCTTGTACTTTTATGTGGCGTAAACTGTTTTTCTTTTGAACATATCGACCGCTGCGATGGCAGTAATATGAGCAATAAGTGACTTGCTTCTTGAAACTGTCACCTCGAACTTTAACGAACTGTGAAACAGTTGCATCTTCTTCACATGCTTTCCATGTGTAGAACTCTGTTAGTAAATCACAATTGTTTCATATCTGTATATAATAAAGACAATGTTTGTTTGTGTGTTCGCTTATCAAACCATAACCGCTGAAGCAATTTGAACAAAATTTTGCATGAAGGTAGTCTTTATTGAGGAAAAGGTTAGGAGCCATCAAAAATAAAAATCGATTCATTATTTTACATTTTATCGTCAAAAAACGAGAAAAAAATCTCAAAACACCCTGCAAGTATACAATATAATAGCATGACTCTGTATGACGTTTTGTACATCTAAGGCCAATAAATAAATCTATATATATAAATGACTGTATTTCTGTATGTATGGATGTCAATAGAAGAAGGTTTGTGTGGGAAAAAAAATTGAGATCGGTCACAAAAATAGATGTAGAGCAAACAGAAACGGGAGAGCGAGCATGAGCGGGAAAAGAAGCGGAAACGGAAAAGCGACCGGGAGCGAAAGAGTGACCGGGAAAGCAAGCGGGAGTGGGAAAGCGACCGGGAACGGGAGAGCAAGCGGGGAAGGAAACGAGGGTGAGAGAAAAAAAATAACTCAAACTAACCATCTGCTAACATTTGAACAGGAAAGACCCGCTTTTTTGCATATAAATATAAAAGACGCCCCACGTTGTAAGTTTTAAAAAATTATGGGTTGTTCGTTATACGAATGTCCACAATTATTAATGCATGCCTCCATCAAGACATTTCTCACACAGCCCAGAGAAAAATTATTTTCTTTTAAGTTCACAAAAACGTGGTAGTTTTTAAATATTTTTTACTAGCAGTGCCCGACGCAGCTTCGTTCTTTTGAAATTAGAAAATTTGAACCGTGCTTCTACAGCAGTGTACAGCACGGGCCGATTTTTTATACCCGGCTCGTCCCGTCGACAACTTGTCCCGTCCCATTTTTACAGGCCTAAAATTTTTATATACTATGCGAAAAATCTCGGCCTGTCCCACATTGACTTCAGGTTTGGCCCGGCCCGTCTGAAAACCCTAAAATCCCGGCCTATGCAGTACCCTATTTGATAGTGCCTTACACGGTTTTTTTAGACCCGGTCTGGCTTATTTTATAGTCAAAAATTTCCAGGCCTGGATTGTTATTTAGGGTCGAACTGGCCCGTTTCATAAGCACAAAATTCGAGGCCTGGCCCGGTCTGTGATGAACTGGACTCAGCCAGTTTTAACAGGCACAAACCTCAAAGCTTTCAGTTAATGAGTTTTCAAGCAAATAATTATTTTATTCACCCTACATTTGTAGTTCTTGAAACCAAAACAGAAAAACATTGGTAAAACATGTGTAACTTTATTTTCTAAGTAGTATCTAAATACTAATTTTTATATCTGTAGTTATTCTAAGAAAAATAAAACCCTATTTTCCACCCCACATTTGAAGTCCTGGAAACCAAATTTTCAAAAATCATTAAAATATTTCGTTTTTTGTAAAAATAATCTCGGCACAAAATCGCAAAACTTTCACATTTTTCGTTTTTGGAGTTTTTAATCAAATATTGCTTTTTCCACCTTACATTTGAGGTCCTGGAAACCAAATTATCCAAAAATTAGTGAAAAACGTTTATCTTTATTTTTCGATTAGATACTAAATACTTATTTTTACATCTGTAGCATTTACAGTTTTTGAGTAGCATTAATTATAAAAAAACAAATAACCCTATTTTCCACCCCACATTTGAGTTCCTGGAAACCAACATTTCAAAAAAGTGGTGAAACACGTATATCTTAATTTTTTGAGTAGATGCTAAATACTAATTTTTGACATCTGTAGCATTTACAGTTTTTGAGTAGCAGCTATTTAAAAAAAAACAAATAACCCTATTTTCCCACCCCACATTTGAGGTCCTGGAAACCAAATTTTCAAAATATGGTGAAAAACGTATATCATTATTTGAGTAGATACTAAAAAATGATGAAACACATATTTTTATTTTTTAAGAAGAATCTAGCTACCAAATTTTAAAACTTCATTTTTGGTTTTCGAGATATGCGTTGTATTAGAAAAAAGTTTGTTTTCCTGTTTCATCCCCTCAGGAGCAAAATTTTCAAAAATCCTTTCTTAGTGGGTGCTTACACTATAAAAGTAATATAAGTTCTAAATTTCACATCCCTAGGATGAGGCGTTTGAGCTCGGCGTTGATTATCAATCAGTCAGTCAGGACATGTTCTTTTATATATTAGTCGAGTCGAATTAAAAATTTTCCTGGTTGCACCTAGACAAAATTTGCAGCAAGCTGATTTTTGGATATTTGTTTGTAATACGTTTATGATTCTTCCTGCAAAAATCGATTGAAATCGTCTTTTAGGAAATTGGTTTTTGATGCTTTTTTGAAAGAGATTTACTGTAGTGAGCGATAAGTTAGTATTTTCGTAAATTGTCATAAAACATCGAATTTCTAAGTTGGTATTTTGTAAAACATCTATTTTTTTGAGTTTTTATTGTTCGTTTTCGAAATGGGTGAACTAAATGAAATGGTATGTTTAATTTGTCGCACTGAATTCTGTTCCGACAATGTCTGTGATACAGTCAAGATGGTTACACTAGGTGTTAAAGGTATTGAAACGTTATGTCAATCATCATTTTACGTGATGAATAGTTAACAGAGTATCTGTTAAATAAACCAAATGTAGCTAATGTTCATGATCATTGCCAGAGAGACTACACTAACAAAAGAAGTTTCGATCAATTGCAACGAAAGAATGAGCAGCATACAGAAGGGGTTGATCAAGAGAATTTCAAGTGTAAATTATTACGATCGTCTGTCGACACTTTCAATTGGAAGCAACATTGTTTTTTGTGTGGAAAAATGGATTTTGGAGACAGTAAAAAGCCTTTAAAAGAAGAATCAAGTACTGTGATGAGATTGAAATTCAGAGAAACTATAATTGAAACTTGCCACAAAAGAAATGATGCATGGAGTGTAGAAGTTCTTGGTAGGTTAAATTCATGCAATGACTTACCAGCTGAAGAAGCTCGTTACCCCAGAGTGTGTCACTCTGTGTTCCAAAAATGTAGATCATCACATGTCGGAGATAATACCGCTAGCCGAAACCATCCAGGTCGACATTCAGATAACGACATATTAATAACTTTTGAAAAACTGTGTGAATGGTTAGAAGAAGATCAAGGACTTTATACAATAGCTGAATTACAAATTAAAATGCAAGAATTATCGGAAGATGATGAAGTGTATTCATTAAAACATATAAAACGAAAGCTGGAAGAACGCTACGCGGAACACATACTTTTTGCCGAAGTTTGTGGTCGGAAAAATGTTATTTGCTTCCGTAACATGGCATCTCACATTATAACTAACCAATGGTACACTGAAAAAAAGAGTAGGATAGAAGGTGAGAGTGAGCGTATCATAATGGCAGCAGCAAAGTTGATAAGAGCTCAAATCAGGGAAATATCCTCAAATAATGAAGCATATCCAGGAACTGATGATTTCTCAAATATTGAAAATGCCAAAAGGTGGATTCCTAGTTTGTTGAAAATCTTAATAGAAAATATTGTTTGTAATGAAATAAAACAAGTATCCATATGTCATTCTATTGTGCAAGGGGCAAGACAAAGATCTATTATCTCTCCAATTTTGTTTGGAGTCGGAGTTAGTTTAGATCACGCCTTTGGATCTAGATGGCTGCTTGATTTGCTGTCACGGCTGGGATTTCCAATTTCCTATGATGAAGTGAACCTTTTTAAACAATCAGTGGTTCAGAATGATACTCCTCAGTCTTTTCCTCAATGTTTTACGCAATGGTCTGGTGATAATGTTGACCACAACGTTATCACTTTAGATGGAAGTGGTACCTTTCACGGTATGGGCATCATATCAATGTCTACTCCGTGTAATCGATTAGGGTCAGGACACTTTGCTGAATCAGCTGTACCTCGATCGTCACTCGTAAAATCCAGTTGTGTTGTGTTCCCCGACAAGTCATCATATCATTGATGTCTTTCAAGCCCATCTCTCACTTAAATTTTCCTTCTGTGTTGCCTCCTTCTTTAAACTTGGAACTTGCCTGGAAAATTGGTATCTTGTGCTTAGATGAAGATCAGCAAAAGCCAAATTGGTCCGGCTTTATGGAACATGCTTGTAAACCTGACGGAGATTTCAGATCATCATCAGACATAAGGATGCTTCCGATTATTGATTTGAACCCTAATGACATGTCTTGTATTTTTTCAACTTTAACTTTAACTTCCACTTTAACACAGACAGAGGAACCCAGGGCGGGAAATAAAAAAAATGTTATTTTTAGGTGTTTTTGTCGTTTTTCTGTTTGTTTTTTATATTGTATGTTGAAATTGGAAATTATTTATGGATGTATATGTATGCTTTTTAATATGTGTATATTAAATAGTATGTAACAAGCAATTTTCATATTAATCTTAATTTTTTTGCACATTTAGTGAAAAACGGCATAATAAATCAGTTTATTTGTATATAATGTTGGAAGACAAATTTTAACTTATGTATATTTTGCATTAGGTAAAAACAAAGTTTTCATCTATAGGTTGAGTTATTTTTATTTAAATGGATTTTAAAAGCTGATATATTGTATATTTTAGTCAAAAACGGCACAATGAATCAGTTTATTTGTATTTGTATTGATTTTTTTTATTTTCATTGATAATTTGTAATGTTTGTATATCATGCAATAAGTAACAATAAAGCTTTCAGCTTAAACTTTAGTTATTTTCATTTAATTGGATTAAAAGAGCTGGCATATTGAGTTATTTTAAGGCCAATTTTGAAAATCGTCTGTAATTTTTTTATACGATGAGTTGGAAGGGTGGATTTTTAACTAATTGTAGCCACAGTGAGCTAGACTCGATTGTCCAATCGCAGCGTCTGTTTATGTTTCGGTTTGCTCGGAGAAATTGGTATACGGTCCGACGTTTTATTCGATAACTTTTTTATTTATTAACTTTGAGAAGCGAAAGTTATATTGTTGGATTTGATATTGAATTATCTAAAAACAAGCGTCTCTGATATACCCAGGGCAGCAGTTTAAAACAAATTCGATTTTCTCAAAGAAGAGCCAATGTTGATTTTATGCAATTTTCGGCGGAAAATCGTCATTTTTCGCTTATAACTTTTTTATTTGTTGAACCGAAGACAATCCAAATATACCATTCGATTTCATTTTTTAGACCCCATCCAACAATGTATATCACAGCCCCAGGGCAAACAATTTTTATTTTTTTTTAATTAGCATTGTCAGCCTCGAGGCTAACTTCACACACGTCTTTTTTTTAATTTCAGCTGGACTAATATATAGATTAATCTTTTTCACTTTATGCCTTAGCCTTCATTATTAAACAACCAACCAGTCCTTACCTGCAATATTCTTGAACGCTTTAACTGTCTTTTGGCTTCCCAGAATGTCTAATCGTCTTCGAATTTTCATGGAAGTCGACAAATGTTTAGCATGATTACAGTGTCTTATAAGACTGCTCTTTCTCGAAAACATTGAGCCACAAACATCACAAGACACATTCGTAGAAGAAGCTGAAGCACATTTGGATTTTCGACCTGGACGCATGTGCACACCAACACTATTATGAGAAAATCGAAGATGTCGTAACAAAGACTTATTTGCTTGATACGATTTGTTGCAATATTCACATTTAAACTCCATTCTAATACTATACTATATTGGTGTAAAGGACTATAAACTATAATAAAAAAAAATATATATATATAATGGTTATATATAACCTAACTGACCTAACTCTACACTAATTTTCCCCGCTCAAAACATAAACAAACCAACAATCTAAAATGAAACTTATGTATTGGTTTAACGACAAACACAGCGATTGTTTTTTTACGTAGGTGGAATATAACAAGTGAAAATAAAAAATTAATTAAAAAAATTCTTTTATTTGCCTCTTTATCTGAGTCAACGAACTAAAATTTTTGAATCTGAAACAAACGTTTTACACACACACACACACACACACACACACACACACACACACACACACACACACACACACACACACACACACACACACACACACACACACACACACACACACACACACACACACACACACACACACACACACACACACACACACACACACACACACACACACACACACACACACACACACACACACACACACACACACACACACACACACACACACACACACACACACACACACACACACACACACACACACACACACACACACACACACACACACACACACACACACACACACACACACACACACACACACACACACACACACACACACACACACACACACACACACACACACACACACACACACACACACACACACACACACACACACACACACACACACACACACACACACACACACACACACACACACACACACACACACACACACACACACACACACACACACACACACACACACACACACACACACACACACACACACACACACACACACACACACACACACACACACACACACACACACACACACACACACACACACACACACACACACACACACATACACATATATATATATATATATATATATATATATATATATATATATATATATATATATATATATATGCATACATAAATACAAAATTTATATATATATAAATCTCGTGTCATAGTCTCGTAGTGTTTGACTTCAAACTCCTCCGAAACGACTGAACCGATTTTTATGAAATTTTTTGATCACATTAGGTCCAACCCATCTCGTAAGAGTAATTGTTGTTTGTATTGTAACTTGTGTTATTTGTGTTGTGCAATATAAATTGCTAGTAAAAGTCCTTTATGCTTTGCTACACTATTCATCCGATCGTTATGACAATTTCACACAACCTTGAGAGTCAATGGGAAAAATTATTGTGAGCGGGAACGGGAAAGCAAGCGGGAACGGAAAGGAAAGAGCAAAAGAGCAAGCGAGAAAAAGACAGCGACCGGAAAGCGTCCGGGATTGGGAAAACGACCGGGAGCGGGAAAGCGACGGGAGTGAGAGAGCAAGTGGGGAAAGAAACGGGAGCGAGTGAAAACAATTAAAAATCCTCGGGCAAAGCCGGTACCTCGTTAGTAGTTTATAGTCCTTTACACCATGTGTTTTAAAACTGAAATGGCTGTATGTAGGAAGCACCTAAGTACTTCCTGTCGTAGATCATATTTGATTTTTTCAACTGTTCCTGTTCCTATTCCTTTGTCCAGGCTTGGGACTGACAGGCAAAAGCAAGGCGGAGTTACCTAGATGATCTTTTTTTTTTATAATAGTTTATAATCTTTTACACCAGGTGTTTTAAGACTGAAATGGCTGTATGTAGGAAGCACCTAAGTACTTCCTGTCGTGGATCATAATTTGATCCTTTTAACTTTCCCCTCCTCCTTTCTCCAGGCTTGTGACTGGCTTGCAAATGCAAGGCGGAGTTTGACCTAGATGATCCTAACTAAACGCTATTTATCTGGCCATTTATTAGCGCTCTATCCAAGCAACTGTTTTGAAAATCATTTTTAGGCATTTTGTTTTATGAAAAACATTTTTCTGCAGTATGGTTCAATGTACGTTTTGAAAACTTCGAGATTTTTTTAAATTTTTTGTGACTGGCTTGCAAATGCAAGGCGGAGTTTGACCTAGATGATCCTAACTAAACGCTATTTATCTGGCCATTTATTAGCGCTCTATCCAAGCAACTGTTTTGAAAATCATTTTTAGGCATTTTGTTTTATGAAAAACATTTTTCTGCAGTATGGTTCAATGTACGTTTTGAAAACTTCGAGATTTTTTCAAATTTTTCAAATCTTTGGTTTTGTCATTTTCAAAATTTCGTGCTCGGCTTTCTCTTTTTCAAAAATCCGAGTTTGGGTTCGGGTTCCAATTTTTAGAGAGTTTCGGGTATCCAAAAAACCGGGTAGTACCGAACTTCGGGTTCGGTTCGGATACGCGTGACATCCCTAGCAACAAGGGCCAGTTATCTGCCTTTGTAATTGAGCAATTCTTACGCAAGAATTCAAATTTATGAAAACTTGACGTATTCAAATATCTGCACTTACAACAAAGAAGCCAAAAATTTAAAAAAATCTTTTTTAAAAGCCATTTTTTGACTTTTAGATGTTTTGTAGCTATCAAGAAAAATAAACATAGCTTGTGACGACGCCGAACGCTGCAGCGCTAACGTAGATTTCAATGTTACTTACAGATAATGACTTACAGATATTTATTAGTTTCAGTTACAAGTTGTGCATCTTTTCTATCATTCTATAAGTACATCAGTCCTGCATTGTCAATAAGACTTCTTCCTGGCTATAAAAATCTTCCACGAACAAGACAAGTGGAGTGGAATTCAAGGTTTTTCAATTTTCATTATTTAATTATTAAATAATTTAAATAAAATATGGCTTGTTTTTTTACTTTACTTTATTATTTATTTATGTTTTCTTTTTCTTTTGTTTCTTGTTTGGAGTGAGGATGAGTTTGGTTTGGGTGGGTTTGCTTCGGAATTTGATTCAATGTAATAATTTAATTTAGTAGAAAATTTCAGTGAATAAGCTCCATATTGTGGTTAAAAATACTATCTGTTACTCAAAGGGTGTGCGTGCAAAAGTTGCCCAAGAAATTTAGCTGTACAACTAAATTGCTCAATTTTGTTATTCGTGTGTGCCCACCTTTAACTTTAATCAGTTAGTCAAGTTAGTAAGTTAGTGTTTAGTTTAGCTTAGTTGCACCCTGTTTTAAATCCTTTTTATTAACTTTGCCGTGTTTGCTTCTTTAAAAAAAAAACAGTTTATAGTCTTTTACACCATGTGTTTTAAGACCGGCTGTGTAGGAAGCACTTAAATACTTCCTGTTGTGGATCATAATTTGATCTTTTTGACTTTCCTTCCTCTTTTCTCCAAGCTTGGGACTGGCTTGCAAAAGCAAGGCGGAGTTGAACCCGTGTTTGCTTGCTTGCTTGAGCCATACGTTGGGACCCTATACCACTCAAAAAACCAACTTCCCATTATCTAATCAAGTTGAAATTCTGTGAGTTTTATTTCTCCCTACAGACTTTACATTCTATTAAATTTTCAGATAAATTCAACAAAATATAAGTAAATTATAGAATAAAATCAATAAAACCTTTAAAAAATTTGTTAATTAAAAATTTTATTTTAGAAAAACAAACTATTAATTTTTGGTTTCTTTAAAGATAAAGATATTTAATTTTGAATTGTAAAAATTTATGATACTAAATTTTTTTTCATATTGATTTGAAAGTTTCTTATATTTTCAATCTTCACATACTTCAGATATTAAGTATTTAGAAGACTGCAGTCAATGTTTTTTATATTTTATAGACTTAATATCATTATAAAATAATTTATAAGTAATTAGTAGCTGCCAAATCACAAAATTATAAAGGATGTTTAAAAAAAGAAGTTTTTCACTTGTTAATGGTAACTTTTCATAGTGCTTATAGTTGAGATTGTATTACTCCATCAGTTCTAAATATAGCAGTGCAACTAAAGTGAACCTTTACCTTATTTAGATCATTTATACTTTTAGAGATTGACTTGCGGGGTAATTTATTATAATTTTCTCCCATTGACTCTCAAGGTTGTGTGAAAATTTCATTACAGTCGGATAATTGGTGTAGTTATGCTTAAAAGACATACATACAAACATACTGACATAATCTTATTTTTATATACAAACTAGTCGGGGCACCCGGCGTTGCCCGAGGTTTTTAGAGGTTTTTCTAATGTTTGTCTCTCTCGCTCCCGTTTCCTTCTTCGCTTTCCCGTTTCCGTCACGTTCCCGGTCGCTTTTCCGCTCTCGGTCGTTTTCCAGCTCACGGTTGCTTTCCCGTTCTCGGCCGCTTTTTCTCTCCCGCTCTATCTTTCGCTCTCAGTTGGCTTCCCGTTCCCGTTTTCGCTCATTTATGTACGTATATGTATGTGTATATATATATAGTTCCCGCTCACTCACCCGCTCCGCTCTGGTCATTTTGTGACGGATTTCAAAAAAAAATTTTTCTATATTTGATTCCCCTTGACTCTCAAGGTTGTGTGAAAATTTCATTATGATCGGATGAATGGTGTTGCAATGCATAAAGGACATACATACAAACATTCATTTTTATATATATATAGATAATGTGCTTGTCTTTTCGTAAAATATTGAAGGCTCTTATTTACCTTAAGTAATTTCTAATTTTCTTTATTTGACTCTACTTGTGTATTGCCATTATTTCTAAACGAATGGGGAGCTAGTAGGTTATACCTTTTCCTCGTTTTACCATGCATGATTTATGAAGAAAATAGGGTAATAATATATCCGCATCTTGCAAAAAGGTTATGGAAAATCAGCTGCGATGTAGCTAAGGTTAATATCCTAACACATTTATTTAAAAGTGTAAATATGAAACCATTCTTAATTTTTCTTTATAGAATCAACTCCTCTGTGCATGCCTTCCTTGTTAGCATTTTATGTCTTTACTCTTTAATATATGAAGATGAAATCAGTCAAGATCCAGTTTGGTAATTTTTTTATATTTTCAACTTGCTTTTATAAGCTATCAGTCATTTTGTAAATTTGTTTTATCAACAAATATTAATAAAGTATCTGAGGGTTATTATTTATCTTTATAGGGGAGAGTCAGATTTAGTCAGGGTTAGCTGTGGTATAGTTGTAGGATACATGCTCTCAGGTTAGCAATTGTTTTTATATTATTTAATGCAAATCTTTTTGCATCGCCAATTTAGTCCCAGAAAATTGTTTCTACCAATTTTTTTCCAGATGTATTTATTATCTTAGTCCATTATTCTGAAATGGGAGAGATCTTCTACATTTTTCACCATGCTGCTTCCATCTATGCCTTCTGTTTTGCTATGGTGGTTATCATTCATTTTGTATTTGAAATTTCTATTCAAGCTTGATAATCTCTTGAAATTGTTATATATGTTATAGATGTACTAACATGCAGTCATAAAAAATAATGTTTTTCAAAATTTTATTTCAACCAAAAACTAATAAAGTTAATAAAAGCCAAATGCAGTTTATATTTATTTATCCATAAAAAAACTAGTTTCTGCTGAGGTTCGATCCAACAACCTAATGCTTACAGAGTTGAACGTTATACGTACTCAGCTACAATGCCTCACTGAATATCTGGTGCCACAGAACAATTGAATGATTAAGCTTTCCTCAGGAAGTATTGATGCATTAATTAATATTATTTAATTGATTTAGTATATCCTTATCATTCATTGATAATCAGATTAAACATATCCTGAAGTAATAAAAAATAAAAAAGCAAAATATGTTATGTTGAGATTTGAACCCCAAACCTTTTACTTTGAAAGCACTGCCTTTAAAACATGTTACGAGTAACTTTAATTTGCGCCATGACTAGCAGGCAAGTGATGTTGAATAAAAAAATTCAATAATGTGAATAATATTGGAATTTATTTATCACTTTAAATTATTTTTTTTATAAATAATGATAAAAAAATGTGATAAATATTGAAATTTGTTTGCCAGACATATGGGGCTCTGCTGTGGTTTGCCAACATAAGACTTGTTGCCGAATTTTCAACACCTTTTGCAAATGTCAGGTATGATTATTTGTGTAATTATTTTGTTTAACTAGTTCTAATTAAAAATAATTTTTACTTGTTTATTTGTATATTGTAGTTATTTTTACTACTTCCCAAACATCTTGTTGTATTTATTATGTTACCACTGTTACCATGGCACATGGGTTTAACAAGTAACTTATTTTCATCCAAGTCATTTATTTTGTAACAAGAGATAGCCCGTCAAAAATGACGGGATTTTTTTAATTTCATTATTTATTATTTTTCAATTGCAGTGTCACTTTTTGTTATCTTTAGGACTGAAAGTATATAATTGTGAAATAACTTTTACTATTTAAATAAATTAAAAAATATTTACCTTACTTAAATTTTATAAAAAAAATTTATTTATATAATTATTTATTATCTATATATATAAAAATGAATGTTTGTATATATGTATATATGTATATATATTCATGTCCTTTATGCATTGCTACACCATTCATGCGATCGTAATGAAATTTTCACACAACCTTGAGAGTCAAGGGGAATCAAATAAATAGAAAAATTTTTTGAAATCCGTCACAAAATGAGCGGAGCAGAGCGGGTGAGCGAGCGGGAACTATATATATATATATATGTATGTGCGTATGTATGTGTGTATGTATGTATGTGTATGTGCATGTATGTGTGTCTGTGTGTGTGTTTATGTATGTACTAGCGGAGATACCCGGCGTTGCCCGGGTTTTTTAGAGGTTTTTCTAATGTTTGTCTCTTTCTCTCCCGTTTCCTTTCCCACCTGCTTTCCCACTCCTGTTCGCTTCCCCGTTTTCGGTCGTTTTCCCGCTGCCGGTCACTTTCCCGCTCCCGGTCGCTTTCCCGCTCCCGGTCGTTTTCCCGTTCCCGGTCGCTGTCCCGTTCCCGCTCACGTTTGCTCTCCCATTCCCGCTCACGTTTGCTCTCCCATTCCCGCTCACGCTTGCTTTTCCGTTCCGGGTCGCTTTCCCGTTTCTATAATAGACAAACTAACCCACAAACATTCATATATATATATAGTCTTAGCAAATCTATTTTACGTTTTATAGGCTAACAGAAGTTATGAAAGAATGGAAAAGAGAAAATGAGCGTGAACGGGAACGGGAGAGCAACCGTGACCGTGAATGGGAGAGCAAGCATGACCGGGAACGGGAGAGCAAGCGTGAGCGGGAACGGGAAAGCGACCGGGAACGGGAAAGCGACCGGGAACGCGGAAAGCGACTAGAATCGGGAGAGCAAGCTTGGAAGGAAACGCGAGCAAGAGAGAAAATCGATAACAAAACTTCTGAGCGGGAAAGCGACCGGGAGCTGGAAAACGACCGAGAGCGGAAAAGCGACCGGGAACACGACGAAAACGGGAAAGTGGAGAAGGAAACGGGAGCGAGAGAGACAAACATTAGAAAAACCTCTAAAAACCCCGGGTAACCCCGCTAGTTATTATATATAAATTAATTTGCCATAGAAAGCAAATCGTCACGCAAAAACGTCTTACACAGACGTGGGCTATTATATTATATATATAATTTAATTTATTTTAAATTTGTTCCAGGTGGTTTTTGGGTGCCCTGGGATTCTTAAAAGATTCTCCTGCATACGCCATCAACGGTGTCTTAATGACAGTCGTCTTTTTCTTTGTGAGGATTGTCAGCATCCCTTTTTATTGGCAGAAGGTGGGTTGGGTGCCGTTTTAATTGAAGACAAATAGGTCAAGTGCTTTTTTGGGTACATAATAATTAGGTTGTTAATAACTTCTTCCATGAACTGAAATGAGATGTTCTGTTCTTTGTTTCGAGATTGCGATTAAAGTTAAATATAAGTCACTAGAGGGCACATGTTGTTTAATAGAAATTTTGAAATGTTCATATTGATAATTTAATTAACTTTGTTTTTTTGCTGTTAATAAATTAAAAAACCTTACAGCTACTTTTACCTCCATGCAAAGGTTTTTGCCATATATGGAACTGAGCAGGCCAATCTACTGGGGAATATCTGGTACGTTCTTATATCTTCGTGCCTTGTTTTGGACCTCATCAACATCTACTGGTTCTACAGAATTGGTCTAGGAATCTACAAGCTCGTTCACGCTTGGAGGAACAATCAAAACATGCGTCTCAGTGAATTCAGCACTTCAAGGTCGCACCATAGGTCATCTTCCTTCCCCCAGAAATCGACGTCTTTTCCCCAACAGTCCCCGTTTGTGAGGCGACCACCGCTCTCTCTTCAGTCTCACCAAAACCCATTCGCCAGAACTTCGGGTCTGCATCAACGACACTCCAGTGCAACTATTGCTCACACGGCAACAGCGGAATCCAAATGAGTTAAACAGACTTTTTCTCGCTCTCTCTCTCTTTCTTTCTCTTAGTCACTCACTCACTATCTAGACTGTTCGTCCCTTTTCCAGTGTCTCTGTGATATTACACAGTTGTTGTTTAGCACATGTTTTATTTTTGTAAATTTGCAAGTATTAAAATACATTCAGCCTTTCTCTCAGATTTTTTGTTATTTGTGTGTGCATATTTATGTACATGTGTTCATTATGAGTGTTGGGGGTGTCTTTTTTTATTTCTGGATTTATTTATCAAAGCTGAGCAAAAATTTATTAAAAGAGATGAACAAAGTGCCGGTGCTAATCGTACGATACCTAATCTTAATTTTACATGTTTCCACATATACCTAATCTTAGTTTTACGTGTTACCACAGATGGCATTGAAAGCTAATTTATTATGTTTGTCATGATTCAGTAATATTAATTACATTTTATACGTTATTTTCAACTGGCATAATCAACCAATCGAACTAGTTTTATACATAGTGTTTTTCATGTCAATAGTTCTACATTGGGCCAACAGTTTTACGAGAATTTGTATCTGGAAGTATTTTTTTATACTAATAATCACACAATAAAATCCAGCTTATTAAATATTGGCTCAGAGTTTCTTTGTAAGTCTTTGCTTGTTGTTCGTGCGATGGTTTGGTCGTATTTCTTCCTAGCATCTTCGTACAGGAACGGGCACAGTTTTATATAACATATGATTCATCTTAACAGTATTTCTTCTCATTATACATTTTTGTAGGATTTTTTTTGTAGAAGCTTTTCATCTTTTCATAATCGATGCTGATTTTGGATTGTCTGATGCCTTTACTTTACATCAGTTAAGTTTTCATGTACTCATATATATATATATATATATATATATATACACACATGTGTTTAAAACATTCAAAATGTTTGCTTTTTTATTTGAAATCTTCTCTGTTATAAAATTTTGTGTCACCTATGAATCTTTTTCAGATTGATGAGGTGGCCAAATTTGATTTATTTTTTTTATCTCCTCTCTGAAGTGGACTAGTGCACATGAAATATTCGTACGACCAATAGTGACCATCATATTATTTGACCTGCGGTATTTGTTCGGATGCTATTTATGCTGTCATTGTACAGAAAAAAATACACAAAACTATTTTGGAACTGGATTGTAATGATTAATCAAACTTTTATAACTTCTATTTTATGCATGCTAAAATGATGAGTCCTCGTGTTTTCTCATTTCCATATTTTTGCTATGAATTGTTTATAATGATGCAAAAACCGGCCGGGATCTGAAAATACTACTCGTAATTATGACACTACTTGTTGTCATCACGTGACACTCGGGTCATCGCGTGGGCGTTACTGCAAGTTTTCTTTGAATTTCGTCATCGTTATCGTGGTTCAATGTAAGAATGTTCGTTCTATTGTAGTGTGGGTTTGCAGGAATCTGAAAATTGTATATAAATCATAACCCATTGTTAATCTTTTGTGGAATTTGCCAAAAGTACTGTGCAGCTACCTTTTTCGATGTCACTTAAATTATAATATAAATGTTGAGAGAGCGGTTGATGTGAGGCAAGATGATTACTGATCGCCAATACTTAGTCAATATTTATGTGACGAAACTTTAAGGTGTCACTATTTAATACTGTAGCCATCTGTAGCAGCAGTTTTCGACAATCGATTTTGTCTGATTCGGGTGTAGCTCAACAGCCAGCAACCTCAAACTGGAAAGTCGATTCAAGACCATTGAACTCGCAAATGGGTTTTAAGAAGCCTCGGTTTTTTGAATGCTCCTTTTTTGTCGCTTGTGCAAGACACAATGTGATGGCAAGTTCGAACTTGAATTGCATTCTTTAACACTGCTGTGTGTGTGTGTGTGTGTGTGGGACAGTGAAACTAGACATTTAGTTGTCAACTAAACAAAAAAAATTTATTTAAAGAAGATTGGATTCTTTTAAGGGAAACTTGTCTGGTTAGCGTATCTGGATTTGAGTAGGTACCGATACCAAGCCTATCGGCGCCGAAGGTAATCAGCGTTTCAGCCAGCTATTTTCTATTTTCATGGTTGTTGAGGAATGACTTGCTGTGCGTTTTATTGAACCGATTTATAATGGTGTTTTAACATTTCTTTGAATGCTCATCCATTGATTATTATATAAAAAGGATGAATTTAGTCACGGAGTATTGAAAACTGTGCAATGAATCATTTTAATTCCTTTAAACAATATTTATTTTTAGTCACATTTTACGCTTCAGACACGTGTACCTAGTCATTGATAAAAACTATCAATGCGTGTAGTACACATATCTATCTAGCCGTCAGGCCCGTCGGGACAGGGGTTGGACTAAAAAAATTGACGGTAAAATGGGACGGTTACACCACCTGAGGATCGGCATGTTAGCTACGACCCTACTGGCCGTACAGTTTATTACAATGATTTTTCAGAAATTATCATACACGTCATAGACTTGAAACTTGTTTAAAGACATTAGATTGCTATATAGGTCTGCATAAATCAAACTTTTGCGTCGTATTACTGACGACCATATTTTTTATACAACGAGCGATACAGTGTATTTGGCAAGTTTCATATTTCTTCCTGAGAACGTCCTTTTTTACTTTCTTCCGACCCCGCTCCAAACAAACTAATATAAGGAAGTTGCTTCAAAAAAACGCAACAATACAATAAACAGCATATTTGACTTGGCAGACTACACTTAGTCCAACTGTAAATTAGTCTCGAAAATCTTACGTGAAAGCCAGTGAACCGTAACACAAATTGTACACAAATTCAATACGCCAAATTTTAGCTTGATTGGATGACGGGAAGTATGGTTTTTAAGCGTCAAAGGGTCCTAACGCATGTCTAGAACAATGTAACACGGTGAAGTTAATACAAGCAACCTAAACCTTAATCCTAGGGGTTTTTACCAGTCCTTTTTTAAACACTTTTACTTTACTTAACTTTTCTGTCTGTCTGTCTGTCTGTCTGTCTATCTATCTGTCTGTCGTCAAATTTTGCAATCGATTTTAAACTAACTTCCCGATGAGCTAGAGACTTAAAAATTTAAACATACCTCCGAACTGATTAACAATGCATTCTATCAAATTTTCGGATCGATTGGTCAAAATTTAATTAAATAATTATTTGTGATATTTTCGTCGAACTATTTATATGCTCAATGTTTATGTAACAGAATATGGCCTACACAATCGATTATATAAAAGTGTTTTTAAAAAACTTTAATTTTTGATTCACTTGTTATATATTGTAATTCGGCAGCTTATGATTTCTTGTCAATCATTTTTTGATTATGATAAGTCTATAAAATAAAATAAAAATATTGACCACCGTTTTTGAATTACTTGAGATGGGAAGTACGAAAGAATGGAAAATAATAGAAACTTTCAAATCTTGATTTAAATTTTGATTTAAAAAATTAACTGTTGCTTTCTTTGAATGAACTAAATACTGATGGTTTATTTCTCTGATGAAAAATTGTAGGTATTTTTTTAATTTTATTTTATTTCTTATTTAAAATTTGTCCAGTCTATCTAAAAATTTAACATAATGCATCGCCATTGCCAACAATTAAGTTTGAAACTCATGACAGCTTAAAAAAGCTCTATTAGAACATTTAAACGGTTTGTAGCGTAGCGATATAATTAATTTGAACTTTGCGGGAGCCTGTGGTAAGCAGTTTTCAAGTGCAGCTTTGTTCTGCTGGCGGCCGTTATTATTAAAATAAACTTTTGGTAATAAAATACAAAAACGTTTCATAATCATAGTACTATATATAAGTATATATCTTTGATCTTTTCTTTGGCGCAGACGTCAGTACATTTCAAACGTGTTTTCATGGGAGTTTCTTCTCCATCATCGAGGACACATCAATTATTGTCAGTAATTACCTACCCACCAATTTAATAGTACCCAACAGAGATGTCGTGCAGTAGAAAACTGTTCCCCAAAACCTTCCTTGATGACTAGCTGCAGCGCATCAAGGCTCTGAAGATGAAATAAAATGAAATTGAAATGCTGCTATAAGATTGTATTTTATAGGCTTTGACTCAAACAATCTAAAGATTTATAAATGGCCTCCTGCAAAGCCCACCGCTTGTTTTACACTCCTATAGAACGACCACTCACTAGCCTGATTGGATTCAGTAACATGGTCTACTTAAACTGCAAGCGAGTTTTGAGATGGTAACGATTGTTGGAAGTAGACTTGCTTCCACGCCGTCTGACTTGTTTTATAAATCACGTTTTCCATTCGCCACTCTTGAGCTGTTTTAACAAATAAGGCATAATAATTATAATATTATAATGATTAATAGATCAATAACAAGTGAATCCAAAAACAAATTTTTTAAAAACACACTTTTATATAATCGATTGTGTAGGCCACATTCTGTTACATAAACAACTAGTATATTAGCATAGACAGCCAATATCACAAATAATTATCTAATTAAATTTTTTCCAATCGATCCGAAAATTTGATAGAATGCATTGTTAATCAGTTCGGAGGTATGTTTACATTTTTAAGTCTCTATCTCATCGGGAAGTTAGTTTAAAATCGACAAACAGAGAAGTCAAGTTAAGTAAAAGTGTGTAAAAATAAATAAGTTTTTCTAACGTGGTTTAATTTATCTCTTTAACAAAATAATAATTTTATTTTGATTCATTGATTTAATGATGAATGTAGAAAAAACCGGAAAATAAATACCCTTTGAAAATGTTAAACTTTGCTAATTGCAACTTCTAAAGACCTCATGACCTTGTGAAATAAGACCTACATTTGAATTTCTTCTACAACACGCGCAGGACAGCCGGTGGAATAACAACACAACGCGACAAACAACATTTAGTATTCCGTTTACACGTATTCACTGTTCATTTCAATGTTCTGAGTTAAGCCAAAGCCTATTTTAGTTGTCTGCATTTCCATTAGATACCCTGTGAGAATGATTGATGATGCAGCTTTATGTCTTTAATGTAGCGGTTTCGCTACATCTAAAACTGCGATAAGCGCGGCATCAAAGTAGAAGGAAATAAAAGTCAAGCGATTATGATTTATTTATTGCAATTACAGTGCAGTATGCAACATGTCTGCCACCAAGCTATAATAGTATCAAAATGCGAACCCGGATTATTATTTCACTACCTGAACTGATCCACACTAAGATAACGAACAAACAATATATACCAACGTTTCAACTACCAGACGAAGGACAAGAGAAAAGCCGGGTAGGAAGATTGCCATTCGATTCGATGAAAATGAGATGTTATAAGATGAATGCGAAGTTTAATGTTGGTTTCAACACAATGTTTGTTATGTTGGCATTCATATCTAACCTCGCGGGATCGAATCTGGCTGTATCTTGACATTCTGACTTGTTTAAACCTAGTTTGAGAAAAAGGAGAAAAGTGTGTGTTTGCCGTAATCATTGCATATGTTTCTCTTCTTCTGTACTTGCTTTAATCATTCCATGCGGAGGTGTGTGCCTTAAAGCCCATAATCATTGCACGTGTCTCTGTGTGTTTGCCTTAATCATTGCACGTGTCTCTGTGTGTTTGCCTTAATCATTGCACGTGTCTCTGTGTGTTTGCCTTAATCATTGCACGTGTCTCTGTGTGTTTGCCTTAATCATTGCACGTGTCTCTGTGTGTTTGCCTTAATCATTGCACGTGTCTCTGTGTGTTTGCCTTAATCATTGCACGTGTCTCTGTGTGTTTGCCTTAATCATTGCACGTGTCTCTGTGTGTTTGCCTTAATCATTGCACGTGTCTCTGTGTGTTTGCCTTAATCATTGCACGTGTCTCTGTGTGTTTGCCTTAATCATTGCACGTGTCTCTGTGTGTTTGCCTTAATCATTGCACGTGTCTCTGTGTGTTTGCCTTAATCATTGCACGTGTCTCTGTGTGTTTGCCTTAATCATTGCACGTGTCTCTGTGTGTTTGCCTTAATCATTGCACGTGTCTCTGTGTGTTTGCCTTAATCATTGCACGTGTCTCTGTGTGTTTGCCTTAATCATTGCACGTGTCTCTGTGTGTTTGCCTTAATCATTGCACGTGTCTCTGTGTGTTTGCCTTAATCATTGCACGTGTCTCTGTGTGTTTGCCTTAATCATTGCACGTGTCTCTGTGTGTTTGCCTTAATCATTGCACGTGTCTCTGTGTGTTTGCCTTAATCATTGCATGTGTCTCTGTGTGTTTGCCTTAATCATTGCACGTGTCTCTGTGTGTTTGCCTTAATCATTGCATGTGTCGATGTGTGTTTGCCTTAATCATTGAATGTGTCGATGTATGTTCGCCTTAATCATTGCACCTATCAGTATCTGTGTGGTGTATGAACGCATGTGTTACGCCACTTATGAATAAACTTATCATTTAAATATGAAAACATTTAATTTGTAAACCCAATTATGGATTAAATTAATTTAATTTGTTGTCACAAAATTACTTAATAACAAACAAACAGGCAAGCACTACGTCACCAGCGAGACAGAAGCTCTAGCAGACTGGTTATGGTGGGAAAATAACATCAATGCCAATAATTAGATTTAATTACAATGGTGTTGTAAATGAAAACAGGTGAGACGTTCTACTTTTAATTGTCGCCAGAAGATAAGTTAACATTTAAACTTGTCATTCCATTAGCTAATTAGTTAATTACTCATCCTTAAGTTCTTTACGAGGATGTGAGTTTCCGTGAAAGTTCTTCACTTTGAATAGTTTTTAATTAATAACCGAACAGTGGCGTATCTCGTGATTTATACTTAATTGATAGCATTAACTCTACGCTTATTCAAAGAAATTCAAAATCTTTTAATTACTCTAAGCTGTTTAATTATCAATAATATGTACAAGTTTAAAATGTTTGGCAAACAGTATCGTCCCAAGTAGTCCCAAGTCATTCTACGGACGAGGGGGCGTAATATTTAAGTTTGGGAGACTGGTTGGGGCTATAACTGCCTACGTGACTGAATTGCAAATATTATCACTTCACATTTCATACTTTTAGGATTGTTGAAAACAAATGAAAAATAATTTATGATGCATTCTGACACTTGAAAAAATTTATTTATTTCAATGGTCATTTTTGTTGCAGTGGGTCTTTGTCATAACGTGCCTTTGTCACAGCTGTCAATTTTTGGTCATATTAACCACTCTTAGCGGGCCTTTGTTATAGTGGGAAGTCACAGGTCGCTGCATATTTTAGCGTCCAAAAAGCATTCACCTGACCTAAACCAGTATTGTTATCTCTTTTTCGGTTTTTATAAATTTCGTTATTGGTAGATCACGTTTTTGCCATAATTTTAATTTAATGATTAAAACAAATACGGTATTGTTAACATGCAATTCATTTCGTCTAGTTGCTTTTTACTAGTCGTCTAATCACTGTAGTTGTATTAAAATGAAAGCACGCTCACAAATACAAACATTGCAACATATTTTTGAATTCAGAAATGTTAGGCTGTCTTATCTCGTGAGTAGCATTATTAAGCTATTTTTTAATATTTTTGTCATTAACGACCCTTGGTCTCCATGGTCGCTGGGGTCAGGATTAAGTTAAGATGGCACTATTTTTTACGAACTTAAATTTTAAAATGCATCATGATTGACACCGTTGCCGTCAAAATGTCGTGGACCAAATGTCACGGCGATTAGAATTGATTGAAGTTTGTTAATCTTAAACATCTAGCATAAAGTTACATGTACAAGCAAAAACATTTAAGGAAAGTGACACCTAACAGCGTTATGCGAAGTTATAACATACATACAGACATCGGAAGTTACGTATGTTGATCGTCAATGAGTAAACGATAGTGATGACATCATATCGGGAATCTATGAAACAGACAAAAACTAACTTTGTGATTATTTTCTTCAAATGAATGCATACACAACCCTAGAAAATAAATTAGTTTATTTTTACTGGCAGTTATGAAATCCCCAAAATTCACTTTTATTGACACATGAAACATTTATGCAATACTCGTTTGTCTTGTTTATGATGGTTTTTATAGTTGATCTAGATGTAGATCATTGTTGTGCTAGTAAATTACAGGTAAGATATAATACCATGTTTATTTATATACGATGACAAAATAAAAAAAAATAAATGATCCAAAGGAATAAGTTTGGACGCTCTTTAAATTCTTGAAGGCGCTCTTAGCAAGCAGTTAGGCAACAGAAAAATTATGACTAGTTATGGTAGCTGTTTTAAAGCTAAAAACATGCATGAAATTATGAAATATAATATTCCTTTAAAGTATGTCCAACTTATGTCCCGCGGGTAACATATGGCTAGCCGACTGATTTTGACAGCCCAAATAAACAGTTGATAAACAGATTCTTTAAGGCAGAAGGAACATGAATATTAGAGCCTAGTCTGTTATTGACTGTTATTCAACTAGCCAAATTAAAAGCATTATTTTTGCTGTGATTACTCATAATCAGGGACGTCATCTGGGGAGGCACTCGTCCCCCTGACTTTTGAGTGGGCCCCCATGAGAGTAGAAGTAGGACCCCTAAAATGACCTCTGAAGTGTAAAGTGGAATCTTTTGAGGTTTGAGTAGGCCTTATTATGGATAATGGATAGGTGGACGCCCTATGACGGTGAAGTGGCACCTGTATATGTTTTAAAAGGCCCCAAAAGTGGTTTAATAAAAAATTTCGAAAATTTTGGGAACAGTACTTCCGACTACCCCACACATTTTGTCCGTTAAATTTTTGCCACGACATTTTGTTCGTGACATTTTCTTCGGCGACCCTGCGTGCGAATAGCTCGCCATACAAGCGTACAAGCGTGCTAGCTAATAACTTGTAACTTTGTCTTTGTCTACTCGAAAACTCGATTAGAATAAAATCACCAGCGACATAAAAAATGAAAATAACAACCATTTAAATGTAAAAATCAACGACAAGGAATTTAATGAATAATTAATTCTGGAATTTTTCCTGAACACTCCTAAATTACTAAGAGAAATTACGAAATTAACCACGGAAAATTAGAAAAGAAAAAATTAACCACGGTTATAGAATGAAGAATGAACTTTGACCCGAGAAGCGCAACTTGCCTGGAAAACACAATCTCATTTGCAACTATTTGGTCTTAGTCATAATTAAGTGAAACGTTTATTCATTAGCTGACTCATTTTCCTCCTTTCCATAGCATTTTATTCCTCCTTCTCCACCTCTTCCTTCGCTTCTTTTGTTATTCAATTGTTATTCAATTGAGAGTAAATACAAATACCACTTGAGGCTTTCGTAGGTTCTCCTCATAAATATTCATGAGGGTCTATGCGTCATTGGCTGAAAAGTTTGTTCTATTTTGCTTATATTCTCCGCTGCTTTCCCTTTCTCTCTCTTATTACAATGTATGTGAATGAGAATGGGCTGCACTGCTTCAGTGCATGTGTCCGGTGCGATTAATTCAACAAATTGAATTATTTAAATTAGGCTAATTATTAATTATTGTTACAATGCAACTACAACAACAATATTCTTAGCGTTCGCTGTCGTCAGGTAAGTGGCTGCTAATCTATTTTTAGATTGCTTTTCCGGATTTTTATGATTTTTGTTTTGATTCAGTATGGCTTAATTAACGTCAATGTTCTAACGTAATGAAATTTGCATAAAATACAAGTATTCGTTCTCTAATAAGGGCAAATGAAATAAGCGCATTATTGATTAAAGGTTCAAAAGTTCGATAATGAAAATGCAGATAAAACTAGACTGAGGAGTTTTAATATTTATTTATTAATTAATTACATTGACAAAAACCATGTGAGATGACTTACTAATTAGCTAGTCAATTAAGAATGATTTCGTCATCATTTGATCAGTTTCTACATTAATTTTAATAGTTATTTTTAGAATAATAAAAGGCTGTTGAGCTTCCACTTGTGTAGAATGTATTAGAATACATTAGATGTTGCGTAGGATCTATAATATTTATATAACTAATATTTATTTAACAATTATCAAAGTTTTCATCGACGATAATCGACACTCATCATCATCAGCATAACCGCCTCCACCATTATTATCATGGAGAGCGATGAAATACGGACTCCAAGCTCGTAAACCTTATTATAAGCGTCTACTTCTGATAATATGAATACTGATAATAGTGATAATACTTTCTCTCAAAAAGGCATGGGTGAATAGATTCCCACACCCCAGGGTGAATAATGTTATTTATAACGGAGAAACACAGGCCCCACTAAAGGTGTTAAATAAACCAATGTAAAAATAATTTGAAGAGATTTTTGAAAGCATCAATTAGCTAATAATATGCTTTATATACAAGCTATACTCCTTCGATGTCTACCTGCTGTAATCAATGTTATCTTGGTCATAATATTCGACGCTCTTCTAATTTTGCACACATAATATTTGTTCAAAGAAAGCTTTTGCTTTTCTCCTATTCTGAAACTTAACAAAATCAGGTTTTGAATTTTAGAAAAAACTGCTCAAACTGCCGCTCATTGGGTGATTTAACGAGGATCACAAAACTTAATTGTATAATGGCGTTTACATTTTAGTACTTTATTTCTGTTTGATTTTGATAGTCATACAATCAAAGTAGTATCTCTGGTAGACAGCTGATAAAGAAACTCTGTATAGAGAGTACAGAGCAATTACGTGCTTCATCGACCAATTTATGCGCCAAACTGCAATGTTCAACAGTTGCCACAAATTACAATTACATATATAACGTAATAGCCACATAGCTCAGCATGACTCTGTGTAAGACGTTTTGTGCGAGACGCTTTAGTATCTATAGCAACTAAATAAATTATATAAATAACAACGTATTTAAATAACTTAAATAACTTAATAATAAACAAGTAAATGAAAAAACGAGTTTTTTAACACAAACTTTAATTTTAAATACATTGGATTTAGAAATACGAAAGATGTTCAAATAAAGTTTTTTTTAATTGAATCATGTATTGTCATCCAATATAAAGCTATGCTGAAAGTTTCAGCTTCCTAGCTAGTCAAAAAGCTGGTTAAATTTTACTTGCAAGATTTGCGTACAGAGAAAGCCACACACACACACATACATACACAAACACACACACAGACAGAGATTGAAACCTAAATAAAGGTTTGTAAAAAACAACCATTTGTTCATGTTGATGTTGAATATACTTTAGAACAAGTAGCTATTATACTAGTTATTACTAGTAATTAAGCAGTTATTACTAGTTATTAGTAGTTATTACTAGTAATAGCTACTCCTAAAATATAAATGTTGATAGGAGGCACAGACACAGACATGAAGTTTGCTTAAGCCCGCTATGAAGGAGAGGGAGGGATCGATACCAGCTATGGATTTTTTCAATGCTAGAGCCGAAACTTATAATTTTCAACTTGTGTACAGATTAGTACAGAACAATGACAGGCGTGTTTGTTAGGAAAGTTGACAGCCGCTATCGTCGGTCCTACCGCCCACGCTGCTTTGCGTGTCGGTGGCGGAGAGAAATGCTTAGTGATGGGAGTATAGAATTATTAGCTGTAGCGATACTAGCGGCACCAGCAGTAAGCAGCAACATCAGTTGCTGTAGCAGTAGCAGTATCAGCAGCAGTAGTAGTAGCAGTAGTAGTAGTAGTAGCAGCAGTAGTAGCAGTAGTGGTAGCCGATTTTTCAGAGAAATAGAATATAATATCATTAAAAAGTGCTGATTTTAACCTTTCTTTGGGTAAGCTGTAGTGGACAAATACATGGAAACGACATATAGAAATTCATCAGTTCATGGTTAAGGAGAAGTTGAGGGAGGAGAGTCTGAATGTAAGCTGGACTTGTGTGACACAATGTCAGGCTGTTTCAACTTCCGAACGATTTCTAATCGCAGTCATGAATGTACTTAATCCTTTGACGACAAATACTTTGAAGATTGTCGTCATAGTTCTCTCTCTCTCTCTCTCTCTCTCTCTCTCTCTCTCTCTCTCTCTCTCTCTCTCTCTCTCTCTCTCTCTCTCTCTCTCTCTCTCTCTCTCTCTCTCACTCTTAATTTTTTCTCGAAATACCAAAGTTAGGCTCATAATATGAAATCAAAGCAAGCGGGACCTTAGGTAACCTAGTGACATTTTGCTAGCTAAAGAGACACGCTCACAAACCTACGCACGTACACAACGCGCAAACACACACGAACGGTCTTATTTATGTATATAACTTCGCTGCACGTTCATTCACTAAAACTAAACGACAGTTGCAGGCCTGCTGAACAATCGTTCATGTTTTAATAGTCGAGAATCTCTCGCTAGAGAAGAACTTTAAGAAATTCCGATGCGCTCAGTTCAATGGTCTCGACAGGCATTGACTTGTCTCGTGTCGCTAAGAATGTTAAGGATTCGGATTAACTGAACATTTTTGTTAGCTAACTACATAAGAACTGTTGGTAAGAAACCTGCTTTGTATTTTGCAATCATGAAATTATTTTAAAACAGTTTTTATGGTTTTTAAATCTTTCTTTTTCATTATTAAACTTCCCGACCGTGAATTAAACTTGTACTTTTTACAGCATCAGCTAACCTCAGTTTCGAGTTCCATAGAAAAAAGTTATTGTTTATAGACACTATATGGGATTGAAGTCTAAATCTTTTACTGAGAGGAGTAAAAATGAGCTAGCTACCATCTCCCTATCGTCGGCAGTGCGGCTCTGCGACAACGACAACATGCTCGCAACAACACCGACAACAACAAAATTGGTTGATGGAAGTCCGGAATGCTCCGGAAGACAAACCTTTCCTAAATGCTCTCCGAAGGACTGCAAAAAACGAGTGAGTTTCAACCTGGTCAGATCCGACAGTTTCAGCAATCTGAACGTTCCCAATGACTCACTACAGCACCAACAACGTCAACAAAATCAATTATCTTCGACTATCAACGATGATTGTTCTCGTTCAACTAATGGGTCAGCACAATCAGCCGAATGCCAATTCCGACTTGAAATCACAGCTCCAGACTCGAATTCCACTAGCAACAACACAAACAATATTGTAAATAGCCAGAACAACAACTACCTCACAGAAGACAGCTCAGGACATTCAAAAATTCAGTCAAAAACCTCAGTTATAAATCGCAGTCTTCTCAAGTTCAGTCTCAGCAACGACTCCAGCGTCATGTTCGAACAGTACAAGTACGACTCTGGTATTGGAAGTAGCGATTCGTCGCGAACGTCTTCTCTCGAGTTCGACAAAACGCCCGAAAATCAACTGCTGACAGTCAGACCGCCGATCCCAAGATCTTCCAAGTCGGATTCGGACATACCGGCTGCAATATCGTCAAGTAAGTGTCAAAATTCGGTTACTTCGTGTCGAAACGACAGCTATACAAGTGGTTATTCACCTGCAAAAGCTCACCGGCGGAAAGCCAGTCTGGGTACAAAAGATTTTGCCGTCGTCTTCCCAAACTTAGTTGCCGACAACATCGAACTGAGATGTAGGGTGGTGACGTAAAGAAAATAGGACAATCCTCGACCAACATTTTTAGACCTAGTTTCGAATCTTTCTTCAAATCGACGCCTTGCTATCATATATATGATTGTTTCAAATCTCTCTGGCTCTCTCACTTTAATTTTCTTTCAATTTTCCGTTCTTCTACTTTCCGTATTTTTCTTGTTAGTTTTTTTTATATATTTATCGATCTTGTTAAGATGTGCCGACGTCGTGCCTTGTCATTTTTTTCACGCAAACCTCACGCCCGTCATTGCCAGCTTATACAATCTCTAATCATCTGAATAGAGATGCATGTTTGATGGACCGAGAAATTGAGAAGTTTGCTTGCTGAGCTTGAATTGAAACAAAAATGTGTTTTTAATAATTATTTTTTTAATTTATAAAATTTTCGTTCAATTATTCCGTTGAGAGCTACTTGTGCTTTCTGCCAAGGCCGAATCTGTTGCAATAATATATTTTTATAACTACTCTCTATTAGACACTTTTGCAAATCTATTTTATACTTGAATCTAACTGTCGCTGAAATACTAATGTAAGCTGTACTAATTTTGTTAATGTCTTGTAACTTAATTGAATGGATAAATTGTAAATATTTTTTTTATTACGAATTGGATGAGTTATTTTTCAATGCTTAAAGAAGATAGTTTCCAGATTATTATGATCCGTTATTATTACTCACCAGTTCTACAAATTGTTCGTCTTCTTATTTATTAATTCTTTGGAAATTATTTTTGTATTTTTTGTTTTTTTTATTCTCAGTTTCTAATCATATTTTATATTTTACGAGCTCTTAAAAAACTATTAATAAAAACAATCACAAGATTTGTTTACAAACATTTTTGGTTTCAAAAAAGTAATTAAACTTTAACCTAGCATCAAGTTTAAGTATACTATCAAACTATCAACCTATCAAAGCGAGGAAGGTTTGCAAAAAAGATCTGGAACGCTTCTAAAAAATGGTTGGAGGAGGTGATTGTGAGATTTCATCCAGACAAATCACAAATGCCAAACCATGCTTTTATGGGGAGAAGTGAAGTAGCTTTACTTTCTAAATCAAGAAAATGAATTATGTCAGCTTGAAGAGGCAACCCAGGCAGAAGATCTGAGTAATGTTGTCATGGTGATCAAAAAATCTGTTGAATTGTTTTAGGGAGCTTCAATTTTTAATAAGAGAAAGTGAAATTTTCTACAAATGTTGTGAGTTTTGGTCTCTGTGTTAGAAAAAACAAAGAATGTTTGGAAAGAGTTTATAGGACGGCAACAAAGTTGGTGGAAGCAATTAAGTCCCTTTCTTTAGCTTTAAAATTCCATACAGTTGAAAAGAAATGACTAAAATATTTTAATAAATTGTATTCAAGGTCGTAACGGAATGAGATGACGTTTATAAGTTTTTTTTGCTTATTTTTTTCTAGATGACTCAAACTGACAAACTGTTACAACTGGAAGAGGCATGAGAAAGCATATTTTCTCTGGACGCTTTGTACAGTATTGGGCAGAAGCTGTTATGAAATCCACGCTTGAGGCATTAGAAGGCTCAAGGATGAATGACTCGGAAGTAAAGCTAATAAGATATAAAGCGCAGCGGCTTTTGAGTGAATTATTTTAAATTATTTTAAATGTAAGTTAGCTTCCTCGTTAGACGATTCGTCATGTTAAGTTAATCGTGACATGAGTCACGGGGGCTCAACGCATTTTGAAAGTAATGGGTGGTAGATGTAGTCGATGCTCCTGACTGAAGCGACGTCATAGCTAATGGATGGTTAACTAGGCCGAGCCACGGTGTCGCATCCTGACTGAAGCAGCCATTTAATGGGATGTTGTTAATCTCTGGGACCACTTAATTCTCTTCCTCCCACGCTCAAATGGCATCCCCTCAAATTGTTAACTTGAAAGTCTTCACCATCTCTCTCTTTTGCTTGCTGGAAAAGTTAATCTCCAGATAGCTCTGTGGTGTGTGTGTGTGTGTGTGCATGTGAGTCACACACACACACGTGCACAGAAACTAACAGACATCTTCATCTTCATACAGATGCATTTGTAAGTTACAGATGAGTAGAGATCGTATAAAGTGCAAGGATCTTTCAAACGATTGAATGAGTTTCTTTCGAATGTAATGTGTGCACACGTGCAATGTAGTGTGTGCAATTTACAATGTACACACGCACAGTCTGTGTGCGTGTATGTGGCTGCGTAACGTCCGTGAGAGAAAATAAGGAAGAGGAAGACAATTAAGAAAAAAGAAAAAAAAATCTACAGGCGGAGATACCGAGTGAAAGAAAGAAAAAACATTGAAAAAAAAGAAATACAAAGTAATGAAGAGAAAAAACTAAAAAAGTAAACTCAAATGGGAAACTAAACAGAAGAAGATAGAAGAGATGCAAGCAACTTCAAGTAAATTTTATTATTAAATACAACATTGACGGAATTTCAAATGCGAATATATTTCTCATCGAATATTCTACGTGCCTTGTCATGAAAAAAGAAGTTTCAGTTGAATGCAGGAAATTACATTCTTAGAATAATAGAAAATATAATTCTTTATGCATTCTATATTTTTCCTGAGTTCAATTTTTTTTTGTAGTTTTTAAATGTCTTGCCTGGCTTTTAAAATTAAAATAGTTTGGTGCGTTTTGTTTGCCGGAAAATAGAACCGATATCGTACGTGAACATTTGATTAAATTAATTATTTATCGCAGCAGTTTTTCATCCCAACAGAATTTTATCCAACTCAAGTTGTAACAAATTTTCACATTGTAAGATGAGGAACATATTTGTAGTCCAGTCGAGACAAAACCACGTAAACATTCACAACAACATGGTAAACCAGTTTTCTTCCAATCCAGGGTCGAGAAACGCAAATAGAAGGTTCACCTCATTTCAAACTTTTGTTTATAAAAGGGAAGCTGTGGCAGAAGCAGAACATGTGCTAGGAATGGCGGGAGACATAAGTCAAATAGAAGTTCCTTGTCAGTGTAGGTGTATGCGTGCGTTTGTGTGTTAGTGTACGTTTGTGAGTCTGTACCTATTTGAGATATCAATTATAAAATTTAAAACTTACAAAAATATTCAACTTAATGGGTACAGAAGAGATCAGAAAAAATATGTCTAGTCGGCTCAGCGCCAAGCCTGGGAGTTAGACAGGTCGGTTTGCCAACTTCATCTGCTCATTGAACAGAAGGCGAAAGAAGAGTTCAAACTAAATTAAAAGAGCTCAACATGCCAAGAATTGTGTTTTGCTGCCCTGCTCAGGGGATAAGCCGGTTTTTTTGTCCTATCTTTGGATCGGCTCTGGCTATCTACGTCAGTACTGACAATAAAACACTAAACCCGCTATTATACTAACTAATGACACGTAACACCTTGTTGTCTGAATCATCTTGGATGAAGCGCGTTCATGTTCATAACTAGAAGATTGAAAACCCCGTTCATTTCTAGTGAAGCTGTGCAACCGATCATTTACTAATGCCTTTCAAGTCATCCTACATTACCCCCCCCCCTTACTCAAGAAGCCAAACCTTGATAGCAGCGACATCATTTTATATCGACAAATATCAAATTTATCAGTAATCTAAAAGCTCCTTGAACGATTGATTCTTAACAGAATCACAAAGCGCCAGAGCGACAATAATATCTTCCCTATGAACCAACCAGTATACAGAATAGGTATATATATATATATATATATATAGGAGATGAACGAATATCGCTCTAGATGCAAAGATGGCCTCCAAAATGATTTAGAGTCTTCTGAATCTTGTGATGGATTGAAGGATCAGAAGATTCAGAAGGCTCACGTGATCTACAATATATTTTTATCTCCATTGTTTTTTCCACGTTCACTATTGATTTACCACAAAATGTCATTCTATTGCTGCGTTAGACGTTGTTTAAATACTTGGAAAAATAATTCTAATTGTCCTTTTCATCGGCAAGTATCAACGAACTTGATATCTTGAATTTATGAATAATTCTATGAACTATAGCATAATGCGAACTGAATAACTGAATACTACCGATAGCGCTAAATTTAGACAAGTAGATGAAGTAGATGTAATGAAAACAAATAGATGTACTGAAGACAAACGAATAAACGAATAATACAACTCATTCCAGGTTTAAAAAAAGACAATCTTTTGAATTTTTATAAATATGAAAATTTGTTAATAAATAAATAAATAAATAAATAAATAAATAATTGTTTTTTTTTCAATCAATTGTTTTAATCTAGTTATTATGATTGTCTATCGCGTGTAGTTATTGGATTTCTGAATCCTAAACATACCTACGTGCCTTTCGGACTGCTCATCTGATATACTTATTCTATATCTATCTATATATATAAAAACTAGCAGTGCCCGTAGCGGCTTCGCTCGCATGAAATTAGAGAGTTTGAACAGTGAATCCATAGTAGAGATCAATTGTTTAGGTCTCGGCTAGGCCCGTCGACAACTTAGCCCAGCCCGTTTTAAAAACCCGAACTCCTGGCCCGGCACAGCCCGTCTGAATTAGGCCCTATCCTTTTTTACAGGCCTAGAAGTTCTATATACTTGATGAAAAACTTCGGCCCGTCCCACCTTGACTTCAGGTTTAGCCCGGCCCGTGTGAACACCCTAAAAGCACTAAAATATTTATATACTTGGTGAAAAATCTCGGCCCGTCCCACCTTGATTTAAGGTTTGGCCTGGCCCGTGTGAAGACTCTAAAATAAAGGCTTGACCCGGCCGGTGATAAACTGGACTTAGCTACTTTTAACCGGCACAAAACTTCAAAATACTAATTTTTACATTTTTAGCACTTACAGTTTTTGAGTAGCAGTTATTTTGAAATCAAATAACCCTTATTTCCACCCCACATTTGAGGTCCTAGAAACCAAATTTTTAAAAAATGTTGAAACACTTATATCATTATTTTTTGAGTATATACTAAATACTAATTTTGACATCTGTAGCATTCACAGTTTTTGAGTAGCAGTTACTTTAAAAACCAAAGAAACCTTTTTTCCACCCCACATTTGAAGTCCTGGAAACCAAATTTTCAAAAAATGCTAAAACACGTATTTCATTATTTTTGGAGTAGAAGCTAAATACTAATTTTTACTCCTGTAGTATTCACAGTTTTTGAGTAGCAGCTACTTTAAAAACCAAATAACCCAATCTTCCAACCCACATTTGAGGTCCGGGAAACCAAATTTGTGAAAAATGGTGAAACACGTATATCTTTATTTTTAGAAAAGAAACTAAATAATAATTTTTACATCTGTGGTATTTACTGTTTTTGAGTAGCAGTCACTATAAAAGACAAATAGCCCTATTTTCCACCCCACATTTGAAGTCCTGGAAACCAAATTTTCAAAAAATGCTAAAACACGTATTTCATTATTTTTGGAGTAGAAACTAAATACTAATTTTTACTCCTGTAGCATTAACAGTTTTTGAGTAGAAGCTACTTTAAAAACCAAATAACCCAAAAAATGATAAAACACGTATATTTTTTTTTTTAGTAGATACTAAGTATTAATTTTTACATCTGTGGCAATTACAGTTGTTGAGTAGCAGTTACTTTAAAAAACAAAGAAACTTTTTTCCACCCCACATTTGAGGTCCTGAAAACCAAAATTTCAAAAAATGGTGAAACACATATATCCTTATTTTTAGAGTAGAAACTAAATACTAATTTTTACTTTTGTAGCATTAACAGTTTTTGAGTAGAAGCTACTTTAAAAACCAAATAACCCAATTTTCCAACCCACATTTGAGGTCCGGGAAACCAAATTTGTATAAAATGGTGAAACACGTATATCTTTATTTTTAGAAAAGAAACTAAATAATAATTTTTACATCTGTGGTATTTACTGTTTTTGAGTAGCAGTTACTATAAAAGACAATTAGCCTTATTTTCCACCCCACATTTGAAGTCCTGGAAACCAAATTTTCAAAAAATGCTAAAACACGTATTTCATTATTTTTGGAGTAGAAACTAAATACTAATTTTTACTCCTGTAGCATTAACAGTTTTTGAGTAGAAGCTACTTTAAAAACCAAATAACCCAATTTTCCAACCCACATTTGAGGTCCGGGAAACCGAATTTTCAAAAAATGGTGAAACACGTATCTTTTTATTTTTCAAAAAGAATCTATATACCAAATTTCAGAAAAAAATTTTAGAAAAATTTTTTAGAAAAAAGTTTGTTTTCCAGTTTTTTCCCCTCAGGAGCAAAATTTTCAAAAATCCTTTCTTAGCGGATGTTTACGCTATAAAAGTAATATAAGTTCCAAATTTCACGTTCCTAGGATGAGGCGTTTGAGCTCGGCGTTGATTATGAGTCAGTCATCTGTCAGTCAGGACATGTTCTTTTATATATATAGATGAATGTTTGTATATATGTATATATTCATGTCCTTTATGCATTGCTACACCATTCATCCGATCGTAATGAAATTTTCACACAACCTTGAGAGTCAAGGGGAATCAAATATAGAGAAAAAAATTTTGAAATCCGTCACAAAATGAGCGGAGCGGAGCGGGTGAGCGAGCGGGAACTATATATATCTAATGTTTGTCTCTTTCTCTCCCGTTTCCTTTCCCACCTGCTTTCCCACTCCTGTTCGCTTTCCCGTTTTCGGTCGTTTTCCCGCTGCCGGTCGCTTACCCGCTCCCGGTCGCTTTCCCGCTCCCGGTCGCTTTCCCGCTCCCGGTCGCTTTCCCGCTCCCGGTGGCTTTCCCGCTCCCGGTCGTTGTCCCGTTTCCGCTCACGTTTGCTCTCCCATTCCCGCTCACGCTTGCTTTTCCGTTCCCGCTCGCTGTCCGTTCCGGGTCGCTTTCCCGTTTCTATAATAGACAAACTAACCCACAAACATTCATATATATATAGTCTTAGCAAATCTATTTTACGTTTTATAGGCTAACAGAAGTTATGAAAGAATGGAAAAGAGAAAATGAGCGTGAACGGGAACGGGAGAGCAACCGTGACCGGGAATGGGAGAGCAAGCATGACCGGGAACGGGAGAGCAAGCGTGAGCGGGAAAGCGACCGGGAACGGGAAAGCGACCGGGAACGCGTAAAGCGACCGGGAACGCGTAAAGCGACCAGGAACGCGGAAAGCGACTGGAATCGGGAGAGCAAGCTTGGAAGGAAACGCGAGCAAGAGAGAAAATCGATAACAAAACTTCTGAGCGGGAAAGCGACCGGGAGCTGGAAAACGACCGAGAGCGGAAAAGCGACCGGGAACGCGACGAAAACGGGAAAGTGGAGAAGGAAACGGGAGCGAGAGAGTAAAACATTAGAAAAACCTCTAAAAACCCCGGGCAACGCCGGGTAACCCCGCTAGTATATATATAAAAGAACATGTCCTGACTGACTGACTGACTGACTGACTGATAATAAACGCCGAGCTCAAACGCCTCATCCTAGGAACGTGAAATTTGGAACTTATATTACTTTTATTGCGTAAGCATCCATTAAGAAAGGATTTTTGAAAATTTTGCTCATGAGGGGAAGAAACTGAAAAACAAACTCTTTTCTAAAACAATGTATATCTCGAAAACCAAAAATGAGGAGATTTTGAAATTCGGTATATGGATTCTTCTTGAAAAATAAAAAGATACGTGTTTCACCATTTTTTGAAAATTCGGTTTCTCGGACCTCAAATGTGGGTTGGAAAATTGGGTTATTTGGTTTTTAAAGTAGTTGCTACTCAAAAACTGTGAATGCTACAGGTGTAAAAATTAGTATTTAGTTTCTACTCCAAAAATAATGAAATACGTGTTTTAGGATTTTTTGAAAATTTGGTTTCCAGGACTTCAAATGTGGGGTGGAAAATAAGGTTATTTGTTTTTTAAAGTAACTGCTACTCAAAAACTGTAAATAGTAGTAAATAAATACCACAGATGTAAAAATTAGTATTTAGTTTCTATTCTAAAAATAAAGATATACGTGTTTCACCATTTTTTACAAATTTGGTTTCCAGGACCTTAAATGTGGGGTGGACAATAGGATTACTTGGTTTTTAAAGTAGCTGCTACTCAAAAACTGTGAATGCTACAAAAGTAAAAATTAGTATTTAGTTTCTACTCTAAAAATAATGATATACATGTTTCACCATTTTTTGAAAATTTGGTTTCCAGGACTTCAAATGTGGGGTGGAAAATAGGGTTATTTGGTCTTTAAAGTAACTGCTACTCAAAAACTGTAAATGCTACAAAAGTAAAAATTAGTATTTAGTTTCTACTCTAAAAATAAGGATATATGTGTTTCACCATTTTTTGAAATTTTGGTTTTCAGGACCTCAAATGTGGGGTGGAAATAAGGGTTAGTTGATTTCAAAATAACTGCTACTCAAAAACTGTAAGTGTTACAAATGTAACAATTAGTATTTTGAAGTTTTGTGCCGGTTAAAAGTAGCTAAGTCCAGTTTATCACCGGCCGAGCCAAACCGTTATTTTAGAGTCTTCATGCGGGCCAGGCCAAACCTTAAATCAAAGTGGGACGGGCCGAGGTTTTTCACCAAGTATATAGATATTTTAGTGATTTTAGGGTCTTCAGTTTGGCCGGGCCATACCTGAAGTCAATGTGGGACGGGCCGAAGTTTTTCATCAAGTGTATAGAACTTCTAGGCCTGTAAGAATGGGCCGGGCCTAGTTCAAACCGGCTGTGCCGGGCCAGGAGTTTAGGTTTTTAAAACGGGCTGGGCTAAGTTGTCGACGGGCCGAGCTGACACCTAAAAAATTGATCTCTACTATGGATGCACGGTTCAAACTCTCTAATTTCATGCGAGCGAAGCGTGGTCAATTCCATTCAACAGAAATAACCGTCCTCAGGGTTTTCTCGAAAGTCCTGCTCACAGCTGCCCACGGAAAACTTACAATTTAGGCCCTACTTGACATCGACCACTTCGTACCGAAAGAGGGATAAATTCTTCGGAGACTTGCGTTGAACTGGGTGTGGTCCTCTTTGGATGACAAGGTGTGTCAGGTCAAAGTTAAGAGTCTTTTACTTTTTCTATGTCACGTGGCCTCCCTCAGGGATTCGTTCTAAGATCAACCCTTTTTCTCTGTACATATCTGACCTCAATCACATTATAGCAAGTCACGGGTTATAAGCTCATTTTTACACAGATGATACTCAAGTTTACCGTCACAGCGATCCTAATCATGCTATTGAGCTCTCGTCTCATGTATTGACTTGCGTAGACGAAATTTATCGTTGGATCAAGTCGAATCTCCTTCAATGAAGTTCAAAAATGCAGAGGTCATATGGTTCATCAGCTGACGGCGTTGCCATTAGGGCCCAACTGCTCCAGTCTGATTTTAAAATAAATGAATTACGCCAGAGCCTTCAGCTCGTGATCTCGGAGTCTTCCTGTACTCTGATCTGACCATGAACACTCCCATCAGCCATGTCTCGCGTCTGAGTTTCATGATGCTGCGACAAATCAAGACCGTCCCAACATTCCTTCCAGTGTCTGGACTAAAGATATTTGCGACTTCTCTGGTCCTCTCAAGGTTCGACTAATGCAGTTCAGCTCTAGTCGGCCTACCCAAATCCTCAACTCAATGCCTTCAATTTGTCGTCAATGCAGCTGTCAAACTTGTGACGAGAGCGCACAAGTGCGATCATATTGTCTTATTCTTCACCAGCTCCACTGGCTGATGGTCAATAGTCGAATTGAGTTTAAAATGGCACTTATGACTTTCAAGTGTCTCAATAGGATGACTCCCACATATCTAGCATCGAGCATTCATCGAGTGCAGGAAATCCCGGCTCGAAAAAGACTGAGATCATCATCTAAACTCATCGTGCCAGTTGGGAAACTAAAGAGTGTCGAATATAGAAGGTTTTCGGCTGCTAATCAGAAATATGATTTCTTCTACCACAGTGGAATGTTTTAGAAGAAGGAAACTAAAAACTCATCTGTTCAGTTGCCTTGAAGCCCTTTAAGACTTACGCCACTGTAAATTCGTCAAAAATGAATTATTTAAGTATATATTTTTAAATTTAGCAGTTCAAGGATAATGGGATAGCAATTCATATCGCATTTACTTTTTCATCTCTTTCTTTCTCTTTCAAACGTTCATGAATCATCCGTCAAGGAGGAAAGAAACAAAAATTGAAAGCAGTTTATTTTTAATGAGGAAGTTCAAGTGCGGAAGCAGTCTAAAAAAAGTGAAAAAAAATAAAATATCGTTGGCAATATGTGTGTGCGTGTGCGTGCGTGAGTGGTGTTTGTGATGTGGGTATGTGCGTGTTGTGTGTGCATCTGATGGATGGGGTGAAGGGAATCCAGCTGTACCCTTCAAATCGGTTCAAATGGGAATATATATATAAAAAAAACTAATTTATTTTGTAGTATTTTAGCTTCGTTGTTTCCATGTTCGTATGCTCGTTCAGTTTGTAACCGAAAGTTACAGTTCATAGTTCTCTTTCGAGATAATTAAAGTAATCAATTATATAAATTAATAATAATTATTTAATCATACATTTGAGTTTCTTTTTTTACAAAAATATCTTAGCTCATCATGCACATACTTTACAAAAAAGGTTTTATTCATTCAGAAGTTTTAAAAAGTTTTCTTCTTCTACAAGGTTTCAATGCGGTTTCCTTTATTTAATTATTTATTTAATTGTGAGGATAGATTGGTGAAAGTCGGAAAAATCAACTTTAATACTTGATACTTCACATACTTCTAATTTATCACAGCATTTGCAATCTGCTTATATAATCGTACCATGGTGAAGATTAGTCACTACCTCATCCTCATCGCTCATTAAAGTTTTCTTAAGCAACCTATTATTATATTCGTTGTTGTCATCGTCACTTTTTCCATCAACATCGCTCAATCATCGTCATCACCACCACTATGACCACCACCATCACCACCACCAATACATCCTGGCTATCTTCATCATCATTTTCACTTCCATCTTCATCAACTCATCTCAGTTCACATCACTGTGAGTTAGCAGACAGTAAATCAGCACCATGTATTTAATTTGTGTCACGCCGAGCCCCTCTGCTGTTACTCTTCCCCTCTCCAATCATTGCTGAAATGTTACAAGTTTCATTACAAGCCACATTTTACGAGATAAGGTAGACGCTTAATTTCAAATGAATTGTTGACAATGTCATTAAACTAGATACTAGTGATACGCAAATACACAAACAAATCACTGTATGCAAGTAAACAAAAATATGAATTTTTTCGCAGCAGCTATAATATAAATAGTAATAATAAACAAAAATAGCTAACAAAAAGAAAGACCATTAATTAGTCTCATCCAGATGTTGATTAGATTAAAGAATACTACAGTTTTTAGTACTCTATGATTAGATAAACAACGACCATAAAGTACTAAAAACTATGCTATAGTACTCTATGCAACGACATAGAACGTTGAAGTCAATTAAATTGTATCAAAAAACTGTCTGTTAAAAGTTTAATCGTCAATTTTTTTTTAAGTTTTAAGGGTTGTGTTTGGGGTTGGTCACAGTGCTGCATTTGATACAATAAACAAAATAATCCTGCTTGAAAAGTTTCGACACCTGTATATTTCGCTAAAGTCTCATTCTTGCCACCTTGCCCGCGCTACTGCAGTCGGGATGCGGAAAGTTCGCCCCTGTCTTCAATTTGGTTCACAACCCACCATTATCACCACACATACCCACAGCAACAGTTGAATAAACATAACAATTATAATCAAAGTAGTTTAGAAGGACGTTTTGCCTGTATACAGCTTCATCAAATACCAAATTAACAAATATTATAAAAAATATTAGTATCTGTTCTTGGATAACGTCATTTTGAGTGTTATGGTCCATTGGAATTAACCAATATCGTATATCGTAATATCGTCGAAAATAATTAATATATTTACTTACATTAGAACTAAAAAAACCTTTTTGATTGTTTTCCTTTGTTTCTTAAACAGCTTAAATCTATGTCCTCTAGTGCTGAGGGTTCTGATTTGGGCACCATTCGAAAAACATTTCTTGTTTCAAATCTTCTTTTCTTGTTATTTTTCCATAATCAAATCATAATTTTTTTCTCTCTAAAGTTGTAAATCTGAATTTTCCTTACTTTTTTTCGTAAGGTAACTGACTGAATTTTTAATAAATGTTGTTGCCCCTCGTGTTGCCCTTCTTGTACTTTTTCCATAGCTTCTATGTTTTTCTTTAACATAGGACTAAAAATACAAATATTCTAGGAGTGTTTCACCAAAGTTTTTTTATAGCGTAATTAGTTTGTCCTGGTTTCGATCTATCGTTGTTTTTTAAATCTTTACTATGACTGGCTGCTAGTTCGCTTTGCTGAATTTGGACTGCACACTGTCTTGAAGGTTTGCCACTGTCGTGCACTATCACTTCTAACTCTCTTCCTCTTTCAGGCAGAGATGTTGCGAGTACTTATGGTGCGAGTACGAGTACGAGTACCATGGTATCGAGTACGCGTATGAGTACCATGGTATCGAGTACGCGTACGAGTACTTTAAAAATGTACTCGAGTTGTACACGAGTACGAGTATCAAGTACTACATCTCTGCTACTCAGTACTGAGTGGAAACCGAGTACGAGTACTAAGGCTTCGAGTCCGAGTACGAGTACTTAAAAAACGTACTCGAGTTGTACTCGAGTACGAGTACAAGTACTACACCTCTGCTTTCAGGTGCTTTCAGCACAATTTTTCCTATTTCATGTTGTTGAAACTTTGGATTTTATTATCGCCATGCGCCAATGAGATACCTATTTATTCATACTTTTATGTAAGCAGTGGGTGGGTGAAACTAATCTCATCTTATTATTTTACTCATACGTTTATGTAAGCAGTAGGTAGGTGAAACTAATCTCATAATATTCTTTTGCTTTTTATGTTTTCAATTGTCATAAAGTCAATAAATTGAATGAAAAATTATTTATTCAAGGAAATGTTTTTCAAATAGCTATCATGCTTTTTATGTTAGCGATCACGAAAACATGCTACTAAACAATAAAGTAAGCTATTTTTATTACCGTTGAATTAAATGCAAGGTTATCATTTATTTGCATATTATTTATAAATTATATATGATGTAGTAAATTAATTAATTAATTTATTTGTATATTGCTAGCAAATATGGGTAATATAAATAAATGCAATTAACTATTTATACATAAATAATTTATTTATTTATTTCATTTTATTTCAATGCTCGCCTTTTATTCGAGTTCTATTTATAGTCGACCGACATTTAAATAAGCTGCAAGTGGCTGCAACCAAAAATCATTTCAGGAAGAAGGACTTTTCATCTTATTAGTCACAAAAAAAAACAAAGTCTATTAAGTTACATATATGTTGATTACGTTCACACACACACACACACACACACACACACACACACACACACACACACACACACACACACACACACACACACACACACACACACACACACACACACACAAACACACAAACACACACACACACACACGCACACATTATCTTCCACACTTGAATTATCTTCCACCTTCTAAAAGAAACAGGTTCATTTACACACAAGACCGACTTTCAATCGCATTTCTGTTTTTTTCCATTTTCTCGTATTAGAAACTTTTTGCAGCGAATATATGGCAAGATTTTAACTTGAATATTTCAACAAATTAAACTACACATGCAAAGCTGTTTACAGACACCGTGAACTTCGATTATGGCATTTAGGTACTTATAAGCGCTTACCTGGCCAGCTGATGTGAAATCGCTGCAACGTATGCGATATAAATAAAAATAAGTTTTGAAGTTTTACTACACCGATGATGATGATGACGACGACGAGGTGATGATGATGACGATGATGATAGATTGCATAAAATTAAACAGATAGAAATTGAATCTTTCCAGCAACCGCAATGTGCCTTAATATGGAATTATATATAATCTAGTTCAATATTATTGGCTATCAAATTTCACGAGAATCGTATAAAAGCATCTGCAATAAAAAACAACATGCACACATTTATTTTTTTTCTGAATCACGATGAAGAAAGCACTTCATTGACCTCATCGAGCACGTCAGAAAGGTTCTGACCTTGTGGAAGGCATACGCCTTGTGGCGTGGGGTGCAATAGGCCTTTTCATAGTTATTAGATTACAGACCGGTTCTGACTTGGTATATTAACAACACAACACAACACAACATAACTCAACACAACACAACACAACACAACACAACACAACGCAACGCAACGCAACGCAACGCAACGCAACACAACACAACAACGCAACGTGACACTAGAGGCTTCCTTTCTTTAAATGCTTTTATTTATTAAATGCTTTTAATTAACTTCACTCGTTTCTCTGTTTGTTTGTTTGTTTGTTTGTTTGTTTGTTTGTCTGTGGTAATCAAATCTTAGAAACAAAATTTTACCCACTGTTCGACCACCTAGAGCTCTAAAACTTTCAGGAAAGCTTTGTTCTGGATGACAGTACATGAATTTATTGTTTCCGACATGAATTAGGCCTTAAATCAATTAAAATTAATCGAATCAAATTAATTCCTGCCATCTAGCGACTGTAATAAGTTTTTTATGTATAAGTCGCCAGAGATCCAAAATAATTAAACAGTACGGATGTTTATTTATAAGTCGCCAGAGCTGACTGCTGACCACTGCGGCTGCCGCATTATGCGAAATTGCTAACATACCTAATACCTACATAGGTACATACATACCGACATAGAAAATTATGTATGTAGATATAGCATTTCTCCATTTTTTTGCTCCAAGTCCCATTGCTTCTTCTACAATATGATCCCTTTTAATTTAATACTAGTGGGGTTACCAGGGGCTGCTCGGAATTTTCAAAGGTTTTTTATCGTTTTCTCTCTTGCTCCCGTTTCTCTCCCGCTTGCTCTCCCGCTTCTGGTCGCTTTCCCGTTCCCAGTCGCTTTCCCGTTCCAGGTCGCTTTCTCGTTCCCGCTCACGCTTGCTCTCCCGTTCCCGTTCCCGCACGCGCTCATTTTCTATTTTCCATTCTTTCCTAACTTCTTTTAGCCATTAAAACGTGAAATAGATCTGTTAAAAGTTGCTTGAAGCCTTCAAACGTTGTTACGTCAACTAAAGTTGAATTTTATTACGCAATTAATTTTGAGGGTCGTACATAGGCACTTTTGGCCTGGAAAGTTTTTTGGCCCCCTGAGCCGGGGGATCGGAGTAGGGCGTCCAAACCTTTTAACTTTCTTCTCCTGTGTGAGAACTACCTCCTTGCCAAATTTCATCAAGATCGCTCCAGCAGTTTAGATTTTTATAAAAAACAAACAGACTCACAAACATTCATCTATATATATAAAAGAACATCCTGACTGACTGACTGACTGACTGACTGATAATCAACGCCGAGCTCAAACGCCTCATCATAGGAACGTGAAATTTGGAAAATATATAACTTTTATTGCGTAAGCATCCACTAAAAAAGGATTTTTGAAAATTTTGCTCCTGAAGGGAAGAAACTGGAAAACAAACTTTTTTCTAAAACAATGTATATCTTGAAAACCAAAAACGAGGAGATTTTGAAATTTGGTATATGGATTCTTCTTGAAAAATAAAAAGATACGTGTTTCACCATTTTTTAAAAATTCGGTTTCCCGGACCTCAAATGTAGGTTGGAAAATTAGGTTATATGGTTTTTAAAGTAGCTGCTACTCGAAAACTGTAGATGCTACATGAGTAAAAATTAGTATTTGGTTTCTACTCCAGAATAATAATATACGTGTTTTACCATTTTTTGAAAATTTGGTTTCCAGGACTTCAAATACGGAGTGGAAAATAGGGTTACTAGGTTTTAAATAACTGCTTCTCAAAAACTGTAAATGCTACAAAAGTAAAATTAGTATTTAGTTTCTCCTCTAAAAATCATGATATACGTGTTTCACCATTTTTTGAAAATTTGGTTTCCAGGACCTCAAATGTGAAGGGGGAAAAGGGTTATTTGATTTTAAAATAACTGCTACTCAAAAACTGTAAGTGCTACAAATGTGAAAATTGGTATTTTGAGGTTTTGTGCCGGTTAAAAGTAGATTAGTTCAGTTTATCACCGGACGGACGGGCCAAGCCGTTATTTTAGGGTCTTCATACGGCCCTGCCCAAACCTTAAATCAAGGTGGGACGGGCCGAGATTTTTAACCAAGTATACAGAGATTTTAGTGATTTTAGGGTGTTCAGACGGGCCGGGCTAAACCTGAAGTCAAGGTGGGACTGGCCGAAGTTTTTCATCAAGTATATAGAACTTCTCGGCCTGTAAAAACGGGCCGGGCCCATATTAGACGGGCCGTGCCGGGCCAGGAATTTCGGTTTTTGAAACGGGCTGGGCCAAGTTGTCGACGGGCCGAGCCGAGACCTAAAAAAATGATCCGTGCAGTACTCTACTGTGTATGCACGGTTCAAATTCTCTAATTTCATGCGAGCGAAGCCGCTACGGGCACTGCTAGTTTTTGTATATAGAGATAAAGACAAAGTTCCAGTATTATTATAGCTAAGTGATCAATACTCAAGCCTTTACTTTGCAATGCAATTTGAGTGCAATTTATTTTTCTTAGTACTTCATTCCAAGAGAAGAAGTAACAAAGAAAGGTTAAATTACATACCTCTGTTTATTACAAAATTCCTAAATTGCTGCCACAACCTCATCAAAATGAGCACCCCAACCTAGACATGTATATTGGTTTTTTAGAATTTTAGCCGTCATTTCATTTTATGGAGTTTGTGTAAGCTTTTTTTAATTGCAGCCGGGTGTCACCCCAAAAACGGGTGACACCAGGGGTGGACCGCCCCCGCAGCCCCACCCTAGTTACGCCACTGGGATAAGGGCCTCTAAATCCTATTTAAATCATCAAAGACTTGTGCTTTTCAAAATACCAGGTTTTATAGTATAAGTTAATCAGTTATTCAGACAAAAACTTTGAGACACAAACTAATTTCATGTCATTATACGATACGATATGGAAAAGTTGTTGATGAATAAAAATTGTAATGTAGTGAGACTTTTTATAGCTTCTTCGTTTTACCGAAAGATGTCAGACAATTTAAATATTAAGGCAACTACAAGTAAGTACTAATTAAATAATTCAAACTGAACTGTACAATATTTTTGAAGAAAATATGACTTTTTTGGAATAGAATATAGTCAGATAGTGGAACCCAAGATGGAGAATCTTGGTCTTGTAAATGAAGAAGGTCAGAGAATAAGTGAGACATAGTCGTGAAAACAACAATAGGAAAACATGAGAAAAACACAGTAACACAATTCTGTCATTTCTGTCAAAAATAAAAGATTTATAATAAAAACTTTGTTTTATGGGCTGTTTTTTAAAAACGTAGAGAACACATTTTAAAGAATTTATTGAAAAACCAATTTTTTAAACTAATTTTGACGAAAAGTTTTAATTAACAAATAAACAAAATTATGTTTTCAAGAAGATGCTCGATTTTTGTTTCCACTTAGACTGGTGTTCCGGTATTTCAGGAAAAAATGATTAAAATGTCAAAATTTGGGAGGTGGAAGGGGATTAATTATTCGGCTAAAATGTTTTTGTTAAAGCTAAAAGTTGCTGAAATAAATATTAGATCTAGAATTGAACAAACTCAATCTAAAATTGTCTTACCTTAATTTGTGTTTTTACAAACTTTTATTTAGGTTACAATCTCTGTTTGTGTGTGTGACTTTCTCTGTACGCAGATCTTGCAAGTAAAATTTAACCAGCTTTTTGACTAGCTAGGAAGCTGAAACTTTTAGCATAGCTTTATATTGGATGACAATACATGATTCAATTACTACGCCACTACAGTTACTGTGTTGTCTTGACCTATTTGTTAAACTTGTGTTAATATTGGTGTAAGCAGCCTTACCATATTTATTTCTCAAATCCCTGCACAGACCGATTTTTTAAGCCTGACCCGTTATATAGATACAAAATCCTAAGCCCGGTCTTGTTCATTTTCATTACGACAAATACCTATGGCTCAGTTAATTAGCCTTGACCCATGCTGATTTTGAGTTGGCCCGATCTTTATGATAACCCTAATATAAAGTCTCGCGCCGAACAGGCAGGGCTCCAGTTTGGTATCAACTCTGATCAATGTTTTGTGAGTATATTTTTTTTAAGTTACACTGATGAAATAGAAATATACATTGTGAAAAAATGTTGTCTTTACAAATATTTTAATGTTTTTAAATGAAAATCAATAAACTGAAATTATACAATCCATACTACTAACCATACTACCATAACGCAAGGCGCTGCCCCAGGTTCCCAAAATCATGCATCCAGTTTTGATAGCTACTTAAAAAATTACAAACTTTAAACACTATTCTCCCAAAAGAGCTGATGACCGGGAGGAAGTATTTGCAGCTACTTTTCAAAAACTTCAAAATCTTCTCCAAGAACTTTGAAGCTATTTTTTTCTAAAAATAAATTTTTTTCGCTAAATCCTTAGGAGGGGCAATTGCCTCCTGCCTCCCCCCGCCCCTGCTTTCCATTATACTAACGAGGAATATTGTTGCAAAAGTGTTATTTTGTGTTGCAAGTTGCATAAGCTGTTGCCACATTGCACTGTTACATGACATAACATAACGTTTATTTAAAGTGAATCAGAACAATTAATTGTGTGTGAGATCCACATCATACATTTAGAAACCATATTAAGATAATTTAATTTTTTAAATTCGTCAAGAGTTGCAGCAGGCTTGTTATATTGTAACGACTTCAATTTCCAATCTTTTCCATCCATTCATCACCCTTTCATTGAGCCCCCCCCCCTTTTTTGAGCATCAGAAAACAAATTTGAAGCTGGACGTCGCTATTGTTCTTACTGGTTTTTGAAGGAACTTCCTTATCTGCTATCATTAATTTCACCAACTTTCTGATATCGTAGCGAGCTGAAATTTTGCACACAGTCCTAAGTCGGAAGACAACAGCTTCTATTAAAATTTGAGCTCTATTTGATTTAATTATTATCTATTTGATTTATAATATTATTTTTCCTGTTAACGATCTTTGTTGTTTATTATTATAAGTAGGGCGATAGTCGAGAGAATGCAATTAATAAACGGTCGAACAAGTCAAGTCAATCCGATATGTGTTTGATGGAGATGAATCGAATATCACACGTATTAGTGCATTAGAAATGCTGTCGTAGTGTTAACAAAAATTAGATTGAATAAGTCAAAAATAAAAAAGTATAAATTTTCAAGAAATTCTGCAACACGAAAATTTATCTTGAACAACCTAGTATTCTTGAATTCAATCTTTGATACTTCTGTTTCACTGGACCAAATTCCTCTCTCTTTTGGGTATGATGGGAGGGTCTATCAGCTAAGTTCTTTATTCACAGAAATCCTGGATACAAAATAATGACTCATTTCATTGCTTATGCTCCAGAAAAAATTGTCTATCGACGACTCAGATTACACAGAAACAATTGTCATTAACGTTGCAAATGAACTGGTGAATCCAGTTATGCTTGTCTATTTTAGAAGTGGTTGTAAAAAAATTTGAATACATTTTAGCAATCTGTAAAATCTGCTTATAATGTGAGAAGGAAAGGGTGGACAACCAAAATAAATACTTAAAATAGCGAAATGGGAGGAAGTGGGTGGGTTGCAAAAAATTGCAATCTAAATCCCAGTCGCCTAATTTAACATTCTGTTTTTGACAAAACTTCTTTGAAACGAGTGCCAAAAAGTTGAAAGTAAAATAAATAGAAAAAATTTCTAAAAAAGAAGCAACTTCTTGAAAAAGGTTTTGTATTGTCAATAACCTGCCAAAAAGTAGAAAATAACTTCTGATCACACCCTTGACAGGAAAGTTGCTTCAGGATTGTTTTTAAAAATGACAGAAAAAATACATTTCCTCCATCATATATCACACATCTACACGTACCACAAAAAATTCTTGAAACAACTTTCCTGTCAATATAAATGGTGTGATCAGAAGTTATTTTCTACTTTTTGGCAGGTTATTGACAATATAAAACCTTTTTCAAGAAGTTGCTTCTTTTTTTAAGAAATTTTTTCTATTTATTTTAATAAACTTTAAAAAAGCTAATTGCTTTAAATGCTGTTTTTCATCCATTGAGAGTTGCAGTTCTATCCACTGGTAGTTAAAGTAATTTGGAATCTCTAATTTTAATATAGGACGTCACACGACTTCGTTTTATCTTTTAAGCCCCCTTCGTACGTCTGCACAAAAATCAAACCCACTCAAATATGAAGTAAAATCTGCACCCCTTCCATTGTAGGAACTCATATATGCACATATGAAATTCGACATCATTATGTACGTATAACTGCGCAGTATCGTGCAATTAGTATTCAGGATATATGTACCTATATGATTTCAAGAGACATCAGCTGTTAGATTTCTAAGTTAACGACTTCTGATTATTAATGAAGTCGGCATTCTTCTTTACACACCCATCTTCAACAGTTTCTTCACTCCAATCCACAAATGATCACACAAACCCACGAGTCAATAAATCATAAAACAAAACAATATTACACGATATATATTATATATATAAAAAAACACATTCACAAGTAAAACCATCCCGATTCAGCTTAACTCAAATGCGTTTTGAAGAAAATTAAAATACATACATATATCTATATTTTAATAAATAAAAACAAAGAACTTATGAACTAGTAGCATTGGTAGTAGTTGTGCAAATTGACGTATGTAACTCTTGTGGCATCATTCACACGTCTGCTATGTTGAGAAAGAAATTAAATCGAAAAAAAAACAAACGAAGAAACAAAACATAATCGAAATCGCGTCCAAACAACAAAACGCTGAACTAACCAAACGAAACAAGTCAACAATTCATTTGGGATATTTTTAATTAAACTATTCAATTTAATAGATTTAATTAAGACAAAAGTTGTACAATTACACCGTTGCTGTATAAATTACGTCCTATTTACACTTCCCAGAGCAAGAAAGCACAGCAAGAAAATAAAAGCCGTAAAGAAATACAATTAACGTCAAATAAAGAGTAAACTATAACATTTTCACAGCAATTCATTATCAAAAAATTTCGTTTCACAATAATAATTAATTAAAACAATAGTGACTGTTTACTTCGCGTCTCATCCGCTAGTAATTACACAATGCTGTTCTGAAATGCCAACGTAAAAAGAAGCCTCTAACTTTATTATCGTGTTTGTATCGATTAAAAAAAAACATCGTTAACTTAAAAACAAAACAAAAAAACTCAACGATAAACAAAAGTTTAATAGCGAATAATAACCTGCAAAAACGCTTTGCATATCGGACATCTTCACCGAATTCTTTGACACTCCTCAGTCGCATTCGACATAAACGACCGAGCGTCAAAAATGACACTCAACCGTTCTATGGACGGATAAAAAAATCTGTTAATTAATTTATTCAATCATCATCATTGTAAATATTACTAACAATCGTGTGTCACTTTCTTACCACGTTTGACTCCACGTCTTCGAATAGAAACGTGTACGAGAAGCGACAGGAGCCTTTTTTTGGCAAGATGGAAAATTTAGAAAACTATAACAAACGGATTTCATAAATCCAACAACCATATTGAAAGGAAAAAAAAGAGAGAAAAAAATCCCCACCAGAATATAAGTATGTCTATGTACAATTTATAGATAATGTCTTCACTAGCAATGAATATGTAACAAAAATTTCGTGAATCCACTACGTACAATTAAAATTTTATGGTACAGAACGAGCCAACAAACGCATTCCATAGTGGCTCGTACGCAGGTGATGAACAGTGGTACGTCTCCTCGATCAGTTTGGTGATGAACCGAACAAACAGAATATTTGAAAAGAAGGAGAAAACACACAAGCAACAATTAAAATAAGACAAGAAGAAACATCTGTGAAAACTTGCAAGGCTGGTTCAACCACTGCACCTGGTAATCTTACATACACAAAACCACACCAAGAAGAAAAGAAGAGACTCACAGAACAATTTTTTTAATCACCTTATAATCTAATTTTTATGATGTCTATGGCTATCTTATCTATGCTTAATAGCTGTAACCATTTTATTCTAAAAAGAAACATTTATCAATGCAGGACGAAACCGTATTGCATCAAAACGTGTCAAATAATATCGTTTTTAAATTAATATCGCCACAAATATGAACTTTAAAATATGCTGAAGAATGGAGCAGCTCTCCAATTAATTTTATGAATGACAGTGAAAGTGAGAAAAACAGTTCAGAGAGATAATGAAAAAAAAAGAAAGAAAGAAGAAATGAAGTTAAGAAGAAAAATTATAAGACCACTTGATCTCTGCAACACTGATGACTGACCAACAATCATTCATCTTTCTGTGATGAAGGGTTGATGAAAACTTACATGTAAACACACAGACAAATGCATGCAGCTCAATTTACAGCTAAAACGTAAATGTGTACAAAACAAACTTTTTACTAGTGAACAAAGAACATACAATGCATTAAAGAACATACAAAGAACTTAAACTGAGATCGTTTGTTGAAACTCAATCTGAAAATTCCAAACGACTACATCGTCTGTCTCGCTTTTTTAAACTACTGAATCAAGGAAACACACACTGGTTTACAAAAATATAAACAAGTAATTAAAATCATGACAGATATTGATCGAGTTTTCTTGAAATCAATTTATTGACAAATTAACTGAATTAGTATTTATTGAAATAAACAATTAATGCATACATTTTAAAAATAAAACCAGTTCCAGTACAATCATTAAAATCAAAAGTACGGATCACCAATCGCCAACTCCGCCAAAATGATCTGTCTTTATTTAAAATTGAATAAAAACTAAACGTGAACTGAATCTGAAGAAAAAGTCCTCAAGTAAATAAAAACAATTGCAGCAAGCGAGCACACTCGCAACTAATTTGAAATTTCTATAAATTACCGAAAAGAAATGACAAATAAGCAAACGCAACTTCCATACCTCAAAAAAAAAGAAAAAGAAGCAAAACTGACGGAGATGACGAAGCAGAAAACGAGGATTTAAAAAAAAAATTTACAGTTGAAAAAAAAGAAAGAAAGAAAATGTACATGAAAAAGTTGAGCCACAGATACAAAACAAGAAGAATTTTGCTCGCTCGCTCTTTGCAGTTCTTCAATATTTCTCCTTTTTCCATCTCAGGCAGTCTGTAATTTAAATATGAACATGAAAATCACATCAAGAATTTTTTTGTAGTGAAATAATAATAAAGAAAATTTTTTTAAAGTTAAATATTTTATAATTTCTATTATATATATACACCTTCTTATATACAAAACAAAGTCATGTTAGTTACAACTAACATTTATAACTGTAGAACGGTTGGACTGATTTTTATGATCTTTAATTTATTGGATTTGTCTCAGACCCGAATAGCAGAATAAATATTAAAATATCGGAAAAATAAAAAAAAAGGTATGAAGGAAAAGTGTTGACTAAGCTACACAATGCTAAGAATGCACACCAGCACAGGCACATATAGGAAAGTGCTGACCAAGCTGAACAATGTCAAAATTTTGTTTAATTCTTTGTGCGTTTTTAAATAAGTTCTGCCCTTGATTTTGTATTAAAATGTAAAAGTATTATTATATATATTAAACAAAATTGTACGAAAATTTATTTTCTCATGTCAAATATATGTTGAGTTGGCTCACTGAGCTAATTTCAGGAACATTAGGTATGCTATATATAACTTCAGGAACATTAGATATACTATATATAACTTCCTGAACATTAGGTATACTACATACATGGGATTGACCGATTTCAATGACATTTTTCTTTTTTGTTTGGCATAGAAAAGCTTCCTTGCAATTAGAAATGTAAGAAAATCACAATATAAATCAGTATTCAATGGATTGATTTGATGACAGAAACAAAAATGAACGTGTCTTTTTCAAACGGTAACTTGTCTACGAAGATGTTCACAGGAGTATATTCATTTATAAGAAGCAATCATCACCAAAGGAAATGCAGCTAATGTTGGTCAATTGACTATTCCAACAACAAAGTACATGGGCAGTCCGCATCATATGCACGAATATGCAATGCCATATGTTTGTCAGTACAGTCGTCCAGATCTATTCATCACCTTTACGGGCAATCCGAAATAGATATAAATTGTTCAACTGCTGCTCCCCAGACAAACATCAAGTGATTGGCACGACATCAACACACGTCTCTTCAAACAAGAAAATCAGTCGCTGATGAAGTAAATTGTTAAAGATCGCGTCTTTGGGGATACTCAATGCTGGGTGTATTCAATTGAATTGCAAAAAATGAGTCTTGCCACATGCATACATTCTTATTTGGTTACTCAAAAGAATTAGACTAGACCAAATAGATGACATCCGACGTGCCGACATTCCCGATCCAGACCTGCATGATGTTGTAGTACCGAACATGATTCACGGACCACGGTACGAAAAAATTTCAGGGCGAAAACTATATCACTGGCATCGATGGTTATCAACTGTATCGGTGTCAATCCCCCAATGATAACAAAAGAAAACAATATTTTGGTTGACAAAACTTGGATTTTTCCATATTTGCCACTTCTTTCCAAATCATACAAGGCACATTGCAAAGTAGAGTATTGCAATTCAGTGAAGTCCACCAGTTCGGTCATATATCAAGTCCTACCAGTCAATCTGTGCAAGAGTCTCAAACACATAAAAACTTTAGTTAAACAAATTTGATAACTTCAAACTATTAAGTTGATATAAAATGTAAAGTTGAAGTTAGCTAGTATAATTAACATGAATTATTCCTGCCAAATAAATACATAGAAGCTATGAACAACAAGATTCAACAAAATCTTACAAAATATAACTTTGATGAAAAAGTAAAAATTTGCTTTCAGGTTGATTTATGGTTGAAGCTCAATTTTTAAAAACGTTTAATAAACTAAAATCATAAGCATTGTCAGCTGAAAGTCAAATCTAAGATTTACTTCATTTTTGCTAACTCTCTATTGTTAATCTTTAAAGAAACATATTGATCCCAATCTACCAGCCCTGACCACAAATAAGACTAATAAAAAATATCCAATATCATAAATTCAAAATAGTTTAATTATTTCCTTCAAATTATGAAAAAAAGATAAATAAATAAATAAAACTCACAAAGCCAACTTCTGCAGTGAGAATATCATTTCGAGCAAACGTGGCCGAACTGCCAAAGTATTCGAGCCCAGCTGATCCAACGACATCTGATGTCCAGTTAGGAGGAGAAAGAAGAAGGCCAGACGTCTTACTGCCACCACCTCCCCCACCACTGCTGCCATCATCGTCGGTCGAAAGCCTGGGCGATCCGTCAGAATCTGAGGTCATGCCCGGAGAGAAGTTGAGGCTGTGCTGCTGTGGCGTCAAACCGTATTGGCTGGAACCGACCTCCGTGCTCGGGTTAGAATCGATAAGGCCGGGAGTGACCGAAAAGGGGGCACTTGCTGAAACAGCAGCGGCACGATTGCAGCTATTTTCGTTTTGGCCGGAGTTACTGGGGGCGGGTTGATGAAGGATTCTCGTCTTTAGCGTGTTACTGGATTGCTTGAAATTCTCAACAGCCGATGATACAGTCGACGAATCATCACATTTTAAAGAATTCTTGTTGAGATAAATCTCGTCATCTTTTAAATGTTGATGAGAAATGTTTGAAAATTTCTTTTTTGCCTGATCAACCAGATCTTCTTCAATTCGTCGTAGTGCCACTTTCGGTGACTGACAGGTCGGCCTCAAAAAAGGCAAGATGCGATCTTTATATTCAGACTGAGAATCACTCTGATGCACCACATCTTGACTATCAGTTCCAAAAATGTTGGTTTTAGGCTGGTTATTGCCAGCAATGTCAGGTAAATTAATCATATCCCTGCTCTCTTCAGACTGGGTTGAAAGAAGAGTTCTCTTACGAGATTTTTCTGTGTTAAAGGATATCGTAGCGACTTTATCAGCTGGCAACGAGTTAGTGGTTTGGTGGTCGTTTGTTGCAGATTGATGGGATGGGATGTCTGTTGCAGATTGATTGGATGGGATGTCTGACATTTCTGATAAAATGTCCCGATGCTGCTGACTTATTCTGGCAGTTTCTTCATGACTACAGTCACTGGAAATTGGCTTATCAAGGCTGTTAGAAGGATCACTGACAGGAATATCCAGGGAGCTCAAGTCTTCGGATAAGTCGACGTTGAAGTCAAGCAAGTTGTCCAGGTCATCCAGGCAATCAGAAAATGCCAGTTCCTCATTAGAGCATATGAATCTTTCTAAACAGTCAGCATCTATAAACTTGTCCTGATTCTCCATCTCTTCCGGCTGTATCCGTGACTCTGACAGAGATTTTGCAGGCGGGGACAAGTGATTATCCATTATGTTCCTAGCGGGGTTTATGCCGAAAGAGGAAAGATAATTATTATTCTCTATAATGCTGCTTTTGAACTCACATTCTGTCCTCTGGTTTGGCATAGCTTCAGAGTAAAAGTGAGGATTGAAGTCAAAGCGAGAGTTTCCGGCATGATAGCTATTGAAATCCCCATACAATCTGTCAACATCAATTTCATGTTTGGATACATGATGTTGATAAAAATTCTGCATCATACGAAAATTGTGAAATTCAGGAGTCATGTTCCTGTTTTGAAAGTGGGACATGTTACTGAATGACTCATGATAATTGTTATAAGAGAAGTTGTTAGGAGCAGAAAAATAAGGCTGAGATGAGAGAGGAATTTCATTTTGTAATTTCCTCCTCTTGGACTGCCTGCTCTTTGTGGTTTGAGGGAGAGGGTAGCTTGTCGCAGGTGGTATGTCTGTTAATTGATGTGCGCTGCTACTTTTTAAACACGTGGTACGATCGTACGTTCCACAAAATTCTGCAGAAGGATTGACTTGCATACAATTCATAAGTTTCTGATTGGGACTCTCCTCAAAAAAGTTTGACACAGCTGAGGGGTAAGGCACACTAGATGTTGCTTGATCTCCCCAGGTAGCGAATTTAGTTTCCTCTTTACTGTGCTGTAGTCTCATCTTTTTGGTTTCTTTAGCAGAAAAAGTCGCATCAGTCACCTTCCTATCATCTGATGACAATAAAGTCATTCCAATGGAATTGGTTGGACTTCTGATGGCTGGAGGCTGTGAGCTGGCACTGCCAGTGTTATTAATTTTTTCAACTACTGGGCTGGGTGAATCAAAACTAAGCACCTCGCAGCCATCGAGTTTTAATGATAAAACTCCCAAATTTGCCAAAAAATCACCGCTACCGACGATCTGGTTTTTTAACCTGTCAACAATATTTTTCTCAACCATGAAAGAAACATGGAATGGCTGACTGCTTCTATTTGCCCTGTTCATTATTCCGATACCTTTGTATTAAAAGTAACTCCATTAATACTAGAAAATTAAATTTAAACTTCGCAGAGTTAATTAAATTATTGCCATTAGAATCATTAGGTTAGAATCGTTAGATTAGTTTTAGTTTAGTTGGCAGATTAGCAATGTAGCAGAAGGAAACACAAGTGGCGAATATGGATGCCACAGTCAAATTTGCATTCCGATTCATAAAATAATATTTTAAAAAAAGTAAACAACAAACCCTACATTTATCTAACATTAGATTACGACTCTCATCTTTTAAAACACCATAAAAGCGACAAGTTGGTAAACTAAAACAAAAACAAACTCCATTTTAAAGAGATGGTTACATTGACAAGCATATATTAATGTGTTTGTTTTTTATATAAAAAATGTGTTCAAACATTTATTTTGTAAAATATATAACTATTTACGTTTAAATATATATAGGTACGTTTACGCGTTGTCAAGTTGACTAATATGCTCACAGATATCTATGAATATACTAAATAAATAAGAATTTTATACAAAATAAGATTAAAATTAAATCTTTGAACGTTTATTTTATTTAAAACTAAGATCAAAGCTTTTTGAGTGGCCTGGGATAATCAGATGGTCATCGCCGGCATCCTATTTTTTCGTTATAACTATTACCAAGGCAGTGGGCGCCGTTAGCCGGGGCAATAAGCGGTAAGATTGCTACTGAGCCGGCGGTTTTGCGAAAACAATTGATTCATCGATCAATTGATAAAGATGTACATATTTTCTAAAGGGTTAGGGTTAAGGTTCAATTTTAGGTAGACTGCCGGCTCAGTAGCAATTTTACCGATTATTTCCAGGTCGCTGCTATTGCCCCGGCGGTTCGACGTGATTACAATCGGTAAAATTGCTACTAACCCTAACTTTAACCCTAACCATATCCCTAGCTCTATCCCTAACCCTAACCCGAACCCTATCCCTACCCCTAAACCCTATCCTAGGTAGTAGCATAAAAATTTCAAAATTATTTTTTTTAAATTTCATTAATATTTTTATATAAAGGTACATATTTTGAGTTTGAATATACCATATAGTGTAAAAAAAATAAAATTAATAAAGATATAGCGAATCAAAGATCGCGTACCGCGTGGCAATAGCATTAACGTATTTCCACGGCTAACCGCCGGGGCAATAGCAGCGACATATTTTTTTCTCCGTTCCGCATGCATTTTGATTGTCAGGAAGAATGTCTGAACATCATCACGACTGCGGTGGACATTGCTCTCACGCGCATGGTGGAGGACCATCTACGGCTGACCGTGGTGCTGAGTTCAGTTTGTATAAGAAAATCAACATTGACCGAGTCGAGTGCCTGAATGAGGCCAGAGAGGGGTCAGGCAAATGTGTTTTCAAAGCATGGGAAAATAGACTGGATAGAACGGAAGTAAGCCTTATTTCGAGTTAGTTAATAACTGTATCATGCTTTTTTAAACAGACTAGATTTTATATTTATAACATCTTAGAAAGTAAAAATAGAGGAAGATAAAGAAATAAGTATTAACCTATTAACCATAATTCTTATTTTTCTTAGTTTGTGGAAAGTGATGCTGATCAGGAATTGCTCTTTAAGATTCCGTAAGTTAGATTATGTTGTATATAGCTTGTCAGTATTTTCATGGTATGGGATGCATAATTAGCTGGTTGCCATAAACATAATATAAATCAACCATACAGCTAACAACTATAATACTTAGTTGACAAGTTTTACAACTATTTTCTAACCATCCTCAAGTACTTTTTTCAGTTAGAGAAGTTGTAAAGCTTGTCAACTCAGAATTATAGTTGTTAACTGTAGTGTTGATTTGCAGCAGCCAACTAATTATTCCAATTATCCCAAATTAATTATACAGAGTTTTCTACTTTTTATAGTTTCACAGGCAATGTGAAATTGAAAGGTGTGATTGTGATTGGAGGTGAAGAGACATATCATCCCAAATCGATGAAGCTGTAAGTTTCATCTTCGTTTAATTTACAAATTTATAGTGATTTCATTCAGTAGTAAGCCAATGATAAAAAACATAAGAAATAAGTAAAGATAACCTAATGTCCAGTGTTTTGAATGCAAATGTTTCTAAAGATTCGTTGACTTTGATTTGTATCAAATTAAATAGGTTCAAGAACAGGACACTGCTGTCACTAGACAATGCGAATGATTTGGAGCCAGATGAAAAAATTGATCTGCACCACGACATTGATGGTACCGTCGATTATTCAGTAAAGTAAGTTGCTTCTGTTTTTTTTTATATTTAGAATTAGGCTCTTGTTTGAAAATATATGTGGATAGAATGGTTATTCTTAATAATTATGATAAAGATTGCTTTGACATTTTTTAAGTTTTAATTAGAGATCTGTTATCTTCATGTCAGGTTTCTTTATATATCAGTTATTTTGTCTTACAGCATAGCCAAGTTCAACTCAGTCAATGAACTGGCTATATTCTTTCCCACAAATTTTGGTGCTGAAACAACAAAAGTGTACTACATTGGGCTGAAGGGAGATTTCCAAGAGGTTTGTAAAATATATATAAAGAGTATAATAGAATTTGTGTTTTATTTCCATACTGTTTAAAATTATCCCCACTTTTGTTTCAAATTATTTACCATTTTATTTCAAATTATTTACCATTTTATTTCAAACTATTTCCAATTTTATTTAAAATTATTTCTGATTTTATTTCGAATTATTTTCAATTTTATTTGCAATTTTTCACCTTTCAGGTGCGTCGTAAGGAAGCTCCCATAGTAACATACGAAGCGAGAGCCAATCCAGCGGACCATAAAACCAAAGCATTTGATGTGCCTTGGGTTATTCATTAGCGAAACATAATGTTCATCACACCACACCATTCAACTGTGCTTACTTATCCTGCTTTGTACACCTTTAAGTTCTGAATACTTGAATCTTGTTTTTTGCTCACTTGCATTGATCATTTTTGAGTTCCATTTTCTGATCAATGCATATTTGTTTGTTTGTTCATGTTCAGTCAGCGTAGACATGAGTGCTTTGATTTGAAGTTTCATTACATAATAATTCAGTTTTAGGTGAATATTAAAAATAATTGTCTTCAAAATTAGTTTTAATTTGTACTTTATGTGCTGATATCTTGTAGTTACAAAGTAATTCAATCATCAGTTGATAAGGATGAAAAGGTAAGTATTTAAAGAAAAGATTAGATAAAAAGGAGAGAGGACCATGTATTTATAGAGGAAGAAGGAAGAAGCAAATAATTGTTGGAAGGAAAATTACTTAATTAATATTTATAAACATAAGATGGAAAGGAAGTTAGCATGAAATCCAGAGTTTTTTGGAACAACCTTTTCATTGTCCATATATTTCTGACCCAAGTATAGAGGTTTTTAAAAAATAAAAATTGTAATTCAAATTTGCTATGAAATCTGAAATGTTACAGGTAAGAATAAATCGATTACCGGTTATTGATTTGGTCAACGATTATGCGTTGCGCATTCAGCCTCAAATTTTGCTCCCCTTTAAAGTCATTTATTTTTCCAATTTTTAAAGTGCTTTAAAATCAGACAAAAAGATTATAAAAAGCACTCAACCAAGTCAGCAAGCAAAAACAGTCGCAGAAATGATAAATGTAACTTTATATTTATGGTTTAAATTGTCATATTAAAGGATAGGTGAGTTCTCAAAGATGTGGAAAAGTTGTTGTAGGTCGAATGTTCTCTGACTCCCGGTGGAAGAGCGTTCCAAATGACTGGTCCAGCAACATGGAAGGATCGGTCTCCGAACTTTGTGAGAGGAGATCTGGGGATGATGAGAGTAGGAAGATCAGCTGATCGGAGAGATGATCTTCTTTGAACTGTATTTGAAGCGACCAGGAGGGAGCTTATGTATTTCGGCGAGCCATAGAGCATGGCTTTGAAGATGATATTTGATATTTTGAGAGTTACTCTTTCCGGAACTTCTAATCACTGAAGCTTGTCCAATAGCGGAGTGACATGACAAGCCCTACTCGACGCGAAGACAAGTCTGGCAGAGGTGTTTAACACCTTCTGGAGAGTATACAGTGTTTTTTTGTTAGCAAATAATTGCAATAGTCCAGTCGCGTTAATACCAACTGAACTAGAAGTGTTGTAAGAACCTCTCGAGGAACAAATGGTCTAATTTCCCCGAGAACCCGTATAACCGCATAGCAGCGGGCTGATGTCCTGTTGACGTGGGAACCCATCATAGAGCCATAGACAAGATAAGATTGGGTCAGGGTAAACACCGAGACTTTTGACTATCTTTGACGAACGAATTTCAGCACCAGCAAGCCGCAGCGATGCGGGCGGCACTGAACGCAGCGCATGGTCCGATCCAAGCCACATCAGCTCAGTCTTCCCCGAGTTTAGTTGTAGTAACCGATTTGACGCCGTCCAGTCAGCAATACTGGAAAAACAGCCTTCTATTCTCAGGAAGAGAGATGAAATATCCTTTGGCTGCAATGTCCATATAGTTGTATATCATCCTATCCGCGTATTGGTGGCTACGGTGGCTAGACAAACCACATGGAGCAACAAGACCGCGCGCACACAAATAAACAAGCATTCTAGCACTCGTATCGCAAACAGTAAAAACTAAAAACTGGAAACAAAGGTTCCACTTTTTCTGTGCAGCACAGGATAGAATACACAACTCAGGGCTAAACCTAGAACTCACATCTCCAGGGAAAAGCTAAAACACACATCTCCAAGTTCCAAGCGTAAGCTAGGACGTGCGATCGACAGTCTAGATCAGGGGTCTCCAACTCAATTTGCCTGGGGGGCCACATTAGTTAGAATTTGGGTGAGGCTGGGCCGCATTAAGTCAATACCAAAAAAATACAACTGTTCAGTCTCCTCAACTTTTATTCATTGTTATTTATTAGAGGTGCAAACTTTGGCTTGACTGGCACTTCTGCTGCCTTTGCTATATCTAATGCTCGTTGGCCTCGTTGCTGGAAAAGATCTGGGTGCGTTTCTCCATACACAGCTGAAACTCATTTAGCTTGAGCGCGGAGCCAGTTGAGACCCTCAGTATAGCTTAAGGATGCTCATCCGTAAGTTTGGACGTGTACTTGAATTTATTTAAGTTTATAGTAGAGAACAGCTTCTCACAGATGTACCCTATGTGTTCATTGTGTTCCAAAAAAAAAAAAAACACATAGTCCGGCTGAGCATTCTGGAAAGGTCTGGGAAGGTGGGAGACAATTCTCTCAAAAATTGTTCACGTTTGTCTGCTTTTCTATTCACTTTCATGAACTTAGATTGCCCCCGGATGTCCTAGGGTGTCTGCGGATGCTCTAGGATTTCTACGGTGATATTGACGACAAAAACTTTATTGTTACTAGCGGGGTGCCCGGCATTGGTTTTTAGAGGTTCTTCTATCGTTTTCACTCTCGCTCTCGTTTCCTTCATCGCTTGCTCTCCCACTCCCGGTCGCTTTCCCGTTCCCGGTCGCTTTCACGCTCCGGCTTGCTCTCCCGTTCCCGGTCGCTTTCTCTTTCCCGCTCGCTCTTTCGCTCCCGGTCGATTTTCCGTGCCCGCATGCTTTCCCGTTTCTGTGCCCGTTCATTGTCTAGTTCCCGTTTCCGCTCGCTTTCCCGCTCCCACTCATTTTGTGACCGATTTCATTTTTTTCACAAAAACCTTCCTTATATATAAACATTCTAGGTTTACGATTTGCCAGGATAATTTTTTTACGATACGATTTAGCTATGAAAATTTGTCACTGTTAAAACATTTCTTAAAAACATGTTTTAATTTTTTCGGTTATAATTACATGTTTTTAATGTAGCGACTTTTCAAATCTTAGAAAAATGTATTGTCATGAAGAGCGAGTTTATATTTTTAAATTTCAGCTCGATTGGATGACGGGAAGTTGGTAAATTTTCACTTCTAAGATTTGCAAGATATTTATTTTAGCAAGCAAGACCGACAGTGAAGTTAATATAAAGAACCTATTTCTTAGTTTTTCAGTTTAGCGACGTATTACTGTAAATCTTCGACTAGAATACTAATAAACCATGTTTTCCCATCACAGAACTTGGCCAACCAAATCGGCTTAAAAAATAACAATTCTCACAGCACCCTTGTTCATTTTTAGGCTAGTTAACACAAATAACTGGGTCTTCGTTTTCGTAATTGCGTGTAATATGGAAAAGTTGGAAAAACTAATAGCTGTCGAACAAAATTCATAAGAAATGCTTTAAAGATTTGTTCACAGACACACATACACACATACACACACACACACACGCATACGCACACACGCACATGCACACACAAACACACTACACAAACTCACAAACAAACACACGGATGTCTATCGTTGAAGGTTTTTGTTGACTTAATTGAAAACTCACTGACACAGTTGTTGCGGCTTTTCAACCACAAAAACATGACAGCACGTCTAATTTAATATCTTTATTATTATTTTTTTTATAATCTTCAATTCGGCGCTGTATATAAACAGCAGACAATTATTAAAAGAATATACATTAAAACGCTCATGAAATCAAAATAATAAAGTGCTTCGTAAGAGCTTTCGGGGCTCGAAATGGTTGGAACTTCATGCTCTGCCACACGTTCAACCGATGTACTTCCTCGATTTCTTCGATCTATCGGCCGCTAACTTTCCATAATAATATTCATCGTCGTCCTCAAGCGATTTTTTAGGTTTTCTCCTCGGCGGCTCGTCGGGGTAAAAAAAGAATTCGTCCTTCCACCACTTTTCGCCTTCTCTGTCGTTGTTTTTTGACGGCGCCACGGCAGCTCTTTTTTGATCTTCTTCGGCAGCGTCGAACCAGCTACCGGAACTTCTTTTGTCTTTGAAAAATAATTTAAATAGAAATGTGAAAAATGTTTTTTCCCATCAATATAAGAGTGTTTTTTATGAGCGTATAGATTGTCGTCTGACATGATGTTTTAAATACATTGATAAAACACATTCAATTAATCATGATTTAATTAATAAAAAAGATGGTGGAAATAATAACAACAACGGAAGATCACAATGACGACATCGATGGTGGTGTTGATGATGATGGTCTAGACGATGACAACGCTGATAAAATGGTGTTGTTGATGATGATGATGATCATGGTGTTGATGATGATCATGATCATGGTGTTGATGATACTACTGATAATGGCGTTGCTGATGTATAATATCGATGTTGATATTGATGATGATGATGCTCTCAAAGACAACAATAAAAAACTAAAAATTATCGAATTACCAACGGAGGCTTTTTGATATTTATCTAGTAGATCGCTACTCGTATCGTCAGAACTTGGAACCCTCTTGCCAATGTAAGTCCTTCCTCTTTTTCCAATGTAAGTTCTTCCTCTCTTTCCTATATATGTTCTTCCTCGTTTGCCAATGTACGTGCGACCTCTTTTTTCGACAGAATCAAATTCCAGTTCTCGTTTTAAGACGTCTTCGTCCGGTTTTTCGTACGACGGGACGCGATCAGAGAAACTGTTCGAGACTGATTTCTGTTTGTCTTCTTCATCGCCAGCGATGTTACCGTGGTTACCAGTCACAAACATTCCGTTCCTATCTGAGTTATAAAGGGATTCGTCTGTTTTTAATACATGAACAAACTTTTTGTTTTATTTTTATCAATAGTTTAAAAAACATAATTAACTTTTTTACACAGGGTACCGTACTATGGTTAACACCATGGGCGCCCGCAGGAATTTTTGCAGTGGGGGGGGGAAGCTTCTAATTTTTTTCTCTCTTCGCCTCTTCTCTCATATTCTCTCTCCGGTTTCTTCTTTTTCCTAAAATTGTGTGGAGTCTTGGGGCTCAATTGAGCTCCAAGAAAATTTTTGAAATTTTTTGTTTAAAATTAGGTATATAGAACAGAGGCGTGGATTCAGCAAAATGTTGAGGGAGGGGGGCGAAGATTTTTCAGATTTAACCCAGAGAATCTTCAAGCAAAAATGACCATTCGAATATACACTTGTATGTTGTGTATGTTGTATTTTCATGTAGAACATCATATTAGTTAAAAAACAGTTTAAAAAATTAAACTTTTATTTAATATTGAATGCAGACAGAAAACGTAATTATGAATGTAACAAAGAGTATCGACGTTCTTTCATTTTTACAGAATTGTTCACTAAATCATCAAGATCAAATAGACTGAAAGTACTAAAACATTGGAAAATAATAGCAGAGATTTAACTAACTGGATATTATTTACCAAGTATTAAAAATACTGCTTTCATCAACTAATCTAAATTTTCAATCGTGTGTGAGCTAAAAAAAATAATTTAAAATGAATTGGAAAAATCTTGGTAAGAAAGCTCAAGCAGCCGGATAGGATAAGAATTATTAAGAATATGCTGCTAATTGTTCGTCAAGCTAGGAAAGATACATGAGGCTAAAGTTCGTACGAGTTCGATAGTATTTATCATATTTTTTGAATTATATCTACCTAGTTATATTCCTGCCAATATTTGTGTGTGTGCCTTCCGTCCATCCAATCGAATCAAAGATAATGATGATAATTATAGCTATATGACAATAGAAGGTGTCACTGTTTTTACAATTAATTATAAATGCTTCAATTATAAATTTTTTGTCTATTTTTGTCTTAAAAAAAATTTGAACAAGAAATCCAGGACAAGCGCCCCCTTGCCCCCCTTGCGGGCGTCCATGGTTATCACCCACCGCATGGGTGGCCTCATAGGGCTCAAGCACTTCCCTCGCGGTGCCTGCAGGGCTGTATCAACGTCTTACATCAACATTGAACAAGCAAATTTATAAAACCTTGTTTAAACATTAAATTGAATTAACTTAAATTAGATACTTGAAATTCAAAAAATCAAAATCAGACCAAACATCGTGTCTGCGGCACCAAATCTTCCAGCGAAAGCGAGTAGCAGAAGACTCAATCCGATGAACAGCGACCATGCCATCTCGAGAACAAAAATGCTAAAAGAATTAGTGTAAATGATTTCAAAGTTTATTTTAAATTTAAGTTGATTAAAAATTTGCTAATTTCATTCTGAATTTTTGACTGTTTATTTATAAACATATATTGTGTTTACATAAAAGTTACAATTATGTAAACACGTCATTATTTAGAAGTGGAATTAATAAGAACAAATTTTTTTATTCTACTGCTCCCCTTTCTATGTGGAAGCAAAAATTTATGTTTTTATAATTTATTTTATTTATGTTAAATGACGCTTTTTGAAAGTGGAAACTACTTAAAAAGTTATATTTTGTTTAAAAGCTTTCAGCGAAGGTCACCCACATGATCTTTTCGCTTTTTTTTTTATTTTTTAAATAAACGTTTCAAGACTTCTTTGTTTTATAGAAAAAATTAAAAGAAAATATCTATTAAAATAAACACAGTGCTGTTCATTTATAAAAAGAAAAATAATAACACAAGATGAAAGATCTTCTCATTTGTTTTATGGTCACGTTTCGCGAAAGTATTTGAGGCGATGAGAAATTAAATGTTTAGTTATTTACTTTCATAATTAATATTAAATAAAATAAATAAAAACATAAAAGCCAGGTGCAATATTTGAATGTTCTTTCCTTGATTCCAATTTTGCGTAAGTAAGTTCCGATGCGCAAAAAGATAAGTTAATCTGTTCAAAGAATTCTTTTCATGCCAACAACGATGGTGGAGTATGAAAAATCGACGCAAAATGACGGATGTTGTTGTGTGAAAGAATTAGAAAGTCTTTGAGTTGATGATAAATTGTTTCAAATTATTAATATATTTAAAAATTCAATTAAAAAATTTTTTTGTGTGTCGATCCTCTTGGCACGTCCACGCTTCTAAGTTTGAGGATTGAAGATCAAAAACGTAAATAC
>OZ022242.1:11988998-11997761 GCA_963978895.1 Erpobdella octoculata
AGAGCTGTTAGAAAACTATTCTGTCATGGAAATACGGAGCTTCAACACAGACGCGGAACGCACAGCCATTACAAACAAATTAAAACACAAATACGCTGATGTGTTCCGACAGGAACTAGGACTGTGCACAAAAGTTTCAGCTTCCTTACAGCTTAAACCTGGCGCACAACATATATTTAGAAAGAAACGCCCTGTTCCTCATGCCGCTTTAGAGCAATTGGATAGCGAAATTAACCGGTTACTAAAAGAAGGAATAATCTCTCCCGTGGATCACTCTCAGTGGGCAGCACCCATAGTTGCTGTCCGTAAAGCAAACGGCTCCATCCGACTTTGTGCAGATTTTTCAACGGGCTTAAATGACTCACTGATGCTCCATAGACACCCATTACCTACCATGGATGACGTTTTCACAAAATTAAATGGAGGGACAGTTTTCTCCCAAATAGATTTTGCAGAAGCATACCATCAAGTAGAAGTGACGGAAGAATGTAAAGAGCTCTTAACAATCAACACTCATAAAGGTTTGTTTCGTTATAACCGTCTACCATTTGGTGTGAAATCAGCACCAGGTATTTTTCAACAAATCATAGACACTATGATTACTGGTCTAGATAACGTTGCCGCCTATTTAGATGATGTCATCGTCACGGGACGGACATTAGAAGAACACAACACGAACTTAGAGGCTTTATTTGACCGAATTTTAAATTATGGCTTCCGGATTAGAATTGAAAAATGTCACTTGTTAATGACGGAAATCACGTACTTGGGAAATGTAATATCAGCTGCAGGCCGTCGTCCCGACCCCAAAAAATCGATGCAATAATTCATATGCCTCCACCCAAAGATGTTGGACAGGTCCGTACTTTTCTTGAACTGATCAGCTATTACAGCTCATTTGTACCACGCATGAGAAATCTAAGAGCACCACTAGACGCCCTTTTAAAAAAAAGACACTGTGTTCCAGTGGTCTGAAAGCTGTCAATGGGCATTTGACGAAACTAAAAAAATTTTATTATCCGACCTTCTGTTAACCCATTACAACCCCAACCAACCAATTGTAGTTGCAGCCGACGCATCAGAATACGGCATTGGAGCAGTGATATCGCACAGATATAGTGATGGAACAGAAAAGGCAATTGCACACGCTAGTAGAGCTCTCACTCCAGCAGAAAAGGAATATGGGCAAATAGAAAAAGAAGGTCTAGCACTAGTTTTCGCGGTCAGAAAGTTTTACCGTTATATTTATGGACGCCATTTTACTCTATTAACCGACCATCAACCTCTGCTTGCTATTTTTGGCAATAAAAAAGGCATACCATCATATACAGCAAACAGACTCCAACGCTGGGCTCTAACACTGCTTGCTTATGATTTCAAAATTGAATACTGCAGAACCACGTCCTTTGGACAAGCTGACACACTTTCGCGCCTTATAGGTCCACATAAAACATCAGAAGAAGACACATTGATAGTAACTATCAATCAAGATATAAACTCCTTGTATATCAATGCCGTCAAACAACTTCCAGTCTCAAATAAAGAAATCTGTGACGCAACAAAAACAGACAATGAGTTAAATCCACTTCTCCAATATGTCAAAACAGGAAGGTGGAACGAAAACAAAGCACTGAAAACCAGCAAACTCGAACTCTTAAAAAAAGAAATAACGATACATGAAGACTGTTTATTCTTTGGTTCTCGAATAATTATCCCTCAGGTTTTGCAAAAACGAGTACTTCAAATGCTTCACAAAGGCCACCCGGGTATTACTCGAATGAAGATTATTGCCCGAGAACACGTTTATTGGAGCGGCATTGATAAAGACATAGAAAACTGGACACGCAGCTGTTCTTCATGCCAACAAGCAGCTAAATCACCCATAAAACACACTTTATGTTCATGGCCAAAAGAAACCAAACCCTGGAGTCGAATTCACATCGATTATGCTGGACCGCTCCATGGAAAAATGTATCTCGTAGTAGTAGATGCATTCTCAAAATGGCCAGAAATAATAGAGATGGCAAACAGCACCACATCCAACACGATAAATGCACTCCAGCGGATCTTTGCACAATTTGGATTGCCTGAAACAATTGTCAGTGACAACGGCACACAATTCACTTCAACTGTTTTTCAGGAATACTGTGCAGAAAACGCGATCAAACACGTGAGATCACCACCATTTCACCCACAATCTAATGGCCAGGCCGAACGATTTGTAGACACTTTCAAAAGAGCTTTGATTAAATTAAGAAATGACGGAACTTACAAAGAATCTCTTCAAACATTTTTATTCAGCTACAGAACCACTTCCTGCGCTTCATCGCCGAACGGTCTCTCTCCAGCGGAAAATTTCCTAGGCAGACAATTACGTTCGGTCTTAAGCGAATTACATCCGAAAAACATCGAACATTCAACACCTCGATCAAATGACATGGAGAAACAGTTCAACCGCCATCACGGGGCACGACCTCGACAGTTCCAAAACGGTGAATTGGTGTTTGTTCGCGATTATCGACCGGGACCTGTGACGTGGATACCAGGACAGATTGTCCGTAGAAGGGGAAGAGTTCTGTACGATACTATCGTAAAAGGAATAGTCTGGAAGCGCCACATCAACCAGTTACGCCCACGTCAAGAATCGAAGTTTACAACAACACTACTCGAAACATTTGACTTACCTTATCAGAATACAAGACAAGGAGAAAATGCCACAACTGCCGAACCTGGTCAAACGGTGGAAAAGAACATTAACACAAAGAGAGGCATTCTGAAAGGTCAGGATTCAGACCGTTTTAAAAAATCTGTTCGTTTTCAGTTAGGCACCGAACACCAGCCAGAACAGCCTACACAAGACTTTGCAGCAACGCAATTCCCTTCTACTGAAAACTCAGAATCAGTAATACCACATTCGCCGTCATCATTACAACTGAGACGATCTGATAGACAACGACACGCTCCATCTCGACTTGTAATAAATCACCAAAGCAAGTCATACACCAGCGGTGTCTAGCTTAGGAGGGAGGTGTTATATATATGTATATATATGTATATGTTTATATATATATATATATATATATATATATATATATATATATATATATATATGTATATATATATACATGTGTATATAAATTAATATCGATAACCTATTTCCCAAAAGGTAACGTTCCGGTTACAAGAGATATAAATTAGTTAATGTTTTACTTTCTAGTTATTATTATTCTAAATCCAGTTACATTCTGTAAATCGATACCTGATTTCTGAACAAATAAACATCACAACACTAATGTTGTTCAATATTATCTATAATTTTATTTTATTCTCCTTAAATTCTATTTAAAAATTGATCTTTTTCTGAAATTGGTCTATCATTACATGTGAGCGTCTCGTTATATCAACACGAATTCTGTAGCTATGACATAAATAAAAAAAACTAAATTTTTTAAAAATGTTAGTGTTTTAAAAGATTTTTTAAACACAACAAAATAAAAAAATAATTTTAAAACAACGCTTGTATATTATCGTTTTTCTTTCTCGCCTTTCTCTTTTTTTCTTTTTTATTCCTTACTTTCTCCCTTTCTTGTTCCCAGTTCCTTCCCCGCTTGCTTTCCCGTTACCGCTTGATCTCCTCGTTATCTCGCTTCTTTTCTCTTTCCTGCTCCCGCTTGCTCTCCCTTTCCGCTCCTACTCGATCTCTAGGTATATCATATAAAAGGCTTGAACCTTTTAATTATTAAAGAATACCAGCGATAAAATAAAAATTATTGCAAAACAGCTAAATATTGATTCCTCAGACTAAGTTGTAAACGTATAATCGTTATTAATAATCAGCACTTAATTACAATAGAGTTCTTCGCAGCAGATGAAGTGAGGGAAACTGAGAGATTGAATCAATTCTGTTTTTTTTTAATTCAAATTGGGCTTTTAAATTCAACCATCAAACTGATTTTCTTAAAAAATCAGAAAATGAGTTAAATTCTGTTTATATATTTGTTACTTTGTTCATAAAAGTTAGCGGGTAGAGTTACGATGGTTTGCACTGTCAAGAGTAGGTATAGGTAAAGGGTATCGTAACTTTACGCAATGTTGGATAAGATTTAAAATCAAATGATTTAAAATTATGATTTAAATCATGAACGTGATTTTGATTTAAAATCACAACATATATTATTTTTGAATATGATTTGAAATTATATTTTGAATGATTTAGTGATTTTTAAGTCTTAAAATAATATCTAAGCTTTGAAACTTTCCTTTGATTGTACAGAAAATTTGTTTGATTAACGTGATAGCAAATGCACTGCAACTGCAAAAGTTTGCCAGAAATGAAATCAATTGTTTGATGGAATACAAAACCATTAGCTGTGACACAAGGTAACAAGAATTGTTCGCTGTTGCCTAAGTTTATTCAGTTTAAGCTTAAAATATAAAAAAACCAGAAAGTAGCATGTTACTGTGTGATAATCTAATAAGTTCAGTGGGCAGTTTTTTGTTATATTGAACGTCATTGAAAGTTGCGTTAAAGCAGCAGCGCTGGTTGGTTTTAACTTGAAAGTGATCGATTAGTTACGTAACAGCTGGTAGCGTGGCCGAGCGGTCTAACGCGCTGGTTTTAAGCTCCAGTCTCTTCTGAGGCGTGGGTTCGAACCATCACGATGTCTGTCCATGGTGGTTGAATCACAGTGCTTTACCACGGTGCATGTAGTACATGGATGCCTTTACTACACGGTGCGTGTATTATCACGGCCCTGTTACCACGGTGCTTGTATTAATGTGCATGTAACACGCTGCTTCTACTACAGTGCTTCTATCCTGGTGCCTGAGAAGCTGTGCTTTACAATTTGAAATAACAAATTGAACTAACTTTAGAATAATTTCAGAAGAGATCAAATGATTTTTCTTGCTTCGACGATGAAGACGATGAAGGCTGTTGTTTAATCGTTCCAAAGAGACATTTCTTTTATAGAAACAGATTAACGCTTGATTTGCAATGTCAAATTTGAATATTATAAAAGGCAGTTTCATTTACACATAATCGATCATCTACAACATTGTGTTTTTATAGTTTAATTGAATTTTTTATGATAATTGAATATTTGTGTTTTTATTAATAGTTAATTTTGATCAATCAGGTGACTTGACAGAATTGTTGAAAAGAGAGATTAAAAAATCTACTTTTTTCTTGATTTTGTTTTTCTACAAAGTGGATCTGGAATTCATTTTGTTGACATATTCTAATTTTATTCAATTTGTTCATTCTTATGAAATTGCAAAATGTAGCAAAACTTATGAAAAGTATGAAAATGACGGATCTGGTCGTTTGAAGATCCAGACTGATATAGAGTGGGCCTTTATAGGAGCAGCTAGGTATATCATATAAAAGGCTTGAACCTTTTAATTATTAAAAAATACCAGCGATAAAATAAAAATTATTGCAAAACATATAAATATTGATTCCTCAAACTAAGTTGTAAACATATAATCGTTATTAATAATCAGCACTTAATTACAAAAGAGTTCTTCGCAGCAGATGAGGTGAGGGAAACTGTGAGATAGAATAAATATAAATAAATGAATGTCTGTTTGTGTCCTTTATGCATTGCTATATCATTCATTTTATCGTAATGAAATTATCACACAACATTGACAGTCAAAAGAGGAAAGTTTGTGTAAAAATTGAGATCGGTCAGAAAGCGAGCGGTAACTGGAGAGCAAGCGGAAACGGGAACTGGAGAGCGAGCGGGAGCCAAAACTGGAAAATGAGTTGAAATGGGAACGGGAGAGCAAGCGGAAACGGAAGAGCGACCGGGAGCAAAAAAGTGAGCGGGAAAGGGAGAGGAAGCGGGAAAGCGAAGAGCAGGACTACGAGCGGGAGCGGGAAAGCAAGCGGGAAAGGAAACGGGAATAAAAGAGAAAAACGATAAATAAACCTCTAAATACCCCGTGCAACTCGGGTAACCCCGATAGTATATATGTATGTATAAATGAGGACAACTTTTATGCCAAATATTGTCCAGAATGTCCAGCTGTTCGGATTTGCATAGAAAACAAGCACACACATATTTTTTTTTGTATTTATTAATTAGATTATATATTTTTTTTCCAAATTTCCAAACATATTTTGCTTATGTTAAAGCTTTAATCACACTAATAAATTAAACTTTAACTAGGATTTTAATAAATAATATATATAATAAAACGTTTGACAAATGTTAATGTCTCATCTTTCTGCATGTCTCTTCCTCAGACTTAATGTCACCTTAGCTCTGGCATAATGTAAGACCGGCGAACTTGTTGAAGACAAACGATTGCAGAGATTAACCTTGTTTTGACCTCTTTAAAGCACTCAAGAAAGATATCTTAAGACGAAAACAAACTGTCGCTATGAATCACGCTATAGGATACTCATCAAGATATTAGACAGAAATAGGACAATTAAATGTTGCAATCACATTCTCAAGGCATCACCACCATAATCATCGTCGTCGTTTTAATTGTCCTGGTCATAGTTTTCACCACCAACATCATCATCTTCGTCATCGTCATCATAATCATAATCATCGTTATCAGATCATTAATCGCTAATCGCTAATCATCACCACCACCATTGGTGTTGTCATCTAACGTCACTAACAGAGAATTCAAAATTATAAAAAAATAAAAATAGAAAGTTCTGTCAAAGAAGAAAGTGCATTTATCAAACTCAAGAAAGAGACAGCTGCAACATTGTGATGTGATCTTTTTTTCTTCACTTTTATTCCTGCTGTTATTTATCACTCCATTAATAAATGGAGTTCGCATTTTATAAAATAATTTAACACTGCGAAAAGAAATTGCAATCTGAAAAATTGAAAAGCTTTTTAAACTAATGCGTGATTGTAATCGAGAATTTGAAACTCGCAAGTTATCCTCCAAAAGTAATTGAGAAAAGATAGTAAAACGGAGGAGCGAAAAAATTCACTTTTGAATATTTCAGAGATTCACAACTGAGTAGGAAGAAAATATCAAATATCCATTGTACGGTAGAGCTTACGGTGGACAATTTTTTCAAACAAAAAAGCTTAAAGAGCAATATTCCAGGAGCTATAATGCCACAGCTGGAGGAGATATTGTCATGTTGTAAATTAAAAAATTGTTAAGCAATATGTGAAAATTATGTGTATAGTCTATGTTTCTGTAAATAATTAATGTATAAGAAAAGTTTCTGCAAAACATTACTGTGTAAAAAAGCAGAAGAAATCTCTAATTTAGATATAATTGCTAATTTTGAATAACATAAAAATGTACTACTCTGTCAAAAGTTAGTGTGGTCACTCTTGCTACACTGTTCTAAAATAATGTGCAAATAATTTGAACATCTCTTTTTAAGACGCTAACACAAGCACAACAACTTCATTAAAAGTTTTTTTCTGAAATAAAACACAACAAAATTTGATTGATGAAAAATTCAATTTACGATAACTACTTAAGATCTACACACACAGGACATTATTTTGAGGTTCAGCACATTTTACAGCACATTTTACATGCAGACCCGGCTCTGCTCGTGCTAACTAAGGCTTTGTAGCCCGTTTGTTAAGTTGACTTGGGCCCAGACACGGCCCGGCCTGTCCTAACTTCGGCTTTTCTCAGCCTGTTTTTACGTTGACTTCAATACAATAACCATAATAAATATAGCACAATTGCCAATTGAATTATTAAACGTTGTTCATTCTGGAATTTAATTAATTGTTAAAATCGACTTTGCAGGAAAGCGAAGCTATTAGAGGTTCACTGAGATTCAAGGCAAGGGTTCAGTGGGTTCACTTGAGTAAGGGGTTCAAATGGGTTCACTTGAGTAAAGGGTTCAATGGGTACACTTGAGTAGGGGGTTCAATGGGTTCATTTGAGTAGAGGGTTCAGTGGGTTCACTTGAGTAGGGGGTTCAATGGGTTCATTTGAGTAGAGGGTTCAGTGGGTTCACTTGAGTAGGGGGTTTATTTTCCTGTTTGGTCATCGCAGGAGGCTGGACGGAAACAACTTTAAAGGTTAACTTCCGTTTGACGATCGGGATGTTTATGCATGCGTGCCATTCTTGCACAGTAGTTTCTATTTGCGTTTAATGGCGAACATTTTACGATGACACATTCGCGCTTATAAAGTAAATTTTATTTATTTAGAGAAGCATATCTATCTATATTTCAAAAATAAATAAATAAATTTTTAATTGAATAAAACATATTTTATTTTTATTTAATCTAACTACTATGTTGATGGTTCGCAGAAAACAAAAATTTGCATATTAACATGGAAGAGAAACCGTTTCCAGAGATTTAAAAAAAATGCAATCATTTTAGCCTCAATCAAGTAAAAGAAATGTGCTTAAAAAGCTCTGTTCAAATCTAATTTTGTTTTTATCAATTTTAATATCTAAATGTTATAAATCTGAAATTTATACATTTTAATTTTTATAGGAAATTAATTATTAATTGTCATTATATTGCTCATAAAAATTATGTATTTTATACAAAATTTAATACTTTTAATGCAAGTTCGACATTTTCAATTTTAATTTTTTTTATTTCCACTTGCAAAATGTACTTATATATGTGTTTTCAATGTGATGTCTGAGCATATTTTTGAATATACACTGTTCAGATCATGTTGAATCGGGGCTCTAAAGTCGCAATTTGTTCAACAACTTAAAAAAAATAAATAACATAAACATCCTCAGAATCTAATGCTACAAGACCAAATTCAATGTATTCTTCTTTTTTG
>OZ022242.1:11997961-12065461 GCA_963978895.1 Erpobdella octoculata
CCCGAGACATGCTCTATTGGAATGGTTGGAATCGTTGCATCAGCGCCCCGTTGGAAGGCAATTTTTTATTGTTCAAATCCAAAACATTTTTTTTCTAAAAATCTAGAAAGTTTTTGTTATTCTTGTTCTTAGTTGTTGATGTCGTTTTTGTTTTACTAGTTTGACGTTTGGTGGAAATTATAAAAATTAGTAAAATTTATCTTTGTTTGTTGGGGTTATTGAGCTAGTTCGTGAGAAAAGCAGACAATATAACAAATATATACTGTTACTTTAAGTTATTTTGGTAGTGGTGATGGTGATGGTGATGGTGATGGTGATGGTGATGGTGATGGTGATGGTGATGGTGATGGTGATGGTGATGGTGATGGTGATGGTGATGGTGATGGTGATGGTGATGGTGATGGTGATGGTGATGGTGATGGTGATGGTGATGGTGATGGTGATGGTGATGGTGATGGTGATGGTGATGGTGATGGTGATGGTGATGGTGATGGTGATGGTGATGGTGATGGTGATGGTGATGGTGATGGTGATGGTGATGGTGATGGTGATGGTGATGGTGATTGTAATTGCACATTGTACAATGTAGACGAAGATTGAGCTCAAGGAGATTTAAGTCACTCAATCAGTCAACCAGAAATGAAAGAGACAAAAAGAGATCTAAAACATAGAAAGAAGAAATGAGAACAAGAAAAAGAAAAAAAAAAGAAATAGATAAAAAGAAAAGAAGCAAAAAAGGCAGAAAGAGAAAATGAAAGAGAAAAAGAGAGAGAGAGAAAGAGATGCGAAGAGGAGGTTGACACGACAGTATAGAAGTAGATACCAGTATGTACTACAACAGAATGATGGTTGGCTTAAAATGTCAGTTTAAAGAGATTGATAACATTAAAAGGTTGCCTAATAAAATTTTCAGTCTGACAAAACTTCAACTTAACGGCTGTAATTAAATTATTTTATTTTATTTTATGACATTTCACTTTTAAACAATTTTCGATCGTTTATTTTTTCATTATAATTTTAAATATTATTTGAAGATCTAAAAAAGGAAAAAGCATTTACGTGGATGTTTAAATCTCTGCTCACTCTTTGAACCTGATTTAAAACGCCAGAGTTATCCACTGCTGCTTCAAGAAGTGGGCCAAAATGCAAGAGTCATAAAAATTGAAAAAGAAAGAAGAGAAAAAGTGAAAAAGAAACAAAAAAACAAGAAAATAAATACAGCGAGCAACATCCGAAAAATTAAAAAAATCATTTGGCAAAAAAAATGCTAAAAATCTTCGAAAGTTGAAAAAAAATTAGAAAAAACACGTTGGCAGAGACAGAAAAATTAGAAGAAAGAAAAGAAAACGAAAGATTAAAGAGAAAAATAGAAACAAACAAACAAAAAGAAAGAAATTGAAAAAAGAAATAAAAAAAAAAGTAAAAGAGAGAGAGAGAGAGAGAGAGAGAGAGAAAGAGAGAGAGAAAGAGAGCGAGAGAAAGAGGGAAAAAGAGAGAGGAAGAGAGAAAGGGAGAGAAAGAGATATGCTGGAAGAGATTTGAAAGACGAATAAATAAATAACTTTTATCTGAACAATGGTCACAATGTGTTACTCGCATGGCTGACTTTGTAAGCCACATGTTGCTATCTACACCATGGACCAGGTCACGTGCCATGTGACCCGGTCACGTGATGTTTCGCCACGACGGTGTCGTTTGATTGATAGAACTTTTGTTATTAAACAGTTTTTTTTAAAGTGTGATTTTCATTTTGAGATTTCTTTCGAACAGAATTTTTGTTGAGTAAATTTAATATATATATATATATATATCCTGAAAAACAAAAAATTAAAATCATAAATCAAGCAAGATATACAGCTAAAAATTAAGTTCACAAAAAACAGTTATTATTAAACAGTTTGTTGTCATCTATTTTACGCTTGTTTTCAAAGTTTCAATCGCATAGTCTGACATCTGATAACAGACAACAGACATCAGACAAGTTAAGATAATTAAAAACCTGTAAAACTAAAGGTTTATACAACCAAGCAGACTGCCAAGTTTACTTAATCGCTCGCTACGTTGTAACCATGGTTATCTAAATATAACACATAAAAAGCTGTTATACCTAGAACTCCATGATTGTTACAATTAATTTGTTTAATAATTTGTTCTATATTACTATGCATAAAGTTCAAGAAATTAAATTCAACCAAGTCGTCATAAGAAAAGATAAACTGACTTTGAACTCGTACTTCCATAGCGAATAAAAAAAAAATTTGAAGCGTTTGTATGCCGGTGAAGCGTTCTCAAATAATTTGCTTCTTGATAATGTGTTTGAAATGAATAGGTTTATAAAATTGGCTTAGTTATTAAATAATAGCAGGGTTGTCTGGGCTTCTTTTTAGTTTTTTTTTCGTTTTTTGCCGATAAAATATATTGAGCGTATTAGGCGTAATTTTATTTTTACGCACTTTTACTTAACTTGACTTCTCTGTCTGTCGATCTGTAGTCAAAATTTGCAATCGATTTTAAACTAACTTTCCAATGAGCTAGAGACTTGAAAATTTAAACATACCTCTGAACTGATTAACAATGCATTCTATCAAATTTTCGGATTGATTGGACAAAATTTATTTAAATAATTATTTGTGATATTTTCCTCGAACTATTTATTGTCTATGCTAATATGCTCGTTGTTTATGTAACAGAATGTGGCCTACACAATCGATTATATAAAAGTGTGTTTTTAAAAAACTTTGTTTTTTGATTCACTTGCTTTGCAAACAAGCTCTGTTAAAAACGATAGACAGCTTGGCGTTTTAATCTATTCCTTGCCAAACGATCCAAGTCTCGTGAATTCATGATAACGATATTTTAGTAGATTTATTATAAACAAAAACTGACCGATCGGTTTTGCAGTAAAAACTTCTTCGGATCTCCTAAAATTACAACATGGAAATGTTTTTACTACGCTTTTCTTAATTTGTTTTTTTTTGTTTTTCTGTTAATCTGTTTGTCCGGATGAAAAAATGTGATAGAATTTTAAAAGCTTTTCCCATCATCTAATCTTGCTGAAAGTTGGTGTATATAATTGTCGTAATTAACATTGCACTTTATTTAATTTTCAGATGTATTGGACAACATTTAAATAACGCATAAAATATAATTAATTAAAATCTTAAATAACATTGAAACTGAAAAAGTTAAATAATGATACTTAAAAAACTTTTTAAAACCACTTTTCTGCGCCCAAAAAAGAAAAATAATTATTTGGCTATATAGAAGTTGTTAACATACTAAAAACTAACAGTTAAATTCTATAACTTATAAGGTGGGTTGCATTCCAGAATATAAAACAACGCGACTCAAGTTATTAGTTATAAAATTTGGGTGCATGTCTCGTCGTGCCTATGCCGTCACTTGCCCACTGGTCTTGAACAGTTTACCAGCTGATCTGCGCGACAATAGTCTCGGCCTGCTGATCTTTCCGTAAAAGACTAAAAACGTTTTTGTTTTAGAACACTAATAACAACACTATGTCATATTATATTTATTCTTTCATTTTTTCTGGCTTTTAATTTTGACTCATTTTTAATTATTTAATTTCTCTGACTGCTCACCATGTTTTTGAGAACATTATAAAAAAAGCATGTAACTATTTTTGACAATAATGTCGAAATCAGGTTAGTTACGTCTACCGCGTCGTATTGTTATGTTAACATTGTTGACGAGCTGGGCAAGTAGCTGAAAAGACGACTCTACAGGGCAGTCCTTTTTTGTTCTCGTTGTGCCCCACCTGATTTCCGGCCGTTAACAATTCCATTTCTGAGATACAACACGTGGACTCCAATTCAAACTGGATTTTGCCAGAGCAACCCATAACATTTTCTGCACCCGCAACACGCTGGTCCAGAACCGTATCCACTACTGTCTTTACCGCCTCTGCAACCAGACTTTCAACAGCCCCTGACAGCCTCAGAAAAACCACTAACACAAGACTTCCCGTTTCTATCTATTTTGTCGTTGTCCAGCCGCAGCAACTCCGTACCGATTGTTGTCACTCCGTCTCCAGAGCACACCCGAACGTCTATTTTCTGTGATGTATTTTTGTTTTCTTTTCTTGTCCTCTGTTGCACTTATTTGCCTTCCCTCATACTTTGTTGTGCTTTTTTTTTTGTTTTAGCAATTTATTTTTTAGCCTTCTCCAGTTTCCAGTTCATTTCTCAGCTCACACATCAAAAGTTCGTCCAATGCTTTCATAACCATTTTTTTAAATCCCAATTCTGACATTACATTTTATGATATAAATAACTGCAATTTTCAACGCATCCAAAGCTGAAGAAGTAATTTCTGACATCTGGAAGCAGACAAATGTAGTCCCAGTTCCCAAATCGACTCCGCCGAGGACAATTGAAGACGACCTGCGCCCAATCTCACTGACCCTAACTCTTGCAAAACACCTGGAGTGGTTCATTGGCCAGCAACTTCTATCGGCTGTATCGGACAAGCTATACTCCCAACAATTTGGGGCTCTTAAAGGTCGTTCAACAACGCATGCACTCGTCAATATCGTCCACAATTGGAATGCAGCCCTTGACGCTGGGTCCTCCGTCCGCGCCGTCTTTGTGGACTATGCGAAGGTTTTTGATTATGTTGACTATTCTATTCTGTTGTCCAAACTCATTTCCTTGAATGTTCCAGACTACATCATCAGGTGGATTTATTTATTCCTCGACGGGAGACGGCAGCGCGTTAAGATTGGAAGCATACTCTCAAACTGGATGACGTTAAATGGAGGAATGCCCCAGGGCACCTGGTTGGGTCCCTTGACTTTTGTCATCTTTATTGACGGATTGAGGTTGGATTGTCTGCTACACAAATTCATAGATGACACGACGGCATCCGAGATCATCAGGAAAGATCAAAGCAGCGTAATAGAGAACATCCATCATCAACTGTTGAATTGGTCAAAATTAAACCACATAAATATTAATTCCAAAAAGACAAAAAAAATTATCCTCGGTACACTGTGCAAAAATCCCCCTCCTACTCTGACAATGGATGGAGCAATCATTGAGCGTGTGACATCATTAAGGCTTCTAGGCGTGATTATCTCATCCACATTGAAATGGGACAATCACGTTGCAGCAATCTGCTCGAAAACCGTCTCCAGGATGCATTTTTGAAAATCCTAAGACGAGCTTGTATTTGCCAGAAGGATGCCTTGAGCTTTTACATAACAGTCATCCGACCCATACTGGAATATGCTTGTCATGTATGGCACAGCATGCTCACAAAGAAGCTGTCATCCAATATTGAATCGCAGCAGATACGGGCATTGCGCATCATATACGGTGACTTGAAGTACGACGTTGCTCTGATGACTGCGGGGATCTCCTCACTACACGACAGGCGCGAGAGGCTGACTCGCGATTTCTTCCAGTCTGTTCGTTAACCATCCAGCTGCCTTCACCATCTCATGCCGGCTCAGCGTGATCTAGAACCTCTATCGAATCTGCGAAATGCTTCAGAATATCCGGTGACTTTCTGTAAAACTAAAAGATTTCAAACATCGTTCTTGCCATATTCTCTTAAGGACTTTCAATAATTCAATATCACCTTCTTCCTATCTTCGATCTTATGTGTATATATTCATTATATACAAAATAACTGATGATCTCATTATAAATTCAGTCAACAATATAATAGAGCAATGAGCTGTCATGTTAATAATTAAAATTGCTTATTATAACAGTTCATTTTAACATCTCATTCTATAATCTATATATATATAAAAGAACATGTCCTGACTGACTGACTGATAATCAACGCCGAGCTCAAACGCCTCATCCTAGGAACGTGAAATTTGGAACTTATATTACTTTTATTGCGTAAGCATCCACTAAGAAAGGATTTTTGAAAATTTTGCTCCTGAGGGGAAGAAACTGGAAAACAAACCTTTTTATAAAACAATGTATATCTCTAAAACCAATAATGAGGAGATTTTGAAATTTGGTATATGGATTCTTCTTGAAAAATAAAAAATTACATGTTTCACCATTTTTTGAAAATTCGGTTTCCCGGACCTCAAATGTGGGTTGGAAAATTGGGTTATTTGGTTTTTAAAGTAGCTGCTACTCAAAAACTGTAAATGCTACAGGAGTAAAAATTAGTATTTAGTTTCTACTCCAAAAATAATGAAATACGTGTTTTAGCATTTTGTGAAAATTTGGTTTCCAGGACTTCAAATGTGGGGTGGAAAATAGGGTTACTTGGTTTTTAAAGTAACTGCTACTCAAAAACTGTAAATTCTACAAAAGTAAAATTAGTATTTAGTTTCTACTCTAAAACTAATGATATACGTGTTTCACCATTTTTTGAAAATTTGGTTTCCAGGACCTCAAATGTGAAGTGGAAAAAGGGTTATTTGATTTTAAAATAACTGCTACTCAAAAACTGTAAGTGCTACAGATGTGAAAATTAGTATTTTGAGGTTTTGTGCCGGTTAAAATTAGATGAGTTCAGTTTATCACCGGACGGACGGGCCAAGCCATTATTTTAGGGTCTTCCTACGGCCCTGCCCAAACCTTAAATCAAGGTGTGACGGGCCGAGATTTTTAACCAAGTATATAGACAATTTAGTGATTTTAGGGTGTTCAGACGGGCCGGGCTGAACCTGAAGTCAAGGTGGGACGGGCCGAAGTTTTTCATCAAGTATATAGAACTTCTAGGCCTGTAAAAACGGGCCGGGCCCATATTAGACGAGCCGTGTCGGGCCAGGAATTTTGACTTTTTGAAACGGGCTGGGCCAAGTTGTCGACGGGCCGAGCCGAGACCTAAAAAATTGATCCGTGCAGTACTCTACTATGTATGCACGGTTCAAATTTTCTAATTTCATGCGAGCGAAGCCGCTACGGGCACTGCTAGTCTACTATAACTCTTATTGTATGATTCTCCACTGTTGATCAATGAACTTACATTGATACAGTTCATTGTAAAATAATACTTGTTCTGATTTGATTATATTTTATTCTATCTGTTTTTATCTTTATCTTACATTTATTTTTATTTCACACTAACATCTCATTTACTATAATTCATATTATGTGATTTCCAATTGTTCCAATCCAGCTTTTTGGCTGCAATACAAATAAAAGTTATATCTATCTATCCATGATACAGCCAATCGGTGTCAATGCATTTCGTCCTTAAAATTTATTGGACGATAATAAGCACTAAACTAGACTATGTAAATTTAAATAACTGTAAATATTTTTAACTATATATACTGTTACGATATTAACAGCCGAATTTGAGTTCTTTAGAATGGATTATAATTATAATCCATTTAATTATAATTTATTGGGAGTAATAATAAAATAAAGACTACTTTTTCTGTCTTTTCCTTTGCTAATTAATCTTATGATGTTTCATAGTAGGAAATTAAATAACTACCCTCCCCTTAATTCTGTTCGTCCCGATTAACTTTGTCACCTACGAACAACTCTGCAAGGTGATGGATACAGAAAACCTTCCTCTTTACACGCGGCTTCAACCGTATCCTGCAAACAACATGGTCAATTACTTTATCTGTATTAAACAGTTTCTTCCAGTCTCGCTGGAAGCTATGTGATCTTCCAATTCTGAGTTGTGAGTTGGAATAACAGGCCCAGTGTTGTTCAGTAACAAAGTAAAAATACTGAAATTAAGTACTGCCAAGGTACTTTATACTTGTAGCAAAGCCCTTTGGTCGGAATAGAAAGGGTAGATATAATGAATGTGCTGGGAGTCCTGATCGACGGAAAACTCTCATTCCGGGAACACGTTGACTGGATCAGAACAAAATCTGCACAGTCTTTGTATGCACTAAGAAACTTACGGGCTCACGGGCTGTGTGGCCGGGAGCTCTGGACGGTCACGGAGGCGACACTTATATCCAGGATCACCTACGCCTCTCAATCATGGTGGGGTTTCATAGGTTCGGGAGATCTTCAACGCATCGAGTCGGTCATTAGGAAGGTGACACGCTAGGGTTTCTTGGCTCACGACCGCCCTGATTTTGTGCACCGCTGCGCCGTGGCGGATTCAACTCTGTTCAACCAGGTTCTGTCTAACCGCCTTCACGTCCTTCACCATCTTCTCCCAGACGTGAAGAAATCAGGATATCACCTTCGTCCTCGAGCTCACGACAGAGTTATTCCGCATGCAGATTCCATACTCAGAAAAACCTTTATCCATAGATCGTTGAATTCAAAATAACTTAAACAATACCGAACGCTATGTTAAATCTCTGAAAAAAGACAAGTTTTAGATTTTATTTTAAGTCTTTAACTTTAGATTGTCGAAACTCGTATTCCTTTTTAATTCTTATTTTTATTATTTTATTATCTGAATGTAAACCGCTGTGCGTCATTGTCAGGCTGGATAATAAAGATTTACTTACTTACTTACTTACAGAAAAAAATTCTACTTTTACTTGTAACGAAGGAAAATTTTCGGACATACTTTTATTTCGTCACATGTCCACGGCAAAGCGTTACAAAGTAATTTAAAAAATAATGAAACGTGCACAAAGTTTAAATGGATAGCGAATATATTTTTAATTTTAGACTTACAATTATAAGTCTAAGTTCAACGCATTTATTTAGTTGCGCCATTTTGTTTTCCATTATTTGTGTACATCGCAATTATATACCCTGCTGGTTGCATTATTTTCTACCAACTTTCAAGTAACATTCGATTTTCCGTTTATTTTCAACTTTTAACCCTAGCCTATTTTGGAATCTTCAGGAGAAACCAAGGTGAACAGCATTAACAAAAATAGGCGGAACAACAATGAAGAACACCAGTAACCATATTTATTCAAAATGTTCAGATTTGAATCTAGGAAAGCTGGAACGTATAAGTTTACAAACTTGTTGTGTAAATCGAAAAAACTACGTCTTCAGCATTTCCAAAGTTTCGTCTAACTTGAAGCAACATATGAAGCGCGTGCATCCAGCAAATGTTCTGGAATATGAACATTTGACAAAAAATGTACGTAAACATAATGCGGGTAATGAAAGTTTCCAATAAGTTGAGTCAAAAAGAAGGAAACTTTACCAGGCTAAAATATTCTAGTCATTCGTTAATGCTGATCTTGCGACAAGCATTTTGAATTTGGTAGTTGGTGGAGTATTTCCCTTACACATCGTCGAATTGACCGAGTTCATCGAGCTCATATCAGTCATTCAACAAAAGCGGCTTCAGTACTTTTACTTTTTACTGTAAGTAACCTTAAGATGCTGATACTTTTTACTTTTGGTTGAGTACAACTTTTAATGAATACTTCTACTTTTACTTAAATACATTTTGAGGTGTTACCTGTACTTTTACTTAAGTACTAAAGTGCAGTACTTTTCACAACACTGACCACGCCAAAAGGTTATTTCTAATTTTTGTTCTACTCTACCTAGCTAACTTAATGCAAATCCCTCCTAAGTCTGGTTTTTGATCTTCCTCCCTTAGTCACTTTTGTATTTTTACTGTTAAGCATTCTTTTGCTAAACGCTCTTTTCCCTACTCTGGTTTTTTTCTCTAGAACTCTCTTCCTACATCTCTTACTAATTCTACTTCTCTCACTGTTTTCCGTCGTGGACTTAAAACATATTGAGGCGCCGTAGCACAGTGGTGAAAGTAGTTATGCCATCATCCTGCCGTCGCGGGTTCAAATCTCAGTCGCGGCGAGACGTAATTCCGTTGAGCAAGGAATTCACTCACACTGATCAGGCCAACTCAGCCTTTCATCTTTCAGTGGTCGATAAATGAGTACCAGTTTTGCGACTGGTAATGGCATGGCACCTTTATCTATATATCTGTTTGATCAGTTCATGTCCGAGCGCTATTTAACACCACTTAAATAGCGCTATATAAATAAATTAATTGATTGGTTGGTTGACTGTCGATCACAGTTAAACTCCCATATTCAAAGTATAATAATGGTTACAAATGTTTATAGTCATTTGTATAACTTTTCAATGGAATCGCCACAAACTGTAGATTATATTCAACTATTTGGAATACAAGCCGCCTAGACGGTTTGTCATGTGTGCACGGGCGGCGATTATTGTTAAATTTTGGGTGATAATTTTTCTGCTTTGTCTTCAACTCTTTTATGCGGGGGTTCGGGGGTATAACCACCGAACAATTTTCTGAAGTTTGTCTTGCCGTAGGTGATATAAATAAAAAAAACCACGTTTCCCACCATAGGCACCACCTGCAGGTGTTTTTTTTAGAAAGGCAAACTTTCATATATTGCTTTACTCTTTTCTATCCATTGTATTTAGACACACAATTTCAGGCCCAAACCGGCCCATTTAATAAGCATAAAAGTCGAGGTCTGGCCCGGTCCGTGTTGAACTGGACTCAGCCAGTTTTAACGGGCACAAAACCTCAAAGCTCGAAAACTAATTTTTTGAAAAATAATGAAACACGTATCTTATCTATATATATAAAAATGAATGTTTGTGAGTCTGTCTTTTATAGAAATCTAAACCGCTAGAGCGATCTTTATGAAATTTGAAAAGAAGGTAGCTCTCATACAGGGAAAGACTTTAAGAAGGTTTGGACTCCCTCTCCAATCCCCCGGCTCAGGGGGCCAAAAAACTGTCCAGGCCAAAAGTGCCTATGTACGACCATCAAAGGTAATTGCGTAATAAAATTCAATTTTAATTTATGTAAGAACTTTGAAGGCTTCAAGCAAAGTTTAGCAAATCTATTTTACGTTTTATGGGCTAAAAGAAGTAAGGAGAGAGTGGAAAAGAGAAAATGAGCACGAGCGGGAACGGGAACGGGAGAGCAAGCGTGAGTGGGAACTGGAAGGCAACCAGCAACGGCAAAGCGACCGGAAGCGGGAGAGCAAGTGGGGAAAGAACGGGAGCAAGAGAGAAAAACGGTAAAAACCTCTGAAAACTCAGAGCAGCGCTAAGTAACCCCGCAAGTTATTTTTAAAAAACCTAAATACTGAATTTTAATGTTTTCACATTTCCAGTTATTGAGTTTAGAAGACTTATTGAAATAAATTAATTAAAATGTATCAAGATTAACTTAAGACACATAAAAAACTCCAGGAGATAATAGACTTAAAACTATATATATATATATATATATATATATATATATATATATATATATATATATATATATATATATATATATATATATATATATATATATATATATATATATATATATATATATATATATATATATATATATATATATATATATATATATTTATTTGTTTATTTGTTGACATATCTACATATGAAATGAAATGAAATGACAACAGGGACACTACTAATAAGCAATGCTTGTAGTATAGCCACCCTTTACAAATGGAAAGAAAGTTCACATAAAAAAATAAAATATAAACAGAAAAGAGTTATTATTCTACTCCGTTTTTTAAAGAACCGATTGTAAGTTATGTTCACAAATAAATTTCTTGACAAGAATTTTAAAGATGTAAACTGAAGATGCACATCTGATGTCATCTGGTAAGAGGTTCCATAATTTTGGTCCAATAAGGTAAACACTTGTAGAAAGTATTTTCAATCTGCAGTAAGGTGAGTGAAAAATTATGTCTTGTTTGTCTATTCATTATATCTGATGATAACATAAAATTATCAAAGACAGAGCACTGAAGTATATTATTAATGAGCTTAAACATGAAAACCATGATGCTGTAGCAATGAATTTGTCTTGGTGTTAAGATATTCAGCGTTTTGATATGATTTTCAACATTGTTTGTTCTTCCAAGTCCGTAGAGCATTGTAAACGTAGAGGAATATGCTTTCTAGCGATTCGTAACGTTAAAGTCGAAGTTATTTATAACACAATATTTCTCGAATTAATTTTAACTTTATTATTCTTCCTTGAATATAATCTTTTACTTCACTCTAAACTGAATTATCTCACTTTGTAGAAGTTAGCCCGGTTCTGACAAATCTTTTGATAATTCCAATTTCCCTGCCCAGAACACCTCATTTTCTTATTGAAGACCACAAAAAGGAAAAAGACCAATAACAATTATATATATATACACATATATATATATAGATATATATATATTTATATACATATATATATATACATATACATACATCCATCCATGTATATATACACTCAAACACACATATACATATATATACATTAATGATACAAAAATTATACGCACACACAATGTCACAGGAGCACAAATATACATATATACATACATATACATATATATATACATATATATACACACATATACACACATATACACACAGATACATTCATACATAAATGACTATTGTTTCAACACAACCAAAATATGCACACATAATAAAATAAAATAAACAACTATTATGAAAATACGTAAGATGAATCATCTTCATCTTACATATCCCCCCTCTTCGAAAAAAGGAACGCGTTAGCGTTTCTTGATTACATCGTCACTCTCTTTACGACTAAGAAAGTCAGCACCGATGTTTTCCTTGCCTTTGAAATAGTTTACTTTCAACTTATTCTCAATCTCTATCTCTCTGCGTGCTATGTCAACAGGACGGGCATCTCCGAAGATTGCCGAATTCAACTTTCCATCTTTCCCCACCCCTCCATGTTGGCCTCTAGGCAGAAGATTGAGCCTTGGTATTTCTTTTGGCGGATTCAAAGCCTGAACATTTGCCTCAACTTTATTTCCTACCTTTGAAATGGCAGACGTGTTTCTTTCCTTGCTTTGATACAGCTCCGAGTTAGCCGACGATTTTCTATAATTTACCCGAACATTCCTCTGTGTGCTGTCGTAGTTAAGAGCGGATTTCTGACCAAAGCGTTTTCCTGTAGCCATTGCATCCAAACCTCTTACTCCTTCGACATTTCCCAGCACGAGATCGCAAAGTAGGTTTTTCATGCACACAACCTCTCTGGTTCCTCTGAACCAGTTTGTTTTGATTTTTACCACTGCTGTTGGAGCTACCCGAACTGTGCCGTCGATCAAAACACAGGGTCTTGTTCTTTCGGTCATCTGACGCGGGTGCACTAATGATTCCTTTACCATTATGGCAGTACAGCCAGTGTCCCTCAAAACTTTTACCGGTATTCTGTTCACAAATTCTCTGGTTAATTCAAACTTTTCTCCTGAGTGAAAACAACCATCCGCTATTACCGGTGAAAAGCAGCCACATTTTAATTGGACCTCATTCATTTTACCTTCCATCACCATGGCCGCGCATGCATTCACTACTCCAGAGTCTTTGCATGGTGGTGTCATGGTGGCCTCTCTACGCGTTTGGCACATGACTGGAGTTGCTTGAGTGCCTTGACTGTAGTCCCTCGCCAAATGTCCAGCTTGATGACAATCCTTTGCCATATGGCCCAGCTTATTGCAATTGTAACAGCGTGGTCCAACCATTCCCGAGTCAATGTCTGGTTGACTACGATTTCCGCTAATCCTGTTTGTTTTCGACTTTTGCCAAGCTTTTGACTGGGTGAGCTTGATTGTACTTGTTGACCCAGCGACTTAACTCATTGAAGTCACCGCTTTCTTTCTCCAACAAATATTCAGCCATTCCCGACGGACACTTTCCAAAGAACTGCTCTTTTAAAAATAAAAACAAATAGTTTTTTGTACCCGCGAGATCCACCCAGCGCCTGAGGTAACTATCCAGTCGCACCAGATACTGTTCCCAAGTCTCTTCTGGTTCAAGCTTTGACTTTCGAAACTTTATGCGGTAGTCTTCTGCCGACTTCCCAAAACGGCGAAGGAGTGCCTCTTTTACCGACTCGTAATCCTGCATCTGACTATCGCTGAGTTGGCCAAACACTTCCAATGTCTTCGCACTCAGCAGAGAACCCAGAAGCATTCCCCAACTCTTTTTTGGGTGATCATTTGCCGTGGCCAATGCCTCAAAACGGAGCAGAAAAGCGTCCACGTCGTCACCTTCCGAGAACTTTGGATATGGAATCTTTGTTACCTCTACTATCGCTTTTGGCTCTTTTTTTAGGACTTCCAATTCCAGCTTCTTCAATTCAAATTCATGCTGGCGTTGTTCGCGCTCACGTAGAAGTTGAAGTTCTCGTTCTTGTTGTGCTATTTTATCTTCACGTTCCCGTTCTTGTTGTGCTATTTTATCTTCACGTTCCTGCTGAGCCTTTTTTTCTTCCCGTTCCTCCATTCTCTTAATCCTTTCTTCATCCTTTAACTCTTTGACGTAACTCCTTAAATCCACTCCGGAATAGCCTAGAGCCTGTCCCATCGCAATGAATTTCTCGTCAGACATCTTTCACGAAAGAAAAAATTCGGTCACCTGTGAACAAATAACTTCATAAAATATATTTACGGATGAAAATGCGTAAATACGTCGAGGTCACCAATGTAAACGTAGAGGAATATGCCTTCTAGCGATTCGTAACGTTAAAGTCGAAGTTATTTATAACACAATATTTCTCGAATTTATTTTAACTTTATTATTCTTCCTTGAATATAATTTTTTACTTCACTCTAAACTGAATTATCTCACTTTGTAGAAGTTAGCCCGGTTCTGACAAATCTTTTGATAATTCCAATTTCTCTGCCCAGAACACCTCATTTTCTTATTGAAGACCACAAAAAGGAAAAAGACCAATAACAATTATATATATATACACACACATATATATATATATATATATATATATATATATATATATATATATATATATATATATACATATATATATATATATATATATATACATATACATACATCCATCCATGTATATATACACTCAAACACACATATACATATATATACATTAATGATACAAAAATTATACGCACACACAATGTCACAGGAGCACAAATATACATATATACATACATATACATATATATATATACATATATATACACACATATACACACATATACACACAGATACATTCATACATAAATGACTATTGTTTCAACACAACCAAAATATGCACACATAATAAAATAAAATAAACAACTATTATGAAAATACGTAAGATGAATCATCTTCATCTTACAAGCATCTAACAAAACAATTTTGAATTATTGAAGGGTTCGCATAGAAGACATAGGACTGTTTCCCCAGATCAAGTTACAATAAGTAATGTGTGGGTAGAGCAAAGAGTAATAAAGCTGACATATAATATCATGATTCAAACGATTTCTGAACCTAGATAATAATCCAATAGATTTGCTTATTTTTCTCCCAACAGCCTTTATATGATCTGTCCAGGACAGACGTTCCGTAATGGTAACACCAAGAAACTTTGTGAACCCCACTTTGGGCAGTGAAATACCACCATATTTAATACAAAATGGAGGAAGAGCATTTAATAATAATAATAATAATAATAATAATAATAAGTGTTTTTATATAGCGCCAGATTAACTGAGGCGCTTTCGAAAAGTCCCCGAGAATATTTTAAAATAATAAGTTTTAATTTAATTTTTGGTCCAAATACCATTTTGTTGATGTTAATTTTGAGACGATTGGCAGAGAACCATTGAAAATATTTCTCTAATTCAGTGTTCATCACAGCTGTAACTTCATCTATAGAATGTCCAGAATAAAACAAATTAGTGTCATCAGCCTATAATATTGTGGAGAGCAGTTTAGAAGTTTCAAATATGTCCTTAACAAAGATGTTGAAAAGTAGTGGGCCTAGGATTGAACCCTGTTGAACTCCTATGGATATGGCTCTCAAAGCTGAGTTTGTATTGCCAAGAGAAACTAGTTGACTTCTATTTTTCAAATAGTTAACAAACCATAAATGTGCAGTCCCACGAATACCATAGTGTGAGATCTTATTCAGCAGAATGTCGTGATTGATAATATCAAAAGCTTTGCTAAGATCGATAAAAACACCCACAGGGATATGCTTGTTGTTCATTTCCTGTAGTATTTGCTGGGTGTGATTGATGAGAGCAAGATCAGTGGAACTATATCAAATCCAAATTGGTTGTTGTGAATGATCTAGTGCTTGTTGAAGAAAGATGTATTTCTATTAAACATTAGTTTTTCAAGGAGTTTTGAAATTGGAGACAAGAGTGATATAGGTCTGTAATTATCAAGGGATTCCTTGTCACCCTTTTTAAAGATTGGAATAACTTTTGATGTCTTTAAGGGCCCGGGAAATATGCCTTTCTTGAATGAGAGATTAAAAATATGACAAAGAGGACTGGATATGGAGTTTATTACTGACTTGAGCTAGAAATTACTTAAATCATCTATTGCAGTACTTCTGAAATTCTTTGACTGTTTTCACTATTTCAGTTTCAGTAATTTCTTCAAGAAAAATTGAATCTGAAATAGGTTTGACCAGGTAGTCTTTATAGTTGATAGTAGTTATAGATGGAATGATGTTTGCAGTATTGGCACCAATAGATGTGAAATATTTATTGAAGATATTGGATAATAATAATTTGTCTTCAAATAGGTGACCATTGTGGAAACATTTTTCAATAGATTCAGGACGAGATTTATTTAAGGTTTTTTTTACAATTGTCCAAGTCTTTTTGATGTCATTCTTTGAATGTTGAAACGATGTGTTGTAGTAGCTCTTTTCGGCCTCATGTTTGATTGATGTAAACATATTCCTAAATTTTTTTATTTTTCTAAATTTTCGTTTGTCGGATGCTTGAGTGGTTTCACGTAAAGTTCATGTTTAGTTTCGGATGATTTGAGAATTTCTTCCGTGATCCACTCCTGATGCCTTGGTTTACGATTGACAGTATGATAAGGACAGGTTGAGTTTAGTACCTTGGCAAGATGATCATGGAAAATCCCAAGAGCTTCGTCAGTATCATTGCAAGATAAGACAGTTGACCAATCCAATGGCCCAAGCTCGAGAGTCAAGGACAATACATTCATGGACTTTAAGTTTCTTGTGCAAGCGATAGATTTATGTAGATTTAACTTGCATTGGAAAATCGTGAAGATAGGAAAGTGGTCGGAAAAGTCGTCTAGCAAAATGCCGTTCACGTTGTTATTATACTTGCTTGTAAAAATGTTATCAATAAGTGTAGCTGAGTGTTTAGTCATTCTAGTTGGTCTAGTTATTGTAGGTAGTAAGTTATGTTCCAGTAGTGTATTCTCAAAGTTAGTTCTCAAGTGTCCACAATCTAGCAAATTGATATTAAAATCTCCTCCAATGTAGATGTCAGTCTTGTGATTTATTGATGCTAAGAATTCATTTAGATTGCCAAGAAAAACATCTGCACCAGAGTCAGGAGGTCTGTAGATGTTCATTATTATATTTTTTTTACTATTTTGATTTATCATTTTAATTGCCAGCCAGTCAAAAACAGGATTGGCAACACATAAATCATCTCTCACCCTAAAATGTAGGTCATTTCTAATAAAAATAGCCACACCTCCTCCTTTACCATTTATTCTGTTTCTGTAAACAAATGAGTATCCAGGGAAAATTATTAATGGAGCAGTATCTTCAGAAAGCCAAGTTTCAGTTATCAGCAGCATCGAGAAAAAATGTTTTGTGTTGTCACATAAGATTTCAAGGACTGGAACTTTATGAAACAGACTACGTCAATTTATATGCAGAATAGCAAATGAGTTATTAAGTGAAGTTTCAATTAATTTGAACAATTCTTTGTTATTATAATATTTTGAAGTAATCTTGAGAGATCTAAAAAAGTTGACATCGGGATCATGAGCATAAAAAAGAACTGGTTTTTGTTTTCTTTTTCAAATAAGTCAAAAATATTTCCATCAAAGGGGGGATCTGTAGCAGCCTCCATTATTGCTTGCTGTTTTGTTTAAATGACCATTCACGGACAGCGACGTAGCGAGGCCAGTTATCAGGGTTGAACATATTCGTTGTTGTTTCAGATGGAATGCAGATTCTGAAAGAAGAGCTCATATCAGTTGGTGAAAAGGTTTCATCTCTACTCCTTGTTTTATCCACTGAGTCAGTTTTGTCATTGTCAACATTGAGTTTCAAGTTAGGGTTGCCAGAGGATTTTGTATTTTTAAAAACTGGGTAGTAGGTTATGAAGTTGACATTTATTTTGTTTAGATGTTCTTTAATGGTGTCCACCGAGCAAGGAGAAATATTTCCCAGGTAGCAGATTTTCTTCTTAATAAATTCCTTTGAAGCTTTTATTAAAGTGTCATTATGTTCCAATTTTACACTATTTTATTTACCTCACACTGTATGTTGTATGTTGTATTTTCAGGTTTTTTAAATCAATTTTTCGACCAATTCTACACGTCCAATTGACTATAATACACATGTCTATATATAATAATATAATAATATTATAATACTATAATACACGTTCAATACACATGTATTCTTGATGACAATGCAATATTTTCATATTTTCATATCATAAAAATATTTATTTAAACTATAATTAACTAAAATACGCCAATGCAAGCAATAAGCATGCTGTGAATTCAGGCGTACATATCGGCGTTCTCTCTATCATTGCTAACGTTGCATGCACCTTATACTTATCCATACTTATATAACTATACTTATGCACATATAGATGTGTGAACTCCGCCTTGCTTTTGCAAGGAAAAAAGGAGGAGGGAAACGTTGAAAGGATCAAATTATGATCCACGACAGGAAGTACTTAGGTGTTTCAAACATAGTCATTACAGTCTTAAAACACCTAGTGTAAATGACTATAAACTATTATAAAAAAAATATAGACGTGTGGTTTATCTTTATAATTAGACGGACCCAAACAAATTTAGTAAACAAGGAGATTTGAACGAAGACTTTTTACGTAAATTCGCAAACACAACGTTAATTAATTTTAACAAGATCAAAAATTATAAAATAATATTACGAAAAAAAATACTTTTTTCAAAAAACACGCTTTAATTTATGTGTGGAAAGTGCACTAAAAAGCATAAAATAATTTTTTCTTCTTTCCTTCTATATGTCATCAAATAATCTTTGACTAAAAATAAAAGCGTGGGACGCTCATCCTAATCCATTTCCATTTCCATCATAATCCATGGATTATGATGAGCGGCCCATGCTTTTATTTTAGTCAAAGATTATTTGATGACATATAGAAGGAAAAGAAAAAAATTATTTTATACTTTTTAGTGCACTTTCCACACATAAATTAAAGCGTGTTTTTAAAAAAAAGTATCTTTTTCGTGATATTTTACCTATAATTTTCCTTGTTATCTTTTCAGTTTTTTTCTTACGGGATTGCACAACTTCATAATCAGAGACACCCTCGTCTATAGATTCTTTTTTATTTTCTTTTACTCTATCAGCCCAGGAGGCTTGGAATTTGGTTTTCTGTTTTGAGGTCCTATTGATTTTGTTTTGATCAAGTATGGTAGATTGCATACTTTTCACTAAGAAATATTCAGGCAGAGTCTCAGCATTCTTTTTAATTCCTGAGTCTATTTTCAGGCTTATCTCATTCACTTTTGCCTCAAGTCCATCAAGTCTCGACAAACATCTATCAAATATTTTTTATAAAGAGTCCGCTATTGTCTTAGCGGATTCCCTGTTGACCGTGCTTACTTTTAGCACCGATTCCATAACAACTTTTGTCACTTCTGACATCTTTTTTAGGGTGACTGAGAGCATATGTTGTTTGTTTTCGTTGTTTCTTTCTAAAACTTTCTGCAAGATAATTTCGAGACCTTCCGGAGATAGTGTTTTATGTGACATTTTCAGTTATTTCGCAAAAAAAACAAGTAAAAAAAATTACCGGTATGGTTTAGAAAACCAAATTTTTTCTAACTATTAAAATCGTCTTTTTATTAGTTTTCTATGAGTAATTATCGGCGCTACTTATCGCTCGGTTGTTTATATATATATATATATATATATATATATATATATATATATATATATATATATATATATATATATATATATATATATATATATATATATATATATTTTGTGTTTTTTGCGTAGCTCGGCAGTAGATTTTCTTTCGTGCATGCTCCGTTAAAAATAACTGCCCATTTTTTGTTTATAATTTTTTTAACATAAGATTCTAATCTACGGACAACAACTTTGTTTTTTAAGTAAAATTCTTTATTAATTTTCGTAGCGGGCTTACTGTACAGTTTCGGCTCGAAGGCCATCATCAGAGCCCTTTAAATAGAAAATAATGAAAATATTCAAAATGGACGAATGTGAAAGTCGAACTGAAAATGGAACAATTGCGAAACGTATTTACTTAAAATAGACGATTAGGAAATAAATATAATTCGAACCGATATAATTGGGATAAAACCAAGAAGAGATAAAATAATGTGAGATAAAATTAAACTGAGGTACAAGAACAGAAATACTACTGTAAAAACAGAAAACGTGAAGTGAAATTGAGTTAGATATTGGTAGATGTTGATATATCAACATCTACCAATATCTATATATATATATATATATATATATATATATATATATATATATATATATATATATATATATATATATATATATATATATATATATATATATATATATATATATATATATATATATATATATATATATATATATATATATATGTATGTGTGTGGTGTGTGTATAATATTTCTGTTTCCGCAAAAACAGACCTAACCAAAGTTCTAAGACGGTCAAACGTATTCGTTCTGTTCTATGGGTCGTAATCCTTCTTGATTGGGATTTCAGTTTATACTCTGACAGCTCTACTGAAAATGGTAAGGTTATCGTACTTGATTGATTGGAATGCTGAGTTGGTTGTTATTTTTTACTTGAGATATAAGTTTTAATGAACAAATTAAAAGTTTTTTATGCTCTAGCTAGAATTGATTTTTTGAAAATGTTTATATGAGCAAATCATCATTGACAGCAATATTGTTGATATAAAAAAAACTGTTTTTAGAAAATATTTGACATGCCGTTGAGTTTTGTTTTTTTTCCAGGAATAATTACTTTTTGCATAAATCAGTGTACATTAGCACATCTTCTGCCCAACTTTCCAATATCTTTATCTTATTTGTTCTTAAAAAACAGATAGTTGACAATTGAGCAGTGATGAATTTAATTACTTTAAAAGTAGTTAACTACTATATTTACGTACTAATAAAAAAAGTAGTTAGTAACTGTCGTGTTTCGAGTTTATTAGACAAACAAAGTCCGCTGACAACGATATACAAACATATAATATGTAACAATATTACACCTCCCTCCCAAGCTAGTGAAACCCATAGCGCTTGGGAGGTCTAATTTGACGTCCATGTCTGGTTTCCCTGGAGCATCCTGGAACAGGTGGCTCAGGAACAGAAATGGCAGGAGCTTCATCGCAATCTGGTGGAACTGTAGAGCCTTCAACGTCTGGAGTCATCTGCTTGTCTTCACTGGTGCGTTGTGTTGGAATTTGTGCCCAATGTAAATTACCTGAAAAATACTCTTTAGTTGGAAAAATAAACCTTCTGTTTCTGATAAATTCATGCCCATCAGCTGTGACTATTGTGTATCTTCTAGGATTATTGACCGATTTGATTTTTCCTTGTCTCCAACTATTATTGATGCGGAATCTGACTGGTGTATCTGGAACAAGAAGCTGATGTTGTGTGGAATGACGAGCATCGTGAAAAACCTTGGTTTTCTGTTGGCATTGAGTTAAACGCTCCTTAGCATCTATAATGACTTCAGGTTTCAGCTTTCTGGTCACAATTGGAAGAGCATCTCTCAAACGTCTGCTGAACAAGAGTTGAAATGGCGAAACATGCATACCTGAAATTGGAGTGTTTCGTAAACTTAATAAGGCCCGTTGCTGGTCAGTCTTTGATTCTTCAGCTTTCTTGAGCACATTCTTTATGGTTTGAATATGTCTTTCGACCATGCCATTTGACCGTGAATTTCCGGGGCTTGTGAACTGCCAACGAAAACCCCAATCTAAAGCAAATTTTCTACAGCTTTCTGAGTTGAATGGCATGTTATCTGAAACAACTGTCATTGGGATGCCATGTCTTGAAAATAATGACTTGAGCTTACTAATATTTTCTGTAGATGTTTTGTTCTGTAGCTGAACAACTTCTGGATATTTACTGAAATAGTCGACTACAAGCAAGAAATCACGGGAATTCAAAGTGAATATATCTGCTCCAACTTTCTCCCATGGTCCTTCTGGAATATTGTGAGGTGAAAGAACTTCAGAGTATTTATTATAAATTTGAGTTTCAGAAAATGTTAGGTGAGAAACCTGTTTGGCAACCGTTTCCTCATGAAATTGATGGATGTCAGTCTGGAACAAATTCTGAGACAGTTTTCTTTCTGGTATGTTCAGAGTTACTAATTTGTACTTTTCACAAAAATGTTTACCTAGGAGAGGTTCTGATTTGCCATTCACAACATAGAAATCACCTTGAAGTAACTGATTGTTGCATGGATGCAATAAATTCAGTTCAACAACTCCCAATGGCTTTAAATATTTGTAAACCCCATAAGGTTTCAAAACAACAGATGTCTTTCTTAGACTAAAATACTTCAATTTCTTAAGTTCTATGTGACTAATGGTATTTACATCTGCACCTGTGTCCAATTTGAACTCTATTGGTGGTCCATTAACAACACTAAACACACACGACCATCTGAGAGATTTATTAACAGAATCAAAAGAATTAATTTCAATAACCTTCTCAGTTTCAGTTTCAACAAAATTTGCTTCCTTTGGAGACCGACACACACTTGCGAAGTGGTTCTTCTTCTTGCAATTGTGACAAGTCTTCCCTCTGGCTGGACAAGTTGATTTGTGAATTTGGCCACAACTATTGCACTTTTTCTGAAAAACTTTTTGTGAATTTTTAGAAACCTCCATACTATTTACTTCGTATGTGTTGTCTTTTTCAATCGATTTAAAATTTGATTGGAGTGTTTCCATTGTGCTGGCAATTTTAGCAACATTATCTAATGAAATGTCAACTTCTCCCATTATTCTCATTTTTGTGACTTTATCTGGATGAGTGAAAACGAACTTATCTCTGATCATCTCCTCTGGGTCCTTGAATTTACAGTTTCTAGAAGCAATTTTCAAGCGCTCCAGAAATTCGATTGAAGATTCTTCAGAGTTTCGTGTGATATGGTAAAAAACGAATCTTTCAGTCAACAGATGTCGTTTTGGCGAGCACCTCTGTTCAAATCTTTGAAGAACGACGTCGTGCTTTAGTTTGTCCTCCTCTCTTTCCCAATCCATGTCATAATACATGGAATTGGCAGCTTCTCCAAGGGCACTTAACAGAAGAGCCACTTGTCGGTGCTCTGGTAACTGGTTGCCGTCGCAAAGTTGAAAGTATGTTGTATACCCACATCGCCAGCGTCTCCATTCCTCAGCAAGGTTTGAAGAGCTGATGTCGAGCGGAGGCGGTTGCCTAATGCTGAAGGAAGATGCCACGTTTTGTTGACGAGAAATGAATTTCTGCATCGTTTCAAACAATTTATCTTTAACCCCTGTAGACTGCACCATGTCGTGTTTCGAGTTTATTAGACAAACAAAGTCCGCTGACAACGATATACAAACATATAATATGTAACAATATTACAGTAACTATTTTGTTACTACTTTTAAAAACAGTAGTTATTAACTACTTCTTAACTACTGCATAGTAGTTAACCATTAGTTAACTACTTTTAACATTAACATTAAAAAATTATTTCCGCAATGTTCTATGTTAATCATTTACATATTTACTTTAAGTAAAGTAGTTCAAAAATTGATATGGGGGCAGATTTTAGAGAACATGCAATTTCATTAATGACGTATCTTAGAGTTGGAGATATAATTCAGCAACAGCTGGAATAAGTGATGACAAAGAAAGCGTGTCAGTTTGTAGGGTATCTGTCATCTCTCCGAAAGGGTGTAGGAGTCTATATAAATCAGCAACAGATTTTCATTCTGTGTTAGTTAAAGAATAGTGCTTCAATTCTTTTAATATTTGTTTGTAGGGGGCCCGAATTGCTAGCCATTGATCCACAACAAAAAGTTTAGAGTTCCATCTTTTCATCTTGTTTGCGTGAAACATCAATAAGTAATTGGTTGTGTGTAAAAACAAAATTGGCTTTTGAACATCGGCATCGATGAATTCTACCTCGAAACAACGACGAAGGTGAGGAAAGTAACAGTAGTTGTAAGAGAACCGTAGACTTTGATTTTTGTGTCATTTGCAGCCTATGGAATGTTAGTTGCTGGGGCCGCTTAGCAGCGCTTAGCTGTTACGGCTAAGCTCGAAAAGTTTATTTTGTTTTCTTTCCACCACAAGAAAGGGTTTTCATCTAGCGGAATTCTTCTTTTCTTTAGAGACATTTCAATTTTCTAGAATACAAATTCAATGATTTTATTTCATTAAAGTTTTGAGGTATACAACTAAAATAACATAAGACACCTTTTCTATTTGATTCGGTATCGCAGTTGGAGAATTGCTTTCTTCATCACTGCTGTCGCTCATCAAATTAAACCAATTTGAAGATTCCTTCTGATTAATTTTTCTACGCTTAGCTGGATTTTCTGAGACTTAATCCACTACCAACACATCTTCCTGCAAAGCTTTAATATTTTCCGTCACAGCAGCAAACGTTGAGCTTTTATCAAAAATTTCATTTTTGTACCTAGGGCAGTGATATTTTAGTTATGAAAATCATTTTAGTTTTAGTTAGTTTTGGCTGAAGTGATTTTTATTTTATTTAGTTTTAGTTTTTATAAATGCCATTATTTTAGTTTTTATATAGTTTTGGTGCTATCATTCTAGTTTAGTTTAGTTATTATTAGTTTTTTCCGACACGATTGAAATTTTTGCTCATATATTTTTATTTCAATATAATGAATATTAACTGTCCATGTCAACAAGTAGATCTTGGTTTACTTTTAACCAGGCACGCATATTCAACGATTTTTCCATCCTGTTGCGTCTGCCAGCTGTCAAAATCCCACAAACTGAGAAAAGTTGCTCCACAAAAGCTTGCGAAGCTGGTGCCGATATTAGATCCAGAACTGTTGCTTCTGGTACCAGAACTCAATTGAGGTGAGGCTGTTATTATATGGAGATGAGCTGACTTCTTTAATAGATAGGGTGAGATGGTTTTTTAGCAGTGCACCATCTACATCAAGAACCACTTGCCTTGTTGACTGTCCAGCCAGTTTTGCTGAAAACAGGGGAAAATCTTTCATCGTTGAGTGGACTATCGACAATTGCGGTTAACTTGATGGCTGCTTATGTAGATAGGGTTGGAGTTCAACCTATACACATAAAATATGTTTCGACTTAAAACAAATTACATAAATAAGTTAAAATCAAGTATTTCTAAAAAATTATCATGTTAGCTACATTATCGAGAGTACTATCAACTATATTACTATATAACCTTATAGTAAAGTATACTATAGTAGCAAATTAAAACTAAACATCAATTCAAATCTTCTTGCTTGAATTGACACTCAATTGATTTTGTTCCAACTCAATCATGTCATTAAAATTTTTTTTGTGGTGATGTTGAGATGGTTTTTAAGATTAGTCGGATTCTTAGTTGCAACAAGTGCGACGCATTTTGAACCATTTGCTAAAGCCACGAGACATCGACTTTTGTTTTCTGTTTCTTCAAATTTAAAATAAGTCCACACACTGCTGCCCCGCTTGAGACCAGAAAACTGTTTAACTAAACTTGCCAAATTAATATCGGTTGCAAAAACAACACACCAACTTCTGTCAAATAGGGGAAAGTGGGGTATTATGGGGTACTTAACAAAAAATATAATTTAAACCATGTTATAGTGGCAGAAATTTAATTGTTTTTTTCTCTGTATACCAAGCAGACATATTACTATGAGTTGATGAAACATTTAAGAAAATATGATTTCATTTTTTAGAAAATAATTGAATAAAGTGTAGCATTCAAGTACCCCATATTACCCACTAGAGGTGGGGTAATATGGGGTACTTGAATGTTAGATATGTTCCAGCTTTCATTGAACCTAAATATAACAAGGACAACAAAAGTAATTGTTATAAAACAATATTGTATTAATAAAACAATAAAATAAGCAATAAAAACATTTTCAAAATATTAAATGAGGGTCCACATGTTCATTAATCACTGTCTCTACATAAGTCACAGGAAAAATTTTCATTCTCAGTTCCGGCACACTCGGTGTGTTCCCACTTCTGGCAGTCTACACACATAATCCATGTTTCACCATCATGGTCTTCAGAAAAGAGGCCACGACAGTAAATGCAAGGTGCATCATCATCTGCTTTTTGTTTTTTCGCTCTCGACAACCGTTTCTGCTTCGGTTGAGGCTGATCAGGAAACAAATTTGTTCTCTTTATTGCAGCACCTTTAGGCTGAGACTTAGGTTTTAAACTAGATTTGGATTCTATAGTCTCTGCCAACATTTTTTTGTAAGGAGTGCTGGTCAGAACTACAGTTGCACCGACACGACGTGAATTTTTTTTCTGTCTTACTTTAGCTTCACTAACGGGATACGGTATGATGTCTTCAGGTCTGGTTATATTCATCAGATCTTGGGAACTACCTTCTCCAGATGCGTGAGCCACAACAGAATCGTTTTGTAGTTCTGCAATGAGGGAATTCTCCGGAGTTGAAATCTCTGTCGTGGCTACAACCCCATATTACCCCAACAGCATACCACGAATAAAATCTGTAAATTTTTGGCAAATCAACATTGTAGCGGCTGATAATTAAAAACACTGTTAAAGTATATCCCAAAAAAATAGAAATTCACAATTGTTAGAAAATATCTTACTTTTTCTCTCTTTTATGCGTTGAGAAACACAGTTGATGGAACTTAACAGAAAACGTTAAAAAAGGATTTCTAATCTATTACGTAAACTCGTAAACAAAATTGCTTTATCGTCTATGCGGCAGAGTTACATAAACAATATTCTTTGTAAACAACTCGGTACTTGCTCTCGCTATTAACTTGTTGTTTCGCGTCTAAAACTTTGAGGTTTTGTCGATTTTGTGTTTAAACATTGATTAAATAATAGTTTAAACAAGATATGTCGAAAGCTATAACTCTCGAAAGTCTAGAAGTAGTTCTCAGCCGTATCGTCGACAGAATGAGCGACAATATGACGCGCTTACTGGAGACCATGAATAAAAACTATGAGGCTCTTCTTGATAGAATAGCCAAAACAACAACTGACTCGTTAAAAGAAATGTCGACCAAACTCGAGGACATTTCTATAAGATTGGGTGCTTTGGAGTCTGGGACTGAGTCTTCTAAATTAGTGACTGACGAGCAAAATCTATTAGGCAATCCAACTAGTATTGCCGAAGTACTGACTACCACTCTCTGGAGGTTGGAACAAGAAAAAGATGACAAAAAGCGAAGAGCAAATAACATTGTCATTTCTGGTTTGAAATATGATGAGAAAAAATCAGATGCAGATTGTGTGGTAGACCTCTGTAAAAACAACCTTGCTGTGGTGCCCAGGATTGTCGCGACAAGGCGGTTAGGAAAAGACCTTAGAAATCCCAGAGCAAAGGTATGTGTTACTCTAGAAAACCCTGCGGCAGCTGAAGAACTACTGATGTCGTCTCGGATCTTGCGCTCGTCCAAGAATGAGGATGTACGAAAAATCTTCATGAACAGAGACCTGACAAAACAACAGGCTGAACTCAACTACAAAAAGAGATGCGAAAGAAGAAAAGTTACTGATGGTCATCCTCCTGCCCCGGCTGGGTTAAGCGGCGAGGGTCAACTTTTTCGGAAGTAACGGTAGCACCCTAGCTTTTACAAACCTCAGAAGTATATCTAACAAGATTGAAGATTTTCGTTTTTTTCTAGAAGACTGCAGACCAGATATGTTTTGTATTACTGAAACTTGGCTATTAGAAGAGATTCCAAGTAGTTTATTTCTGACTAAAGATTATGATTCAGTTCGACACGATAGAAAAACTCGTGGAGGGGGTGTAGCGATGGTAATAAAAACAAGTATTCCTCACAGAACCGTATTAGTACCTGATAACTTCCGGCATATTGAACTTGTTTGTGTTGATATTGAATTAAACCATAAATCATACAGAATTGTCACATACTATCGTCCTGGAGGTTTTGGTGCTGAGGCGGAGATCTATATGGTGGACAGTATTAATTGTTTTAAAGCGTTATATTCTCCGATACGTACAATGTGCCTGGTTGGAGACTTTAATTTGCCGGAGGTGGATTGGACTTGTTACTCATATCCAAACAACAGAGTCTACGGAGCGTTCATGGAATTTGTAAATGAATTTGGACTTCAACAGTTTATTCAAGAGCCGACTCGAGGAAACAACATTCTAGATTTGGTGCTCTCTGGGGACTCAATGTTGATCTCAAATGTGGAGTTTAGATGCCAGATCGCTACCAGTGACCACAATGTAATGATTCTCCATTTAAATGATACAGATCCAAGAGACAAAAACGATGTTCGAAACTCATATATGTTTGATAAAGCAAACTTTGCAGCAATAAACAACTTTCTGAAACTTGTGAAATGGGACGACATCTTCCAATATTGTTTCGACGTAGAAAACTGCTGGAATGCCCTTCAGCAGTGTATGAGTTATGTGATACAAACCTTCGTTCCAGTTCGTACTGTATTGAGCTCACGAGGACGACCAAGGAAAATCTCCAATAGAATAAAACATCTTTATAAATCCAAATTATTCTTCTGGAAAATCTGGAGGCATACTAAGGAGAATAAAGATAAAATCAAATACATGGAGTTTTCAAAATTATGTACTAAAGCAGTAAAAAAAGAACAATATGACATTGAGAAGGGTCTTGTTTTATCTGGTAACGTTGGTGCTTTCTACAAATATATTCACAATAAACTCTCCTTGAATTCTAAAATTACTGGGATAGAAACAAGTGATGGCACGATTGTTACAGATCCAGCTAAAATGTCAAATGTCTTCAACGACTATTTTGCAACCGTTTTTACAAAAGACGATGGAAGTAATCCACCTCTGGTGCAGAGGTCTCCCAATCTCCTGGAAGAAGTTACGTTCACTCCTGATGTTGTTTTTTCAACCCTCAGAAGTCTTCGAATGAAAAAATCTTGTGGCCCAGATGGTATACCGAATATATTGCTTAAACGCTGCGCCCAAAACTTGACTATTCCACTCTGTCATATTTTTGAAATGTCTCTCAAAACACGAAGATTGCCTGAAATATGGAGAACTGCATACATCACACCAATTCACAAAAAAGGACCTACAAGTGTTGTCTCAAACTACAGACCAATCTCTCTCACGTGTACATGCTGCCGCGTTATGGAAAAGATTGTTAGCAAAAGCATCTTGGCCCACCTCTCTACTCATGGTCTTATTTCTCCACATCAGCACGGTTTCCTGAGACAGAGATCAACTTGTACGAACCTTCTGGAGTGTGTACATGACTGGATTATGGGGTTACTGGATGGTAGTCGAGTGGACATTGTTTATTTTGATTTTCAAAAGGCTTTCGACTCGGTCTCCCGCCCAAAGTTGAAGACTAAACTCATTAGCTACGGAATATCAGGTGATTTGTTGGCATGGATCTTGGATTTTTTGAGTGCTCGAAAACAGCTTGTTCGAATTGGTGAGTGCTTATCTGCTCCGAGAGATGTTACCAGTGGTGTTCCTCAAGGAAGTGTCCTGGGCCCCATACTATTTCTAATTTTTATTAACGATATTACGGATGGTGATGCTTTTGGATCGGTCTCTGTCAAGATGTTTGCAGACGACATAAAAATTTACTCAGCAACTCAGCCCACATCTTCTTCGGCTCCAGAAATACAGAGAGCAATTGATGAACTAGTTCTCTGGAGTGAAACATGGCAACTGAATCTGGCACTATCAAAGTGTTTTGTATGTCCCATTCACAGGCGAAGAAACGAAAAAGGCTTCGAAATACCTAGATATCGAATTGGGACATACGAGCTTGAACCGACCGAGCAAGCAAGAGATCTGGGTGTATTAATTGATAAAAACCTTAATTTCAAAAAACACATTGAGAACATTATCCACTCTGCGTCGGTGAAACTCAGATTAATAAAACTATGCCTCCTGTCTAAAGATCCGTATCTGATGAAAAAAGCATTCACTACATACGTGCGACCATTGCTCGAATACTGCTCTACAGTTTGGAGCCCTCGGCACAAGTACCTAATCGACGGCCTGGAGAAGGTTCAGAAAAGATTCACCCGAATGGTTCCAAATATCAGCCATCTACCATACTCGACCCGTCTCAGCTTTTTGGGATTGAAAACTCTAGAAGAGCGCAGACTTATCGCAGACCTTTGTTTCTGCTACAGATCTTTAAATGGAATGGTGGATTATAGCCTGGCTGGACAATTTAAACGAGCAAATTATGAAAAAACAAGGGGCCATAGCTACAAACTGATGCCAGGTCAATATAGAACTGACGATGCCAGGTTTTTCATAACTGGACGCGTGGTCTCAGCATGGAATTCTTTGCCTCAGGATGTTGTTGGATCATCAAACTACAGTCGGTTCAGAAGCTTAATAAATCAGATGGATTTATCTAAGTTTTCAAGACTTTGAATTTTTCATGAAGCATTAGCAGATCTGGATGTCAAATGAACAGATTTTTGGAGGTATTTAGAGGGATTTTGAAGATTGCGGTGGAAGTTTCAACTTCACGGCATTATCTATAAGCGTTAAGAACAACAATTTTTCAGGTTTAACCGTTCCATAAATGCATAATTTAAATATTTACAAGACTTAATATCTTATTCAATATGTTATACGCGAGCATACTTTGCTATTGTATGTTTCTAACATCTTAACAATTTACGATTTGCAACTGAGTATGTGTACATATTTCGTTTATTGGTTTTTTTTTGTTTCGTTTGTACTGTCCGAACGGTATTAGAGGCCGATAGGCCCTTCTGTTTGAGAATAAATAAATAAATAAATAAATACAACCATAGATCGCTAATTAAATATTCTTATAAAACTGTTCTTTTAATAAAAAGGTGGGTACCCCATATTACCCGAGGCCCCATATTACCCCACTTTCCCCTACGGAGAATAAAAGAACGTTCTTAGACATTTCAGGCCAATATTAAGAAACCAAAGAAATTAAATTAATTTTTTTATGTTTCTTAATACATCGATCATTATAAATTTCAATTACAAACTTTTGTCAAATAACGAAAAAGAAACTGAATATTTGAGTTTATTTATTTTAGTTTTAGTTAGTTCTAGGACAAACCATTCTAGTTTTAGTTTAGTTTTAGTTGGGAAATTCAATTTTCGTTTCGTTATAGTTTTAGTTAACTATGGTCGATCTTTTTCGTATTAGTTTTAGTTTTCGTTAGTAAAATATTACTGACCTAGGGTTTAGCAAAGTCGCGACACAATAAATTCTGAAATAACGTTTAGATAGTTTATTAGATAACTGTTATTGTGCAAGTTTGTAACTTAATTGTAAAAGTCAGCCTATATGAGCATATAGTAAATTACGCACTCTTTATGATCTAGGTAGATGCTCAAATCTTTTGTCGAACTCCTTCTCCAAAACATTAACTAGCTGTCCAATTTGTAGAAGCGTTTCTTTCTTTTGAATACTGTGACGCAGCCAACGAACTCTATAAATGACGTCAGCCAGTGTTGCATTTGAATGAAAATTATGTTAATTGTTTTTGTTTTTTCCCAATATATATTTTTAGTAAACATAAAGACTTAACTTACTTACTCGGTAACAGTCTTAAAAGGCTTCAAAGCGGTTATAACCACTGGCAGCAGATTCCAGTTGACCGACAAATGTTCAAGCCTTTCGTATTTAGTAGTAAAACTCCCAAAACAGGCTTCAACTCCAAAACCGAGTTAACATTTCGTACGCAGAATTCCATCGAGTCTGGCATTATTAGAAAGAACATAATTGAACTTAATAAGTGTTAGTTTTATACCTGTATTAAGCAAAGCTCAGGTAGTCCTTTATCTTTTTGTATTATTTTCAATTGTTTGCAGATTCAGGACATGTGCTGCACAATTTGGTTAATTATTGCACATTTTAAAAGATTTAACATTTATTGTTTATATATAAACATTGTTTATTCGAATAATCTGTCTTAGATCTTCTAGGACATTTTCAAAAGTGTTTCTCGAGCCAATTGTAGCGCTTTGTCGATCGCTTCACTCGTTTGACTGGTGGCTCTCCTCGAGCCTCCTTTAAGACGGAGGTTGAAGCCATTCCTTCGTCCTGCTGAAGCGTTTCTGTTAGCGATGCCCAGCAAGGCTAGAAAAACCACAGTTCCATGACTCGCGAATATTGTTGGTCTGATCACCCCCAGTTAAAGTAGCTTCCACATATATGGCATCAACGTATTCCACTAGATCTTCTAGAGTTTCCAGGCCATCGTCAAATGGTATTTTACCACAAATGTACAACATCCCACTAGCTACTTCGTTCACTGCGTTAGATGATAAAAGCCGCAATGCACTTTAACGGTTTACGGCAAATTCATCGTGAAACAATTCATCGTGAGACAATTCATCGTGAAGACAATTCATCGTGAAAAGTTCATCGTGGACAATTCATCGTGAGACAATTCATCGTGAAGACAATTCATCGTGAGACAATTTATCGTGGAAACCATTGATATATATCTAGTATTTATTAATGTGGAAACATTCATCGTAGATAATTTTTCACAATGGAAAATTAATTTGCACAATACAATTTTCCTTTAAACCGCTGAATGCATAAATATTGGTTGAATTTTTTAGTGTTCTTGGAAATAAATACAAGGAACAAATTTTCAAATGAATTTCTTGGATACTTTTTCACTTATACAATTGTGTTACTAATATAATTATTTATTTATTAAATGTAGATTTTCTTTAGCGTTATCTTTGTAACTTTAAACTAATTAAAAAACTTGGTGTGGATAAAAATGAGTGTGGTTCTGAAATCGTGAATTTGTATAGACGTCATAAAAGTGTCCAGTATCATGGCGACAGGAACACCTGTGTATAGACTTCTTAATGTGAAACCTTCATATTTAAAAAAAATCCATAATTGTGGACATGAGTGAATGTGAGTCTAAAAACCATGATTTCTTGTAAAATTACAAAGGATTTATAAATGCTTTAATTTGACACAAAACCTTTGATTCGCATGATCGATTCTTAGTTTAATTAGTTAACAAACGCTTTATACGTTTGTTTGAAAAAACAACAGCTGAGGCAAGTGAGCATTAACTTGCTCTTATCAGCTTAATGGTTTAATTAGCCTTGTCCATAGATATCTATGACCTTGCCACAGTGCCCTCCTACCCCTCCAAAGAAATGCTACCGTGACGCTGCTCTTCGCATTCAATTCATTCGGATTGTTCAAATTTATAATAATAGGGACAGATTAGATTATCTTCAAAGCATAGCTCACAATTTTTAATTTTAAATATGTTTTCCGTGTTAAAATTAGTGTTTTTTCTTATTAATAAACTGTTTAAACGTTAACTACTTGTCATTTTTTACAAATAGCAATAACCTAAACATTTTCAAACAAAGATGAAAAAATTAGCCGTTATCATTATTATTTTTGTTTAGTTTTGTAGCTTAGAAAATGAAATACAAAAATTTTTGTTCACGATGAATTCTCCTCACGATGAATTGTTCACGATGAGATTTTAACGATGAATTTTCCTCACGATGAATTGTTTCACGATGAATTGTTTCACGATGAATTGTCTCACGATAAATCGTTTACACGATGAATTGTCACACGATGAAATGTTCCACGATGAATAGTTTCGCGATGAATTTGGCGGATACCACTTTAACATGGGAGCCAAAAACCTCCGTGACGGCATTGATCGCTGCCTGTTCAAAGTCACAGACGATTGTGGTATACACACTTTACGTCTTACCTGAAAGCTGTGCTTAGACACAGGTTATGGCTAAAGTGCCGAATTGTGCGCGATCAAACACTATTGATGGAACTGTGTTGGTGACATAGAAAAGTTGCCGTCCATAAACTAGCAAACGGCCATGATAAGGTGACGTAGCTGTTCAGGTGAGCTGAAAACCACGACTCATTCTGCAGATGTCACTCCACTGTCGAAAATCAGAAAAGGCTGTGGATTTTGTGAAACCGTTTCCGTCCATTTGGCAATGAATCTGAAATCTGCGAGGGTTGCTGTTTCAGCGAGAAGAGCGCCTGAATGCAAAGATGTTAAATAGAAATGTCATTAAAACTATGTGCAACGCAACGCATTTCACATTTTCGTCTTTTTCTGAAAAAAAATTGTTTGCTGCCTCAGCAGCTGACCAGTTTCTAGGCAATCGGCTTCTATAGGGATGTACTGCGCTTTCTGGTGAAAAAGAATAACAATTTCGTAAAATGATTTTGGCACATCGGAGCTGTTGTTCAGAGATCTTTACCAGGCTTCTACGTCATTGTTAGTTTTAATTTCACGTTTAAAAACGCTCAATTCTTGCAGCTTATAATTTCCTTTTATCCAGGTAATTTTGATGTAGTTTGCTAGCTCCCAAAAAATGTGGAAAAAGAATTAATAAAAACTAATGATATAATGGTTAATTAAAAAAAACTAACCTTTAAGGATTCCATGGATATCTTTGAATAAATAATATCAAATATTCTTTGGATTTCATTTGGAGGTAAATATGGCAAAAGAATAAACTGCTTGACGAAATCATAAACAGCCAATTTTTTGTTATATTGACTTTTTAATCCAAGTTACCATCTGCAAATTTGTTGTCACCACTCTTTTTATTTGACTGTCTTTCTCTGTGAGCATTCCTACTTAATCCTGTTTGTTTTCTCCGCCTTCTTTGTGTAAGAGTAACCATCATAGATTAACTTAAAACAATCGCGAGAAACTTTAAAAAAGCCCATCATGAAAGTTTCATAACGAAATTGAATAATGCACGTGTTTGATTGTTTATTTCTTATTGATCTTCATAAGGTTATGTAACGGTCACGACTCAAAAACAGATAAACAAGACAAAACTCAAATAATGACAATTTAAGAGAAGGGAAAAGAAAAAGTCAGAAGTTTTTTTTCTTTTTCCTTCTCTTTCTTTTGTTGTGTTTTGGTCGTCATTTCCAGCATGACTCCCTAATCCCGGAATCGGGAAGGATGGATGCCTTATTCCTCAATGTCGAATCTAGCTGGATGATCATCGATGGACGCATTGTTTTCTCGTTTTGTTGTGGAATATCCACTTTCTTTTGGCTGGTTCGGTTTACCCAAGTAGACAATATCCGTAGAATCTGGATTATCATATTAAGATATCTTGTATCAGCTTTGCGTTTTCTTTTTCTGTTGCTCTGTTCAGCATAGTTTCCGCTTTTTTATTTACACGAAAGAGTATTTGTTTGCTGGTTTCTGCAATGGTTTTCTTTGCAGCTTCGGCTGTATTGACTTTCTTTTTTCCGTTTTTCAGGGCTTCAAAATATGATATTCTTTTCTCTACTACTGTAATTTTTGTCGGCTGTTCTGGGACTGGGCAGTTTTTTATTTTGTGCTCCCGGCATTATACTAGTCATTATTTTTCCTTACACCAATTCAACCCAACTATAACTTAAGCTTTGATATATAAAATTGCATTAATACTTAATACCGTAATATGACTAAATACAATTTATTTATTTAAGTCCATGAATAAATAAAGGTCCATCAATGTTTTAGCTGAGTTCTTCGATCATTAATGGTTAACCCACATATAAAAAATGCTCTCTCAGAGGATGTGCTTGCTGCTAGCACACTCAAAATATTTCTTGCTACTAATGACAGTTTTGGCCATTTCTTTGAGTTTTTTCCCCAAAAACTCAGCAAATCGCCTTGTGCACTTTCTTCGTTTAATTCCAGTCAGCAACCTTATAAAGAGTTGTTTTTGTAACTTGTAAATTTTTCATTAAAATAATTTTTTAGAGTAATGTCTTTTATCTTTTTAAATTTATTTTAAAAAAGTTACGAAGACTTTTTTGGTGTTTTCGTTAGGATTTTTTTACGAATTTCTTGCATACTTTTGATTTCAACTTGCATGCGTTGAGAAGCTCGTCAGTCATCCATTTTTGTTTTCTTGTTGTAGATTTATGTGAAAAACATAAATTATAATGAGTCTGGTAAATTTCTTGAAATTCTACCATTTGTTTCATTTCTGGTTCTGAAAGTTCTTGATTAATTTGAGTGTCCTGCTGATGTTGATCAACTGCTTCTGCATCATTCCTCTGCTAACAATGTTTAACTTTTTATTCGGTTTTATGGATTTAGTTAATTTTCGTTCTGAATTATTGATTTTTAGAAATTTCTATGCATTATTTGGTAACTCAGCATTAACAAGATTATCATCTAAACATTGTTCTAATTCTGATTCTGTAACCATAGACACAAATAGAGTCTTAATCTGTTTCCTCCATCATAGGAGACGAAAAAAGTCAGAATATGTGTCTAGAAAATTCTTCATCTTCTTCTTCCCCCTCTTTCGCTGATTTTCATAATTGTAGCGCTTCTCCAGCTGACTCCTTAATCCCGGAATCATGGAGAATGGCTGCTGCAGTCCTCAATGACAGATCCATCTGGGCGGTCATCGATGGACGCAATTTCTTTGTTGCTGGTTGTGGAGTTTTTGCCTCCTCTTGGTTGACCCATGTCGCCAGAACCTGTAAAATCTTTTTAATCATTGATAATGATAATGAATCCGAGTATTATTAAAGTGGCGTATGTTCTTCAAAAGAACTTCAAGACCACTGTAGACGTTAGGGAAAAGATTTAGTAAACAGAAATGTCTTTAGTGCTGTGTGGAAACTGGCTTAACTGGATGTAGAGATGATGTGGGAAGGAAGTTTGTTCCACATTTCAGGCCCAATGACGTCGATGGATCTTCCGTCGAGCATCGCGCGATGAACCGGCGTTGTAGTGAGGAGGCCCCTGGATGCTGATCTGAGCCTCTGCCGACCCGTATATTGGCAACATGAGCAAAAAACAGGTAGGGAGGATCATGGGCGTGCAGAGATTTGTGTACTATTGTGGAAATCTTGTACTCGATTTGTTGCAGAATGCGAAGCCAGTGGAGATCTTTGAGAAGCATTGTAGATTATTTCGGCGGCTGTGTTGATGAGAATATGAAGCCGATCCGGCACACAAGAAGAAAGGCCGGCTAAAGTTGAATTTCCGTAATCAATCTTTGGAAGAGAGTTATGAGAATAATATCTCTATTATCGGGCTTGGTTCGGTTGTTGTTTTTCCTAATTCTTGATTCATCATTGTCTCCGTTTTTTTGGTTATAAGGAGTAGCACTTGGTTGATTTCTGTAGGTTCGGTAACTGTGGATTCTTTTTTTCTGCTTTTCAGGGCCTCTGAATAGGACTTTTTCCCTGTTGCAATCTTCATGTTTGTTTTGGTTTTCTGCCATTTCGGACATTCATTGCTGCCTGTCCTGTGGTCAGGAATCTTACAGCTGGCACACATTTTTCTTGCTTGTTTTGGCGCTGGGCAGCTCTTTATGTCGTGCTCCCCGGCACACTTAGGGAAAGAGGTTTTGGCCTTGCAATATATGGCCAAATGTCCAAATTGGTTGCAATTAAAGCACCTAACTGGGTTCGAAATGTATTCCTTCAATCGAAAAGTCATGAATGAGAATTTTTAATGTTTTGGAGGCGTCTGGTCCGGCTCAAAGGTAAGGATAACCGCAGTGGTCTCCTGAAATCTTCCATCTATTCCTTTCTTAATCCGCACTGCTGCGGCACATTTTTCGATGATTGTTTTTATCGAGATTTTTATCGGAACTCCAGTAATTATCAACTTAGGTTGCTTAACTAACGGTTTAAGAAACTTAACCTGATAGCCGGCTATCTCTTGCAAGTTTTCTAGTTTTTCTCTCTTATTTTTTGTCCTTCTTTGTCTTGAATTAAGTTGTAGAGCATGATCAGGTCCCCCCTCAGTCTTCTGTACTTTAAACAAGGAAGCTTCGAAATTCTCAACCTGTCTTCATATTTCAATCCCTTGCATGCCTTAACCATTTTTGCTGCTTTCTTCTGGATTCTTTCAATAGCTTCTATGTCTTTTTTCTTCACGGTGACCACACACTGACTGCATACTCCAATCTGGATCTAACCAAAGCTTTATAAATCAACTAGCAGTGCCCGTAGCGGCTTCGCTCGCATGAAATTAGAGAGTTTGAACCGTGCATCCATAGTAGAGATCAATTTTTTAGGTCTCGGCTCGGCCCGTCGACAACTTAGCCCAGCCCGTTTTAAAAACCTAAACTCCTGGCCCGGAACAGCCCGTTTGAATTGGGCCCGGCCCATTCTTACAGGCCCAGAAGTTCTATATACTTGATGAAAAACTTCGGCCCGTCCCATCTTGACTTCAGGTTTGGCCCGGCCCAACTGAAGACCCTAAAATCACTAAAATATCTATATACTTGGTGAAAAACCTCGGCCCGTCCCACTTTGATTTAAGGTTTGGCCTGGCCCGTGTGAAGACTCTAAAACAACGGCTTGGCCCAACCGGTGATAAACTGGACTTAGCTACTTTTAACCGGCACAAAACTTCAAAATACTAATTTTTACATTTGTAGCACTTACAGTTTTTGAGTAGCAGTTATTTTGAAATCAAATAACCCTTATTTCCACCCCAGATTTGAGGTCCTGGAAACCAAATTTTTAAAAAATGTTGAAACACTTATATCATTATTTTTTGAGTAAATACTAAATACTAATTTTGACATCTGTAGCATTCACAGTTTTTGAGTAGCAGTTACTTTAAAAACCAAAGAAACCTTTTTCCACCCCACATTTGAGGTCATGAAAACCAAAATTTCATATATCCTTATTTTTAGAGTAGAAACTAAATACTAATTTTTACTTTTGTAGCATTTACAGTTTTTGAGTAGCAGTTACTTTAAACACCAAGTAACCCAATTTTCCACCCCACATTTGAGGTCCTGAAAACCAAATTTTCAAAAAATAGTGAAACACGTATATCATTATTTTTAGAGTAGAAACTAAATACTAATTTTTACTTTTGTAGCATTTACAGTTTTTGAGTATCAGTTACTTTAAAAACCAAGTAATCCTATTGTCCAGCCTAAATTTAAGGTCCTGGAAACCAAATTTAAAAAAAAAATGGTGAAACACGTATATCTTTATTTTTAGAATAGAAACTAAATACTAATTTTTAAATCTGTGGTATTTACAGTTTTTGAGTAGCAGTTACTTTAAAAAACAAATAACCCTATTTTCCACCCCACATTTGAAGTCCTGGAAATCAAATTTTCAAAAAATGCTAAAACACGTATTTCATTATTTTTGGAGTAGAAACTAAATACTAATTTTTACTCCTGTAGCATTAACAATTTTTGAGTAGAAGCTACTTTAAAAACCAAATAACCCAATTTTCCAACCCACATTTGAGGTCCGGGAAACCAAATTTTCAAAAAATGGTGAAACACGTATCTTTTTATTTTTCAAAAAGAATCTATATACCAAATTTCAAAATCTCCTCATTTTTGGTTTTCGAGATATACATTGTTTTAGAAAAAAGTTTGTTTTTCAGTTTTTTCCCCTCAAGAGCAAAATTTTCAAAAATCCTTTCTTAGCGGATGTTTACGATATAAAAGTAATATAAGTTCCAAATTTCACGTTCCTAGGATGAGGCGTTTGAGCTCGGCGTTGATTATCAGTCAGTCATCTGTCAGTCAGTCAGTCAGTCAGGACATGTTCTTTTATATACTAGCAGTGCCCGTAGCGGCTTCGCTCGCATGAAATTAGAGAGTTTGAACCGTGCATCCATAATAGAGATCATTTTTTTAGGTCTCGGCTCGGCCCGTCGACAAATTAGCCCAGCCCATTTAAAAAACCCAAACTCCTGGCCCATTTTTACAGGCCTAGAAGTTCTATATACTTAATGAAAAACTTCGGCCCGTCCCACCTTGACCTCAGGTTTGGCCCGGCCAAACTGAAGACCCTAAAATCACTAAAATATCTATATACTTAGTGAAAAGCCTCGGCCCGTCCCACTGATTTAAGGTTTGGCCTGGCCCGTGTGAAGACTCTAAAATAACGGCTTGGCCCGGCCGATGATAAACTGGACTTAGCTACTTTTAACCGGCACAAAACTTCAAAATACTAATTTTTACATTTGTAGCACTTACAGTTTGTGAGTAGCAGTTATTTTGAAATCAAATAACCCTTATTTCCACCCCACATTTGAGGTCCTGGAAACCAAATTTTCAAAAAATGCTAAAACACGTATTTCATTATTTTTGGAGTAGAAACTAAATACTAATTTTTACTTCTGTAGCATTAACAGTTTTTGAGTAGCAGCTACTTTAAAAACCAAATAACCCAAAAAATGATGAAACACGTATATCTTTTTTTTTGAGTAGACACTAAGTATTAATTTTTACATCTGTGGCAATTACAGTTGTTGAGTAGCAGTTACTTTAAAAACCAAATAACCCTATTTTCCACCCCACATTTGAAGTCCTGGTAACCAAATTTTCAATAAATTGTGAAACCCGTATATCATTATTTTTAGAGTAGAAACTAAATACTAATTTTTACTTTTGTAACATTAACAGTTTTTGAGTAGAAGCTACTTTAAAAACCAAATAACCCAATTTTCCAACCCACATTTGAGGTCCGGGAAACCAAATTTGTAAAAAATGGTGAAGCACGTATATCTTTATTTTTAGAAAAGAAACTAAATAATAATTTTTACATCTGTGGTATTTACTGTTTTTGAGTAGCAGTTATTATAAAAGACAATTAGCCCTATTTTCCACCCCACATTTGAAGTCCTGGAAACCAAATTTTCAAAAAATGCTAAAACACGTGTTTCATTATTTTTAGAGTAGAAACTAAATACTAATTTTTACTCCTGTAGCAGTAACAGTTTTTGAGTAGAAGCTACTTTAAAAACCAAATAACCCAATTTTCCAACCCACATTTGAGGTCCGGGAAACCGAATTTTCAAAAAATGGTGAAACACGTATTTTTTTATTTTACAAAAAGAATCTATATACCAAATTTCAAAATTTCCTCATTTTTGGTTTTCGAGATATACATTGTTTTAGAAAAAAGTTTGTTTTCCAGTTTTTTCCCCTCAGGAGCAAAATTTTCAAAAATCCTTTCTTAGCGGATGTTTGCGCTATAAAAGTAATATAAGTTCCAAATTTCACGTTCCTAGGATGAGGCGTTTGAGCTCGGCGTTGATTATCAGTCAGTCATCTGTCAGTCAGTCAGTCAGTCAGTCAGTCAGTCAGTCAGTCAGTCAGTCAGTCAGTCAGTCAGTCAGTCAGTCAGTCATGTGGCCATCCAATGAAGTGCATTAATCGAAGTCCAAAATTTTGAGTCCAAGTTATTCCGAATGTTGTCTCTCAAAGTCTTTGTCATAGCCGAATGTCTCATAATTGAGGCCATCTTCTTCAATTAATCAATATAATTTTTATAACGCTATTTCAGTGGCGTTCAATAGCGCTCGGACACAAAGTAGGAGGTGCGAGAAACTAAGCGTGCAGCTGAGTTGAAAGCTTTAGAGAGAGGATAAAGGGTAGTATCAGGAAGACCATAATATAGAGAATTGCAGTAGTCAATTCGAGACAGTATAAGAAAAGAGACAAAAAGTTGTAGTGAAGAATCATCCAAAAGTGGACAAAGCTGCTTAATGCGGCGAATATGGAAATAGCAAGATTTAGTAACAGATGATATTTGATGGGTTAGAGACAAGTTGGAGTAAAAAAAAATCTAAACTATGAATCAGAGGAGAAGGAGAAATGGAAAGAGAAGATGGTGGTAACTAGAGTTAGAGATTTAGAGGACTTATTGAAGTAGATTAATTAAAACTTATCAGGATTAAGCTTGAGACACATAGAAAACTCCAGAAGATAATAGATTGAAGGCAGGCAGTTATTTGATTAAGAACAGACTCAAGAGAAGAGTTAAAGAAGGTAGAATATGCAGAAGAGTCATCGGCATACATTTGACTATTGAGAGAGTGAGAAGATATAATATGAAAAAGTTCAGAAATATAAAGAATAAACAGTTAAGGACCAAGAATGGAGCTTTGAGTAACGCCATAATTTAAAGATACAGCAATAGATTTAGAGAATTTAATAGATACATAAGAAGATCTACCAGATAGATATGATTTAACTCACAGGAGTTATATTAAAAGTAGGGCTGTGCCGGTATACCGGTGCGCCGGTATATCGGACTTTAACCCCCAACCAAAGTTGGTGCTCATTTATCGACCACTAAAGGATGAAACGCTGAGTTGACGTGAGCGCATGTCATTTAGTTAGTTAGTTTCTTGCTCAAGGAAATTACGAACCCGTACTTGGAATTGAACCCAGGTCCTCCGATTCTCAAAGCCGGTGTTTTAAGTGTCTATACCACTAGACCAACACAAATAGTGCGAGTACGAGTAGGAGTACGATTACTATGACATAGAGTACGAGTATTTGAAAAACGTACTCGAGTACGACATCTCTAGTACTGATTGGAATAATGAGTACGAGTACCAAGGCTTTGAGTACGAGTCCGAGTACGAGTACTCAAAAAACGTACACGAGTACAAGTACGATTACCAAGTACTACATCTCTGGTAACACTAACGCGCTTTCAAACACTATTTTAGCCATTTTTAGGTTTTCGACATTATGCCGGTACCGGCAAAAAAACCCATACCGGCACAGCCCTAATTAAAAGATTTATCAAGTGCATCCAATAACAGTGAGTGATCAACTGTGTCAAATGCAGATGAAAAATCAAGACTAAGAAAACGAATAGAGAGGCCAGAGTCAGAAGAACCAATGAGGTCATTATAAAGCTTAAGTAGAGCAGTTTCAGTAGAGTGGCCAGGTCTAAAACCAGATTGAGAAGGAGAAAAAATGAGATAAAGAAAGATTAATTAAATCAGGTAGAATTGAAGAAAAAGAAAAGAAAGCTCTTTAAAAATAGGAGTGGGCATAAGATCCAAAAAGCAAGTAGATAAAGACATAGAGTTAATTTTGGTTGTTAGAAAATTGTGATAGTCATCAGAAGAGAAAGAGAGAGATTTTTTGTTACGGAGCTTAGAAAAAGAAAACCACCTATTCTTAGAGTTAGATGGAAGAACAATAAATTTTCTCAAAAAGGTAAAATGCTTGTCAAAGATACGTTTATGGTATAGTTTGAGATGGTATTGCCACTCATACCAAGAACCCTTAGAGAGTTTAGAACGATAAGCTCGCTCAGTATGTAATACGATGGTTCAACCAACCAGCTGGAGTGTGTCATCTCCTGCTTTTTCAAACAACTCAAATACTTCTTTTACACTTTTTGTGCATTGTAACTCTACAGATTCAGTCCGTCTCAACATAGATACCCACGGACGAGTGTTTTCTCCATGTTTTAGCTATTTTGGCAGCTGTCTGTGCCTGCACACTTGTGGATTGTTTAGCGAACCGACACAAATCACTAATAGCTGTTTCATATGTTGCAACATCAGCAACGTTTTAGCAAGTTTCTTTCCATGGACCGTCTAAGACTGTAAATAGGTGATGACATAAGCAGTCTAAGCGCATTCCAACTTTTGGAACTGCAACAATTTTTGATTCATGATCTGTTGTCACAGGTAGGATTTCTCCTACACAAAAATACAATCATCTTGATAATAAAATATTTTTTAAACTAGTAATACCCCGTCGAAATTGACGTTTTTTTAATAAATAATTACAAGATATAATGAAACGATGGGGTTGCACTACCTTACCAGCAATATAAAAAAATGTTCAATTTCTTGGATCGAACTTGGTTCAAGCAAATTAAAATTACTGCATTTCATACCATGCCTTCGTAAAGCAGCTTCAATATCTTGCAATGTTTTTTTAACCATATATATATATATATATATATATATATATATATATATATATATATATATATATATATATATATATATATATATATATATATATATATATATATATATATATATATATATATATAAATGAGATTATGTATGTAAGTAAGTCTGTATATATGTCTGCAAGTCCCTTATGCATTGCTACACCATTCAACGGATCGTAATGCAATTTTCACACAAACTTGAGAGTCAAGGGGAGAGGTTTTTGTGAAAACAATTGAAATCAGTCACAAAATGAGTGAAGCGGGAAAGCGAGCGGAAACGGGAACTGGAGAATCAGCGGTAACGGGAAAGCAAGCGGGAAAGGAAAAACGACAGAGAGCGAAAGAGCCAGCGGGAAAGCGACCGGAAACGGGAGAGCAAGTGGGAACGTGAGAGACCGGGAGCGAGAGAGCAAGCGGGGAAGGAAACGAGAGCAAAAGAGAAAAACTATAAAAAAAACCCTGAAAACCCCGGGCACTGCCAGGTACCCCACTAGTTAGTTAATAATAATTATGGGAAACTCAAAAAGAAATGAAAATGAATTAGTGACATTTAAACTGGTAGACATCTATATTTATACTAGCGGGGTACCCGGCGTTGCTCGGGGATTTTAGAGGTTTTTCTATTGATTTTCTCTAGCTTCCGTTTTTCCCGCTCCCGGTCGCTTTCCCATTCCCGCTTGCTCTTCCGTTTCCGGTTGCTTTCTCGCTACCGATCTCTATCCCGCTCCTGCTTGCTCTCCCGTTCCAGGTCGTTTTCCCTTTCCCGCTCGCTCTTTCGCTTTCGGCCGTTTTTCCGTTCCCACTTGCTTTCCCGTTCCCGTTTCCGCTCACTCTCCCGATCCTGCTTCGTTCATTTTGTGACCGATTTTATATTTTTTTTACTAAAACCGTCTTCCATTGACTCTCAAGGTTGTGTTAAAATTTCATTACGATCAGATGACTGGTGTGGCAATGCATAAGTTACATACACACATAATCTTATATATATATATATATATATATATATATATATATATATATATATATATATATATATATATATATATATATATATATATATATATATATATATATATATATATATATATAGATAAAAGAACATGTCCTGACTGACTGACTGACTGACTGATAATCAACGCGGAACTAAAACGTCTCATCCTAGAAACGTGAAATTTGGAATTTATATTACTTTTATAGCGTAAAGTATATAGTATCTACTTAAGAAATAAAGATGAATGTGCTTTACTAATTTTCAATAATTTGGTTTCAGGGACCTCAGATGTGGGGTGGACAAAAGGAATATTTGATTAATATCTCCAAAAACTAAGCAAGTGAAAGTTTTGCAATTTAGTACCAAGATTATTCTTACAAAATAACAAAAGACACGTTTTAATATTTTTTAAAAATTTTGATTTTCAGGACTTCAAATAAATGGTGGAAAATAGTTTTATTTTTTTTTACAATAACTGTCAATCTGAAACTGATAAATATATAAGAATTAGTATTTAGTATTTAGATTCTACTTAGAAAATAAAGTTACACATGTTTTATCAATTTTTCTTATGTTTTGGCTTCCAGGACTAAAAATTTAGGGTGGATAAAAGGATTATTTGCTAAACTGAAAATGTAGAGACATTAAAATTCAGTATTAAGGTTTTTACAAAAAATAAAAAAAGTACGTGTTTCATTATTTTTCGAAGAATTAGCTTCCAAGCTTTGAGGTTTTGTGCTCGTTAAAACTGGCTGAGTCCATTTCATCACGGACCGGGCCAGGCCTCAACTTTTGTGTTTATGAAACGGGTCAGTTTTAGCTTAAATAACAAGCCAGGTTTGTAATTTTTCGTCTATATAATAAGCCGGACCGGGTTTAAAAAAATCCATGTAGGGCCGGTCCAAGCCGTTATTTTAGACTCCTCAGAAGGGTCGGGCCAAGTCTGAAATCAAGATGAAACGGGCTTAGCTTTTTGCCATGTATATAGAAATTTTAGGCCTGTAAAAATGGGCCAGGCCGGGCCTGGAATTTTGGCTTATGAAACGGGCCGGACCAATTTGTCGACGGGCCCGGTCGTAAAATATCCCTAATATAGATGCAGGGTTCAAATTCTCTAATTTCAAACGAGCAAAGCCGCGACGGGCACTGCTAGAAAATAAATAAATTAATTTGTTGTTTTTATTTTGAACACAAATAAAAAATGTTAACAAAAATATTGCAGCGATGATAACTATTCAGGCATAATAACATTTGAAATTCAACATATTAAGTTGATTTTTAATTTTGAAAAAAGCAAAGTAGTAATTGAAAAGCATTTTAACATCTTTCGATGTTGGCTTGCAAAGGTCCATTCAATTTGCTTAGATTTATTCAAAAGACTTTCTTGCTGCGAATGTATTCCACTCATGCGCTGCCCTCGCGTGGGGAAATTGTTCTTTATGCTCACGTGAAAATAAGTATGGTCATTTATGTATAATATATATATATATATATATATATAGTATTTTCTAGCGGAGTATCAGGCGTTGCCCTAGGTTTATAGAGGTTTTTCTATCGTTTTCCTCACTCGCTCCCGTTTTTTCCCGTTTCCTCTCCCGATCCGGGTCGCTTTCCCGCCCCCGCCTGCTTTCCCGTTCCCTGTCGGTCTTCCCTTACCCGCTGGTTTTTTGCTCTTTTCCGTTCCTTCTTGCTTTCCCGTTCCCGCTCATTTTCAATTTCCTGTTTCCGCTCGCTCTCCCGCTCAGCTAATTTTGTGACCAATTTCAATTTTTTTACCAAAATTATCTCATTGACTCTCAAGGTTGTGTGCAAATTGAAGAGAAGGCATATGCCACCATAGGAAGAAGAAAGATTAGCAGGAGGCCTAGCCTGCCCAACACAAGAGAATTCATTAGGAATAGAGGCAGGTCTCAGTCAGTAGAAAAAGATCAAGACAGTTAGACAGGGCCAGCTTTGAAATATACGGTGATTTATTATTTAGAGAACAAATATTAAAAAGCAACCGGGAGCAGAAGAGCGAGCGGGAAAGGGTGAGGGAGTTGGAGAGCGGAAATCGGAAAGGCAAGCCGAGAAGAAAAAGATAAAAATCTTCTAAAAAAACCGGGCAACGCCGTGTAACCCCGCTAGTATTTGATAGATGTTCATTTTTCTGTCTAGTTACAAAAAATTAAAATGTTATCCAATTCTATCTGTGACGATTCATTTATAGATTTTGCACTTTGGGTGGCTGCTCTATCAAAAACTGAAACAGATCGATGTTACACAAGAGAAACACAATGAACCAACATATCTTTCCGTTTTGTTTTTATCCAAGCTGTGGCACATTGCCAACGCCACGATTATATTTGTAACTCTGACTTTCTTTCTTTCTCTGTCTCTCCTTCTTGTTCTTCTTTCATTCTCTATTATTTTCTTTCTTTCTGTATTTCTACTCCTCTTTTTCTACATTATAATCTATCTCTCTGTTTTTATGTCTTTTCATTTCCCTCGGATTCTGCTCATTATTTTTCTCCGCCATGTGCTCTTTCTCTCGTCTCTCTCTTTTTTTCTCACCCTTTTCTCTCTTTTTATTCCTGATACATGCAAGCATTAGACCAGGTCATTTCGTGTCTTCTCCCGCCTTTTCATCCGCAGGGACTGAGTAAGAGCGATTGTTTATCGCATTGTGTGAAAAATGTGAACTTCCATTTAGACATTTAAAGTTTATAAATTTTGATTACCAAGTCACGGAATATATGAGACGACGCACAATTTAATAGTTTTTAGTTGGTGTGAAATCAAGGTAGGTACGTTTTTAACTTTTGATTTTTGAGTTTCAATTAATCTTAAACAGGTTTGAATTTTTTTATTAATATTTTAAGAGACTGGAAGTGATAATTAATTAGTCCTTAACGGGTTTGTAATATTTAAAAAAATTAACATGTAGTATAAACAACAGTATAAAACTAAGTAGTCGTAATAATAAAATAATATAAAAATTAATTTTTTAAAACAATGCTTGTATACAAATGTACTATATTACAATTTTTTGAACTGAACTTTTCGTTTTGAAGATAAAATTGATTACAAATACAACATATACGAATCGTTTCTTTAAATTATTAATTATTTAATTAATGGTTTTGATTTAATGCAATTTTTGGTTCAATATCTGCACGCCTATGTAATAAACTCTTAAAATAATTAACGCTTATAACTGTTGTTTGAAACAAACTCATTAGATTACGTTGAAAAAAACATTTTATTGCAGTATTTTATACAATTATCATCCCAATAATTTATGCAGTTTACAGCTTTAAAATCTATGCAGTTGTTAACTAAACAATTCATGCAGTAATCAATCCAGCATTCTCATAGCAGTCTCTCCCAACTTATGTTTTAATCACAGAATATTTAAAGCGTTTTAAAAATGTCCTGCTGTTTCACTACTAAACGACTTGAGTCAGATATAGGACTATAGACTATATATAGACTTATCACAAATCTAAATTTTTGAACTTCATTTTTATGTTTGCTTTACTTTAAACAAACACTACTGAGCATACCAGAGTACCAGACACATCACTCGAGTTTAACTTTACTTGCCACTTAAGGTAGTAGTTATTGGTAAGTCATCTGAAAGCTTTGAGCCATCGGCTTTGATTAGCGTCGATCACAGTTCCACTTTCAGCATGGCTGATTGTTAAATTGTATTGTCCAAGATGCGGACCATTATTGAGTCCTATCTTCGTGTCACACACTGTATGTCTACGCTATCCTGTCGCTACTGATCTCAAATAGGAGAACTTCCAGGATCAGTACTTGGTCTTGTTCTGTCCTTGCAGCTCACTTCCATGTTTGCAATTTATGTTATTTAAACCAAATTTAATATTTTTATTTTCAAAAGTAGGGTAATAAAAAAAATCAAATTAGCTGATTTTTTGCAGACATACAATTTTTGTCGATTAGATCAGTTCTACATATATTTTTCAAAGTGAACGAGTACGTGTTTTAATGATAATCGATTAAAATCAATTGTTTTTGCAATTCAAAAAAAACTTTTTAAGATTCCTAGTATACTGGCCAGCTTATGTTGCTGCTCCGTCACATCTTAGGTTGTATCTAAACTCTATGACAAACACCTCACTGTAACTGTTGGAAATTGTTTCAATTTTGTCACTTTAGTTCAACCATGCTTTGACTAGGGCTGACTTTGCTTTCTGTTTATTTTTGGATTGGTTTCATAACTGAAATGAAAACTGATCAGCAAGCAACTTCAGTTTTCGGACACCCGCTTGGAAGGCAGATAAAACTGAGACCACATATGCAACAACTGTTTCTAGCGCTGCATCTGTGTGTATATATCTTAAAGTGATTCATAAATATTATATATTCAATTGCAGTAGCTATTAGTAAATACGGAAAAATGCTAAAGTGAGTAATAGATGCTTTCAAACTGCAAATTTTAAGGTGCATGATAAAAAAAAAAGATTTATAGGAAACCGTGAAAAAACATAATGTCGTGTCTGGGTTGACGCAGTGACCTTCATCATGGCAGGCTTAACGCATGACGCATCAGTAGAATAGAGCGAAGTGAAGTCTTTAATACTCAAACAACCAAAGTCGTGTAAGCGTACGTTGAAATACTAACGAGTAAATTCAATGTTTCACAGCGGGTAAATTTTGAAGAAGAAATGTTGGCAAATGATTACATTTTCAAAACGTATGTATATGTAACTAGCAAGGCTACCCGATGTTGCCCGGGTTGTTATAGGTTTTTCAAGTTTTTTGACGATTAACCGCTAAATAATAAAACAACTTTTCTTAAATGCCGTATGATGACAACAAAATTTTGTTTAGCGGTTCCAATATGATAAGCAAACAAACGAGCACACATGAAATATTATTTCCAGATTTAAAGTTTATTAAAAGTTTAAAAAAGGATAAAAATGAAAAATCAGATAGACTCTCAAGTTTTTTTCAGAGATCACCACCAATGCAGCAAAATGTTAATTACTAAGTCTTAACAGATTAAAAAAAAAAAGAAACATTGCAAAGTTAATATGACTACTTCGTACGTTCGAGCGATCAAAAAGCTTCATTTTCGCAGAAAACATTCTGTCACGGAGACACCGAGAAAAAATTGATTGATACCTTTTCTAAGGATTATCTGCCTGCCGCACAACGACCATTTTTTACTTATTTTTTTCCCCTTCTCTTTCACTTTCTCTCACTCTCTTTCTTTTTTCTCTATCTTACCCTTTTTATTTTTAAGATTTTTTTCCCATTTTTTAACTTTTTTTACTCGTATGTCGTTCCCCCGAACGTTTTGACAAATTTTGTCAGAATGACTTTGTAAAAATACATAAAAAATTCAAATGATAGTAAGAACAACTATTTTTTATTCCAATGCAGGCCCTCCAGTGAATAAATAAAAAAAGAGACAAAATAGAGAGAGAGGGGGGAGAGAAAGAAAAAATAAAGAGAAGCTCCAGAGATATGATGGAGAGGAACTAAAAAACGCTGGAGAACAACGTGAAAAATCGATACCTCTTTGTTATTTGGTATGTGTATGTACGATTCAATAATACTCTGGCACCAATGTGCGTATCTTCACGGTACTGGTGTGCGTGCTTTCTGGACACTGATGAGACGTCTCTAGCGCATAGAGTGGTATGAATACATAAATAATACACTCCCACGACTCCTGGTGGCAATTCTTTGTTATCTCAAGTTATACAAATTTGAACGAGTTCTTATAAGTTTGTTCTGCTTCGAGCGAATTCTATTTATGGAGAGAGCATTGAATAAATCGTATAGATATCAAAACTATCAAGAATATTAACAAATATAGTTAACGGATTAATCAGTTCAGCTTTTTTCTCTTGTCATTAAGAAATTAAGACAGGCTTGAAATGTGGAGGAGACATCAAACGACGAGAAAGCTTAAGCAAGCGGTGAAGCTGAAATAAAGTTGAGTGAGACTGAATCTGTATTAATAATAAAGAAGAACTCGTTTTCAGGTTTATTGTTTTCGCGATTGAATTGTAATTGTTTGAAAAAGGTCTACAACAAATTGCATAATTTAAATAATTAATTAGATCTGAAGCTTTGAATATCCTGAATTAGGTTTGAAATAAGAATTAGAATTGATTAGACTAAATTGATTACCGGGGATTAAAAAGTTGAATTGCCAATGAAGGCCGAAGATGGGAATTGAGAGAGTGTAAAAATGAAAAGGAAAGAGAAAAAAGGTAAAGAGAGAGAGAGAGACAGACAGACAAACAAAAAGAGAAAAAAAGAAAATATCCAAGAAAATGAAAAAAATAAGAATGAAGAGGAATCCAGAGATGTACATGAGGAAGTGCGTCTGAGATAATCATCAGGATCTTCCTTTTAATGGCTCCTCTGCTGCTGTCTCTCAGTCTAAAATCAATCTTCTTTAATGCTATTTCCTTATTTCATCTTTACTCTTCTCTCTCTCTCTCTCTCTCTCTCTCTCTCTCTCTCTCTCTCTCTCTCTCTCTCTACCTCTCTCTTTATCTCTCCACATTATTTTTTTTACTACTTTTCTTTTCTCTACAATTGTTTTCCGGTATAATTATACATATCTGACCATTTTCAACGAGAAAGTTGGTTTCATAAAATATTCTTTATTTTTTGTAGATTCTTCTACAAACATTTGAATAAAAATGTTTCAAAATAAATTAATGTTTTATATTTTTTATTTGATTTAATTTATTTGCATGAGCACTTATGTTTGCTGCATCCTCTTCTTCGTCTTCTTCTTTTTGCTTTTGCACGACTGTGTGCCATTATATTTTTTTATATGTTCTTCCATGTCATTATACATATCTGACCATTTTCTTTTTCTTCTTCTTCATGTCTGGTACACAGATAAGAGAACTGCAATAAATGAGAAAACGAATTTTTGAACCAAATTGGGGAGTGAAAGAAAGTGAGAGAAAATGAAAAAAAGAGAGAGAAAAAACGAGAAAAAGAAAGAGATAGAAAAAACTAAACATAAAATGGCAAGATTATAAATTTCTCGGAAGAAACTCAATCGATTTTTCGGCAGATCTTTTCAAGTTTTTTTTATTTTTTCCTTGTTTTGTTTATGTTTTCTGCAAACCATCTTTGTGTTTTTGGCTTTCTTCGACCTTACCATAATAGTGAAAATATTGTTGTCGTCGTCATTGTTATCAACATTATCATCATTATCGTAGTTTTCACCATCGTCATCACTACCACCATCGCCGCAACTTTTTCCATCAACATTCCCATCACTCTACACATAAATGTAGCAAAGCATTATTGACATTTCAAAAGTGTTTTTAAAATTAAAATGGTTTTCAAGATGTTTAATGAAAGACCTAGATAAAGAAATAATTAATTGCTGGAAAAGTAATTCCAAACGAAAGAGGTCGCGTGGCTTGCGTCGTTAAATTAAATTAAAAATTTGATTTTTTTTTGTCCCACCAGCCAGTTCGTTAGCGAAACAAACCTTCTTCCTTCCCATCAATTCAATTTGGAATTTATTGCATTGTTAGTCTTGCTGCATTGTTTGCATTAGTGTTGGTGCATCGTATGTGTTTGTGTATTCTGAATGTTAATAAGTAGTGAATGTTGATGCACTATTAATGTTGATGTATTGTAAATGGTAATGTATTGTAAGCCTCTGTTCACCGTGAGTGTGGATGTATTGATCATGAATTATTAATTTTGATGCATTTAAATTTTAATGAGTTATAAATGTTACAAAAAATCAAATAATGGTGCATTGTTGATGATGCATTGTTAGTATAGATGAATTATTAGGATGCTGATTTTCGTTAATGCACAGTGCATTGTTAATGAGTTTCTAATCAATACAAAGTGAGTTCATGAAAGGATGAGTTCATGAAAGGAGGCATGGTCATTCTAAATTACATTAGAGTAATTTTAAAAAATCTAGGCTACATAATTATAAAATAATCAAATAACCACCCTTTTCTTTTCTTTTTGAATCTAACCAATAATCAACCGGTGAGCTTCCACACACATAAACATACATAAACACACAAATAAACATACATAAACACACAAATAAACACAAACATATACACACATATTCATGTCTATTGTTTTCCCAATAATTTTCACAATAACCAACAGGTAAGCTCCATACTGCATACAGCACACAAACACATGATTAAATATTTTAGATGCATTATGATGCAGAAGGATGGGCTCACATGTCTATCTTGAAAGCAAGAAAAATGCACGAGAGCCTACTTAGTACTAAAACATTTCAAAGTATTTTTAAATTAAATTAAAAAACTAAAATTTAGGTTAAAAAGCAATAACCACCATGTATCTCTTCGAATCTACCCAATAAGTAAACTTCCACACACATGTTTATCGTGTGAAGTAAAATAGGATGGACATGTGATTAAATATTTTTAAATGTCAAAAATGTCAAAAACCTTTGCTAGACAGTTTGTTTAGTTATGTGTATGTGCGTTTGCACGTCTGGTGATGATTGCATAAGGAAGGGCACTTTGTTGAACCACATGACGCCAGCGTTCCAGACCCAGCCAGTGAGTGAGTGAGACTGAGACATTATATAAGTAGGTTAATTGCATTTGTTTAAAATAAACGTTATAATTTTCTTTAAAAGTTAAAGCAACTGATGCGGAAAGTTATTCAGACATCGAAATTTTACAGATTTTAATATCGGCTGAAAATCAACTTATTATTTAAATCTTGCAATTATTACTAATCGCCCCAGTCTTTTTGCATAAATTGGCTGAAATGAATTTGAACTTGTATTAATCTGTTATTAATTTTTTTTATTAATAATTTATTTATTTGATCAGATAACAAAAGGTAATGTCAAACCTGAGAACGAACTTGACTTCCGGCATGAACTACCTTCGACGTCGCTTCAGCTCTGATGACCTCCTCAAGGAAGGTCGCGACGAAGAAGAGGCAAACAGGCAGCCCTTCAGCAGCCCAAAAATGTCTTTTTCTAAAAAAATTCTTCCCTCAGCTCCCAGTTTTCCGTCCTTCGCCAGCGTTCAAGGTGTGACCAGGGGCTTCCTGGCTCAGGCGTCGCATGCCGGTGGTTTCCTTTCGTCTGCTGATTCACCCGGCGGATCTCACACGTTCACGAAACTTTCCTACAATAAGAACCGCTGCAAGACAATTCTCATCATAGACGATAGGCATACAGACTGGTAACTTTTAAGTTAAGACTGTCGGTTGATTATTATTATTCAGCAATGTTATTATTAATTTCATCTGATAGCTTTGCTTAGGTAAACATAAAAAAATTACCTACATGAATTTTCGATCTCTGTTGTAGGCCAAAGTACTTTGCAGGAAAGAAAGCTTTTGGTGATTGGGATTTGCGTGTGGAGCAGGTATGGAAACTTTTTTTTCGATGGATGATTTTATCAACTTTTATTGCATGATTTCTATCAACAAAAGTTTTGAAAAAAAAAAGTAATTTGAATGTGGCGCTTTCTATCAAATAAATATCCGCCATACAGCTTTCGGATCATAACAATCAATTCAGATTAGCAAAGTCTCAATGCAGTGGAGACGCATAAAAATATTTTGAAACACGAAATACCTTTTCAGCACACAACTAAGTAATTTATACATTAAACAAGCAGATAAATAAATAAATAAATAAAAATGAGAAAATGAACTAACGAACGAACAAATGAAATTTTAATTAAAAATAATAATTATCTTTGTTTAAAAACAAAAACAAAAACAATACATTTTGCTTACATATATAAATACAAAAAAGTGTCATTTTAAACAAAAATTTTCTGCAATAAATGAAAGACCGGCAAATTCAGAAATATAAGGGATTTGTTAAAAACCGTTTTTACGGCTTACTTATTTCAATTCATTTTTATTTAATTCACTCATTCCATTCCTCTTCCATAACTGAGTAATATAAACATATGATAACTGACAACCATCTTGTTGTAACAAAAATTTAAAAAGGTGTGAGAGACGATAGCACCAACAAGTTGTTGAAATACTTATTGCATACTTGCCACGAGGTAATATTATTCACAGTTGACACGACGACATGTCCATAAATCGGTCCCATGTTACATATAAGATATTTTCGGAACTCAGTCCGTAAAAAATGTTTTTTGAAAAAGCGATATGCTGCTTTTTTGTAGATTCCGCTTGCATTTCAGTACAGAAACGCTTTTATTTAGGAATTATAACAATTTACAACACGTTAAAAGTAAATCTTATCATAACAATTGAAGTATACATTAACTAAGAATGTTGATACACGTCTTATAATTAATGTCCATGACAGAGCTAGATAATTATTTAAGCATGCTGAAATCATAACAAATCTTAAATAGAAAGACAATGCACTTGCAAAAACAAACATCAACATAGTTTTATAAAATTTATAATAATACAAATGATGAATATTTAAAAAATAAAACGTTTCCATTCAATGGAGGTGTAGAGTAGATGTACTTCGCATATTCAGAATGCTGTCGACGTAAAGAGATTTAAATGTCCTCCCGGCTATTAACAAATTTAAGACTCAATTATTTTTAATTATTGCAATTAAATCGCCCAATGTAAAAATATTATTGTTTAAAAATTGCGATATCTGAAAAAGAAAAACTTAACTTTTTATTTTTCAAGAAGAAAATTTGGCTAATTAAAAGCATAAAACAAAAAATAATGAAGGTATTTGCAATATAATAATATGCAGTTTGACTTGTTTGTGGCAATGAGGTTTGTCTCCTTTCTTCCATAACAGGCGGAGTTCAGTGAACTCAATTTGGCTTCATACACAAACGAAGGTTCCATTGTTGAAATCGTGAACAGCAGGAATTCCAATCAGAAGACAACCCAGTTAGTAATTTGTTTGCTTTTTTATATTCAGGGATTTCGGGAACTTCGTGGTTCCGGTTAGACCGAACCCTTAAATGAAATGTGTTAGTTACAGTCATTCCTTTATATATCTGTGTATATTTCATTGTTTAATCATTATAGTAATAACGACAAAATAACCGAATATTTTCTATTTTAACAAAATTAAAAAAAATCGTTAAAATGCAAAATTTCCTATATATGCATGCATTTACTAGAGTTGTCCATTGTCCATGGGTTAAATTTTAAGAACCCAACCCTACACGACATGCTAGAAAAATTGATCCGACCCGACTTGCCAGAAAACTTTACCCGACCCGACCCCTTAACATTTTTAATTTTGTGACAGACCCGATCTACTGCCTGACCTAACCCGACCCGACCCGGCCCAGCCTTACACTTAGCTATTGGGCTGTAAATCTAATTTTTGGCAAATAGATCAAGTTTTTTTATGTGGGAGAAGAACTTCTCATTTGTAAAGTAATGGAATTTAAATGTTAGCTTTTAACATACATAAGTATGTTAACAAATTTTATATAGCCAGAGAATTATTAATTATTTTTTCTTCTTAGTGCAACAGAGAAACGTGGTTTTTAAAAAACTTTTGAAGTCTTATTATATGTATAAAGATTGTTGTTTAAAAATTATTACTATATCGTGTGCTGTCATCTATTTTACGCATATGCTCTAGCTAATCGGGAAGCTGATAAAAATGAATTACAAGATTCCGCCAAAACGGACAACAGTCATCAGACAAAGAGAATTCTTTTTTAGTAATCATAAAATTGTCTATGAAATGTAATACTTTTTTAAAAAAATGATGTAGTCTATGAATTTTATTAGTTTTTATAAGCAATTGATTAAGTCTATAAAAATGTTTCCAATCAATAACGACGTCTAAGTACATCAACCGTTTTTTACTTCTGTATCAATTTAAAAAACAAAAAAAAAGAAATGTTCCATTTGTAATTTCGTCTCGGATCGACACGCCCGGTTTCAATTTTGCAGAAAATATTGTGATTTACATCCACGTTCGGGTCAATAATGCCGAAAAAATTGATATTTTTTCCTGTTTCTGCATTTTTTTAGAAACAATAAACATGTTGAAGTAAGTAATAATTATATATTAGAACATCTGTCAAATTAATTTTATACTACTAAGAAGCCGTTAACTCGTGTTAAAACAAAAACGTTCCATTAGAAGATCTTAAAGAAATTAAATCTTGCATTAAACAAGTGTTAATGCATCGTTATTGCTCAAACAAGTGGAAGTTTGTAATATCAATGTTTACTTTTCCACCGAATAAGAATTTACGAGTTTCTTTCGATCGAAGAAATTGTGTTTGAATTTAAGCCACCACGGACAAAATTGATGTGGTTTTACTACTTTTTTCTTATGCTTTTTTAAATGTTTATGAGTTTTTATTTTGCACTGGTGCAATTATTATTTGCACTGATGCATTTATTATTTGTACTGATGCATTTATTATTCGCACTGATGCATTTATTATTTGTACTGATGCATTTATTATTGGCATTGATGCATTTATTATTTGCACTGATGCATTTACTATTTGTACTCGTGCAGTTACTATTTGTACTGATGCATTTACTATTTGTACTGATGCATTTATTATTTGTACTTATGCATTTATTATTTGTACTCATGCATTTATTATTGATACTTGATCACTTATATTTTATGTTTAGGAATTAATATTGCATGCATTTGTAATTATATTTATTCTACTTAGTACTCTTTTTATAATAATAAATATAGTTTTATAAGATTCAGCATTTAGTAGCAAGTAGCTAAACATGACTCTGATTGAAAAGCTGAATCTAATGGATAAATAATAGATGGTTTATCGATTGGCGTTTTCCCTCAAACTCCTTGATAGGTATATTAGCAACGTTTTAATCAAAATTATAAGAAGACGTTGCTCGTATATATATATATATATATATATATATATATATATATATATATATATATATATATATATATATATATATATATATATATTCAAATAATTAGGTGTTAATTTTTCGTCGATACAGGCTCGGTTAAATTTTATTGACAAAGTTTTGTTGCAAACTTTTTCTATTATATGAGATAGTTCACGTAATTTAACTCGCCCACGAAGTTGTTCAAAGAACGCCCGATTATACGAATCTTTATTACTTTTTAACTTGCAAGTTTCGGCTATTTTTTCAGCCATCTTCAGAAAAAGCAAAAGGCCGGGCGGTACAGGAACCGAATGTATATATATATATATATATATATATATATATATATATATATATATATATATATATATATATATATATATATATATATATATATATATATATATATATATATATATATATATATATATATATATATGAGTAATATACTTTGGCAAAATCCCCTCTCGTAAACACACTCCGTTAAAAACAAACGACCACTTTGCATTAATGACTTTTTTAATAAACTGTTCAAAATGTTTAATTTTACGACGTAAACTAGAGTCCATTTTAAAAATTTATATAATACAAATAATAATAATTAGGACTGACTGGCCAGTTTCGACTACAGTCATCTTCAGAGTCCGTAACCTAAAATGTCGTATTACGTAAACAGCTAAAGAATATATAGTAAACATCAACATAGAAATAGTGTTGTGCCTATATTAAATAAATATTTAAATTAAAGTATTTAAAACCAGAGTATGACGATATAAGTAAATTACGAGAGCTTATAAAATTGATAAATGAAAAGAAGTATAAAGATAAATTAAATAATAATTATTATTAATAAAATAAAATAAATAAATATAAATAGATAGGACGAATTGAATGAAGTCTATAATACTAATAATAGAAATTAAAACACTTAAAATTATTAGAAGATTAATGAAATTAAACTATAGGTATCTAGTGACAGTATATTGAAATAAAAAAGTATGAAATAGAATAATAAAAGGTGAAAAATTTAAATAAAACCATGTGATGAAATAAAATAAAAGTAAACTTATATGAAAAATTAAAATAAACGCATGACTGTGCAAATGGGATACATATAGATGATTCAATTAACGCCGACGTCTTGTAGTTATATTTGAAGACTCAAACAAATGTTGAAATGACACCGCTGGAGCCTGAGCTTCAGGTGGAGGCTCAGGTGGAGGTTCAGGTGGAGGCTCAGGTGGAGGTTCAGGTGGAGGTTCAGGTGGAGGCTCAGATGGAGGCTCAGGTGGAGGCTCATGTAGGATAGGCGTGGGTAGTTGCACGATGGGAGCTGGTTGAAGAGATGAGTTGGAAAGGTAGTTAACCTCATCACTTAGTAGACCACGGGGAGATATACCGAGACGATCGCCAACATCTATGACAGGAGTCAAATAAACCGATCCACAGGAAGTGTTTACCTCATTAGTTTTGTCAGGCTGTACCAAACCAGAAGCAACGGCCAAATAAGGGGGTCGACTAGTACCGTGACCACAGATTAATAAAGGACCAGAGCTTGTAGCTTTGTTACCACCCAGCATAGCGTCTACCGTCTGAGACCGAAGCACATTATCATCAGCAAAATCATTAAAGTCAAGATTGAACAGTCGTAAAGTTCTATCAAAGTGTGTATCCTGAGTATTTATTGCTGGTCGATATTCTTGTATAAGTAAAGCCTCTGCTATTTTTAATCGACGTGGATCTGAAACACGGTAGAGAATGGTTGTATCATTATCAAGAATCTCGCGAGTAAGAGACGTTTGATGAAGAGATCGAAAATGAGATTTAATGTTGCCACCTTGCACGTGCATCGTCAACCGTCGAGCCAATGTCGTACGAGTATGCCCGATATACGACTGATGTAGACCGTCATGTTTATTGCATTTGAATTCGTAAACAACATTAGTCTCTTTCAATGTACCTGATTTAAAGAGATTATTTCGCATTATCATTTGGTTATATATATATATATATATATATATATATATATATATATATATATATACTAGCGGGGTGCCCGGCGTTGCCCGGGTTTTTAGAGGTTTTTCTATCGTTTTTCTCTCACGCTCCCGTTTCCTTTCCCGATTGCTCTCACGCTCCCGACGCTTTCCCACTTCACCACCTAGAGCTCTAAAACTTTCAGGAAAGCTTTATTCTGGATGACAATACATGAATTTAATGTTTCCGACATGAATTAAGCCTTAATGCAATTAAAATTAATCAAATCAAATTAATCAGACAGTTCAAGATACTCTTTTATAAGAAACAGATATATATATATATATATATATATATATATATATATATATATATATATATATATATATATATATATATATATATATATATATATATATATATATATAAATCGGTTCGGCCGTTTCGGAGGAGTTTGAAGTCAAACACGAGATTTATATATATATAGATACTAGCATTCCCGTCTCGGCCTCGTTTGAAAAGGAAAATACACATCCACAGTAGCGTTTTACAGGCCTAAAATTTCCACATATTTGGCAAAAATCTCGGCCAATCCCACCTTGACTTCACGTTTGTCCCTTCCGGTCTGAAGACTCTAAAATCACGTCCTTGCCGCACTCTACTCCACAGTGAAGAATCTAGATACCATATTTCAAAAGCCCTTCGTTTTGGTTTTCGAGATATACGTTGTTTTAGAAAAAACATATGTTTCCCAGTTCCATCCTCTCAGAAGCAAAATTTTCAAAAATCCGTTCTTAGTGGGTGCTTACGCTATAAAAGTAATATAAATTCCAAATTTCACGTTCCTTGGATGAGGCATTTGAGCTCGGCGTTGATTATCAGTCAGTCAGTCAGGACATGTTCTTATATATATATATATATAGATATTATATGAATATATATGTATATATATATATATATATATATATATATATATATATATATATATATATATATATATATATATATATATATATATATATATATATATATATATATTGCTATAAATAGTTATTTAAAGTAGAATATATGTTATTATTATAAAAAAATATTTTAACTATATCAATCACAAAAGCGTGATGAAACTAAAATATGAAAGATATTTTTTCATATTTCTATTTTTAAATCTTTTATATTAACTTTTCCGTGTCTGTTTGCCTGCTTGGGTCGTCCTTTAGTCACCTTGTTACGCTTAAAAAAACATACTTCCCGTCATTCAATCGAGCTACTATTTGGTGTGTTGAATTGCTGTGAGTGACGTTGCATTTTAATAAATTTTCAGATCAATTGGAAAAAATTTAAATAAATTTTAAAAATAAATGAATTAAAATTAAAAAGTATTACAAATTTTCTTGCGAGAAATAAAAACATCGGTTTAAAGTTTATTTAAAAAATCGGTAACTAATTTTTTAAATCAATGATTATGATTAATAATAAAAACTGTGTTTTTCCATATTGATTCAAAACTTTTTATATATTCAATCTTCACATACTTTGCATATCAAGTATTTAGAAAACTGGTCAATATTTTTCTATTTTATAGGCTTGTCATCATCAAAAATGATTTGCCAAAAAATAAAAGCTACCGAATTGCAAATTATAAAAAATTTGCAAAAAACAAAGTTTTTTAAAGTTCACCTATTAAATCTTTTATATTGACTTTATCGTGTCTGCTTGCTTGCTTGAGGCGTGCGTTGGTCATTTTATGATGTTTACAAAACACACTTCCCGTCATCCAATCGAGCTAAAACGTGATGTTTTGAATTTTTGTGAATGAAAAAACAATATATAAAATTTTCAGATTGAGAGAACAAGATTTAAAAAAAAATTATAACAATAAATTTTAAATTCATTCAAAAAATGCAATAAATAATATTTCAAATAAAAGATTTATAATAAAAACATTGTTTATTCCATATAAATTTAAAAAAAAAATTTATATCTTCCACCTCCACATACTCCACATATCAAGAATTTAGAAAACTGTGATCGATGTTTTTCTAATTTATAGACTTTTCATCATCAACAAACTAGAAGCTGCGAATTACAAAATATAAAGGATATAAGAAAAACAATGTTTTTACGGTTTAATTGCTTGAAAATTTTCTCCTGATTTCTCATTTTTCATCCATATCTTTTTTTTAAAAATAATGAAGTTTAAAAATATTTTCTTTGATTTGTTAAAGCGGTGAAATCCCAGGTTCGATTCCCGTGCAGAATCTCACGTCGCCCAACTTCCCTGTGTAAGAAGTTCACTCTTACTGCTCAGGTCAACTCAGCCTTTCTTCCACTTGTGGTCAACAAATGAGTACCAGCTGAAAGCGTGGTAGTAATAAGGTGCATCCTATAGAAAGCGTTCAGTGGCGTAGCTAGGGTGGGGTGGCGGGAGAGGCCCGCCCCGGGTGTCACCCGTATGGGGGGTGACACCCGGCTGCGATTAAAGAAAAACCTTACACAAACTCCATGAAATGAAATAACGACCAAAAATCAAAAAATATCTATATACATATTTAGGTTTTTCATATATACGAGAGGCCTCTTATGGAATGATCTATCTAGTAAATTAAATCTGTGACTCCAGAGTCACCAGACACCAGCGCTACATTAAGAATTTGTTTAAAAAATGTTAACGCTTGGAGTGTTCATTATGCTGCAGTAAAAACACTAACAGAAAATTTTGATAAGGTTGTGTCTGCAATTTAAGAATTTTTGTGATCAGCAAGAAAATGGAGACACCGGAGGTGCTGCGCAAAACTTTATGCCTGCGGTATCTAATTTAGCTTTTCTTTGTTACCTTTTCTTTTGGGAGGTTGTACTAAATGTACTAAGAAGTATAAATGGCACTCAAATTGCATTGCACAGTAAATGCTTGAGTTTGCTATAAGTATAGAAGCACTTTGTTTTTAAATTAAAAAAACGGGATCATATTGTTGGAGAAACAATACGACTTGCTGCGAAAAAATCAAAAGATCACGACATTTCAATGGAAAAAAAATTCGGCATAAAAACGAATGACAGGTGAAAACGATGACAGCTGAAAGTCAAAAGGATAGGCCTGAATGTCTCGACCGATTCAGTACGGAACTTCAAACTAGATAGAAATCTATTGAAGATGTAGCTTCGTCGTTTTCGGTTGTCCCGACAAATTCTTTTCTCTCGGCAAACATCGAGGAGTTGAAATTATTTGTATTAAATTTGACTGGCTAATATGATGAGGTGTCAAAAACAATGCAAAGATGTTCAATAACCGCCAATGATACAGTGTCTGATTGGGTTTACGTAGACTTTTTGAAATTCATTGTAGAATGAGATTTACAAAATCCATTCCAAATCTTATCGTAGCATTTAATTAATTTATTTATGACAATTTGCTAAACAATTTTGCAATGTTAACAATCATAAACAAGACAACAAAAAGTTATTTTGAAAACGTTATTTCCGAGTTTTCAGCGTTAAAGCTAGAAATATTTTAAAAGGAAAAGTTTTTGCAAGTTTCTTCTAAATATGTTTAATCAATCAATAACTTCAATCAATCAATAACTTCAATCAATCAATAACTTCAATCAATAACTTCAATCAATCAATAACTTCAATCAATAACTTCAATCAATCAATAACTTCAATCAATCAATAACTTCAATCAATCAATAACTTCAATCAATCAATAACTTCAATCAATCAATAACTTCAATCAATCAATAACTTCAATCAATCAATAACTTCAGATCTTTTCAATAACTTCAGATCCTTTCAACCGGATATAGTTCTCGTACGTCAGCACGCCAGAAACGCCAACGAAAACTGGCGCAACATCGTGCTCGGCCTGCACTACGGTGGTGTCGAAAGCGTCAACTCACTCGAAGCTGTTTACAACTTTCTCGACAAACCATGGGTTGTAAGTAGAAAACATTTTAAGAGGAGGATTATAATAAATATTGACCAGGGGGTCATCTGCAAAAGTTATACTGCCGTAGTATAACTTAAAGTGTTAATATTAATTTAAATTGGAAACGAACGGTGATTATTTTGTAATTTTATTGCAGGTATAATTAGTTTTTTTAATTAAATTTTCACATCAGTTTTCTCACCTGGTACGCATTCAAAAGAAACTTGGTAGGGACGCCTTCCCCCTCATCGATCAGACTTACTACCCCAACCACAGGGAAATGGTCAGCAATCTTTGGGTGAGTTTGTGGGTGCGTTTGTGGGTGCGTAGATTTTTATTAAGAATCCTTTCATTTAAAAAAAAACTACGGACATTGTGTGTAATAACACTTCCTTATCAATGTTCAGCCCTTTTCGTCAGTTAAATTCAGTTGTTTCTCGTTCACCTTTCAAATCTGTACTCTTATGAAGTTTCGTGTACGTCGATAATATTAATATGATTATTTATAATATTCTATTTTTATTTGTGCATTTTATTTCTTTGTTTGCTGTGTCTACACTAACTGCAACAGAACGATTGACTGATTGCATTTTTTTAAATAATTAATTCAGTAATGTTTCTGATGTCGTCGTCATCATCACTTTCAAACTTATCGTTATCAGCACTATTATCATTATCAGCACTATCATCATTATCAGTATTATAATCACTTTCAGCATAATCATCACGATCATCGTTAATGCTTACATCAGTGGTTCTTAACATTTTTTTCCCGCGCCCCCTTCGGACAAACACGATTTGACCGCACCCCCTACTTTTTCATTTAAAAAAACAATAAGTAAGTGATTTGCATCAAGTTGTTTATTTAATTTGTTTTCTGTTGCTTCCCACCGATTATGTCAGAAAAATGAGGACCAATCTTTAACAAGGCAATTCGCATATCATCACCAGCCTCCAATCAAATTCTTTGCATGGTTTCCACAATTATCAAAGCAGAAAAGCTAATCTCACACAAGTAGGCAGTAGCAAAAGGAATGATGAATGTTAAAGCACTTTGGCCAAAGCTGTGTAGCTATCTAAAAAAGAGTGTGAAGTTTTTTAAAACTTTTATTCCACTTGCAATCTCTGTTTGTGGGTGTCTTTCTCTGTACGCAAATCTTGAAAATAAAATTTAACCAGTTTTTTGAATAGCTAGGAAGCTGAAACTTTCAAGATAGCTTTATATTGGATGAAAATACATGATTCAATTGAAAACAAGTAAAGGAAAAAACGAGTTTTAACGCAAATTTTAATTTCAAATACACTCGACTTAGAAATTCAAAAGTCGTTCAAATTAAGTTTGTTTTTTATTGAATCATGTATTGTCATCCAATATAAAACTATGCTGAAAGTTTCATCTTCCTAGCTAGTCAAAAAGCTGGTTAAATTTTACTTGCAAGATTTGCGTGCAGAGAAAGCCACACACACACACTCACACAAACAGAGATTGTAACCTAAATACAAGTTTGTAAAAACCCGAAAAACTTATATTGAATATCTTTCGTATTTTTAAATCGAGCGTATTTGAAATAAAAGTGTGTGTTGAAAAACTCGTTTTTTCCTTTACTTGTTACTTCTAACAATTGGAGCTCTTTTCTGTTTAAGAACATCAATCGATTCGGAATTGTTGGAATGCACTGCACTGAAATGCTCTTTTAGCTTGTTCTGTTTTAAATTGTCGTTTGACAGAACTTTTTCACATTAAAAACATTCAGTCGTTCGTTGTATGTTGTCTTTGTCAGTGATAAAAGTGAAACCATACTGAACACATCCTTCTGAATATTTCCGATTTTTTTACATCTTTCAGTTTTGAAATGCCAGTTCAAGTGATACTGATAACCAGGGACGGATCCCGGGGTGAGGAAATGCTTTCCCCCAGAGTATCAATTAAAAAGTTTCTGGGTAGAATACCTGGTTTTCGAAAATGACTGTTTTTGAAAGAAAAATTACTAAAAAATACCTACGATTACCCCCGGTCATTAGCTTTTTTAGAAGAAAAAAGTGAAGTCTTTAGCTTTTTTTAAAAAATACCCCCTCCCAATTTTGGAATTGCACAGCAACAAATAAACCCACAAAATTTCAACTCGATTAGATAACGGGAAGTTGGTTTTTTTAGTGGTAAAGGGTCCCAACTTATGGTTTAAGCAAGCAAACATGGTGAAGGTAAAATAAAGGATTTAAAAATTGAAGATTTTCAACCTTTTCTAATTATTCTCCGCAAAAATTGAAATTGTATAGATTATTTGTTTCAAATTTAAAAAATTTATTTTTTAAACTTTAATTTTTTGCACCCCCTAAACTAGAACGGCACCACTCTTGGGGGTGCACCCCACCGGTTAAGAAACCCTGGTTTACATTATTATTATTATTATTATTATTATTATTATTATTATTATTATTATTATTATTATTATTATTATTATTATTATTATTATTATTATTATTATTATTATTATTATTATTATTATTATTATTATTATTATTATTATTATTATTATTATTATTATTATTATTATTATTATTATTATTATTATTATTATTATTATTATTATTATTGTTATTATTATTATAATTATTATTATTATTATTATTATTATTATTATTATTATTATTATTATTATTATTATTATTATTATTATTATTATTATTATTATTATTATTATTATTATCATTATTATTATTATTATTATTATTATTATTATTATTATTATTATTATTATTATTATTATTATTATTATTATTATATTTTTACGACAACCTCATGCGTGACCTGAACTTCACAAAGTCATCATAATCGCCTGTTGCCGTAGTAACCAATAACCTCATCACCTACATCTGTTTCATTTGTATGTATATTTCATTACCTTAACTGTTGCTTCTACACTTTTCTTTTATAGTAAATCTTAGTTATGATGATGATTATGAAGATGTATTATTATAATAACTGCGGTGGTGGTGGTAGTAGTTGTAGTTACAAAACAAAACGACAATGACGACGACGACGACGACGCAGCAACAATGCTTTCAAGGACGACATTGATGGTGGTGATTAGGTTGGTGTTGATGATGATGGTTGTTTAAAGCAAGAGTGCTCTGCATACACATTGAAGGAGAAAGTCCTAAACGTAGTGCACAAGAATCTTCTATTTTATCGATTGTACGCAGCCATTGGTGGTTTGCTCGTGGGTGGAGGTTAAGGAGCTGCCTGGTCCAATGGGGTTTAAGGTCAAAGTTGAAAGGTTGGCAAAAAAAAGATGACGCATGTGATAAGGATGATTCTATTTATCAAATTGCTTGACGAGTGCATTTGACAAAAATAATTATAATCGTTATTATTATAATGATAAATATATTATTATAAAATTATATTTGTGACTGTTATTATTATATTTGGAATCATTTTTACTTTTTAGTTATTATTTTTTCCTTCAGTCATTTTAATAAATATTGGTTTAGTTTTTGTTAATTTAATAAAATCTTGTTTGACATAAAAATTGCACTTTGCTGATTGAACATTTATTTGATGTAGCTTGTCATTCCGAAGTTCCCTGTTGTTGTGAAAATCGGGCATGCTTTCTCTGGAATGGGAAAGGTTCGTTTGCTTCTGTTTAAAAGTTGAATTTCGAATTTATTTTGTATTATTTTTAATTATTTACCGGTTTGGGGGATAATTTTTGAACTTTTAAATTCTCTTAAAATCAGAAAAAACATAAAAGCGGTACTTGCTTATTCATTCATTCATTCATTCGTTCGTTCGTTCGTTCGTTCGTTCGTTCGTTCGTTCGTTCGTTCGTTCGTTCGTTCGTTCGTTCGTTCGTTCGTTCGTTCGTTCGTTCGTTCGTTCGTTCGTTCGTTCGTTCGTTCGTTCGTTCG
>OZ022242.1:12070461-12355461 GCA_963978895.1 Erpobdella octoculata
TGCAACACTCCAGCCTCTGCTGACTCAATTGGCTTGCAGAAAATATCGTCTTTAGTTATCATCTGTGATTTTAGAGTATTCATAAACAACAAACAAATTTTCAATTTACAACTTCATTATATTGTCCATAGGGAACTCACTAGAATACGTCTTATTCTCAAATGCTTTTGTCAAATGGACCATAATCGTTTTACAAGATCATATATACGCCCGCCCTGTCCTATTTTAGAGTATCGCTCTCCTCTTTGGAGACCTTAATATAAGCATAATATTTCACAATAGCTTGTCCCACTCTAATAAAATTGCTTTACAATATCAGACTTAAACATTTTTGGTTCATGTTCTTTGATAAACGATCTTTGTTTTGTTACAATTTTGTCCATGGTTTTGCCAATTGTGAGATTGCTGGCTTCCCAGTGCACACGTTATTGAGACCACTTCTTCCGTCTGCGACAAGAAAATTATTCCAAAGAGATAAGAAAATATTTTTATTTCACCAATCAAATAATAAACCATTGGAACTCAATACTTTTTAATCTTTCTCCCACTTTAAATCCTGCCTGCTGACTTACAACCTGGTCAAGTTTCTCGTCAATGATCTTTAAATTCTTCACACTGTAACCACATCAACATGGAACCTTACCTCGTGATGCTGCTTTTGCTACCAGATCAATCACGATAACGTTTCAACATTTTAGCGTACTGATGAAAATTTCTTGATAAACATTTACCATTTAATTTTGCCACTTTTTCTTTTTGTTCGAACGCATAAAAGTTTTGTTTTACAATTGTAAATTATTGCTAACGATTTTAGGGGCCTGTTAGAGGAAATTAATAAATAAAAAAAATTCAAATAGCAAAAGCAGTCGTGAGAGTTCTAGTTAATAGCAATTGAATCTGAAATTAATTTAATCTATTTTGATCTCTTATATTCCATAAAGACCGCACAACTCTAACACACAAAGCATCACATCAACACTTTTCCATTGCTCTAAAATATGTATTATATTTTTCTACCAACACTAATTCAACTACCCCATAATCATCGCTACATTTATCATTATCATCATCATCACCACATTTGCCATTAGTATCATCACAGCTTCGTTATCAAAAGCACATCAACGTCAACATAATTCTAGGTATCGGATTTTTCTATAAAAAAAAATATCCTCTTTCCTACCACCACTCTGCACACTAAATGACCACTACAACACTCATTTTCACCAGGTACCGACTTTGGGTTGACGAATGCAGCACACTGTTTGGGGGGTTGGACATGCTTTCCATCAAAGCCATCAAGTCACTGGATGGCAGGGAGTACATCATCGAGGTTTGCGACATCAAATTTTTCTTTTTCTTTTTTTTTGAATTAGCATTTATTTCATAAACAACTTTTTCTTATTTATTTTGCTTTTCTTTGTGGTTTAATAATTAAATACTAAGCTTTTTAGAGTTAAAAATTTTATAATTACATTTGATTTATTATCATTTAAAAAATTAATTCTTAATCGAATTCAATTGACAGATTTAAAAAAGTTTATTTCAAATTGTTTGAAAAAACAAAGATTTGCGTTTTTGAATTTGTATTGCGTCAGATTTATTGTTCCTGCAAGTTAGTACATTGTATGGGAGCTAGTGTACTTAGTGAAAGTTGATGCATGTCAAGTGACTTAACGAATTTATTGTCTTTTATGCAAGTTAAGTAATTCAATGCAAGTATAATGCTTAGTTTATGCAAGTAAATGTATTAAATGAAAGTAGTGTAAATGCCTATCATGAAAATTAGCGTACGTCATGCAAAACAGGATACGTTATGCAAAGTAATGCACTTCATGCAAGTCAACTGCAGCGGTTTGTTTTATCAGCAAAAATTTAATGAAGAAGTAGCTGTATGTATTAGTCACCCCGAGTTGTTAGTAATGCTTTAATGCAATGTGCAAATGTACGGCTAATGTACGGTTATGATTCCATCACGTAAAACAGGTTTGAGTGTTCGTGGAAGTCCAAGAAATACGGAAAATGGTTAAAAATGGTTAAATCAAAATGCAGATCTCGTTAACGTTCTGAAAGATAATTAATCAGTATTTTCACTTAATTGAATAAACATGAATAAGAAATTATGAATTTCTTGAAATTATTTGATTTGCATCCTCTGAAAAGGAAGCTTAGATGTTTTTTATTTGCTTAAAATAAATAAATGACTTGAATCTGAATTTCCACTTTAGCAGTCTTTGCGTCTCTCTTTCTCTCTCTGTCTCTGTCTCTCTCTCTTTTCTCTTCCCTACTCGTTTTCCTCTCTCATTATTTTCTTCTTTCTCTTCATCTTTGTTTCTTCCACTCGATCAATCTTTCCTATTCAGGTCAATGACTCATCGATGCCGTTGCTTGGCAACTCGCAAGACGCCGACTGCAGAGCGATCGCTGACTTAATATTGCACAAGTTAGAAGCCATGGGAAACAAGGATTCCAAGTGCGTTTCTTTCTCAGTTTGCCTGTTTGTGTCTGTAAGGAAATAATATACTCGTCGTTCACGTGTAATTGAGAAGAAGTACGAGAAGGGTAGAAGTGATGTCATAAAACTGACGTACTTGGTTGCTTGTTTTTTTGCTTGTTTGTGTACGAGTGCCGAGTTGTGTGCGTGGACATGTACGTGGACGTGTGCGTGGACGTGTACGTGGACGTGTGCGTGGATGTGTGTTTGGACGTGTGCGTGGATGTGTGCTTGGACGTGTGTATATTTGGTGAGAGTTTACAAGCACATCACGAAGCGGGACTGTTCGTCTTGTCACGTAGCTCATAAATCTGGTCACACGCATGTTTGTTGACACGCGCGAACAAAATTCTGCGCTCGTGCGCTCTTGTCTTGTCAATCTACTTTAATTTGTTTTTGTGAAGTTTTGCTGGAATTTAGCCAAGTTTTTTGTGAATGAAAAATATGCTTATTATTTCTTTTTGAAAACGTAATTAAAATTAAAATCAAAGTGGTATTTTAACCAAACAAAATAAATAATGTACCTACCCTTTTGTATTTAAACAAACAACCTTTAATAAAATGCAACTATATAGAACTGTATACGATTTCAAATAATATGAATAAAAATTCACTTAAAATTATCCTGACCTTTACGTTTGCAAGTTCTTTATAGTGACCATGTCATAAAATTAATGGCCATCTTTGGTGCAGCGAAGCGAAATTTCTTTGCTTTGACGTCTCTCCCGCTCTTTTCATGTTTTTGTGACGAAATTTATGGTGGATTAACGAATCTGGAGTTGTGCATAATTGTCGTACGAATGGTTGGGTTTTTGTACAAGCAATGTTTTATACATTTCTAGTGAACAAAAGACAAAACAAAATATTCGTTAGGCTTCCCTTCAACCAGCCCATGCACGGCCTACAGCAGCCCAACAACCAGCAGCAGCAAACACAGCTACAGCCGCTACAGCAACAACAGCAACTGCATCAACCACAACAGCTATCTTTCGAACAAGTCTCACTTCCATCAGCGGCGGTCAATCACAGGAATCCTCCTCAGAGGAGTTTTTCCTTTGCCTCTGTTGGAAACATGTTAGCCTTGAAAATTAAATATTTTGAATGTTTTTCTTGTGTTTAATATACATAAATCATCTCAAGTATTACCCCGAGTACTAAACATTTAATAATAACGGAGTTACCGGCGTTTTTAGAGGTTTTCTATCGTTTTCTCTCTCTCTCGCCTTTTTCTCTATCTTTTATTCAACTTTCTCCCCCCCCTCCCCCCGTTTCCCGCTTTATCTGCCTTTCCCGCTTCCGTTCACTTCTTTGCTCCCACTCGTTCTTCCGTTCCCACTTGCTTTTCCGCTTCCGCTTGCTCACCCGTTTCCTCTCCTTTTTTTCTCTCCCTTTTTTGGTCCTAAAACGTTAAAGAGATTTGTTAAAAGCTGCTTGAAACTTTCTTCAAACCTTGTTACGTAAACTAAATTTGAATTTTGTTACGCAATAACCTTTGATGTTCGTACGTGGAAACTTTTGGCCTGGGAGGATTTTTGGCCATGAAAAGATAAGAAACTGAAAACTACCTTATCTTTTTCTCTTTTTTGAGATTTAAAAGAAAATTTGTTGCAATAAATGAAAAACCAGGAAACCCTGAAATAAACAAACCTGGTTTTTACGGCTTACTCGTACGCCTTACTTGTTTTATACAGTCAAACCTCGATAGTAAATACCCTGATCATTAAATACCCCCGGTTTGTAAATTAGTAAATACGCGTTTGCTTGGACCCAGCCAAGTCAATTACAGTCAAACCTGACTGTATGTATATATATATATACTAGCAGTGCTCGTAGCGGCTTCGCTCGCATGAAATTAGAGAATTTGAACCGTGCATACATAGTAGAGTACTGCACGGATCAATTTTTTAGGTCTCGGCTCGGCCCGTCGACAACTTGGCCCAGCCCGTTTCAAAAACCGAATATCCTGTCCCGGCACGGCCCGTCTAATATGGGCCCGGCCCGTTTTTACAGGCCTAGAAGTTCTATATACTTGATGAAAAACTTCGGCCCGTCTACCTTGACTTCAGGTTTAGCCCGGCCCGTCTGAACACCCTAAAATCACTAAAATGTTTATATACTTGGTTAAAAATCTCGGCCCGTCCCACCTTGATTTAAGGTTTAGGCAGGGCCTTATGAAGACCCTAAAATAACGGCTTGGCCCGTCCGTCCGGTGATAAACTGAACTCATCTACTTTTGACCGGCACAAAACCTCAAAATACCAATTTTCACATCTGTAGCACTTACAGTTTGTGAGTAGCAGTTATTTTAAAATCAAATAACTCTTTTTCCACTTCACGTTTGAGGTCCTGGAAACCAAATTTTCAAAAAATGGTGAAACACGTATATCATTATTTTTAGAGTAGAAACTAAATACTAATTTTACTTTTGTAGCATTTACAGTTTTTGAGTAGCAGTTACTTTAAAAACCAAGTAATCCTATTTTCCACCCCATATTTGAAGTCCTGGAAACCAAATTTTCAAAAAATGGTAAAACACGTATATCATTATTTCTGGAGTAGAAACTAAATACTAATTTTTACTCCTGCACCATCTACAGTTTTGGAGTAGCAGTTACATTAAAAACCAAATAACATTATTTTCCATCCCACATTTGAGGTCCTGGAAACCAAATTTAAAAAAAAATGGTAAAACACGTATATCTTTATTTTTAGAATAGAAACTAAATACTAATTTTTACATCTGTGGTATTTACAGTTTTTGAGTAGCAGTTAGTTTGAAAAACAAATAACCCTATTTTCCACCCCACATTAGAAGTCCTGGAAACCAAATTTTCAGAAAATGCTAAAACACCTATTTCATTATTTTGGGAGTAGAAACAAAATACTAATTTTTACTCCTGTAGCATTCACAGTTTTTGAGTAGCAGCTACTTTAAAAACCAAATAACCCAATTTTCCAACCAACATTTGAGGTCCGGGAAACCGAATTTTCAAAAAATGGTGAAACACGTATCTTTTTATTTTGTAAGAAAAATCCATATACCAAATTTCAAAATGTCCTCATTTTTGGTTTTCGAGATATACATTGTTTTAGAAAAAAGTTTGTTTTCCAGTTTTTTCCCCTCAGGAGCAAAATTTTCAAAAATCCTTTTTTAGCGGATGTTTACGCTATAAAAGTAATATAAGTTCTAAATTTCACGTTCCTAGGATGAGGCGTGTGAGCTCGGCGTTGATTATCAGTCAGTCAGTCAGTCAGGACATGTTCTTATATATATATATATATATATATATATATATATATATATATATATATATATATATATATATATATATATATATATATATATATATATATATATATATATATATATATATATATATATATTAATATATATATATATATATATATATATATATATAGATTTATATATATATATATATATATATATATTATATATATATATATATATATATATATATATATATATATATATATATATATATATATATATATATATATATATATATATATATATATATATTACCACTTACAGTTTTTGAGTAGCAGTAATTTTTAAAATCAAATAACTCTATTTTGCACCTTACATTTGAGGTCCTGGAAACCAAATTTTTCAAAAAATGCTTAAACACGTATTTCATTATTTTTGGAGTAGAAACTAAATACTAATTTTTACTTCTGTAGCATTAACAGTTTTTGAGTAGCAGCTACTTTAAAAACCAAATAACCCAAAAAATGATGAAACACGTATATCTTTTTTTTGAGTAGATACTAAGTATTAATTTTTACATCTGTGGCAATTACAGTTGTTGAGTAGCAGTTACTTTAAAAACCAAATAACCCTATTTTCCACCCCACATTTGAAGTCCTGGAAACCAAATTTTCAAAAAATTGTGAAACCCGTATATCATTATTTTTAGAGTAGAAACTAAATACTAATTTTTACTTTTGTAGCATTAACAGTTTTTGCGTAGAAGCTACTTTAAAAATTAAATAACCCAATTTTCCAACCCACATTTGAGGTCCGGGAAACCAAATTTGTAAAAAATGGTGAAACACGTATATCTTTATTTTTAGAAAAGAAACTAAATAATAATTTTTACATCTGTGGTATTTACTGTTTTCGAGTAGCAGTTACTATAAAAGACAATTAGCCCTATTTTCCACCCCACATTTGAAGTCCTGGAAACCAAATTTTCAAAAAATGCTAAAACACGTATTTTATTATTTTTGGAGTAGAAACTAAATACTAATTTTTACTCCTGTAGCATTAACAGTTTTTGAGTAGAAGCTACTTTAAAAACCAAATAACCCAATTTTCCAACCCACATTTGAGGTCCGGGAAACCGAATTTTCAAAAAATGGTGAAACACGTATCTTTTTGTTTTTCAAAAAGAATCTATATACCAAATTTCAAAATCTCCTCATTTTTGGTTTTCGAGATATACATTGTTTTAGAAAATAGTTTGTTTTCCAGTTTTTTCCCCTCAGGAGCAAAATTTTCAAAAATCCTTTCTTAGTGGATGTTTACGCTATAAAAGTAATATAAGTTCCAAATTTCACGTTCTTAGGATGAGGCGTTTGTGCTCGGCGTTGATTATCAGTCAGTCAGTCAGTCAGTCAGTCAGTCAGTCAGTCAGTCAGTCAGTCAGTCAGTCAGTCAGTCAGTCAGTCAGTCAGTCAGTCAGTCAGTCAGTCAGGACATGTTCTTTTATATATATAGACTAGCGGGGTTACCCGGCGTTGCACGGGGTTTTTAGAGGTTTTTCTAATGTTTGTCCATCTCGCTCCGTTTCCTTCTCCACTTTCCCGTTTTTGTCGCGTTCCCGGTCGCTTTTCCGCTCTCGGTCGTTTTCCAGCTCCCGGTCGCTTTCCCGCTCAGAAGTTTTGTTATCGATTTTCTCTCTTGCTCGCGTTTCCTTCCAAGCTTGCTCTCCCGATTCCAGTCGCTTTCCGCGTTCCCGGTCGCTTTCCGCGTTCCCGGTCGCTTTCCCGTTCCCGATCGCTTTCCCGTTCCCGGTCGCTTTCCCGTTCCCGGTCGCTTTCCCGTTCCCGGTCGCTTTCCCGTTCCCGCTCACGCTTGCTCTCCCGTTCCCGGTCATGCTTGCTCTCCCATTCCCGGTCACGGTTGCTCTCCCGTTCCCGTCCCCGTTCACGCTCATTTTCTCTTTTCCATTTTTTCATAACTTCTGTTAGCCTATAAAACGTAAAATAGATTTGCTAAGACTATATATATATATATGAATGTTTGTGGGTTAGTTTGTCTATTATAGAAACGGGAAAGCGACCCGGAACTGACAGCGAGTGGGAGCGGGAATGCGACACGGAACGGACAGCGAGCGGGAGCGGGAATGCGACCGGCAGCGGGAAAACGACCGAAAACGGGAAAGCGAACAGGAGTGGGAAAGCAGGTGGGAAAGGAAAAGGGAGAGAAAGAGACAAACATTAGAAAAACCTCTAAAAAACCCGGGCAACGCCGGGTATCTCCGCTAGTACATACATAAACACAGACACACATACATGCACATACACATACATACATACACACATACATACGCACATACAAATATATATAGTTTCCGCTCGCTCACCCGCTCCGCTCCGCTCATTTTGTGACAGATTTCAAAATTTTTTTTCTCTATATTTGATTCCCCTTGACTCTCAAGATTGTGTGAAAATTTCATTACGATCGGATGAATGGTGTAGCAATGCATAAACACCATTAACATATATACATATATACAAACATTCATTTATATATATACTAGCGGGGTTACCCGGCGTTGCCCGGGGTTTTTAGAGGTTTTTCTAATGTTTGTCTCTCTCGCTCCCGTTCCCTTCTCCACTTTCCCGTTTTCGTAGCGTTCCCGGTCGCTTTTCCGCTCTCGGTCGTTTTCCAGCTCCCGGTCGCTTTCCCGCTCAGAAGTTCTGTTATCGATTTTCTCTCTTGCTCGCGTTTCCTTCCAAGCTTGCTCTCCCGATTCCAGTCGCTTTCCGCGTTCCCGGTCGCTTTCCGCGTTCCCGGTCGCTTTCCCGTTCCCGGTCGCTTTCCCGTTCCCGGTCGCTTTCCCGTTCTCGGTCGCTTTCCCGTTCCCGGTCGCTTTCCCGTTCCCGGTCGCTTTCCCGTTTCCGGTCGCTTTCCCGTTCCCGCTCACGCTTGCTCTCCCGTTCCCGGTCATGCTTGCTCTCCCATTCCCGGTCACGGTAGCTCTCCCGTTCCCGTTTCCGTTCCCGCTCATTTTCTCTTTTACATTCTTTCATAACTTCTGTTAGCCTATAAAACGCAAAATAGATTTGCTAAGACTATATATATATATATATATGAATGTTTGTGGGTTAGTTTGTCTATTATAGAAACGGGAAAGCACCCGGAACGGACAGCGAGCGGGAACAGAAAAGCAAGCGTGAGCGGGAATGGGAGAGCAAACGTGAGCGGGAACGGGGCAGCGACCGGGACGGGAAAACGACCGGGAGCGGGAAAGCGACCGGGAGCGGGAAAGCGACCGGGAGCGGGAAAGCGACCGGGAGCGGGAAAGCGACCGGCAGTGGGAAAACGACCGAAAACGGAAAAGCTAACAGGAGTGGGAAAACAGGTAGGAAAGGAAACGGGAGAGAAAGAGACAAACATTAGAAAAACCTCAAAAAACCTGGGCAACGCCGGGTATCTCCGCTAGTACATACATAAACACACACACAGACACACATACATGCACATACACATACATACATACACACATACATACGCACATACATATATATATAGTTCCCGCTCGCTCACCCGCTCCGCTCCGCTCATTTTAGGACGGATTTCAAAAAATTTTTTTTTTTTTTTTATTTTCATTGACTCTCAAGGTTGTGTGAAAATTTCATTACGATCGGATGAATGGTGTAGCAATGCATAAAGGACATTAACATACATAAATACATATATACAAACATTCATTTTTATATATATAGATAGATATAAACATCAGTTAAGGTATAACCGGTTAAATGCAATTTATATGACTGGAGAGAGATAATCTTTTCATACTGAAAGCAGTTTTTTTTCTTTTTCAAATCTCCAGACCTAAAGAATTAAAAAACTATAAATTCAAAAGAATTTATTTTTATAAATTCAAAAGAATTTATTTTTATAAATTCAAAAGAATTTATTTTTATAAATTCAAAAGAATTTATAGTTTGCATTATTTAATTAACAAACATTTTTAAGCAATTAACATTTAAATAATTGTTCAAATTCGTATTAAAATGCATCAAGTTTTTATTGTAGCATTGTGTTCTTATAACAGGTTCAATTTCTCCACCGGATCAGAACCAACGCCACCTGACTCACAGCTCAACATCACAACCGACGTGGCCTTCACGAGGCCTTCTGGACCGGCCTCACCGGGTACGATAGAGGCCATCGCCAGGGACTTGGAGGAGGGCGGAGGTTTTGCAGACGACACCATGAACAATCTCAGGAAAACTTTTGCTGGAATCTTCGGCAATATCCAATAACCAAAAGCATACTTGTTTGATATTACATGATTTTAATAAGTATAATTTTAAGAAATTACAAATTTTAATAGTTTTTGATAAAAAATGACAATAACAACTAAGTAAATTTTCAAATGTTCAGCAATGTATTTAAATTTAAAGTTGAAAAAGTAAAGAATTGAAGACATGAGTTTTATTACATATGCTCATACCATTATTGCTGTATTGTCGTCATCCACTTTTAAACATTTTATTACTTTCTCCTATCTTCAAACCTAGGACGTCTTTCTAGAATGTTTGCTGTGTTTATATTTTCATGAGCCTGCTCGTCTGCTTTTATCTTCTATTTTATTCGGTCCATGTCGTCTGCCTTTCAGCAGGGCTTATATATATATATATATATATATATATATATATATATATATATATATATATATATATATATATATATATATATATATATATATATATATATATATATATAATGTGTGTTTTATATGGATATATTTCTCTCTGAAATGCATTGTTTCCTTTCTTTTATATTTCTTTTCTGTGTGATTGTATGTGCATGCGTGTGTGCATGCACATCATCATCACACCACAGTTAGTAGCTATCATTTTCAACAACGACAAAGGTTTTCTTGATTGAAACAAAAATAAAAAGTATTTTCTTTTTAAGAAGATTCTAGAAAACATTATAGAACAGCTGCTGTCACTTCTATTTCTTTCATTTTTCACGGAGGTCGGTGTTATATTTTACTTGAACTTTAAACTCTGACCTGTAATATAACCCGCATAGAGTGGACAGGCTGAATGTCATGATGTTTCCAGTATTTGCGAATTACTCTGTTTCTTGTCAAACTGTCTCATCATGTTTACATACGTTTTCCTGCTTGATAATAAAATTTGCATCCGGTTTTTATTGTTTTTATCCATGAAAAATAGCTTTTTTTTAAATTACTTAATATTGTTATTTTACTTAGAACAAAAACTTTATTTTATAATTTAAATTTACAGTTTAAGTTTGGAATTAAGCAAATTTATGTTTTAGCAATATTTTTAACAAAAGATCATCTCTACGTAAATAATTTGGGAATCTCTAAGGGCTCTTGATGTTTTTAATGTAATAATGACTTTTCAAATTATTTTGAACCTCGATAGTTTTTCCTCAGATAAAAAACTAAAACTAAACCCATGAAATTTAGTATGAAACAAAACGATAATAAACGAAATGCAATTATTATTTACGCGTCGAATTGTAATATTCGGACAATCCATTGGATGCTGGAAAAGAGGTAGGTACTGTTGCATTCATATCACTAACATGTTAAATGTCTCCTTCTGCAACCTCTAGAGAAGCACCCCCAGAACAAACAACTGGGCTGTTAAGTTGATGAGTTGAGGAAGGGGAAGAGGTAAGGGGGATTGATGGCGTCAATAGAGGGGAGTCCGGCGTTTTCTTTAAATAGAGGAAAAATGAAGTTTTATATTGCTCGGAGTTGGGAAACTAGAACAGTATGTAGCGAAAGAGAATTGACGAATGAATTGACAGGCCCCTATGTGACAGAAGGAACGTCGGCGGACTTAGTCAACGAAAATGTCAAAACTTGCTCTATGACGATTGTATAACAGGAACCACTAACAACATGGCCACACGAATATAAACTACCAACAGTCAAAGGAGCTAGTTTAAGCATTTTTGGAGGCAATCCAGACGAGCCGCTGGCACTAACGGGAGCCTTAATAGATGTATCGTTATCTATCCTACTAAGCAACTCTAAAGTTCTATCAAAGCGACTGTCCTGTATATTCAATTCAGGTTGAAGCTCCTTGATCAACAATGCCTTACATATACGCAAATGATATGTCAGGGCCGTATTTATATGATGCTAGGCCCCGCCCTCAAAACAGTGTCAATTGGGCCCCTTCCTAAAACAAAAAAAATACTCTAGAAAAATTTGTCTACTCTCAATCACTGTCAATATCATATTGTCATCGTTCAAAACACTTTTTGGCAAAACTTTCTCGTCAAAGTTGTTGATTATTTCATTGTATTTTATCGGTTGTTAAAAACCCTTTTTAATGGTAAACATAGCTAAAATGAGATAATTTGTTGCTCTTCTTTGTAAAGATTGTTAAAAGAGTTATATGCTGTTCTCAGATGATCTGCCTCGTCCTGCCAAATAATTACAAAAAGTTTCTAGAGATCAAGATCGGTATTCAAACAAAACTTTTTTCAAACCTGCTTTTTCAACCAATTTTGCTGTTATGATTGTCTTCAAAATTTTCATCTCCCAATAAATTGCAGAGATTTTTAGTACGTAGATTTTATTTTAACGCTTAAAGTGTCAATGGTTGCTGACAAAGATTCCAAACTTCGGCTTACGGAAAGTTCGCACCAGTCTTTTTGCCCCCGAGAAAGTTCGTCCCTGGGAAGTTTCGCCCCCAGTTTTTCGTCCCGAGAAAGTTCGCCCCCACGTTTTTCGCCCCTGGAAAAGTTCGCCCCAGTTTTTTCTTCACCGGTTTTTTGCCCCGTTTTTTCGCCCCCAATTTTTTGCTCCCAGTTTTTGGCTCTTAATTTTTTGCTCTTGGAAAAATTTTCTTCCGGTTTTTCCTCGGTTTTTTCACCCCGATTTTTATCCCCCAGTTTTTCGCCCCAGTTTTCATCCTGATTTTTTATCTGGAAAAGTTTCTCACCATTTTATCATATTTTTGCCCGTTCTTCTCATGAGACGTCAGTTGTTGGGGTTTTCGACTTTCTCCCTCCTACAACATTTTATCCTTGGGAAAGTTATAACTCCTGAAAAATATTGACTCTGAAAAAAAAATTGAAAATTAGTGGAGGACAGGACACAGGAGTGTCATTTCAGCATAAAGCTGAGAAGGCAAATATTTTTAAAACCCACACTTTAAAACTTTTCCTAGACAGTTTTTCCTTTCACAATAGCAGATAACCGGGTTAAGGGGGGCAATTATAGATACTTTTTCCAAAACTTTTTAATTACCATTGCTTTTATTGACTCGTCGTCTCTGTTTCTCTGTCTGTCTGTTTCTCTGTCTGTTTCAAATCTTGCAATCAATTTTTGAGTCACTTCCTGATGATAGATTTTTTTTCAAATTTTGCATACATGCTCAAAATAGAAGACAATGCAATATTCAATTATTAGTTTTACAATAAGTCAATTAATTTAGTTAATTTTAATTAATTTCGATATTTCGATATAATTAAGATATTTCGACTTTAATATAAAATAAAAGAGTAATATAAGAAAAAATTGATTGCAAAATTTGTGTTTTAATTACATATAAGAGCATTGGTTTTAAAATTCGTTTTTAATTTACTTGTTTTTTCTCAAAATAGCTGACGACTGGAGGGGGATAGTTGTTGATGCATTTTGCAAAACTTCTCCAATATTTTTTTACTTTTCTCTAAAAATAGCCTGATGACTGGGGCGGGTTATCGTATGTACTTTATTCTAAAAGCTTCCAAAAATTTCTTACTTTTTCACAAAAACGGATAGAGCGTAAAATCTTCCATAGAGCGTGAAGCTGGAAATTAATTTCTACAAGTGAAATGTTCTTCGAGTAAATACTGGAAAAAGAAAGTAAAGGAGAAAAAACTGAAAGTGCAAAAGCGAGAGAAAGTTTTTCCAGTAGCAAAAGTTTGCTGCAAAAAGTCTGGGGCAAAAGTCGATGTAGCAGATTTTCCCAAGAACAAAAGTTAACATTCTCGGAACCGAGTTTTTGGTAAGAAAAAGTCAGAAGCAAAAACCTGGAGACTAACTTTTACAGAGGCCAAAACCGGGAGCAAACTTTCTCAAGAGCAAACCACTGAGATAAAAACTATAGGTAAAAAACAGGGGGAAAAACCAGGGAGAAAAAACCAGGGGCGAAAAACCGAAGGTAAAAACCGGGGCAAAAAACTGGGAGCAACTTTTACCAGAGGTGACAAACTGAGAGCAAAAGTCGGAAGCAAAAAAAACGGGGGCAAAACTTCCTGAGGCGAACTTTCCGCACCCCCCAAACTTCCTCTAGACACATTGATTTGAAACAAGATATCAGGCAACGGCTACGCTTAATCACGATGGACAAAATGAAAGTACGCTGCCAATGAGCTTGCCTCAGTTTCTGTAATCGCATTGTTTTTTCATAATCCATCAAGTTTTTCCTGTTATATTGCAGAGGTATAGCGCAGTTGATACAAGTTTTCCATCTAGTATCAGACTGACACTTGACAGTTTCCAAAAAAAGAAAAACGTATGACACCATCCCTAACCGCAAAATTGAGTGAATGACTTGCATATGCGACCAAGGGACAACTGAATTTACTTGTTAAAACCTTCTTTATACACCTTTTCCTACTTTTTTTTCAGGACCGCCGAGAGAGACGGGGATAATTTCCGGAGCCCTTACTTTTTGTAACGTTGAGTATTCTTTTTGACTACCCCCGGTCATCAGCTATTTTAAAAAAGGATGAAAATAGGAAGAAGAAAAGCTTTTAGGGATTTTTAAATAAGCCTGGGTTAATATCTTTCTCGGGGCCCACGTTTTCTCTCGACAGCTCTGTTCCTGTCATTATTACCTGCTTTGCACCAACAACCTTAGATAATCGAGGGGGAACTTTTTTTAATGTCATCGATGGTTTCAGTTGATTAGAATGTTTAAGGACGACCTTCTGATCAACTTGTACATCAATGACGCTAGGAGGCGTTCCCTAAGTTCGTCCTAACCGTTATCACTTAGGTTCCGTTTCTCCAGTTCATCTCTCACCTTACACATCAAGAGTGTAACATATTGCACATCGCTAGTAGGCCTAGGAGTTTTAGTATCTTTGGGGAAGGCATGCTTCCTTTTTTCTTTGTTAGAGCTTGCTTGTTTGGACTCGACTATAACGTATTCGTATTTGTTCGTACTTAGTGTTTCAATAAACAACTTGTTTTAACGCGTTGTTACATGGCGCAGTCGACATAGAATCTACATCAGAGTTTCTATCGTAACCAACAACAACAACGTAATCAACATCGAACATGGACGCTTTTCGACCACCGGCACCGTTGCGGCTCGATAATCCGAATCTGGCCGCTGAATGGTCGTCATTCGAAAAGAAGTTCAAATGGTTTTTAGTCGCGATCGGCGCCGACGTAAAACAGGATGCCACGAAGCTGGCCATGCTTTTAACGACAATCGGCGACGATGCCGTCAAAATCTACGAGACGTTCAAACACGAAGAAGACGAGTCTGCGGAGTCGTTCGATGACGTTCTCTTAAAATTCAGGGACTATTTTACACCGCTCCGTAACGTGGTCTACGAGCGGTACGTATTTTGGCAGCACATCCTCTCCATAGGTGAGTCAATCGACCAGTACGTCACTCGCCAGCGTCATCTGGCGAAGAACTGCGATTTTAAGGAGGAGGACAACATGATACGTGATCACATTGTCTTTACGTGCCCAGACGCTCGCTTAAAAGAACGATTACTGCGTGAAACCGACCTGACGTTGGCTAAAACAATCGCCATCTGTCGAGCTGCAGAGGCGACAAAAGAGCAAATCAAAACCTTCAACGTGGAACAAAGAACAATGGCACCGGTATCGACTTCCAATGTATGCGCGGTGCAGCGACAAGACAAGTTGAAACATCACAACCATCCTGCACAGCTCACAACATCGGCATACAACAACATCAAGTCGTCCTGTCGCAACTGCGGCCGCTCACATGCGTCCGGTGAGTGTCGCGCGAAGAATGTCGAGTGCCGCGCATGCCATAAACTAGGACACTTTGAGAAGTACTGTATCACAACGGGACGGCAGCTGCGGTCAAGATCGAAGTCAACACAACGTAAACAACGAGCCATCCACGAAGTCTACGAACAGCCATCACCAGTCGAGTCGTCTGGCAACATCTACATCAACAGTGTTCAGGTACATTCAACAACAAGGACCTGGATGAAAATGCTTAAAATAAACTCTACAGAGAGCAGAAGCAAACTGCATGTCCTTCAGCACGTACACATCGCTTCGATATCTCAGCGTTATCCGCCCAACATCTGAACTACTCTCCGGATACACTGATGCTCCTCCAGCCCAACCGCGAAGCGTCGCTACGCTGAAGATCACATACAAGGGCCAATTTTTCAACACCGACTTCTACATTGTCAACCATGAAGCGCCCGTCATCGTCGGTCTGCCCACCTGTATAAAGCTAGATTTAATCAAGCGCATCGACAATGTCAGCTCGGTCACACCATCTAAAAACGCCGATTCAGATCTATTGACGGAGTTTGCTGATATTTTTTCTGGCATCGGAGAATTTCCAGGTAAACATCACATCACGGTAGATAAATCAGCACAATCGGTCATTCATCCACCTCGTCGCGTTGCACTCTCCTTGCAACCAAAACTGAAACAACTGCTCGATCAGATGGTCGAGAAAGGCGTTCTTATCAAGCGTGATGAACCAACCGACTGGGTGAGCTCTCTTGTGGTGGTTCAGAAGTCAAACGGTCAACTTCGAATCTGCTTGGACCCGAAAGATCTGAACCGGGCAATCAAACGGGAGCACTTCATTATTCCGACGTTTTCCGACATAGCACCAAAGCTGCATGGAAAACGAATTTTCAGCGTCATCGACATGAAGGACGGATTCTGGCAAATTCGTCTAGATGAGGAGAGTTCCAAATTGTGTACGTTTAATTCAATTTTCGGTCGTTATTCGTACACCCGCCTTCCATTTGGAATTTCTAGTGCACCAGAAGTGTTCCAGAAAAAAGCAAACGAAATTTTTGGTGACATTCCAGACGTATTCATCATATTTGACGACTTACTCATCGCTGCTGAATCGGATGAACAACACAAACAAATACTGCGTATGGTGTTCGAGCGAGCGCGGATGAAGGGTGTTCGTTTTAACAAAAACAAAATCCAGCTGCGTGTTCAAGAGTGCAAGTACATAGGCCATGTGCTCACACCTGAAGGCGTCCGACCCGATGAAGAGAAAGTCAAGGCAATCTCTTACATGCGCACACCAGCTGATGCCAAAGAACTACATCGACTCCAAGGTATGGTGACGTATCTGTCCAAGTTCGTTCCGCATCTTACTGATCTAACCGCTCCTCTACGTCAGTTGCTTCGTAAGGATGTAAGCTGGACATGGACGTCACACCACGAACGAGCGTTCAACACAATTAAGCAAGCCGTCACATCAGCCCCTGTTCTACAATTCTTCGATCCTTCAATGCCTGTCGTTGTTCAAACAGATGCTTCATCTACAGGTCTGGGATCTTGTTTGATGCAGAACGGCAAGCCAATAGAATTTACGTCACGGGCATTGACAGATGCAGAGACGCGCTATGCTCAAATAGAGAAAGAGCTACTGGCAATTGTGTTCGCCTGCATCAAGTTTCATCAATACATCTACGGTCGCCGTGTAGTCGTTCAGAGCGACCACAAGCCACTCGAGGCTATCTTTCAGAAATCGATTGCGGCAACAACACCTCGACTACAGAGAATGCTTTTTCGTCTGCTCGAGTACATCAACGTACAGTACACACCGGGAAAAGACATGTTCATCGCCGACACTTTGTCGCGCAGCTACCTAAATAAAGAGCCTCCATTGACAGTAGAGAGAGAGATAGCAGAGGATACAGTCGTCTCAATCAACACCATCATCGCAGATGCTCCAGTCAGCAACTCCAGGCTTGACAAGATCCGTACAGAGTGTGCACGGGACGAAGAAATGCAATTGCTTCGTAAGCATATTCAAAGTGGTTTTCCATCGGATGACTCTAAACTGTCGGGCAACCTGCGTCAGTTTCGTGCTCTCGCGAGTGAGTTGTACGAACAAAACGGACTGATTCTATACACCAACAGATTGGTCATCCCAACTGGAATGCGGAAGGACATTCTGTTTCGCATTCACGAAGGGCATTTGGGGATGGATAAATGCAAAGCCCTTGCACGTGCTGCTGTGTTCTGGCCAGGTATCAATCGGGACATTGAAAACACTGTGGGCCGATGTCCGACATGCAACACCTACCGAAATCGTCAGGCTTCCGAGCCTATGATTGCGCACCCGGTTCCACAGAGACCATACCAGAAAGTTGGCGTTGACATCTTCACGCTGCACGGTAAAGACTACTTGCTAGTGGTTGACTACTTCACCAAGTTTCCAGAATTCATTCAAATAGCCAGCAAGTCAGCAGACTGTTTAATCAAGCATCTGAAAGACATATTTGCACGGTATGGCATACCAGAGACATTGATGGCAGACAACAACCCGTTCAACAGTTTCACCATGCGTCAATTCGCTGAGTCCTGGGACTTCCAGATAGTCACGTCCAGTCCGCTCTATCCAAAGTCGAACGGTCAAGTTGAGCGATTCGTGCAGACCGTCAAACAACTGATGCGCAAGACCTCCGACAGCAACCAGGATGTTACTATTGCGCTTCTGCAATATCGAAATGCACCGATCGCAGGAAGTGATTACAGTCCAGCTGAACTGATGTTCAACCGTTCTCTTCGCTCGAGAGTACCAGCCTTACCAACAGCGTCGGCCTCTGATTCTGTGCGTCGTGACATGGAAAATCGAAAGTATCGTCAGGAGTACTATCACGACCAAGGAACTCGACCTCTAAAGCCACTGCAGCCGGGCCATGCGGTGCGCGTGCACAATGGACAGGCATGGCAAGCTGCGAAAGTTGTTGCGGCCCACTCGTCGCCTCGGTCGTACAACATAATCACCGATGAAGGAACTCGTCGGAGACGCAATCGGCGTGACCTCATAAAGACCCGTGAACGTCCACCAAACTGTGATCTCTACATCGATGAAGATGTAATGCCTGGAACATCACCATCTGCTCAACAACCAACGGCACTGGCACAATCTCCAGCCAGAATTGACAGGCCACCTGTACTGACGCCATTAAGGTCGTGCCTAAGAACATCGTCGGGTCGAACTATCAGGCCACCTGCCAGATTTAAAGATTATGTCACTGGTTACATTTTCTCCTCAAAAGGGGAGGTGTAACATATTGCACATCGCTAGTAGGCCTAGGAGTTTTAGTATCTTTGGGGAAGGCATGCTTCCTTTTTTCTTTGTTAGAGCTTGCTTGTTTGGACTCGACTATAACGTATTCGTATTTGTTCGTACTTAGTGTTTCAATAAACAACTTGTTTTAACGCGTTGTTACAAAGAGCTCATTCAATGCTTTTCCTAGACGCCTTAAAACTACCTAGTATACATATATGTATAATTTTCTGTCTGTATTTACATCTATATATATATATAAAACTAACCCATAAAAACAAAGTTTTTATTATAAATCCTTTATATACGATCCTAGATTTTTATTTTATTTGAATTTTTGAAAAAAATTTTGAATTTTTTGAAAAACATTTTTGAATTTTTTGAAAAACTTAATTATACAATATCCGATCAAACTGAAATTTTGAAAGATTCAATTGTCTCGCAGCCCAAGTCGATGTGCCAAATTTCAGCTCGATCGGATAACGGGAAGTGAGTTAATTTTGAGACTCAAAGTTTGTGACCGACAGGAAGACAGACAGACAGACGGGAAGACAATCGAAAATAATATAAAGGATTTAAAAATGAATGTTTGTATGTATGTAAAGTAAAGTAAAGTAACATGGTTTAGCCCTCTACCGCATAGCGATGCCGATTGGCATCATTACTTCCATGCTTTCTTAGAAATTTGTACTGTGCCAAACAGTATCACTGTTTGTATATCTGAGTAGCAAATACAATGAAACACTGGAATTTCGCAACTTTTCATATATTTAAATGGATGTTCTATTTTTTAATAGTCTGGAAAGTTCGTGCAAAAATTTAAAAAAATAGAGTTTTTTAAGTATTTCCATTAGTGTGTGTGTTTATATCTAAATACAAATTTAATTATAGTCAAACAGATGTTTTATGTGTTTTTGTGATCAAATTTATTTCGTAGTGCTAGAATAAACGGCAATTATGCAATTGATGTTCAAATATGTGATGCCAAACGGCATCGTCATGCACTTTGTAGAGAGTCGCACAGCTGAGACGCGCAGGCTAATTAGGCCAACGTTTCTCTAGCCAATAAATCGGCTACGTAACAAAAAGGGTTTACAAGATAATGCAAATCTCTGAATTTACTGAGTAAATTTAATAAATAGCTACAACACTCAACTTGTAAAAAAAACATTGCTTTGATGAAGCCTATAAATACTCCTATTTTCAAGTCATATTCCTTGTTGTCCTTGAACGTTCACTCAAAGTAAGTGGTTCTTTAAGATTCTGTATCTTTAAACGAAAGCGTACTTTATGTATTTTGTAAGACAATTATACTTAAAAATAAGCGTTTATCTACCTATAATTTGTCATATATTGATTTAGCAGATGGCTCCCAAAACTGGCAAACTATATTATGGAAAAGGGATAAGCATCAAGAAAAAAGTTGTTGCAAGAGTAATTCCTTTTGAAAGTGATGATAGTCGTTTGTCGTCAGATAATGAGCGTGAAGACGACTGTAATCCACATGTAGAAATGAATGAAAGCTCCGAAGGATGCACCGACGTTGAGCACCAGGAGTCCCAGTGTCTCCAGCTCAATAGTACTTCGGCAGATGATGAGAAAACCAACCTACCTTCAACTAGTAACGGGATATCGAGTACAAAAAACACTAAAGTGAAACGCAGACTTCTGTGGAAAACTACAAAGAATATGACAGATAGGCGATTACCTTTCTTCGGCAATGAAAGTCTAAATCCTCATATCCTAGAATTGAAAACTCCAATCCAGTTTTTTAGAATGGTTTTTCCAGTTACACTGGAACAGCATATTGTTGAACAAACCAATCTTTACGCTGTTCAGACTCGTCCTGAAAAACCACTCCAATTAACGGTACCAGATTTAGAAAAGTTTCTTGGCATAGCCATGTGGATGTCTTTGATAGAGCTTCCAAGCACAAGAAGATACTGGAATGCCAAATACAAAATAGACAACGTATCAGAAGTTATGCCAGTCAACAAATGGGAAGAGATCAAGCGTTTCCTCCACTTCAATGACAATACGACTTTGCAGCCAGGTGGTGATCGACTTCACAAGATTCGACCACTGCTTACACAGATACGAGATTGTCTGAACACAATTCCTAAGGAGGAATCATTGTGTGTTGATGAGCAAGTCGTGCCATTCAAAGGTCGAAGCCGCCTGAAACAATATAATAAAAATAAACCACACAAGTGGGGCTACAAGATCTGGGTACTCTCTGGCAAATCTGGTTTTGCATATGACATGGAAGTCTATACCGGCAATGAAAATATTGTTTTGTCTGGAGAAAAAGATTGTGGACCTAGTTCCAACGTTGTATTGCGCATGGCTAGGACTATTCCACCTGTTGGACACAAGTTATATTTCGATAATTATTTTACAAGCATCGATTTGGTTGTCTACTTGGCAAAGCAAGCAATACAGAGTGTCGGAACTGTGAGGGTGAACAGGTTGCAGGGTCTCTCACCAAAATCTGATAAGGATCTGAAGAAGACAGGCCGCGGATCCATGGCAGAATACACAACTGATGTAGATGGAGTTACCATCACATTTGTACAGTGGTATGACAACAAAGTAGTCAATTTGCTTTCAAGCTATCTGGGTACGGAGCCCAGAATAAAAGTGAAACGATGGTTTTCAGCAGAAAAAGTAAGAAAGGAAATCGACTGCCCGCAGATAATTTCTGTTTACAATCAGCATATGGGTGGTGTTGATTTGCTGGACAGTCTCATGGGACTATATCGAATTACCATTCGATCAAAGAAATGGTATCACCGAATATTTTTCCATTATCTGGACATGGCCGTTGTGAACGCATGGCTATTATATAAGCGAGCTTGTTCACAACAAAATGTCACTGGAATGCTCAGATTGGCTGAATTCAAAGCCGAAATTGCAGAAAGTAAGTAAAAAGTCAGGTTGTATAATCTTACTCTAAAACTTGACTTTTACTACTTGATACAGAGTTATTATATTTTTCAACATGTTTATATGCATAATAATGTTTTCGATATCTGGTTTCATTGCAGGTTTGTGCAAAGCTAGGAAAGGCCCAAGTAGGAAAAGAGCTGCTGGTCGACCGAGTACGGAGAGCCAACTCCAAGTTGTCATAAAGAAGGCACGATGCAGACAGATTGTTCCAGTTGCCGATGTTCGCACAGATGACACCAGTCACTGGCCAACTTGGACCACCGAAAGACTGCGCTGCCGTCTTCCTGGTTGCAATGGACAATCACGTGTTTCTTGCGAAAAAAGTCAAATAAGTCTTTGCTTCACAAAATACAAAAACTGTTTCAAGCGTTATCACACAGAGTAACAGTAATTTATTCGGGTCACTTTATTTGTGTATTTGTTCAATTTTTTACAATAAAAAAGTTTTGAATTTGCATTTTTTATATTACAGAGTTCTCATGTTGAGAGTTTAACTTTTATGTATTTGTTTATCTGAATAAACATATGCACAAAGATAAAAAAAATTCTAGATCTTGCCTACCCATTGAAAATGTATTATATAGGTTACATAGTGCATGAAGATGCCGATTGGCACTCTTTAAATTTTCATCATTTTATCACCTTTTTTAAAAAATAATTGAAAAAAAAATAATTTTCCCTTAATGTATGACTTGATACCAATGGGAAAAAATATTTTTTGTTTTAATCAAAAAACATTTTTTTTATTCATGCAGTAGAGGGTTAGAGTGGTTCAGAAGGCTGAAGCCTGTGTGAGAACCACTACAACATTTAGAGGCAGTTGTTTATGGTGCGTGCCTCCGCACACCCCCTGCGGACGTTGATGACGCTGTGAGATTCGAACCGCCGACCTTTAGGCCAACAGGCGAACGCTTTACCACATGACCACCAGCGCCTGTATGTATATAGGTATGTTATTTATGCATTGCTACACCATTCATCCGATCGTAATGAAATTTTCACACAACCTTGAGAGTCAAGGGGAATCAAATATGGAGAAAAAAATTTTGAAATCCGTCACAAAATGAGCGGAGCGGGAACTATATATATATATATATATATATATATATATATACATATATATATATATATATATATATATATATATACATATATATATATATATGTGTGCGTATGTATGTGTGTGTGTTTATGTATGTATGTATGTGTTTTTTACAATATTTCGGCACTAAATGCTCATTCAAAGTATGTATGTATGTATGTATGTAGAATCGAATCTAGGGGGAGACTGAGAGCGAAAAAATGAGCGGGAAAGCGACAGGGAATGGATAACGACCGGGAGCGGTAGCGCAAGCGGAAAGGAAACGGGAGCGAAACGCATTAGGTAAACATCTAAAAATATATATATATATATATATATGCACATGTTTGAGCAAAAACAGGAAGCCAACTGAGAGCGAAAGATAGAGCGGGAAAACGACCGGGAGCGGAGAAGGAAACTGGAGCGAGAGAGACAAACATTAGAAAAACCTCTAAATACCCCGGGCAACGCCGGGTGCCCCCGCTAGTATATGTATAATTTTCTGTCTGTATTTACATATATGTATAATTTTCTGTCTGTATTTACATATATGTATAATTTTCTGTCTGTATTTACCTAGTATACATATATGTATAATTTTCTGTCTGTATTTACCTAGTATACATATATGTATAATTTTCTGTCTGTATTTTTGTATGTATTACGCTGTTAGTGGTGCGAAAATAGCCCTAATTTAGACCATTGTCGACGGTTCATCACAACTAGTTTATTATGAAAAAAACAGACGTATGATGCATTACTTGATTTTGATGAGCTAACTCTCCAAAAATTCAGTGCGAACACGCCGAACAACAATATGGAGCTGACCCCAACTCGATTTGTGAGCCTGACCTACCCCAGCCATTTGAGTTTTGGCCTATTATATCATAGCAGCATGTAATATCCAACAGAACTCAATTCATAAATATAACCACTGAACTTCATTTAGTTAAAAATAATATATCAATAGTTAAAAATTATGCTTCCTGAACGTCAAAGATGTTGCATAGCTCGGAGGGGCTCAAATGGTCTATCTGAAAAGAAAAAAGTGTGATGATGAATTTTAAATGGCAATGCTTAGGAAATAGGAAATATTAGATCAATATTAAATTCCAAACAAAATTAAATTAATACTTAGCTTTCAATTAAAACTAACCACACAGAATCCCTTGGCTGTATAATAAGGCAGAATTACTTTTTGCCACAACAGAGCTGAATTTGCTTAGAAAGACAAATCGTTCGGGTCGGCACTGCCGCTTTTTTCGTTTGCCAATTTCAAAATTCCACAAAGCTACCAAGTTGAATAAACATTTTTAAAAGATCAAATAAAACAGTCATTTGAACATATGCTTTAAATATTAATTGCAAGTAGATTGTTTTTAAACACAACTCACTTCATTGTACTTTGACTTTAATAAACGTAACTTTTGTGGCAACTCATTAATTGGTTTATATTTTAATTCTTCTAATTTCTTCTCAAAATCCATAACAGCACTCTTGTTATGCCTTGAAATTTCAGCAAACACTTTAATACATTGTTACATTAAAATAAAGCAAAATCTATTTTTATACTACATAAAAATTAGTATATTGAGCAAATAAAATAACACACAAAATTATTATTTATTAAAAATCAGTAAACACTTGAAATGCAATTCAGAATTTAAAATCAAAGTATTTACTTGTTGAGAGTATTAAACCAAGTTGTTATAAATGCATAATACATGCCAACCTGAAAAAATGTTGAAAAATTTTTAATATAAAAGTGAACGGGAACAGGCTAATTAAATAAAAGCTTTCTTACCTCCAGAGCAACTTCCACTCCACATGTCAATCCATTTTGACTTTGAGCACGCTTGCGACCTTCCTCAAAGCCTTCAGAAAAACCTTTGCTGTAAAACCTTCAACAGGACATCGATGTAATAATTAATGTAATAATAATATCAGTAACATCACCAACATCATAAGTAGTCACTTCCTGCTACAAAAAAAAACATTTGAACAGATATTACATTTTCAGAGTTGTTATACACAATGGTAGAATAAATCTGATTGAAGGACGATCCTGTAAAACCAAGTGATGGAGAGGCTATATACATGATAATCATGTAAAATCATGTAATTCAGCAGTTATATACATGACAGGTCATGTCGAGCCCATGAATAGTAATATCACTGAAGATGAGTAGTAGGTATTATAAAGTTACAGCTTCGGCAGGGTCGTAGCATTATATAACTCATATAAGGTCAAAGCATCCTATAAGACAGAAAATGATGAGCTCAGGAATATTAACTTGAATAACAATGTGCCAGTAGTTCGATTATATAAGTTCATAGTTTCTGCCAAAACATTCTCTATTGCCTATTTATTTGTGAAAAACAGATTACAAGTTTTTTGAAAAAGCCTAGGACAATTCAAGGCATGTAAGACATCGGATCTGATAACCAACGCATCAGACATAACTCAAGGCATTTAAGACATCAGACCCAATAACCAACGTAATAAATATAGTAACCATCGAATGGGACCTAACAACCAACGCATCAGACTTATCATCCAACACATGTAAGACAGCACACTTTATATTTATAATCAAAGCATCAGACCTATTGTTCAACGCATCTAAGACATCGGACTTACCACCCAGCTCATGTAAGACATCAGACCTGTTACACAATGAATAAAGCTTATTACACAAAACAGTAGGGCCTGTTGTATGTTGCATAATAGTTTCGGAGTGTGAATGATAATAGGTCTGATGAAAGGGTTATTATGTAATAACAGTCGACCATTGGGCTCAATTTAGTGCGTAATAGGTCGGATGTGTCCGACGCAGTGTTAAGCTATACCAGTTTTTAAACGCACCGGACATAATTCATAACTCAAGGCATGTAAGGATGTACGACTTCCGAGTTTCAGACATAACAGTTAAAAGAACCAATGGAATAGAATTATTTTATTACTCAACCGGTTGTAGGTTGTATGTTAATGTTAAGTTAAAGAATAGTTCCCAGATGTTTAAATTATGTAATTTTTATTACGTAATAAGAGTCAAAGCTTAGGTCCGATTTATTGCGTAATAGATAGGTCCGATGCAATGTTCTTGTACTTAGTATTTAGTTATTTAGTAGTTTAGTTATGCCGTACGGCGTACGGCGTAAATCACATCTTGTGCGTTTTTACCGGTATTATGGCAATAATAAATAAATCCAATAATTACCCATGCTCACTCATACAAATATCGGAAATATCGTCAGTATCTTCCATATTAAATAAGAGAAGAGTTAGTAGACCAGTAAAAAACTTACGACTGGTATTTTAAGCTGAGCGATATATATGGGTCAATAATATTTTCCATAGATTAATATATATTTGTGTCAGCATTTTACTGTTTGACTGTTAGTGTTATAAAATAAACTTAATCTAAAATTTTAATTTTTTAATAAATTTTAAAATACTAATTTTTATTATTTAAAATTATTTTATAACAAAATGCACTAGTCAAATAGATCTTAAAAACAACAAATAGTTTTATCACGATGTTTTGATTTAAATTACAGTACTTACAAAAACTTGAGATAATGAATATTAAAATTAACGAGACCGGTTTGTCTGCTTATTAGCCCATCTGTCAAAATATTATTGGCAATATTGGCATTGGTCGTAAACAAGACAAGATGGCTCTCAAACTTGCTGTGCATGATAGTTAGTATCTCTGTGATCAGTATTGATTTAAATTTTATTTAGCTGATACTTTTACGAGGTGTTTTGAGATGTGAGAGATCGATCGGTGTATCAAGTCCAAGTGATATGAGAATTAAATGTAGGTGACTTGTTGAAATCGTGTCCAGTCCAGGCTGGCTAGACGAAATGAATAACAAGTCACAAGTGTATGAAAATTAATAAAATTTAATATAAAGTTAAATAATAAATAAAGTAATCCTTTACTTCAGGCCAGGCCCTGGCAGCCTAGGGAATTAATTATTTTACCATTTTCTCTCAAATTTAAAACTCATACAAAGTATTTGCTAATTAAAAGCAGGGTTTTATGAGGTCCCTATTTAAATAAACTAAAGCGGATGCTGTTCGGACGTCTAATTTGACCGGTGTAACTAAATACCGCATCGGCCCATGACTAAATATCGCTTCGGCCAATCGGAATCATCTTGAAGTTAGTTGGTCACATTGACCTCGTCTGCTTATTTCATGATTCGTTTTTATCAAATACCACATCAGCCAATTGGAATCATTTTGAAGTTAGTTGGTCACATTGACCTCATCGGGTCATCTCATCGTTTTTATTCCGTAGGATATAATGATTTATTTTAAAAAACTATCATAAATACAGTATAATCCTGCTATAATTTACTTTGAGGGACCCAAGAAATGGGTATGTTATATCCAAAGTCTGTTATATCCAGGGTATAGAAAAAAATCAAGTTATTTGGAAAACTAAATTGCATTGTACATGTAACATCAGTTAGGCAGTATTATGGTCTAAAATATATGTCACTTTCTTCTGACTAGTGGTCAACTGACTTGGATGTTTTGTGATCTAATTTGCACAAACCATTTAAATAGAGTTGTGTACATGATGTTGATAACTTGATGGTCCGTCTTCTTAGCAACTGAAATGGTTTTATGATTCCACATTTCTCGTTGTGTTCAAATTGTATTAAAGTAGATTTACTGAGACTATATGGCCAAGAAATTTTAACTTTTGATTATGTTTCATTTTTCTAATTGCTCACATATTTTTTTGTTTTTAGCATGATTGCTTTAAGGCGCGTTCACACAGGCAAAGATTCGCTGGCGCCAAATTTCAATGTCGCGGCATCTTTGCGACAGTGAGGGTTTACACGAGACAATTTCAATAAGCAATAATTTCTGCCAATATTGCGTGCATGGGTTTGTTTTGCTAGGTTTTGGTCTAGTTTATTTAGCAAAAATGTGTTATAATAAAAACTTTTACAATAAATCTTAATTATAGAAAAATTAAAAAAAATTATTTATTTTACTTCAATAAACTTTAATTTATTATTTTTGTGATATGAAAAATTGCAAACAGCTGTTTATAAAAGAGATAGCAAGAACCATAGATATATGTCGTGTATAAACTAAAAAAAAATAAAAGACAACTTTTTCATAAGTTTGAAAAACATTTAAAGTTTATATTTTTACAAAAATAATACAATTTTTAATTACTAAAAGTGACTTTAGTTAGGCTATTTAGGAGAAATATCGATGAGCGCTCAAGTGATGTTTTAAATATTAATTATCATAAAAATAAAATACAGTTTCAATAAAAAATAAAATTGTACAAAGTTTTTATGTTTTAAATAATTAAAATTTATAAAAAAACATTTATTTTTATCCTGCGGATTAGTCGACCAATCAAATCGTTTATCTAATAAGTAATGTGTCTTACGTGTATGAATACATTATTCACTTGGCTTGAAAGTTTGAAGGCAACCAACATTCAAAATCTTGGCTGCCAAGATGTCAATGTCATGCGTGAGAGCGTTTACACGTGCATTTTTTCTAATTTAAGGTGACATTGACATTTGGCGCCAGCGAATCTTTGCCTGTGTAAACGCGCCTTTACGTTTATAAGACACGTTTCAAAAATATTTGGTCGACAGTGGCATCAAAGGCAATTAGGTTTTCAAATAATATTAAAATTGATTCACCGAAAATTGCTTCGTACAAAGACTTACGAAGATGAGAACTTTTTCCAACATCCTCATCTAACTTACATGTGACATATTCTTGAAAATTGCATGAACATACTAAGAAAAATACCAACAATGTAACTGTTCAGCATCAAAAGATATGACAAAAATAATATGCAACTAACTTTGATTCGAAAATCAAGAAAATAGACTGTTATGAACTCTTTTCAAAGGCTATGTTTTACAGAACCTTCATTTATGATTAGTATAATATTTTGTTATTTTATAGCAAAAATAATTCATCCCCAAAGTGAAAGATTACTATTAATTAATATATCTATTTGAACAAACCTAAATGATTTTATTTTACTCCTTAGAAATTTTGGAAGATGTGGTCAAGTCGATCAGAACATCAGACTGGAAAGTCCTGGTGGTTGATCAGCCGAGCATGAGAATGATTTCTGCTTGCTGTAAAATGACTGAAATTTTGTCAGAAGGAATTACTTGTAAGTAATATTTTATTACAAGATTAGTTGGTTATTGTTATGAGATATGTATTGGGAAATATACTTCTGGAGAATAGTACAGGAGGGCTATATAACGACTTTGATATTTTCTTTTAAATCTTTAAAGTAAGTTTTCATTTTGGAAAACAAATTATTTCGTCTATAAACTAAATTATTGTACAGATATTGTCATGCTTGTGTCCTGCCGCACAACTGACACTTCAACTCATTTGTATTTTTGTGTTGTCTTTATATTGACAAAATTGCTTTTTTTCTCTTTGCCCATTTTATTTGTGCATATTTATCGTGGGTACTATGCAGGGGCGTCATTTGCGGTGGGCAGGGGGCAATGCCTCCCCAAGGATTTTCAAAAAAAATTATTTTTTGAAAAATTATTTACCACATTTTTAGAGAGGTTTTTGCAAAAGTTTTTAAAAAGAAGTAACTGACTACCTCCTCCTGGGCCTTCAGCGTTTAAAAAAAATGTATACGTTTTTGGAATTGTATTTCTGTATAGAAAGGTAGCTATCAAAGCTGGAAACAGTATTTTGGGAACCATGAGAAGCGCTGTGCGTTAGCAAATAAGTAGTATGCATTGTATAATTTCAGTTTTTGACTTTTATTTAAAAACTTTAAAATATTTTTAAATATTTGCTCACTGTATTTTGTCAATTCATCATCAGTGCAACCTAAACAAAATTGTACCCACACAGCAAGGATCAAAGTTGTTACCAAATTTCAAAACTAGACTTCGTCTTAGGGTATTCAGTACGGGCCGAAGCCAATGTACCGAGTCGTGGGATGTTGTGCTTGTAAAAACGAAACAACCGGGCCTGGGATTTTGTGCCTATATAACAGACAGTGCCTTAAAAAAATTGGCCCGTGCAAGGCTTTGCAAGTAAAGTTTAATAGATGAACCCAACCAGTAATGTTTTTACACCAATAATAACACAAATTCAATGGAACATGTCAAGACCACCCATTAACTATACAAAACATTTAGTGAAAGAAATTAAATACATATAACAGCTATAGCTCAATTTTTATAATTTTTAACGTGGCATAATGTCACTTGATTTCTCAGTCACAAACTACGAGTGAATGTTGTTGATTCACTATAACACAGACTCTTTCCTAAAGCAGCTCCACCTTCATAACTGGTAATTTTAACTTTAAGAGTGTACAAAATTTGCTCAAAAAATCAAATCCATTACCAAAAACTAGGCAAGTAATTCAATAAATACTCAAAAAATAGCAGCATCCATTATCATAGTCTTAATTTTTGGTAAATAAAAGAACAGGTGATAATATATCAGCTTTAAAGTAAGATTTAAATATATTCTCATGTATTCCTGTGAGATTTTGAAGATTTTGATATATAAAATTATACACAGTAAAAATTAAACATTAATTGGGGTTATATAAGTTGTCTGTCATATGATTTTCCATTTTGTCCAAAAATCCAAAAATGAACAATAATATAATATTCTTGAGGTGTTGTGTTTTCAACTTTTTTTTTTAATCAATCAATCAATTTGAACATTTAAAAATCGCTTTTTATAGAGCTTTTAGAGGCTGTCTACGTTGTGGAATTTCTAGTTTTTCATCAGCAACGGCATTCATTATTACTGCAAATTTTTGAACAGTGTAAAATTCATTTCCTGAATTTTGTCAATTCTCTCTGACATATAACAAACGAACAGTTACATTTTTACTTATATTGATATGCATCTGACTATTTGAAAAGCAATGATAAGTTAATACAAAAAAAATTTTGAGAGGACAAAATGCGGGCGCACGATGTTGGTTCCCCATAAATCTGCCACTGGCTAAAACTTTTTTGGGGAAAGAGTATAAGGTTCTGAATTTTTTGGAAAAAGTATTTATGAATACCCATCCCCCCTCAGTTATTAACTATTTTCTATTTTAGGAGGAAAAGTATAGCATTGCGTAGTCAAAATTTAATGTAATTATTTGTGTTAGAAATTTGATATAATTCTGACATGGATTTAATCAGTATATTTTAGAAAATGTAAATTAAATTAAGCACATCTATTGCCTCAATTTTAATAGCTTCTTTCATTTGAAATTTGCATTGTTGATTGGTTCAATATGACGTTTTGGTCCATAATTCGAATTAAGTTGTCTACGGTTTATGTTTTTGTCCTTTATACGTTTTAATTCACGATTTGAATTGTCAACATGTGGTAAGCTATAAAAAGTGTTTTAAAAGCAATGTTAAACATATTTTTCAGTGGTCGAAGATTTAACAAAACGTAGGGAGCCTCTACCATCACTGGAGGCAGTTTATTTGATAGCTCCTGTAGAAAAGGTTTGATTTTTTGTTCATTCTGCTTTTTAGTCATCAATATCTTTCTTTTACAGTTGTTGCTTTAAATTTTGATTCAATTAAAAAATACAATGTGGTTTGTTTTGATTTCTCATATTTGAAGTTTGATTGAGTGACACATTGTCTTTTTCTGCATTTTCGATGGATTTTACATTTGTGCGATGTGCAACAATAAAAGGTGGTAGTCTATGAGATTGTGGCAATCATAAAATCAATCTCTGTAGCTTTCATATCAGGAATGTGCAATTTGATTATTATTTGGATGCAGTGAAAAATACGTTTCATACAATTGTATTCGGTTTACAGTTGGCTTAATAGATTTTCCCATAAAAGTTGTTGAAAATTTATTTGTTAAAGTTGTAATTTTATTAAATTATGATGGTTTGCTTAAATTGATCCGTTCTTTTATAGCTTTTAATTAGGATTTTATTCAGATTTTTGACTTTTTCAACTTCAATCAAATTTAGAAATATTGTCTTTAACATTTTGCAGTCGATAAAAGCGATTGTTGCAGATTTTCAAAACCCTCTTCGAGCTCAATACAAGCTTGCTCATGTCTTTTTCACTGAAGGTGGCGGTCTTTCATTAACTTATCGCTATTATAATGATTTCTTGTTGTTAATTATTTGCTAATATAACTGGTTAATGCAGATGTGTTTTGCTATATTTTATAATTAATGAGTTTGGTTTTGATTTGTTTTGTAACAAAATTATTTTTAAATTGTTTTGATTTGTTTTTTAGTTTTTTTTTATTGCTTTTAGATTTGATGTAATTTTATGTTTAATTATTTTTTTATTTCAATTTTTTTGTTTCACTTCAAATTATTTTTGTTTTTATAAAAATATTTCAGTCTGTTCGGACATTAATTGAAGATTTCAATAATATCTCGACAAACAAGTATAAATCTTGTCACCTGTTTTTTAGTCAAGGTTTGATTTTTTGTTGATTTTTTTTAAATGATGTTTTTTTCTGTTATAATTTTTTTGTCTTTCATAATAACTCCAAACATAAAAAATTTGTTATTTTACTTTAATTGATTTAAATTAATCAAATATGCAATGATCGATAAATGTGTCCTGAAAAGTAGAATGTACTTGTAATTTTATATTTATACTCTCAGCATGTCCTGATGAGCTCTTCACAGAACTGTGCAAATCTTCAGCGGCTAGATTCATAAAAACTCTCAAAGAAATAAATATTGCATTTCTACCTTATGAGAAACAGGTGACAATAATCATTCATTCATTAATTATTTATTATCTCTTTATTAATTAAACATCTGGACAGTTTAGATATTAATTGATCATCATCATCACTTAAAAACCTACAATTCGTGTAGTTATATGTATTGTCGTAAATCAATGTGCTTGTTTTGATAAAAGAAGTAGAATTGGGAATCGTGGGTGTGGTTAATTGTTAATTATTACTCACGTTAGGTTTTTTCCTTGGACTCCCCGGACACATTCAATCACTTTTACAATCCAGTAAAGACTGCCGGTCGTATGGCGAACCTGGAAAGATGTGCCGAACAAATTGCAACTCTCTGTGCCACCCTCGGAGAGTATCCAACCATCAGATACAGGAAGTGGGTTCTTTATTTTTTAACTCATTTACTTACATTCGAGTCAGAATATATTGTTTTAATTTATTCTCATTAATAAAAATTAAATCGTTTTTTTTCCACTTATTATTTTATCACAGTGAATTTGAAAAGAGTGGTGAATTCGCTCAACTCATACAGCAGAAACTTGATGCTTATAAGGCAGATGATCACACTATGGGACAAGTTTGTTTCTTAGCATTTACTACCTTTTAATGTTTGTTGCTATTTCTTTTACAAAAAATTTATTATTTTAGTTTTCTTCATATTAAATATTCTGATTGTTCTAGTTTTTGCTTATTAAAATTTAGGACTTCATCGGGTCTTTTATTTCTTTTCAGGATGCTGGAAAGGAAAAATCTCAATTGATTGTCATCGATCGTGGTTTTGATCCCGTGTCACCTCTCCTCCATGAGTTGACCCTACAAGCCATGGCCTATGACCTCTTACCTATTGAAAATGATGTTTACAAGTTAGCTAGCCCTTGCTTCAGATTACTTAGTTGTGTTTCTATGATTCATTATTTTCAAATTACATTTTATCGGAACCTTGAAATTAATTGTTACTTAGCTATATTTGGTTTAATTGATTGATTGCCAGATATGAAAATGTATCTCCTGGAGGATCAGCAGAGAAAGAGGTCTTATTGGATGAAAGCGATGAAATATGGGTGGAACTACGTCATCAACATATTGCCATTGTATCACAGTAAATTCAAAAATTTATTGAAAAAGTTATTTGTTGTTAAGTAAATTGTATCATTGAAATGTTTTTTGCCTTATTTTTGGCAAGTTTTAAAAATTCAGGAATTAAAACAAAATCTATTACGATAAAATATTGTTTCTTAAGAAATGACAAATGCCAAAACCATTGTTACAGTTTCTGATTTGCAATGCACAAACAACTTAGTGTACCAATTTTTGTGTCTGTATATGCATGGTCAGTTGGAAAGTTACATTGGTCATATTAGAACCACTCTGTCTCATAGATTGACTATGCATGGACAGAGTGGTGCCATATACCAACATATGTCAACACAATGCTCATGCAAACCAACACATACATTTTTAGTTGAAAATACCAGTATTCTTATGAAAGATAGTCATCATGACCATCATTTTGACAGACATGCACAGTACGTGAAATTCATGAAACACTATCATCATGATTATCATTTTGACAGACAGGTGACAAAAAAGCTGAAGGAATTCACAGAGAACAAGAGAATGTCAGCCAAAGAGAAGTCGTCAATGAGAGACCTGTCTCAGATGATCAAGATGATGCCACAGTATCAGAAGGAGCTGACAAACTATTCTACACACCTGCATCTTGCTGAGGACTGCATGAAGAAATATCAGGGACGTGTTGATAAACTCTGCAAAGTGGAACAGGTATTGTGGTCATTAGGTTTTGGTTGGGAAGAATGTCAATAAATAATAATAATATGCTTGTACAGTACATGAATTTTTGTTCTTGATTTGTGCTTTTATTTTTTTTTTTTTGCTTTTTTAATTGTTAATTCATATTTTTCAATCAATTTTGATGTTTTTATAATTAAAAATAATTAATAAATCATATAAAAAACACATACTTCTTTGTCAACGAAAGGACTTGGCTATGGGAATGGACGCAGAAGGTGAAAAGATCAAGGACCACATGAGGAACATCGTTCCGATTCTTCTGGACGAGAACGTCTCGGCCTACGACAAGTGTAGAATTATTCTCTTGTACATCATCAACAAAGGAGGTTGAATATTACTTTTTATAAATAAATTTTTTTTATTTTTGTTTATGTTTCGACAACACATGAGAGCATGCGTGTGTTGATTTATCATTCTTGTTTAGATTTTGTTCTTTGTTTTTTAAAGTTTTTCTGTTTCATAATTGTATGTGGCAGATGTTATGAATGCTCTATTACTTAATATTTAATTTAGAGTTAATTCATTCTATTTATCTTATTTTTTTGTTTTTTTATTTTTCTCATTAAAACAAAAACATTCCAATCAGGTATTACCGAAGAGAATTTGAATAAGTTGTTACAGCATGCTCAGATACCTGTTGATGACAAGAAAATCATCTACAACATGCAGATGCTTGGAGTGCAAATATTGCAAGAGGTGATGATGATGAAATGATAATAGTTGTTCTTTCTTACTATTTAACAAACGATTTTAATAATTTTTTGATCATTTGACAGAGTGGAAGAAAAAAATCACCACAGAACTACCAACCACAGAATAGAAGAGAGAGAACAGCTGGTCAAACATATCAAATGTCCAGATGGACACCATACATTAAAGACATTATGGAGGTTTGATGGGGCAGTGGGCAGCCATATTTTAATTGGATTTTTCAACTGGTGTAATTTTAACGACACTTAATTTTTATGCGTGAGTAACAAATTTGAACGAAACAATGGAAGGGCAAAAGATAAACTGAAACCTAAAAAAATCAGAAATGCATCTAAAATGTTTTATCTAATGTGCTTAAATTTGGTTTTAATAGCTTCAACTCAAAATCATTTGTGATTGGTACAACAAAATGTATATTTGTAAGGCTTTGTCATAAAAATTCATCTTTTTTGCTCCAGTGCAGCTTAGCACCATTTAGAATATAAACAAAAATACCAGTTGTTGAGAACAGTTTAATACGTTTTGGATTAAAGCTATGACTTTTTTGTGTTTAAAAGGCCTTGAATTAGAATTTTATAAACTATGTATGACAAAAAAAGAAAGATAGTAGGTGCTTAACATTATGCTGGGAAGTAATTTAATGCTCACTTATCTTTTATTTTGTTAACTTTCAGTTTTTTCTTGTTTAGGTTTAAATTATTAAATCTTATTAAATCTGGGTTTTTTAAACCAGGAGGCCATTGAAGAAAAATTGGATGCCAAAAAGTATCCATTTTTAGGAGGAGGAGCCAGAGCTGTTGGGATTGGAAGTGCACCAGTCAGGTACTGATGTTGTTGTAGAGTTAATGAACATGCTAAGACTCTCTTTTGATACTTTACTCAATTTTGTAGGAATAAATCTTCTGATTATCTTGATAATGTTCTATATTTTTATTCAATTAGTATTGTTTGTTTTATTGAATAATTCATGTGATACACCCAGCGCAAGATATGGTCAGTGGCACAAGGAACGTAATAACCAATCCGGTGCAAAGAGTTATGGACCGAGACTGATAGTTTTTGTGGTTGGTGGAATCAGCATGTCTGAGATGAGGGCTGCCTATGAGGTCACTGCTGCTTTCAAAACCTGGGAAGTTGTTATTGGTGAGTCTAATAACTTGAGATATTTATTTTAAGCTAACCTATTTGCATCAGTAGCTTATATGTTCTAAATATCATTCTATGTGAGTACATCTTATTAAATCTTTTATATTAACTTCACTGTGTTTGCTTGCTCGAACCATACATTGGGACCTTTAAAAAACCAACTTACCGTTTGGTGTTTTTATATGTCCTCACTGACATATTAAACTTTCTATTAAACTTTCAAATCGATTGGAAAAAATTTAAATAAATTATACATTAAAACTAGTAATTCTCTGTAGAGATATAAACCATCTGTTTTAGTTTATTTGAAAAACTTTATTTAATTTTTTAATTTCAAAACTTATAATAAAAAATTTGTTTACTCCATATTGATTCAAAAGTTTCTTATATTCTCAATCCTCACATACTTCACATAATAAGTATTTAGAAAACTGTGGTCAATGTTTTTTCTATTTTATAAACTTACTATCATCAACAAATAACTTTCAAACAATTATTAGCTGCCGAATTACAAAATTTTAAAGGATTTAAAAAAAAACTAAGTTTTTTATGGTTCACTTTTTATTTTAATTTTATACGTTTGTAATGAGTAATTTAAAAAATTTAATTGTTTTTTTACTTCCTAGGATCCACTCACATTCTCACTCCCGAATCATTCCTCGCAACCCTGAGATCTCTCCCCATGGAGGGCAGATGAATATAATTCCTTTAGTTTTATCCTTTCTTTATTTTTGAATCTTTGCAATAATGAATACTTGCATTTCCTGCTCCTCTGTGTGACGTTACTTTTTTTCATCATCTGAACTGTGAATTAATTCATTCCTAGCGAGTTTAGATCGGATTGCTTTGTTATCTATCATTTGATTTATTGTGATTTTGATGATGATGATGATGATGATGATGGGATGTAAAGGGCAGATTAATTGCTTACAAATTGTGATTTAGCATTTTTATTTATTCATTTATTATATACTTCATGGAAAAGTCATGAGCATTGCTGCAGTAATAATTATTAATTTATTTATACCTTGTAATCTTTTGTTGATCGTCTCGTATTGTTATTAGGTGTCTTTTTTGCATCACTCGATGCTTTTGTAAAATAATAAAACAATTTTTAATAAAAATTTTTTTATTTGTTTTGGATGTCGGATTTAATTTGCAATCATTCGTCTTTGCTATTAATAAGTTGAGATTTCTTACATTCCACACCTATGTTGTCATCTGACGTTGACAATCCATCGTCATTAAAAACCAGCATGGCCTCAACACAGTTGTTCACATTTGTCATTTCAAGTGTCTTGACACTGCTGAGGCAAGGCAGGTGTCAACTTTCTTGGTGTTTCTCAAGCAAATCTTTCCATTATATTCATTGCTTCATAGAATGATAATTTTTCTGTTTTTCATTCAATGAATCTGTCTCTGTACTACTATTTAGTTATTTATGTTCATGTTTGCAGCTCTAAGTGTTAATAGTTGTATTAATTCTGATGCCATCATTTATATATATATATATATATATATATATATATATATATATATATATATATATATATATATATATATATATATATATATATATATATATATATATAATTTTTTTCTGTATGTCAGTGCTTAAACATCTGAAAACAAATTTGGAGTTTGCTCTAGTGTTATATATTTTTCATATCATCAAATATTTAAATTTATTGCAGGAGTTATTTTGAGTTGGTTTCTTGAGTTTGTTAAAATTTAGATATTTGGATAAAAGTTATTATTTTTCAGGTATATTTTTTCATGGAAACGTCTAGGTCGTTTTCCTATTTTTTGACAAAATTAGTTTAATCTGAATTTATGGAATGAAAATCAAATTATTCTTTTACTTGCCTATTTCATCTGATTTAATATGCTTCTCTATAAACTGTACTCAGCAAGCACGTTTTCTTCATGTAAGTGAATGCTATTTGTGTTGTTATTTTTTTCACTTCTCCCTTAACTCCTTGGATGTCTTCAGCACTGTTATTCTCGGTGTTTGTCGTTTAAATAAAAAGATTCCCCAATGTGTGGGCAACTCATTAACTTGCTCTCATGGCAATCCAGATATATTTGTCAAAAAGTTTTTTTAGGGGTTGAAAATTTAGCCCCTTTAGCTGATGGCCTTTATGGCTGGACCGTGGATGTGTTAAAGGGGGACAAGTAATGGAAAAGGTCCTATCATTAAGACGCCACTTCGAGAAATACACCTCAGCAGCACCGCTTGTGCTTATGGGATCACACAGTTTTACTTGCCACCTGCACGTGTGTTCGAAATCAGAATGTGCTGAGCCTTATTACCCAGTCGCGAAATTGGTATACTTATTTATCGACCAATGAAGGATAGAAGTCTGAGTTGACCAAAATGACCTCAAAAGTTATCCCAGCGCTTTAACGACCTATCATGAGTTCAAAGCTACAGTGCTAATTGGTCGTAAAAAGGCTTGACGGGACTTGGGAAACTGCTGACTATCAAATCTCTTTTTTAATAACCAAATAAAACATGATGAAGGTCGTCAAGCCGTTGTGGATGAAATATCGCTACGCTATACAAATTTAATTGATTGATTGAAACGATCGCTCCACCGTATATGTTGTTGTTGGTAATTCTAGCAAAACTTTGAACATTTTCAAAGCGCTGTTTAAAGTAGTTGGAGCACTTGTATTGAAAGAATCTCCTCTGGTTTTTAATTTGAAAATTACAAAGGTGTTTTTTATAGCATTAGAAGGATCTCTGATTGATTGAGTGGTGTTCGAGACTACGGGTAAAACCTTTGGAAACCATTAACCATACACGCAATTTCGAACCAAATTTAAGGCAGTCCGATTTTTTACGCTAGGTTATTCTTTTAAAGTGAACATGTTTATTGAATAATTATCCCATAGTAGAGTCGTATAAGAAAAAACCTTTTTCTGTACTAGGTACATTGAACAGCTTTAGACCAGCGAGTCGCAGTTGAAGGCTTTTGTTTGCAGGTTTTGTATTAGCCCTCCTCCGTACTCAATTCCGATTTAAAAAATCCTTTATCCCTCTTATACGCGGTGAATAAATAAGTTTTAAAAAAGCGCATTCATGTTTTTTAATACAAGCATCGTTAATAGTTTTAAAAAAAAATCAGTGACAAATAACAAATTCCATTGTTTTATTCAAAAAATACTCATGATTTATTTGTAAATTAAATAATAAAACCTTTTAAAATTCAAGATAATTTAGTTCAAGAAATGTTAATTTTCTCTGTTGTTTTTCCCAGCCTTGCAAAAAATACTCTCATATTTAATGAAGGCCCATGAGACCTTTCAGGAATTTGATTTTTGCGTTCTCGAGAGCAGCAACAGTTCCAGCAGCACCTGTGACTACTTTTCCTGACGCATCCAGAAGTTGACCGGCGACGTTAGCAAGAGGCAAGCCACCATTCCCTTTACTTTGTTCTCCTCCAAACAGAAAACCAGCACTTCCATCGACGCTAGCACTGGCGCTAACGTCTACCCCTTCGCTGTTCAATGAGCCTTCAGCTCCAATGTTGATACCAAAACCCGGATCGACGCTATCTTCGCTATCGCTCACCACCATTCCTTGAACGATAAACAAGGATAGAACCAGCAACGAGAAAGTTAGATAAGTTCGCATTTTCAGCCGAGAACACTTATTGTTTGATCTGTAGGAGGCTTACAAGGAACGCTTATTTTTTTTCTCGTGGTCGTCTTACATTTAAACCTTTGGATGGCTACCCCTGGCTAACTATGGAGTCTGTCGCACCGTGTCACAGGTTTTGAATGTCGATGAAGCTTGAAATTTAATTTATTTTGGCTGCTTACAGATGACTTACAATTTGTCTGCAGTAAATTTATCTATTGTTTGGGACATTCTAAAAAAAAAATTAACAACAATTGTTATACAAGTATAGGGGAGATGGGAGATACTTGATCTCTGGGGCACAATGATCTTTTGGCAATAACGTAATTGTTTCTAAAAATTAATTTTGCAATGAGTAATCATTTAAGATTTTCATTTGTTTCTGTTCAATTTTTGTCCTATTTCCTTGTCAATAATCCGCCATTGAAATTTCAAAAATACAAAAGTTTGTTTTAACCAGAGAAAAGTAAGTCTTCACAACATTTGAGTTTCTGTAATTAAAATTCGATAAATAATTGTGTGGTAAAATTAATTTTGCACTGTATAAACGTATGTGTAAGGCTTATTTTATTGCATAGTAGCGGGGTACCCAGCGTTGCCTGGGGTTTTTAGAGGGTTTTCTAATGCTTGTTTCTCTCGCACCCGTTTCCTTCCCCGTTTTGCTCTTCCTTTCCCGGTCGCTTTTTCGCTCCCGGTTGGTTTCTCGCTCTCGGTCGCTTTCCCGCTCCCGGTCACTTTTTTCCCGCTTGCTCTTTTCATCTCGGTCGCTTTCTCGCTTTTGCTTGTTTTCCCGTTCCTGGTTGTTTTCCCTTTCCTGCTAGCTCTTTCACTCTCAGCTACTTTTCCGTTTCCGCTCATTTATATATATATATATATATATATATATATATATATATATATATATATATATATATATATATATATATATATATATATATATATATATATATATATATATATATATATATATATATATATATATAAAACCGTTCACATAAAGTGAATGAATGAATGAATGAATGAATGAATGAATGAATGAATGAATGAATGAATAAATAAATAAATTAATTAATATATTAATAAACTAATTAATAAATAAATACATAAATACACAAATAAACAAACAAATAAATAAATTAATTAATTAATATATATATATATATATATATATATATATATATATATATATATATATATATATATATATATATATATATATATATATATATATATATATATATATATATATATATATATATATATATATATAACGACCGGGAGCAGGAAAGTTACCAAGAACAAACGAGAGAGGAAGCGGGAACGAGAAAACGACCGGGAGCGGGAGCACAAGCGTGGAAGGAAACGGGAGAGAGAAAGACAAACATTAGAAAAACCTCTGAAAACCCCGAGCAACTCCGGGTACCCGCTAGTATAATTATATAATTTAATATAATATAATAATAATATTATATAATATATTATATTATATTATAAGTATATTGATCAGACGCATGTATCGCCGCCATAAAGTTGCAGCAGCAGGCCGTCGTAATTGATCAGCCAAAATAAATCGATTGTTTGTGGGAGATGAAAATTCATTGCTACGTTTCGAACAGAATGCTACAATAATATGGTGTACGGTAGACTTTTTTAGCTGATTGAACTTATTGGCTTATACGCTTCCCTGCTCCACGTATACTGCAGTAAATAATGCGTTTCATAAATGACCATAAATTCGTGAAAAGAATTTTGCTTAATTGAGAAAGATAGTTGTTTTATTTTCGTGAAATTGTAAACGATTGTTTAAAGTTGAGTTTCCATAAACCAAAGTATATTTACTTGTAACTTGTTTCAGAAGCCGAATGATAACCGATAATATCTGTCCTGCCTGTATGACAAGGGCATCATTTGCGGGAGCCAGGGGCCATTGCTCTCCCAAGGAATTTTCGAAAAAAAATTATTTTTAGGAAAAAATAAATACAAAGTTTTTGCAGAAGTTTTTGAAGAAGTTTTTGGAAAAGTAGCCGTAATAACACCATCCCGGTCATCAGCTTTGTGGGAGAAAAAAGTGTATAAGGTGGCTTCACGCATACGCGTTGTGTACACACGCATATTTATGGAATGCAAGAAGACAGTTTTGCAAAACCACAAACCCATACTACTACATTATTTAATTTTATCTGTCAGATAAAATGTCTTATAAAGGGAGAAAAATCTTACCCAAGGGGGAAAATGTCCTACCCTGGGGGAACGTCGGGGGTGTCCTACATTTGGATTCAGGTTTTAATTTCCAGAGATGTAGTACTTGGTACTTGTACTCGTACTCGAGTACAACTTGATGTAGTACTTGATACTCGTACTCGTACTCGAGTACAACTCGAGTACGTTTTTCAAGTACTCGTACTCGTACTCGATACCATGGTACTTGTTCTCACACTATAAGTACTCGCAACATCTCTGTTAACTTCTCGAAACACCGGGTTCGGTTTTTCCATTTTCGAAAGTTCGGGTTCGGGTTTAAATTTTTTGAAAGTTCGGGTTCGGGTACCCAAAATGACCGGGTAACACCAAACAAATATGGGTTAGTCCCTTTTCCCTGAATTTTTGAAAAAGTAAAACCTGAACACGAGCTTTCGAAAATGGAAAAACCCGAATCCGGTGTTTCAAAAAATTAAAACTCGAATCCAGAGCTTTGAAAAATTTAAACAGAAACCCGAATTTTTCAAAACTTGATACATTTATTAAAATCTAGTATTAAAAATCATTTTCAGGTATTTTTCATGAAAAACATATTTTCTGCAGTCTGGTCTGGTTCAATATTTGAGTAGCTCCTCTGAACAGCTGGTTGGATAGAAAGCTGGTTACTGGGGCAGATAAATAACGTTTAGTTATGATCACAAAATTTGGAAAAGTAAACTAATTTCTGCTGGAGCAGATTTTTATTTACGGGAAACTATTTTGCACAGATAAACATAAAATAGCAAACTTTAAAAAAACAGAATAGAGTTATAACACAAACAACAATTACAACAAATATTAAAACATTTTTATAAATTTTAATGACTGGATTAATTATTGAACCGTAAAAAATCCTTTATAATTTTGTAATTCGTCGACTAAAAATGTTTTAACTCCGCCCTGCTTTTGCAAGCCAGTCCCAAGCCTGTAGGAAGGAGGAAGGAAAAGTTAAAAGGATCAAACTATGATCCACGACAGAAAGTATTTATGTGTTTCCTACATACAGACATTTCAGTCTTAAAACACCTGGTGTGTGTGTGTGTGTGTGTGGTTTGTTTAACGTCTGTATCTGTCAATAAGACAATTTAGACGAAAACACCTGGTGTAAAGGACTAAAAACTAATATAAAAAAAAACGTTTTATTGTCAAAAAGGAGTTAGAAGAGAGTGGAAAAAATAAAAGAAGCGGGAGCGGGAAAGCAAGCAGAAAAAGGAACGGAAGATCGAGCGGGATTGGGAAATCGAGTGGGAACGGGAGAGCGAGCGGGAACGGGAACGTGAAAAAAGTTGGAACAGGAGAGCGAGCGAGAGCTGGAACGTACAAGAACCTAGAGCAAGATAGCAAGCGAGATAAAGAGAGGAAGCGGAAGAGCGAAAAGGAGCAGGAGAGCGAGCGGGATCGGAAAGGTTTCAAACAGCCTCTAGCAAGTCTATTTTACGTTTTTTGGACTAAAAAAGTTAAGAGAGTGTAAGAAAAAAATGAGTACAAGCGGGAACGGGAGAGTGAGTAGGTGCGGGAACGGAAAAGCGAGCAAGAGCAGGAACGGGAACGGGAACGGTAGAGCAAGCGAGAAAAAGAGAGGAAGCTAATAAGCAAAAAAAAAGCATGAGAGCGAGCAGGAGCGGGAAGCAAGCGGGGAAGCAAAAGAGAACAAGAAAGTGAAAACGATAAGAAAACCTCTTAAGGCCCGTCAACGCAGGTTAACTCCTTCAATATAGAAATTCCTGGTCGGGGGATGCACTTTCAAAATTTTTCACACTCTTTCCCAAAAAGCTGATGACTGAGGGACATAGTCAAAGTAGTTTTCCAAAAAAAATCAAAAACTTCTAATTTTTCCTTCCAAAAAAGCTGATAACCGGGAGGTAGTTTTGAATAAATTTACTTTCAACTTCAGACATTTTCCAAAAATCGGGTATTCTGCCCAAAAATATTTAAATGATACTCTTGTAAAGGAGGCATCCCCCATCTTCCCCTGGATCCGTCTCTGATCTTGTTTATTCATTTTCATCTTATGTTGAGCATTTTGCCAACAGAACAGAGACACGAAAACTTAAAAAATGACAAATAATTGATCAAATATCGAAACTACAAAACATGTGCCCAAGATGAAGTTATAAAAAAATAGCTTATTTAAGTGGAACAACTGCAACGAATTAGCTTCAACTAACGAAAGCTGTTGAATTCTCTTCTATTTATTAGATTGTATAAAAAATTGGAATAAAGATATGCGTTTAATGTCTCCATAACATTAACAGTAGTTACTGTTTGGTTAGTTTCCATTTATGGAATTGCCGTGGAAAAGTCTTCCAATAAAAATGAAAGAAAAAGAGACATATTTGAAGATTTATCAACTCTGATGGAGGCACTTCAAGCATCAAAAACCAGTTGGCTTCAATGATTGGGAAAATAGCAGGCGAACTACTTGCAATTGTTCTTGGACAAGATAGAGATAAGTTCGTCACATCCGCATTTGATGCTTTCGATGCAGTTGTGAAAGAGAAAGGCATTAAAATGGGTCGATTAGACAATTAAAACAAAATATTTTCTTAAAAATTGAATTTTTAAAGTCATCTTGATTTGACTTTTGAAATTTCATATAAATTTAAAATTGCATAAGACGTTTAATTTTGTGTTTCGTTTAACAAGATAATCGTATTCAGGCATGTATGGAAGACAGTTAACGGAAGACAGCTCGTTAACGGAAATATAAATTAAAACGATAATTATTATTTTTTGTTAACGAAAACTTAAACGAAAACTAGAATAGAAAGTCAAAACGAAACTGATTTTTTTTCGAAACGAAATAGAAATAGAAAATTTTTTTATAACGAAACTAGCTGACCCAGCAAACGTTGTTTTGCCTTTTAAATTATTTTGGTCCTTTTTATTAAAAGTTTAATGTACAAAATTATGATAATTTAAAAAAATCAATCTTGAAGAGCAATCGAGTGTACAATGCCCGGGGTTTTTGAAAGTTTTTTATCGTTCTTCTTTCTTGCTCCCGTTTCCTTCCCCGCTTGCTCTCCCGTTTGCTCTCTCGTTCCCGTTTACTCTCCCGTTTCCGCTTGTTTTCCCGTATATATATATATATATATATATATATATATATATATATATATATATATATATATATATATATATATATATATATATATATATATATATATATATATATATATATATTTGTTTGTTTGTTTGTCTCTCTGTCTGTCTGTTTGTCCTTTGTTTTTCCAAAATAACTTTTTTAAACAATTTAAAAAAATATTCTAAATAGCCATGGACCTATCCTCAGACCTACCAAATGTACACAGAAAAATTTCATAAAAATCGGTTCAACCGTTTCCGAGGAGTTCAATTTCAAACCGCCTGAGTAGACTATTACAACCCGAGACGAAAATGATGGCGTATCATACAACAGATGATTATGCGGCTTTCTTCAACAACAAGGTGAGTGAAATCCGATCTAAAACTGCTGATGCTCCACTACCTGACATCATACGTCGATCTGTGCTCGAGCCCCTCGTTGCGTTCAACCCAGTGACTGTTGAGGAGGTCATGACCTGCCTCAAAAATGCGCTTGCAAAGCAGTGCAGCTTTTACCCTGTTCCCACTTGGTTACTCAAAAAGATCTTTGCCGTTGTTGCGCCGGTCATCACAAACATGTGCAATGCTCATACCCCGAAACCAGTCGGCATATCGATACTCCCATTCAACGGAAACAGCACTCGTCCGTCTTTACAACAACATGATCCATGTGATTGATAAAGGTCGTGTCGGTGCTCTGATGCTCCTAGATATGTCAGCGGCGTTTGACACTGTGGACAATCAGATCATGATTGATGTTTTTCGTCATCGCGGTTATGCTCTAGATTGGTTTTGTTCTTACTTTGATGATCGCACTCAAGTTATCCATGTTGGCCTGGGCACGTCGTCAGTGATTCCATTGCTTGCTGGCTTTCCCCAGGGCTCCGTCCTTGGTCCAAGACTGTTTGTCTGCTACGCTAAAGACGTGCAGGATGTCTTAGAACGTCACGGCATCATGTACCATTTGTTCGCTGATGACATGCAGGGTTCTCAAAGTGCAGAACCCAGCTATGCGAACACTATAACCTCCAATTTACAAGAATGTTTTAAAGCCGTATCCGACTGGTGTGCTTCCAAACGTCTTTAACTAAACGCCAAAAAGACCGAGGTTCTCTGGTTTGGATCAATGGCCGGACTTAGTAAGATGGATCCACCTGATAAATATCTGACACTTGGTTCTGATGTGATTCGACCGGTTAACATTGTTCGGGACCTTGGTGTCTACTTTGATGAGTGTCTTTCTATGAAAAAACATGTTGCCCAAATTTCTAAAACCTGTTTCTACCACCTCCGCCAGTTCGGCCGCGAAGTGACTACTACACGGCTGGTGTCCGCCTTTGTAATCTCAAGGTTAGATTATTGCAATTCTAATCTAGCCCATTTACCAGCCTCTACACTAGCGCCACTTCAACGAGTCTTAAATGTCGCGGCTCGGTTCGTAATGGAGCTTAAACCTCGCGACCATGTTTCTCGGGCCCTCTTCGAACTTCACTGGCTGCCAATCTCTCAACGAATTAACTACAAACTTTGCCTTCTTATTCATCTTATCATCAATCGTCGAGCACCACCTTACCTAACAGAGCTGCTTACACCAATGACCAGCATTCCCGGTCGGGCGTCCCTACGCTCTGCGGGAAGACACGACCTAGAGATTCTGCGAACAAGGCTGGCCTCTTCAGCTAGGGCATTCTCTGTTGCTGCCCCCGAGGCCTGGAATCACCTGTCCGTTGAGCTCAAACTCACTACGGATACAAATCTATTTAAAAAGAAATTAAAAACAACCCTCTTCGCATCTGCTTACAAAGACTTCTAAAAATAGTTTACTTTTGTTTCCTTTCATTCCGTTCACCGTGTACTTCTAAATTCCAAACTTTATTTATTTTCATTTTACTTTAAATTTTATGTTTCCATGTAAAGTTGGCTGCTGGTCTGTTATGTAAGCGGCACTAAAAAATGACTGTTAATAAATAAATAAAGATAATGATAATAATGATAATGCAACCGAGTAAGATTAAAGTGGCGTTATGTTCAAGTGAACTTCAAGACCACTGTTAACAAGAAGGAAAGGATTTCGTGAATATATTGTCTTGAATGATGTGTGGAGGCTGGTTGAACTAAATAAAGGAGTGATGTAGTGAGGAAGTTTTTTCCACATTTTAGGCTCAATGACGTCGATTGATCTTTTGTCGAACGTTGTACAATAAGTCAGTGGTGTCGATTTTTCACAGCCCGGCCCGTCGACAACATGGCCCGGCCCATTTCACAAGCCAAATTTTCAAGCCCGGCTCGGCCCGTCTAATTTGGGCCAGGCTCCAATTTACAGGCCTAAAATCCCTATGTATTTGGCAAAATATCTCGGCCCGGTCCGGCTTGACTTCAGGTCCGGCCCGTTTCATAATCACAAAAGTCGAGGATTGGCCCGGTCCGTGCTGAACTGGACTCATCCAGTTTTAACGGGTAGGTACAAAACCTTAAAGCTCGGAACTTATATTTTTGAAAAAATAATGAATCACGTAGCTATCTTATTATTTTTTTAAATAAAAACCTTAATACTGAATTCTAATGTTTTCACAATTCCAGTTATTGAGTCTTCAAGCAAATAATCTTTTCCACCCTAAATTTGTAGTCTTGGAAGTAAAAATATAAAAAAAAAATTGTAAAACATGTGTAACTTTATTTTCTCAGAAGTATCTAAATACTAAGTTATCTAAATACAAAAGTAGTATTTTCAGTTACTGAGTAGCAGTTATTTTAAGAAAAATATCCTAACCATATTTGCTATCGTTATTTTTCTCGCTCCCGTTTCCTTCCCCGCATGCTCTCCCGTTCCCGGTCGTTTTCCCGCTCCCGCTTGCTTTCCCGTTCCAGGTCGTTTTCCCTATCCCGCTCGCTCTTTCGCTCCCGGTCGCTTTTCCGTTCCCGCATTGCTTTTCCGTTCCCGCTCATTCTCCAGTTCCCGTTTCCACCCGCTCTCCCGCCTATTTTGTGAACGATCTCAATTTTTTCACAAAAACCTTCCTCTATTGACTCTCAAGGTTGTGTGAAAATTTTATTACGATTGGATGAATGGTGTAGTAATGCATAAAGGACATACATACATACACACAACAGACAGTCATTTTATACAAATAGATATCTATAAATATACAAATAACTGTTTGTTTGTGGTCTGATTGTCCTCTATGCAAATCCGAACCGCTGGACCAATTTTAACGAAATTTGGCATGAAGCATGGACTCCTAGTCAATCGATCAATCAATTGTATTTGTATGGCGCTATTTCCGTGGCGTTCAATAGCGCTCGGACATGAACGGATTAAACAGAGATGTTTTAAGTCCACGACAGAAATCAGTGAGAGAAGTAGATTTAGTAAGAGAAGTAGGAAGAGAGTTCCAGAGAAAGAGACCAAAGTATGAAAAAGAGCGTTTAACAAAAGAATGCTTAACAGTAATGATACGAAAGTGACTAAGAGAAGAAGATCGAAGACCAGACTTAGGAGGGATTTTTATTAAGTTATTTATTTAGATTAGAGACTGGCTTATAGCTAGATAGAAAAAAGGATCAAGAGAGGCGTTTTTAATAGTATGAATGATAAAGGAGTGCTTAAGAACAGAAGAAAACACAGATGTAGATAAAGATAGATTAATTAAGTCAAGTAAGAATGGATAAAAAAGAGCTATTATATACTCAGTCCGTTGTTATTCATCATTGTGTCAGAGGCGTTATCCGGGACTTACAGAGGTGGCCTACCTATGGAGCTATATTGTATGCAGATGATCTGGTTCTGCTGGCAGACTCAGAAGAAATGCTAGTTGAGAAGATAAAGAAGTAGAAAACAGGTTTGGAAGAGAAAGGACTGAAAGTAAATCTGGGCAAAACAAAAGTCATGAGATGTCGGGATGCTGCTTTGGATCAACCGGCTAAGTCAGGAAAGTAGCCGTGTAGGGTGTGTGTTAAAGGAGTAGGTTCAAATTCCATCAAATGCACCTCATGCCATGTGTGACTTCATAAGAAGTGCAGCAAGATTGAGGGCAAACTAAAAAAAATAGCGACTTCTGCTGTGCAAAATGCCAAGAAGGAAATCTTGTGAGTTCTGATGTACTTCAACAAATATCCATGGGAGAGGGTCAGAATGTGGAATATGTTAACAGATTCTGCTACCTGTGGGATATGACTGCAGCAGGAGGTGGAGCTGGAGAAGCATCTAGAGCTAGAGTGAGATGAGCGTGGGCAAAATTCAGAGAGTTGGCTCCAATCATAACCTCAAGAGGAGCATCGCTAAAAGTTAAAGGGAGAGCAAGCGATTGCGGTAACAGAAACGGGAGAGCAAGCAGGGAAGCAGGAACGGAAAAGCGACCGGGAACGGGAAAGCGAACGGGAACGGAAGCACAAGTGGGAACGGGAAAGCGACCTGGAGCGGGAAAACGAGCGGGGAAGGAAGTGGGAGAGCGAGGAGTAGGAGAGCAAGTGGGAACGAGAAAGCAAGCAAGGAAGAAAACGGGAGTTACAAAAAACGATAAAAAAAACCTCTAAAAACCTCGTGTAACCCCTCTAGTAATATATTTCAGTCAACAGAATCTGATCTTTTTGGACGATCTCTTATCTAAATAGTTACCTAATTAAATTCGGATTTGCATAAAAAAATTCAATTCTTTGTTTGGTAATTTGTCTATATAAACAATTTTATTTAATTTTAATTAAAGCAAAACTCTGAATTAAATTTTTCTAACAAAGTTTGTCACTGAAACCACATATATATACCATAGTTTGTTAGAGATATTACTGATATTACAGAGTTTTGGCAAGATGTCTAAAAGAATTTTTTTTATCTATATCTATATATATATATAAATGAATGTTTGTATGTATATAGGTATGTTATTTATGCATTGCTACACCATTCATCCGATCGTAATGAAATTTTCACACAACCTTGAGAGTCAAGGGGAATCAAATATAGAAAAAAAATTTGAAATCCGTCACAAAATGAGCGGAGCGGAGCGGGTGAGCGAGCGGGAACTATATATATATATATATATATATATATATATATATATATATATATATATATATATATATATATATATATATATATATACATACATACATAAATAACCGAAAACGGGAACGGGAAGCCAACTGAGAGCGAAAGATAGAGCGGGAAAGGGAAAGCGACCGAGAACGGGAAAGCAACCGGGAGCGGGAAAGCGAACGGAAGCTGGAAAACGACCGAGAGCTGGAAAGCGACCGGGAGCGGAAAAGCGACCGAGAGCGGAAAAGCGACCGGGAACGGGAAAGCGGAGAAGGTAACGGGAGCGAGAGAGACAAACATTAGAAAAACCTCTAAAAACCCCGGGCAACGCCGGGTGCCCCCGCTAGTATATATATAAAAATGAATGTTTGTATGTATGTATGTATGTATGTATGTATGTATGTATGTATGTATATGTATGTCCTTTATGCCTTGCTACACCATTCATCCGATCGTAATGAAATTTTCACACAACCTTAAGAGTCAAGGGGAATCAAATATAGAGAAAAAAAATTGAAATATATATATAGATACTCACATTTCTTGGAACATCATAAAATTAAACCTTCTCGTCAACTGTTGCAAGATAACACCGAAATACTTAGTTTTGAGTCTGATCCACAAAGACTTAAAATCAAAGAGGCACTACTTATCATCCAATGCAAACTTCCAATGAACATTCAAGATAAAAGATTCGATCACACCCTTCACCTCTATGGGCCTGCTGTAGATGTCAATGTGTCAAAATTACTTGTTGAGCGGATTTGTGATGGTCGTGTACGAACAGCAGGCAACGGCAAGATTTTTAAAGCCACCATTGCTCCAGATGACAACGTCGTATCTTCAAATAAAATTACATTTGACGCTTCATACACAAACGTTGACGTCACACTCAAGGATGTTGCCAGTGGCAGAAATGGAGAAGATGGAAGTGTTGAAGACGTACACAGGTGTGTTAATGACATGCTTAACGACATGGCTAGCAGAGAGAACAAAGAGGACAGAAATTTTGAAAATGGTGTGCACGAAAATGTTGACGATGAACTTCTTGTTTTGCCTGGCTATAGAACTGAAGAGCCTATAGTTCATCCGTCATCATGTGCATTTCTGCCCGATAACCAGATTTCTGTTAGTGGACTGATCGAACACACGATTGATCATGTATGTGCATGTCAACCCGATCGTCTGTCGTTGGATGCGCAGAGAGAAATACCTGTTGACCATCGGATCTGCCAAACAAGTGATCAAACTCTTGATCGGTCTAATGACCGGACTCTAGATCCACCCAACGTTCTTCCACATGTTCAACATCTTGAACCTCCTCTTGTTCAACTCAACGATAGTTTTGTTCAAGACACCACTAACCTATCTGTATGCGGGTCTGACTCGGTAGACTCGTATGTTTCATGCAGCCCTCCCGACCATATGCGTGCTGCCGGTTCCTTAGGTACAGGAGTGGATAGCGAAGAATATGGTACGAACGTAAACAATGAAAGTTTGAATGATTGCGATGATGTCCCCGTACCCGTCGATATGATTTCATTTTCTCACCTCGCATTCAGGGACGTAAATTGGGGGGGGGGGGCAGGGGGGGCATTTGCCCCCCCTGATTTTCAAAATTTGAATTTTTTTTTACCTGGAGTTTACTATATATTTATTTAATTTTAACTTTACTTAACCTAGTGATGATGCAATGCGTATTGAAATCCTTCTGGCGTGTATAGACAATTCGCCCCCCCCTTGATTTCCAAAATTAAAATTTTTTTTACTTAGAGCTTACTATATAATATGTTAATTTTAACTTTACTTAACCTCGTGATGATTCAATGCGTATTGGAGACAATTTTATATCATAGCTCGATGCTAGATTTACCAATAACTGCAGAGTAATAATTTGTGTATCAATGTTGGTCCAAAGATTAGCTGTTTTATGTGCCAAAATACAATCAGCGAACTCGTTGAATTTTACCCTATTAGTGGTATTGATACAATGTTGATTCCCTCACAGCTGTCTACATCAAAGTTATTCTTTATTACACAAAAATAAAACAAAATTATACCCACCCCATTTTGAACATCTTTTTTACAAACTTTTATTTAGGTTACAATCTTTGTTTTTTTTTTTGTGTCTAGTGGTATAGATACCGGCTTTGAGAGTCGTAGGACCCGGGTTCGATTCCCGGTCCAGGCACGTAATTTCCTTGAGCAAGAAACTAACTCACATGTGCTCACGTCAACTCAGCGTTATCTAGGGTTAACTTCTCATGTCTATGAAAATAGCGTGTTCTTCGAAGTTTCCGATTCCAAATGAACCTTTGTAAGCGCCTCTGACTTATCTGGCGCTATATAAATTCATTATTATTATTATTATTATTATTATTATTATTATTATTATTATTATTATTATTATTTCTCTGTACGCAAATCTTGCAAGTGAAATTTAACCAGCATTTTGACTAGCTAGGAAGTTGAAACTTTTAGCATAGCTTTATATTTGATGAAAATACATGATTCAATTAAAAAAAAACTTTGAACATCTTTTGCATTTCTAAATTGAATGTATTTGAAATCAAAGTTTGTGTTGAAAAACTCGTTTTTCCTTTACTTGTTTTACTGCAATATGATTAAATCATTCATCCCCCTTATACCCAGTGGCGGGTGGTGACTTGAGAAATTTTTTTTATATTCTCTTCCAAAAAGCTGATAACCGGTAAGGGGTAGACGTAATTATTTTTCAAAAAAATTTTCAAAGACTTCCAATTTCTCCTCCCAAAAAAGCTGCGGTCGTTTTTCAAAAACAAGGTATTATACCCAAAAAATTTCAATTGATACTCTGATGGGGGATGCATTTCTCCATCCCTCTCTGCTTGTACCTACGTATTTATATAAATGTAAAAGGTAATGTGTGTGTGAGAGCATTCGTTTATCACATCCAAGCCGCAGGAGCAATTTTAACAACATTTGGCATACAGGTAACTTCATTGATGAGAAAATTTTGAAAAATTACAAAAAAATCTGTTATTTCTTTGACGTTTCATTGGCAAAAACGAGACAAAACTAAGCACAAAAAACCCGGACAACAGCGGGTAACCCTGTCAGTAAGCTATATAATGGCGGGAAAATTTTGCCCCCCCCTGGAAAATGCTGAATTTACGTCCCTGCTCGCATTAAATGTTACTGTTAGACGTAGATAACACCACAGACAAGCTACAATAACTTTATTTTTATCTTGGGAAATATATCTTACTTTTTAAACTTCATTAATATAATTATCTATATATATAAAAATGAATGTTTGTATATATGTATTTATGTATGTTAATGTCCTTTATGCATTGCTACACCATTCATCCGATCGTAATGAAATTTTCACACAACCTTGAGAGTCAATGAAAATCAAAAAGAAAAAAAAAATTTTTGAAATCCGTCACAAAATGAGCGGAGCGGAGCGGGTGAGCGAGCGGGAACTATATATATATGTATGTGCGTATGTATGTGTGTATGTATGTATGTGTATGTGCATGTATGTGTGTCTGTGTGTGTGTGTTTATGTATGTACTAGCGGAGATACCCGGCGTTGCCCAGGTTTTTTAGAGGTTTTTCTAATGTTTGTCTCTTTCTCTCCCGTTTCCTTTCCCACCTGCTTTCCCACTCCTGTTAGCTTTTCCGTTTTCGGTCGTTTTCCCACTGCCGGTCGCTTTCCCGCTCCCGGTCGCTTTCCCGCTCCCGGTCGTTTTCCCGTCCCGGTCGCTGCCCCGTTCCCGCTCACGTTTGCTCTCCCATTCCCGCTCACGCTTGCTTTTCTGTTCCCGCTCGCTGTCCGTTCCGGGTGCTTTCCCGTTTCTATAATAGACAAACTAACCCACAAACATTCATCTATATATATAAAAATGAATGTTTGTATATATGTATTTATGTATGTTAATGTCCTTTATGCATTGCTACACCCTTCATCCGATCGTAATGAAATTTTCACACAACCTTGAGAGTCAATGAAAATCAAAAAAAAAAAAAAATTTTGAAATCCGTCACAAAATGAGCGGAGCGGAGCGGGTGAGCGAGCGGGAACTATATATATATATATATGTATGTGCGTATGTATGTGTGTATGTATGTATGTGTATGTGCATGTATGTGTGTCTGTGTCTGTGTTTATGTATACATATATATATATATATATATATATATATATATGTATATATATATATATATACATATATATATATACATATATATATATATATATATATATATATATATATATATATATATATATATATATATATATATATATATATATATATATATATATATATATATATATATATATATATATATATATATATATATATATATATATATATATATATATATATATATATCTATAAAGTTCAAAACTATTTCCTTTAAAACATCGTCATAAATTGAAAATTGGCTGAAAAATTACAATTTCAAATTTCAAATTTTTCTATCGAATTAATTATGCCACCTAAACGAAAAGCTATTGGTCAACTTACGCTCCAAGCAAGAAAGAAAAAGGCATTACGAAGTTCAGAAACAGAAGAACAGCGGGAAGCAAGACTTGAAAGCCTTCGATTATACAATGCTCAAAAAAAAGAAAGCCTTCGATTAAACGCTGCTCAATACCGTTCATCTGAAACAGCTGAGCAACGGGAAGCAAGACTGGAAAGCCTTCGATTAAACGCTGCTCAATACCGTTCATCTGAAACAGCTGAGCAACGGGAAGCAAGACTGGAAAGCCTTCGATTAAACGCTGCTCAATACCGTTCATCTGAAACAGCTGAGCAACGGGAAGCAAGACTGGAAAGCCTTCGATTAAACGCTGCTCAATACCGTTCATCTGAAACAGCTGAGCAACGGGAAGCAAGACTGGAAAGCCTTCGATTAAACGCTGCTCAATACCGTTCATCTGAAACAGCTGAGCAACGGGAAGCAAAACTGGAAACAATAAGAGTAAGCAATGCTCAATCCAGACAAACACTACGTGACCGGGAACGGGAGAGCAAGCGTGAGCGGGAACGGGAAAGCAACCGGGAACGGGAAAGCGACCGGGAACGGGAAAGCAACCGGGAACATGAAATCGACCGGGAACGGGAAAGCGACCGGGAAAGCGGAAAGCGACCGGGAACGCGGAAAGCGACTGGAATTGGGAGAGCAAGCTTGGAAGGAAACGCGAGCAAGAGAGAAAATCGATAACAAAACTTCTGAGCGGGAAAGCGACCGGGAGCTGGAAAGCGACCAGGAGCTGGAAAGCGACCAGGAGCTGGAAATCGACCGAGAGCGGAAAAGCGACCGGGAACGCGACGAAAACGGGAAAGTGGAGAAGGAAACGGGAGCGAGAGAGACAAACATTAGAAAAACCTCTAAAAACCCCGGGCAACGCCGGGTAACCCCGCTAGTGTTTAAATATTTTATACATTATACTTTTTATTTTGAACTTCTAATTTATTTTTTAACTTTTGTGCAACTTTGTCTTTTTATATGTTTATCAAGTTTTATCTCTCTCCTTTACCTTTAAAATAAATTAACCTATTAATTTAATATGTACGTAGTTTTATATATTTATTACTTCTCTTTTTCAACCATTTCAATATCCTGTATAAATTGTATCTCATTTTTTAAATTACTAAAATTGAGTCTTTTTGTTTTTACACATCACTATTCATTTTAGTTTGTTTATAATCGCCCTGGTGATGACAAAATGTCGAAACTGGCCAGTTGGCGATTTAAATAAAAGATGAACATTAATAGTTGTAGTCTTTTTGTAGTTAAAAAACGCAGCCTAGAAGTGTTTTGCAAAAAATTCGTCAACCTAAAATGGAGAGTTGTATTTAATAGAGCATGTTTAGAAGAAAATTTAATTCCTCGCTATGTGAAAAATATGTATGTATATATATGTATATATATATATATATATATATATATATATATATATATATATATATATATATATATATATATATATATATATATATATATATATATATACATATACACATACATACATAAATGAGCGGGAACGGAAAGCCAACTGAGAGCGAAAGATCGAGCGGGAAAGGGAAAGCGACCGAGAACTGGAAAGCTACCGGGAGTGGTAAAGCGACCGGGAGCGGAAAAGCGACCGGGAGCGGAAAAGCGACCGGGAGCGGAAAAGCGACCGGCAGCGGAAAAGCGACCGGGAGCGGAAAAGCGACCGGCAGCGGAAAAGCGACCGGGAGCGGAAAAGCGACCGGGAGCGGAAAAGCGACCGGGAGCGGAAAAGCGACCGGGATCGGAAAAGCGACCGGGAGCGGAAAAGCGACCGAGAGAGGGAAAGTGACTGGGAGCGGGAAAGCGACCCGGAACGGGAAATCGACCGGGAGCGGGAAAACGGGAAAGCGTCTGGGAGCGGGAAAACGGCCTGGAGCGAAAAACCGACCGGGAGCGAGAAACCGACCGAGAACGGGAGAGCAAGCAGGAACGGGAAAGCGACCGGGAGCGGGAAAAGAAGCCGGGAAGGAAACGTGAGCGAGAGACAAGCATTAGAAAAACCCCAGGTACCTCCGCTAGTAATTTTATAAAGCAAATCATATCAAAACTGTAATTTAAATTGAGATAATTTTTTCAGGAACAAGTTTGGCTAATTAAATTTTTATTACTTCTGCTTTAGTTCTTCAAATGTAAAAAAATTACTGGTACTATTATATAGGTTGATATTTAAAAATTCCGCCACATTCATAAAGCATGACAGTTTATAGAACACATCCAATTTGTCTCAAATCTCATACTTTTGCTACATAGAGACAGGCTAAAATGATTTTAGATTTCTAAAATGATTTAGAATGTTTTACGACTAATTGTATTACTGACCAATTATCAATTCTCCGTTCTATATGAGCCAAGAAAATTTAAAAATGAAAGGCTGCAAAGCAGGATTTCTACAAATGATTTTTAAATCGATTTGAAATCACAGAAAATCTCAATCGTAAAATCAATAAACACCGTGCTAAATTGGAAAACAATATCTAACTTCCTGATTGCAAGTGAGCATGTACAAAAAGTCGAAAGAATAAACATAGAAAAAATCGAACAAATATCAAAGTCGTGAGATGATGAATCACAAACTTCCATCCAATCAAATCATCAATCTATCACAATCTAAATGGCTCATTCATTCATGCACCTATCCTTTCACGTTTGCTCGGACTTCTTCTTTCCATCGCCGAATGGATGCAGACGCTTGTCTGAAAGCAATTGACATTTATTTAATGTAATTATCTCAAAAAAATAAACAATAAGTACAAAATCATATTACAGTTGTTGCGATGTAATAAAATTTAAACAATCAAAATTATATTATACTAGGAGGTAGAATCATCTTGTTGGTTAGCCACACAAAAGGTTCAACGAGAGACTGCCTGTTCTCCACCGAAACCTCCCACAGTTTAACTGACAAAAAAACATTGAATTTTAAAATATTTAAGTCATGAATAGTTTTTTTTTAATTGCCACAATAATAATTGGACAGGTAAACACAGCCTTTCAAGTCACTTTACTAAAGACCAATCATAGCAATCTATTATTGTATTATAAACTAAACAAATTTGAAAGTATTAAATTACTTTTTTCAATCTGAGCCCACTTGTTTGCAGCAACAAAATCGACCTCCCTCACCCCTTTCAGATCACACTTATTTCCAACGGTTATCAACACCGCCTGCAGAATCGTTAACACAAGAAATACACATTCAAACTAAGGAAAGACATTAAATTTTAAATATTTTCATTTTAAAAATGAAAAAAAAATGCAAGGAAAATTATCTTGAAAATTTAAAGAAGCAGGATTTCATGTATATTCAACCTCTTTCTTTTCTTTGTGTTTTTCAATGAACTTTTTCAATGCATCAATGCACTGGAAAGAGCTTTCACTCGTTACATCGTAAACCAGAACGTAACCCTGAATAATATTCCATAGAATTAAAATTTCTTTTTTAAAATAAAACATTGAAAACACAGATTTAAAACTACTCTCACGTCTGCAAAAGTCAAATACTGTCTTGGTAGTTCTGGTTTAGAATTATTCTGTTCAAGAAAAGAAAAATGACTTCAATTGTTTGTTAATGTTATTTTCATATTTTCTAACTTCACGACTCAACTTGACTTACCAGACCAGCTGTGTCATATATGTGAATTTTCTCTTTTTGGTTTTTCTCTGTGTCAATTTGAACAACATATATATCCTCAATGGTAGAAAACATCGGCTGCAGTGCCAATAAAAAGCCAAATTTCAAAATGATTTGCCATGACAAATCACATAATTACATAACTTGACCATTACTATCACACAGTGAAGAAGTTGTATTGATTGTCTAGGTAAACAGCATTGCATAATTAAAGGCGCATTTACACGAGCAAAGATTGACTGGTGCCCAACCAAAATCATAAATTACAACTTTTGTAAACTACTTTTAATTTATTTAAAAAATTAAAATACAACAAATATTTTTAATTTAATCAAAATTTTCACTAATTCTAATATTTCAGAGAATTTACAAATAGCAACTAAAATTAAAATTGAATGACAAAAAATTATTCAATTCTGTTTTATTATTTTATAAGTAAAAGATACTAAAAACAGTCTATGTTTTCTGGAAGAATACTGGACCAATCATAAGGCTAATCCAATAAGAAATGTGGTTTGCACATTTGAATACGTTATTCACTGGCACATTGAAAGTTGGAAGGCAATCAACATTCAAAGCTCATGGCTGACAAGTTGTCATTGGGATGCAGGGGAGCATTTACACAAGCATCTTTTCTAATGTCATGAGCCATTAGAAATTGGCACCAGCCAGTTAACCTTAGCCCTTGTAAATGCACCTTAATGCATACTGTAAATTCACATTACTAATTATTCCAATTTAATAATTAAATGCAACAATTTTAGTAACAAGACGTTGCTAAGCACTTGTTGGCTTTGGTAAAGCTTCACATTAACAGTTCCCTATTTTTAGAATCAGTGGAGTAATACAATTAAAGCTATAATCACAATGTGAAGTAACCATTAGTTAAAACACTTAATAAATGCTGATGAACAATTTAAATAAAAAATTTAATCTTGTGTTGGGGTGTTGGGTCGGATTGGTGTAGCATGTTCCTATTATAAGAACTGTTCATTAAAATGTAACAAATGTAGATTAGTTTTATGTTTTAAAAATTTAAATATTTTAAAAAGTTAACTTTTAATAAAATATTTGCTATGTTGATGACTTTATATAAACCTCTCTGAGTCACCAGGTGCTGCGCACAAAATTTAAGCTGATCTAGACAATAAAATTATTTCTGTAACTTTTTTCAAATGAATTTTTATTAAACACTATTTTTAGGTCTTTATTCCAATTCATTTGTATCCTCAGCATCCTTGCCATTCACAACTGTAATCACTGTAATGTAAATAGTTTCTCGAAGGGTACTATTTATGGTTTGTAAAAGTTTTTAAATGCACGATACTTTCTGCTTTTCAGCTTTTTAAGCAGAAAACAGGAAAATGCCGCTAATGGGAACATTCACCTTGGCTTTTTAATTATTTTAATATCTTAAAAAGAGCTAGGAATTAACTTAACTGTTAAGTCTTAACTCTTAACAAACAAGCTGCTATCAGCTTTTATGCTGCTAATTAATTAGCATAGCAGAATTAGCTATTATAGCTGTTCATGTTTTGGGTTTAAATTATTAAAAAAAAATTGACACTTACAGAACCAACGGTGTGGTCACCATTAACAAGTTGTTCTAAAATTGCTGTTTTACCGACTCCGGCTTGGCCGCAGACGATAACTTTGCAGGTCTTCCCCATTTTTCCTTCTGTTCAACTTGTTTACAAACACTTAAATATTATAGTTCTACAGCAGATGTCGGTGTGTTAGCACTTTGTTTCAATAATTTAAAAAACTGAACAGTTTCCAATAATTGTAATGATTTGTATCACATGTTAAATATGTGATTCAAAATTATTTTTGTTTTAGCGATGATCCCATAAGCTATTATGTTACATTAAAACTACTTTTGACGATTAAATAAATTATAACTAAACAAGAACAAAAATTACAATTAATAATTATTATTTATCGTTTTTAATCAGCTAGCGACGGGATTAAATTGGTGAAGTCACGGTGGTCACAGTTGAAACGCTGAAATCAATAAAACTTCTTTCATGGAATTTCAGAAATATAATTTTATTCAGTATTAGCTGACGCCGCGCAAATGTCCAGACTTATCATGGTTCTTGTCATTGACGTGCACTAGTATTGCTAGTATAAATATTAAATAAATGGTTCTTCTGCTACATAATAATAAGTATACTAAGTAAGCAACCGCAGGCGGATGCTGCCCACTGCCGACTCAACTTGTAGGCCGACTCGAACGTTCACCAGCTATTCATTTAATTTTGTGAGATTTATTAAATTTGTGGCGTTTAGTAAGCCGATTTAATTAAAATTAATAATTTGTTACTTTTTAAATTAATTTTTGAGAAAATCTGTAGTTATCTTTCCGCAATGCAGGTATGTCGTTCAACTTCAAATCATGTTTTTTATCTAGCAAATTTGTTGATAATGATAAACAGCTAATTATAGCCTTTTTAATGAATTGTTTTAATACATGTTCGTGCTTTTTATCGTTCACATTTTTATGAACAGAGTAGATAGTAAAACTAGGTCGACTAGGACTAGTTAGACTAGCTAGTAAGAGTAAGTAGTAGTCGGACGTAGACGTAGAGTAACGATAACGAATAATATTATTTATTAAGTTTACTACAACTCAGCAAACCATAAAAGCTACTCATCCATCATCCTTTTAGTTTTAGTGAGATGAATCTAACGCTTTTTTATTTTAATTATGCTAAGAATAATAACAAAAACATTTTAATATTTAATTCATTCAAGAACCCAAATGAAGACACAGAGTGGAATGATGTCTTGCGTGCGAAAGGCATCATCCCGCCTAGAGAAGAACCAGAACTCACAGAAGAAGATATTGTCAACATGGTCGAAAACACAATTCAAGAGAAAACACAAGGTGATCTCCCTTTTAATTTTAACTAAACTTTTCCTGTTGGATTTAAAAATCCAAATCAATTTTTAATCTGTCTTTTTCAGCGTTGATGTATATCTTCAACAACAAAAAACCATAAGCTTTATCAATTTGGTTTTTAATTTTATATAAAAATTTGCTGATTTCAAGGGAAAAGCTTTGGTGAAATGACATTAGATGAATTGGATGAAAGAGAAGATGACATTGATGAGGAGGAGGAAAGAATCTTTGAAGAATACAGGTTTTATTTATTCTTATTAGGTATTCACTATAAAAAAGATTACGGAAAAGAAGAATTATCTTTCAACGTAATTGTAATTTGACATACCAGAAAACAAAGACTTCAGGAGATCAGAACCAATCAGAAAAATGCTTGCTTTGGAGATGTTCGAGAAATCTCTAAAGATGAATACGTCCAACAAGTGAACAAGGCAGGAGAGAGCGTCTGGGTTATTCTCTTAGTTTACAAGCACTCGTAAGAATTTTTCCTTTAGCGTATCTTAGCATTTCAGTGATATTTTTTGGTAATTTTTTAGACTTTTTAACAATTAACTGATTGTTTACTCTACTGTTTGAAGTTTTTTCATTTAACATAATGGTTTCAGTTAGTTTTAATCAGAAACTTATTTTTTATGAAATAAAAGTTGAGTAATATTTATTATGTAGTTATATTGGCAATAAAAATTTTCATTTGACAGAATTCCTCTCTGCAAGCTGATAGAACAGCATTTTTACGAACTAGCACGAAAGTTTCCAGCCACAAAATTTCTCAAGAGCATATCGGATGTGTGCATTCCTAATTACCCTGACAAGAATCTCCCGTCTGTATTCGTTTATCTAAATGGTGATCTCAAGAAACAATTCGTTGGACCACTCATGTTTGGTGGCATGAAGCTGACCAAAGATGGTATTTAGTTAACTTTTATTTTTAATTGTGTTCAGTAGTGGCATAAAATTCAATGCCGTTCTGAGGCTGTGGGTGAAAGCATCATATTTATTTTATCACATTCGATTTGTAAGTAGTGGTGGTGACTGTAGACTCTGGCTTGTACAACATGGTACTGGGTTTAATTTATTTGGAAAAAGAAAGGTCCACATTGTAAAACTTCTGTTGGCAGAATTAGCTCTCAGCTGCTAAGCTTGACTCTGTTGTGGCTAAAGCAAGTAAGGTGCTGTACAGCTGCTTATGTCATAGTCTTCTTCTTTATTCCATTTTATGTCCATTTTTCCGTGCTGGCACGGGTTGGACAGTTCTTTCCAATTTGGTGCTGTACGCCTCATTGAAAGTTTTGGAGCTAATTTTATGCCAGATGCCCTACCTGTCGCAACCATTGTTTTCAACCGTGGCCCTAAGCTGATTTGTTTCAAAAAGACTGATCAGGCTCTGCCTACCCTTGATTTTCATCGGATGCCTTTAGCTAAACGGCCAAATCTGAGTTGGTTGAAGGCCTTAGGGCAAAGTCTAACCCATTGGACCTTCATGTAAACCTTCCTTTTGTCGCTTTTTATGTCACACGTAGGAGGATGCACAGTGTTCCTATTCTATCAGCCCGGACCATAAAGTGGTCTTGAAATTGATTAGTTGATGATAATGTCACTATAATCGAATTAAGTTTTTTTTAATTATGTTCATATATTATTTTATTCTCAATTTGCCATGTTTTAATTATTACTTCAGAATTGGAGTGGATGCTCTCTGAATCAGGTGCCATAAAAACAGACTTGGAGGAATGTCCGCGCAAAGAGGTACTCGATGTTTTAACATCATCTATCAGAACGACAACGTACAAAGACAGCGATGATGACAGTGATTAATATTTTGAGTCAATATTCTCTTTATTCCGTTCTAAATTGAACTTTATATTTGTAATAAAAGTGCAACAATCTACTCAAGTCTTGTGTTTAAAACTTTTGGCTTTTGTCAGTTCTGTTTGAAAAGATTAGAGAGGTTGATGTCAACCACAGTTTTTATACACGTTTGCTATTAAATTTATAGTATAAAACTGGCACAGTTTGTAGAGGTTTTTCTATCATTTTCTCTTGCTCCCGTTCCCTTCCCGGCTTCCTTCCCCGTCCACGGTCGCTTTCCCGTTTTCTCGCTCCCACTGGCTCTCCCGTTCTCGCTCGCTTTTTTGCTCCCGGTCGCTTTTCCGTTCCCGCTTGCTTTACCGTTCCTGCTCATTCTCCAGTTCACGTTTCCGTTCGCTCTCCCGCTCATTTTGTGACCGATCTCAAATTTTTCACAAAAACTTTCCTCTATTGACTCTCAAGGTTGTGTGAAAATTTTATTACGATCGAATAAATGGTGTAGCAATACATAAAGACCATAAATACATACATACATATAGGCAGACAGTCATTTATATATAGATATTGAGATTTGCGGCCGAAGTTTCAATGTGAATATATTTAGGGCACCTTCAAAACAGGTGCTATTCATTAACGTTCAAAGGAATTATTATGTCTGCAATTCTGCAATGAACTTGTGTTGTTGTATGTCTGACAACGTCGTCTTGTTATAAAGTCTTAGAATTGGTTTAACCTGTTTTTGTGACACAATCTTATAGATGGCCGAGCTTTAAAATTCAAATTAGTGAGCTTTTGCAAACAATAGTTTTTGAACGTCCAGGTTATAATTTGTTAAATATTTATAAATTGCATTTGTTAATAATTATTCAATTCCTGCTTTACCTTAAAGATTGTCGCAGTTATTATTTGATAGAATATTATTTGATACCAGAGATGTATACTTTAGATCTTTCTGTGTTTACAAATTTCGGTTGTTCCCGAAGTTTGTTGGCGTAAAAGTAAAGGCCGCACATAAAGTATATCTTATTTGAACTTTGAGATTACTAGCTAGCTCTTAGTTTTGAGTTTTTTAAATTATGTTTTGAAATACCCAAGTTGTGATAAATGCGCAAATATCATTGCTTTGGCTTTGTCTACTTTGGAGAATTTCGTTGATGTTTGCCGCCTGGTACTTCTTGTTGGGAACGAAACGAATACACACAGCTGGTGATATTGTATTTTAATAAATGATAAACTGATAGGATATTGACTGAGAAAAAATGTCAAATGAAGAAATTGTTTGCTCAGATGGCGTTCATGTTCGCGTTCATGGTAAGTAGATTTAAGTTTTTATTTTTTTTAGGTAAATGTTGCTTTTAGGCTAAATAGTCCAGGAGAATTAAAATTTTTCCTTGTTGTACCTAGACAAAATTCGCATCAAGCTGATTTTTGGATATATTGTTTGTAATACGTTTATGAATCTTCCTGCAAAAATCGGTTGAAATCGTCAAAAATAGGAAATTGGTTTTTTGACGCTTTTTTGTAAGAGATTTACCGTAGTGAGCGATAAGTTAGCATTTTCGTAAATTGTCGTAAAACATCGAATTTCTAAGTTAGTATTTTGTAAAACATCTATTTTTTGGAGTTTTTATTGTTTTTCTTCGAAATGGGTGAACTAAATGAAATGGTATGTTTAATTTGTCGAACTGAATTCCGTTCCGACAACGTCTGTGATACAGTCAAGATGGTTACACTAGGTGTTAAAGGTATTGAAACGTTATGTCAATTCAGCGTTTTACGTGGTGATGAACAGTTAACAGAGTATCTGTTAAATAAACCAAATGTAGCTAATGTTCATGATCATTGCCGGAGAGACTACACTAACAAAAGAAGTTTCGATCAATTGCAACGAAAGAATGAGCAGCATGCAGAAGGTGTTGGTGTTGATCAAGAGAATTTTAAGTGTAAATTATTACGATCGTCTGTCGACACTTTCAATTGGAAGCAACATTGTTTTTTGTGTGGAAAAATAGATCTTGGAGACGGTAGAAAATATTTAAAAGAAGAATCAAGTACTGTGATGACATTGAAATTCAGAGAAACTATAATTAAAACTTGCCACAAAAGAAATGATGCATGGAGTGTAGATGTTCTTGGTAGGTTAAATACATGCAATGACTTACCTGCTGAAGAAGCTCGTTACCACAGAGTGTGTCTTTCTGTGTTCCAAAAATGTAGATCGTCACATGTCGGAGATAATACCGCTGGCCGAAACCAGCCAGGTCGACATCCAGATAACGACATGTTAATTACTTTTGAGAAACTGTGTGACTGGTTAGAAGAAGAAGATCAAGGAATTTATACAATAGCTGAATTACAAATTAAAATGCAAGAATTATCGGAAGATGGTGAAGTGTATTCATTAAAACATATAAAACGAAAGCTGGAAGAACGCTACGCCGAGCACATATTTTTTGCAGAAGTTTGTGGTCGGAAAAATGTTATTTGCTTCCGTAACATGGCGTCTCACATTATAACTAAGCAATGGTATGATGAAAAAAAGAGTAGCATAGAAGATGAGAGTGAGCGTATCATAGTGGCAGCAGCAAAATTGATAAGAGCTCAAATAAGGGAAATGTCCTCAAATGAAACATATCCAGGAACTGATGATTTCTCAAATATTGAAAATGCCAAAAGGTGGATTCCTAGTTTGTTGAAAATCTTAATAGAAAATATTATTTGTAATGAAATAAAACAAGTTTCCATATGTCATTCTATTGTGCAGGGGGCAAGACAAAGATCTCTTATTTCTCCAATTTTGTTTGGCGTTGGAGTTAGTTTAGATCACGCCTTTGTATCTAGATGGCTGCTTGATTTGCTGTCACGGTTGGGATTTTCAATTTCATATGATGAAGTTAAACTTTTTAAACAATCAGTGGTTCAGAATGACTCCCCTGATACTCCTCAGTCTTTTCCTCAATGTTTTACGCAATTGTCTGGTGATAATCTTGACCACAACGTTATCACTTTAGATGGAAGTGGTACCTTTCACGGTATGGGCATCATATCAATGTCTACTCCGTGTAATCGATTAGGGTCAGGACACTTTGCTGAATCACCTGTACCCCGATTGTCACGCCTAAAATCCAGTTGTGTTGTGAACCGAGGTATTCCTATATTGGGATACACATTCCCCGACAGGTCATCATTATCATTGATGTCTTTCAAGCCCATCTCTCAATTAAATTTTCCTTCTGTGTTGCCTCCTTCTTTAAACTTGGAACTTGCCTGGAAAATCGGTATCTTGTGCTTAGATGAAGATCAGCAAAGGCCAAATTGGTCTGGCATTATGGAACATGCTTGTAAGCCAGACGGAGATTTCAGATCATCATCAGACATAAAGATGCTTCCGATTATTGATTTGAATCCTAATGACATGTCTTGTATTTTTTCCACGTTAACTTTCATAGAACGCCAGGCTGAAAAGCTCAACATTCCAACGGCTTGTGTGACTTTCGATCAGCCGCTGTGGTTAAAGGCTGTTGATATTGTGCATTCATCCAAACTGAACATAGTATGTCGTCTAGGTGGGTTTCATGTCTTGATGAATTATTTGGGCAGCATTGGTCATGTCATGGCCGGCTCAGGTTTGACAGAGGCGCTGCAGTGCTGTTATGGACCCATAGCCATAACTCACATGATGACAGGGAAGGCAGTGGCTAGAGCACTACGCGGCCACTTTTTAGTAGAGTCAGCTTTGTTTGCTTTGCTTTTGGAATCAATATTGAAAATGGAGTTTTTGACTACTTCTGATATTGATGATCTGAGCGTCTCCGATCGGGATGCAAATTTAACGTGAGGCTTTATTTACAGTGGTCTAACTGAAATTCTTATTCATTATTTTAAAGAAATTGTACTACTGGACCTACCATACAAACTTTATATAACCAAACAAAAGGGATATAGGCACACAGACAAAGGACACAGGGCGGGAAATAAAGAAATTGTTATTTTTAGGTGTTTTTGTTGTTTTTCTGTTTGTTCTTTTTATTGTATGTTGAAATTGGAAATTATTTATGGATTTATATGTATGCTTTTTAATATGTGTATATTAAATAGTATGTAACAAGCAATTTTCATATTAATCTTAATTTATTTTGCACATTTAGTCAAAAACGGCACAATAAAGTAGTTTATTTGTATCCGTATATAATGTTGCGAGACAAATTTTAACTTATGTATATTTTGTATTAGGTAGTTTTCATCTATAGATTGAGTTATTTTTATTTAAATGGATTTTAAGAGCTGATATATTGTATATTTTATGGAAAAACGGCTCCATAAGTCAGTTCATTTGAATTTTTTTTTTTTTTTTGATAATTTTTAATGTTTTTATATCATGCAATAAGTAACAATAAAGCATTCAGCTTAAACTTTAGTTATTTTCATCTAATTAGATTAAAAGAGCTGGCATATTCAATTAATTTAGCGATTTTAAGGCCGATTTTGAAAATCGTCTGTAATTTTTTTAAACGATGAGTTGGAAGGGTGGATTTTTAACTAATTGTTGCTAACACATATACCTACAAAACAAAATATCAAACTGCTTTTGTTCCAATTATGCCAGCTTTTTTTTAATTCTCCTGGACTAAAAAGTTTTAGCCAGCCGTCCGAAATTCTACTTCACTGAAATGCTCCAAAATGACATCTGACAATAGGCAGAAACATTTTGCTTAACAAGACATTGGAAAATAGAATAAAATTTAAACTTGGTTTAGAGAATATTGATAAAAGTTGTGCACAATTTCTTAAATCTGCGAAGGAGTCGAAAAACTTGTGAAGATGCCGATAAAACGGCGAAGAAGTGTTATATGCAAGTGTTATTAAAATACGAGTAAAAAACTTATGGGTAATACACTAATTAACATCAAAAACTCGCAAGGTCAACTAATTACAGAAATTTTCATAAGATATGACATCTACATATCTCTAGGTTTGTGTTTAAGGTTGAATTTTCGTACTCATGTTCTTCTTTAGAAAATATTTTTTTTAATCTTCCAAGTATAGAAGCGAGACTTTCAGGCCCTGCAAGTAATATTATAGATTATCTCTTTCATCACTATTGGCTGTCGACCTAATTATAATACAATTTATGATTTTAATCCAGTTATTTGACTGATCTAGTTTTAGAGACAGTTTGTTAGCAGTGCAGTGCCTATAACTTTTCTTTGAGTATCTGATATTATTCACTTGAAGTTCTTCACAACAAAGAGAGCACTTATCAATTCCAGTTTATCTGACGAACTAGCCTAGTGCTAAAAATGTTTAAGTTATAAATTGGTCGTTCAGATGGAGATGATAAAACTGTTGAACATAATACAAATTTCCATTCTGGGGACCGTTCATTGTTTAATTTTTCTTTGTTGTCATAAAAAGTTTTTTGTTATTTTCCAGTACTCTCTGCTAGCAACCTCTGCAAGAAAAGTATTTTTAGTGAGTTTAGTTTTTATAATGTTTTAGACACATCGATAGTTTATTAAAAAAATGCATGAGTAAGATTCGGCTTTACGGAAGCACCAGTGTGCGTCAGTACGAGGTAATTTCGACTACAGCTCACTGGTATGATAAAAATAACATTATTAATTGAAATGGACTGACTTTTTATAATAACTTTTTCAGGCCAACTCGATCCATTTGCAAAAGTCTTTACAGAAGGAAGTAGAAACATTTCTGTAACTCAAGTTCGACGGAATACCTCAAATCCAAAGTGGAATCAATATTTTGATGTGTTAGTTATAAATGACTCATATTAATTATGTTCATCAGCTGTGGTTAGCTGGATATGAATTTATTTTGCTGTAATAATTTCAGTTACTTATCTGGAAAAGACGTCTTGATCATCTCGTTATGGAATCAAAAAAAGTTGTTTAAAAATTTTGGCGCTGGATTCCTAGGCTGCTTAAGACTGCCTGTTTCTACAATAATGAAGATAAAAGACACTGGGGGTTTGTGTTTTTACAGATAATCAATAAATTTTAAATAGAATTTAGAACAATTGAATTGATTAATAAATACGTTTTAATTATTTTATGAAAGATTCTGTATGATTATAGTTGACTAACGGTAAGTGAAATAATTGCAGCTCACTCTTTCGAATTGAGAAATAACCCGAGCCTCCAGATAGAAAACTTCACAGCTCAGGGCACACTGACAATCAGTATTAACCTTCGCAATATGATTGTCGTCGAGCAGCATAGGACAAGGTCAGCGCCTAAAATGAACAATGCAACTTCAATGAATGGCATTCCTGCTGCTGTTAATGATGGAGGTTTTGTGGATGGAAGGAGAACTCAAAGTGGTGCTGTCAATTTGATGACTGGTTCTTTTTCCGGGCAGACTCCAGTGCAGTCGAAGCCAGCAATTGGTCATTTTAAAAAAGAGAGAAAACACGAGCTCGCTAGGGATCTTTCTAAGCAGTATGTTTATCACTAAAACTATTTTAAAATGTTTTTTTTAGCATTTCTCATGACATTTAATCTAACTTAAGAACAAGACTGGATCTGGGAATTAGAAGGCACATCAGTACTTTACCTCAACAGACCACCATCAACGAAACAAATCACAATCTGTCCAATAGCAAAAGGAGTAACAGTGTGCATGCTCGTTCGCAGGTCGATGAACACTGTCTTCCCATTGTTCCTTCCGTTTCTGAACTATGTACTTCTCAGAATGTTGAGACTAGTCCGAGGCAGGATGGAGGGGGTTCCGTGGATAACCTTTTGCTCCATCAACTTCCCAACGTAGGAGTGAGCAATAGCAATGCCGCATCAGCTGCCACCAGCTCAAAGACTACTGCAGAGGATAGTGTCGAGACTAGCCATGGTCGCGTTACTCACCAGCTCGGAGAGGTTCTTTCCCTTTCGAGCAGAGAGCCAAGCGTAGGTAGGAAGGCTCGTAATAAATCGAGTAGTAGAATTCATCACTGCCGTCACTCACAGTTGGTGAGGACGTCCTCTGTCAATCTACCTGATGGCTACAGTGAGTGGTTTTTTTATAAATAAAATTCCTTATGCTGTTAATGTTTATATAATTGTTATTTTTGATTATTGAAATGAGGAGGTTATTTGGGCTTGTTTAAAAGAATTTATTTATAAGAATTTATCTATCCTGTTTGATAATTAGTTAATATTTTGCACCATAATAAATTACAGAATTTATAAGTTTCATAAGCATTGTCAGACAATTTGTTTTTTAATCTTGTTCGCAATATGTAAAATTAAATACTAAAAGTTTTGATTTACATTTGTTCCCAGTTGAGAAAGTAACCCCTCAAGGTCAAATATTTTATTATCACACACCCACTGGAACTAGTACCTGGTACGATCCAAGAATTTCCAAGTTAGTTCAATTTAAAACCATTCATTATCTTGTTTGAAAATTGTTTTGTTTAAGTTTTGGTATTAGGTGCTGTCACCAGAGTTTAATTTCTTTTACAATACAACAAGCAAACAAAAATTTTTTTTTAAGGGACCTTCAAGTCAGACAGACAGGAAGTTCCGCAGAAGCAACAGACAGTCTTCCTCTTCCTGCCGGCTGGGAAATTAGATTCACCTCTTCCGGAAAGAGATATTTTGTTAACCACAACATCAAGACGACACAGTTCACCGATCCACGATTGATCAGCCTGGTTCGGCACTCCAAGTTTGTTTATCTTGTTAATTTTATATTTGCTATTTCATTTTTTTTGATTATACATAGAATGTATGTTATAATACAATATTTATATTTGATTTATTATTTTTCTGTTATATTTAATTGGCTGATGAGCTGTAAGAAGTTACATATGTGGCTGTCAGCCAACAAAATCTTCAAAACATTTGAATCATTCTTGTTTGTTTAAGATATATCCAATCTATATGTTCTATCTGGATTTGTTTTGCTTGTTTCTTGCTTGTGATTCTGTATTAAGATGCTGAGTATTTAAGTTTCACTCATGTACATCAAACATTTATAATTAACCAGGATTACATCATCTGCACATGATGGACAGGCCGTACAAGAGATAAGCAATGTCATTCCACCACCTGTCAGAGACCAACAGAAGCAAGGAACCACCATAGTTGTGCAAAACAACAAAATCTCTGATAGTTCAGATATGCCCAGTCAGCATGATGACCTGATGATTAAGATGAAGTCACTGGCTGTTGAGTTGCAGAAGTTGAAACTTCCTTCAGGTCATTGCAAGATAGAAGTTTCAAGAAAAAATATTTTTGAGGTATTTTAATTTTTATTTATATTACATTTTTAGTGGTGGGCTTTTTAGATCCACCAGTAATGCATAGTACTTCTAAGTATCATAAAAATGCCAATACACAAATTTTAATTTTTATGAACCATGCCACAATCATTTAGTCAAATTCGTGCTTAATCTCATCTCCAAAACTGTTTTAACTCTTTTTTGTGTACTTTTTAAAGTTTGGTGAGCCCTTCCATGAATGCTTTAAATTTAAATTTGCATTATAGCCAGACTCATTGATGCAGAGTTTCTATTTTATACGGAATTGTAATAAACAAATTTAAAAAATACCCAATTAAAAGGAATCCTACAAACAAGTCATGAGAAGAAAATCAAATGAACTGCACAAGAGGCTTCTCATAAAGTTCAAAGGAGAGGAAGGAATCGATTATGGTGGCATTGCAAGGTTAGAAGTTAATTTTTTTAATACAATTTACATAATTATTCTGTTAGCAAAAATTTTACAGTAAAGTATAATGGACTTATATGAGTAATAGTTTTTGTGTCGTTAAGTAGTTCACTCTCATGGCTCATGGACTTGTTGGTCTAGTGAAATGAAGCTTGCATCATGCCTCAGATAAGCTTTTTATCTGGTTAGAAAATTTGAGTTCTGACGAAAAGTCTTATTAGACAACATCTATACAAATTCTGTATTTTAGGGACAGAAAGTATCCTTGTTGACAACAGAATTCTGTAGTTACCTAAAAGCACCTTAATAACAAATATTCATAAAAATCAATTGCCCCTACTTAGTTTAATAAATGACTCGTATAAATGGGTTTTAGAAGTGGTTGATAAGATAAAAACTCATTCTATTATGTGAAATAGAATAATTTATGATAATTTAATTTCAAGTGGTAATTTACATAATTTATACGATAACAGAGAGTGGTTGTTCTTGCTATCGAGAGAGATGTTCAACCCTGGTTTTGGATTGTTCAACTACACCTCAGACAATTCTTTGCAGATCAACCCAGACTCCCACGTCAATCCTGTAAGTTTTCATGCTCTTCTATTTTTTATTTACAGATTTTAACCTTTTAAAGTATATTTCATGAGTCTTGCATGTCTTTGGGTTTTAAAAAGCTTGAATTGTATATTTTGACATATTTAAAGAAACAAACAAAATTATCAAGTTTGCTAAAACCGTGCAAATTAAAAACAGTTTTTCTATATAATTTTGGATTTATTTTAACTTAATCAATGTAAGATAATTTGAATAACAAATTTATCGTCTTATCTGTTTCCCACTTGACAGAACCATCTCTTTTATTTCTTCTTCATCGGACGAATCATCGGCCTCTCCATCTTTCACAGCCATCATCTAGAAGCCAACTTCACGAAACCTTTCTACAAACAGCTTCTTAAGATTCCAGTTCAACTCCAGGATCTTGAAACTGTCGATCAGCAACTTTACACAAGTCTGCTGTGGGTCAGGTATGGAATGAATTTTTTTTTTTGACATTCTGTGAGATCGTTGACCGGATTTTGATTTATATAATTATGTAATGCATGTCTGCTTATATAATTATAGTATGTATGTATGTTTATGTAAATACAGAATTTTTTATTTACTCTATTCAGTTATTTCTTAGCCTATTAGTGATACACATTCACAAAGTCGCATACAGTCCCTCGCATCACATATATTATACTACATTATTAAAAAAATAAGTTTTTAAATGTTATGTTTATGTAATTATAGAATGCACATATGTTTATGCAAATACAGAATGCACGTATGTTTATATAAATACAGAATGCACAGCTGTTTATGTAATTATAGAATGCACGTATGTTTATATAATTATAGAATGGAAAATGAATTTCTACCCTGGGACATAAATATATAATAAAACAACAATTTTAATTTTTAATGCAAATAAATTTTTTTTTATTTATTAAAATCTTTCTTACTAGAGAATTTTTCTGCTGTGAAGTTTTTTAGATTTTTACTATTTGTAAGACATTCCATCTATAATTAAATATTATTAGTTGAATGAAGTAGTCTTACGAAATGAAAAAATGTAATTTATAAGCTTATAACTAAGCAATATTTTATTTACTTCCAGAGATAATGACATAACAGGTGTTTTGGATAGCACCTTTTCAGTTGACCACAACACTTTCGGTGAACATAAAATTCACGAGCTGAAACTCAATGGTGCAGAAATTCCAGTGACCGAAGAAAATAAAGTGGAATACATTGAGTGAGCCAGATTATTAATTCTTTTGAATTTTACTTAACCATTGTGGTTAGATATCATCATATATATGGAATCAATATTTGGGTTGATAATATCTTTGGAACCGATTATTGTTTAAAGAACTTTTTCTGCAAACTATGTATGTATATAACTTTTTGTCTGTATGTGTATGTATATATTCTTTCAGCAGACTATATATAGTAAATAAATGTTTTGAATTCATTTTTTTACTTGCTACTTGAGTTTAAGAGCTTTTCGACAAAAATTTTAGCTTATACGTGAAATGGAGACTGCACAGAGGCTGCGAGGCACAGATGAAAGCACTTTTAAAAGGCTTCCACGAGCTCGTTCCTCATCATTTACTTGCTGATTTCTCCGACCGAGATCTTGAAGTATTGCTTTCTTTTTCATAACCAAAAAATTGTTGATGAACTGTAAACAATTTATTAATTATCTATCTATTTATGTGGTGATTGTGATAGTAATCATTTAAAACTTAAGAACTTTTTAAATGTAGCCAGTAGTTGCTTTATTAATGCCAACATGTTCAGTTATTAGAGTTATGTTAGTGGTATTTTTAAACTATAATGATATGTGCAAATTTGTCTTATGCTATTAGGAAATCATTTAACTTTGTCATCTTAATCGTTTACTCTGAGAATGTGCTGCATGCACGTCAAGGTGAAAATAAAGGAAAAATTGTTTAAAAAATTGATTTATTTAATTAATTGCTGCTGTATATTATTTACTTGACTTGTTTATCATAAATCGATAATTCTAATGCAGATGATGATTGGAGGCTTGAGCAACATTGACGTGTCAGACTGGAAGAAGCATACCAAACTGAAGCACTGTACTCTTGACTCTGATGTAGTCAGGTGGTTCTGGAGAGCAGTGGAGGAGCTGAGTGTTGAGAGAAGAAGAAAATTATTGAGATTCGTCCTTGGAACATCGAGGCTTCCACTGCAGGGATTCAAGGCTCTTCAAGGTTTGCTTATTTATACTAAGACTTTGATTTATAAAGTTTGATGGTGTTGATCAAGAATCTAGTGATACAGTAAAATATAATATCTATGTTGTTGCACGACAGGTTCCCAAGGACCGAGAATGTTTACCATCCACCAGGTGAATGTTCCAACGTCGAATCTCCCCAGAGCTCATACCTGGTTTGTGTTTGTAATGTTGTTCTTTAAAGTAAATAATTTAAAAGAAGATAAAGGACAAAGAAACTGTGACTTGACATTCTAGTCACATAACTATGGCTGATCCTTTTAGCATTGTATCTGCCAGTTGTATGTTTTATCCGAAACTGGAAAGTAATAACTTTACCAACTTCCAGCTGCAAAGCTGATACCATTTCACAGACTAAGACATTTTCTTAAACTGCACCGGGAATGAACCCAGGAACTGCATTGAAAAAATCAAGCATGTTAATCACTTGACTAACTGACTACTACATGACTGTATTTTGCTATAACTTAAAAGAGCCAAAGCAACACCATGATTTCACTTAGAATATAATATGAAATATTGATAACTACAAACTGTTCTTCCTGCTTGAAAAATTAAAAAAAAATTTTTTTAAATAAGTTGTCAACCTTGTTGCTGAAAATCTATTTTGATATCCTAAAAACATAAAATTTTATCTTATCCAGCTTCAACAGGATTGACATACCTCCATATGAAAATTACGAAAAGTTTGTCAGCAAGTTGAACTGCGCTATTGATGAAACGGAGGGGTTCAATTTTGAATGATGTATGTGTATGCTCAATTAGTGACTGCTTCTTTTTAATTAACCTCTTGTTTTTTTCCTTTAGATATATGTGTGAGCATATATTTGTGTGTAATCTCATTTTTGTAACATTTTAGACAAATTTACTTCCTTGCTTTTGTTTACAAATAATTTTTTTTTTCTGCACAATATGGAACGAATTGTGGCGACTAGCATGTTTTCGCTTCCTTCTTGAGTAGACGACAACATTATATTTGTGTTTTTGGTTCGGAATAGTTCCCTGCCTTTAATTGTTTAAAGCGTCTGCCAAGTGCTTTATTTGTTTGTCCACATTCTTTGTATAGGTTCGTGTGTATGTGTATATATTTTTATTTCATTTAATCAATTTTGATGTGCATGTGTGCCAGATTTTATCATGTGGTTATTTAAGACCTTTTTGTTGTGCTGTACAGACTTGTTTTGGGGAAGTACTGATACTTTCAGTGACATTAAATCATGTGGTACATGAGATTTATATTTGAAATTAAGTTTTATTTTTTTCTCTAGTTTTGTAAGAAATTTAATTTTTTGGTACTTATTTGTCAGTCAGTTGGCATTTAAAAACTCGTCTATTTACTGGGCTTTTAACAGATTGTGATACGGTAGAAAGTTAGAAAGTATGTCCTGACATATGAAGGAATAAGAACAGGTCATAGTTGTTTCAGAGTTTTCTCTCAATTAATTTCAGTGAACAGGTAACAAAATAACTGGCTTTTCTAGCAGTACAATATGAAATTGATTTACTAATTTACTTTTGTTTGACTGCTATTGCAATATCAAACAAATAGTTTTAACACCATCAAAAAAATTTAAGTACAAGATTTGAAATAATATGCATTGAAACTAAGTAAGTAGCCTGCTGTTATTTCTTTGTTGCTGTTATGTTGAGCTGGCTGCCTGAAATAATTATATATGTGTGTGTGGCAGAATTCTGGGTTTTTCAGCGTAGCTGTAATAGAACAATTTCTCCTTGCTGGTTTCTCACTAAGCATTCTCATTAAATGGTAACAAAAATTATTTAAGGCCTTTGCCACCTAAATTCGTGCATGCACAGTTAAAAGGTGCACATCCCAATTCCAGACACACGTGGTGGTGGCAGGTAAAAACTGATTCCATATACACCAGGTGCTGCTGAGGTATATTTCATAAAGTGGTGTGCTAATAACTTATTTACAGCACAATGTAATGCATTTAAGCGAATGGAACACTTACAGGTATGGATCAAGATCATATTTTCTTAAGTTATACAATTATGTAAGAACTTTAGTTAAAAACTTTTTATTTACTTCAGCCCATTTAATTGTTTGTGGAAAATCATTTCTAAATTATCAAAAAATTTATACAGGATAGAAATCTTTTGACCAATACTGGAAATAAGATTGGTTTAAGATACACCATGGTCATCACATTTTTTTGGAGGAATTTACCTTTCCCTTTTTTAAAAGAATTTACCACCCCAGTAAGTCGAGTTAGGTGTCATTTCCGCCCTGTTTCTGTGCCCAAATTTCTGTTTGCCAGATAGGCCCACGTGTATGCCAGTCTGGCCTTGTTTATGACTTATTAAACTCCCTTTGTGTAATAAATACACATTCTATGGCAAATCCCAGTTGTTTTTGAGATTTTATAGACTTTAATTTAAAACTGAAAAAGCAGCTCCTTCATTTTAAAAAACAACAAAATACTTCTAGAACTCTTGGAATATTGTATATTTATGGAAATAAACCTCTTATAAAAGAATAAAAACAAACCTAAAAACACATGCAAAAATTGAACATGTTACAAATATTAAGTTTTAGACAGTATTTTATTCCAAGTAATTATCATGATGTCTCAAATTCTGTCTTTAATCTAAGCTCGAGTCGGTGGAGGCATGACGGGCATTGGTGAAGGTCCTCCGCTGGATACTGCGACATTGGGACCCAGCAACATCTAGAACATTCATTATTAATGTTGTCAAAAGTTACAAATTTCAACTTGTTAAAGTTAAAGTAGATTCAGTCTTGAGTGCCACTTACTGAACAGACCAGTTGCCACCTTACAATGTTGGCAACTTGCAGATACGACTAACGGCATAAACATGGCAGCCCCGCATACTACTCACTAGCTCCACAAGCACACAAAGAACTTTAACTCCCAACTAAAGGATGAAACGCTGAGTTGAGGTTATCACCAAGCAATTAACGAGTAATATAGATAGCCATGTTAAGTATTTTTCATCATACTAATAAATGTAAATAAAGCAGTTTTTAAAATTAAATTAATTAAATGTTCAAGAAGTGAAATAACCTGTCTTTGTTGCTGCAATTGACTCTGCTCCATCTGTGATCTTTCATTTTCAAACATAATAGGCAAAGCCAAAATTGTTGCTGAAGAAGCCAAAACCCAAAGTGTTGTCCTAGAGGCATTGAAAAGCCATTTTCCACCTTCGAGTCCGAAATATGCCGCGCTGCAAAGAGCCGATCTTACTGAGTCCGGAAACATCTCAGTTAAGCCAACCAATCGTTCTGTCAAAGTTTCGTCTTCTAGCTAAAAAAAATTACTACCAATATTTTAATGATGTTGATCTCAATTAAGAAGTTTAATTTAATTAATTAGAACTAATTCGCCCTTACATCGTCATCATCAAAGTCATCACCAATATGTCTTGGATCTTCTCTGAAATCACCGAATGTTCCGCGAATCATTTTTAAATTACAAAAATATTAAAAACAACACAATTTAAATTTCGGAAACAAGCTTCTAAGCAAAAGACGGCGACCACGCCGACTGATCCGTCCTCTATATCACAACAATAAAAAAACAATAACAAAATATTTTAATGTTTATTCTGTGTTTATTTGATTTGATTTTCCTATTTTTGCAAATTTCACTTTTTAAAAATAATTTTTTAAATAAGTTGTTACAAATATTTTTAGAGACAGTAACATTGTGACTATTGTGACAGTTTGTATGAGTATTCATTTTGCGGCTCTGCTTGAATCATTTATGTATAGATATCTAAATATATACAAACTAGCGGAGGTACCCGGCGTTGCCCGGGGTTTTTAATGGTTTTTCTAATGCTTATCTCTCTTGCTCCCGTTTCCTTCCCCGCTTGTTTTTCCGCTCCCGGTCGCTTTCCCGTTCCTGCTTGCTCTCCCGTTCTCGGTCGGTTTCTCGCTCCCGGTCGCTTTCCCGTTGCCGGTCGGTTTTTCGCTCCAGGCCGTTTTCCCGCTCCCAGACCCTTTCCCGTTTCCGGTTTTTTCCCGCTCCCGGTCGATTTCCCGTTCCGGGTCGCTTTCCCTCTCCTGGTCACTTTCCCTCTCTCGGTCGCTTTCCCGTTCCCGGTCGCTTTCCCGTTTTCGGTCGCTGACTGACTGATTGACTGACTGATAATTAACGCCGAGCTCAAACGCCTCGCCTTAGAAACGTGAAATTTGGAACTTATATTACTTTTATAGTGTAAACAGTAAACACCCACTAGGAAAGGATTTTTGAAAATTTTGCTCCTGAAGGGAAAAAACTGGAAAACAAATTTTTTCTGAAACAATGTATATCTCGAAAACCAAAAATGAGGAGATTTTGAAATTTGGTATATGGATTCTTCTTAAAAAATAAAAAGATATGTGTTTCACCATTTTTTGAACATTTGGTTTCCAGGACCTCAAATGTGAGTTGGAATATAGGTTTAATGTAGCTATTACTCAAAAACTGTGAATGCTAGAGAAGTAAAAATTAGTATTTAGTTTCTACTCCAAAAGTAATGATATACGTGTTCTACCATTTTTTGAAAATTTGGTTTTCAGGACCTCAAATGTGGGGTGGAAAATAGGGTTATTTGTTTTTTAAAGTAACTGCTACTCAAAAACTGTAAAGACCACAGTTGTAAAAATTAGTATTTAGTTTTTTCTCTAAAAACAATGATATACGTGTTTTACCATTTTTTACAAATTTGGTTTCCAGGACCTTGAATGTGGGGTGGAAAATAGGATTACTTGGTTTTTAAAGTAACTGATACTCGAAAACTTTAAATGCTACAAAAGTAAAATTTAGTATTTAGTTTCTACTCTAAAAATAAGGGTATATTTGTTTCACCATTTTTTGAAATTTCGGTTTTCAGGACCTCAAATGTGGGGTGGAAAAAAGGTTTCTTTGGTTTTTAAAGTAACTGCTACTCAATAACTGTGAATGCTACAGATGTCAAAATTAGTATTTAGTATTTACTCAAAAAATAATGATATAAGTGTTTCAACATTTTTTAAAACTTTGGTTTCCAGGACCTCCAATGTTGTGTGGAAATAAGGGTTATTTGATTTCAACATAACTGCAAAAACTGTAAGTGCTACAAATGAAAAAATTAGTATTTTGAAGTTTTGTTCCGGTTAAATGTAGCTAAGTCCAGTTTAACACCGGCCGTGCCAAGACGTTATTTTAGAGTCTTCACACGGGCCAGGCCAAACCTTAAATCAAAGTGGGACGGGCCGAGGTTTTTCACCAAGTATATAGATATTTTAGTGATTTTAGGGTCTTCAGTTGGGCCGGGCCAAACCTGAAGTCAAGGTGGGACGGGCGGAAGTTTTTCATCAAGTATATAGAACTTCTAGGCCTGTAAGAATGTGGGCCGGGCCTAATTCAGACGGGCTGTGCCGGGCCAGAAGTTTGGGTTTTTAAAACGGGCTGGGCTAAGTTGTCGAAGGGCCGAGCCGAGACCTAAAAAATTGATCTCTACTATGGATACACGGTTCAAACTCTCTAATTTCATGCGAGCGAAGCCGCTACGGGCACTGCTAGTATATATATATATATATATATATATATATATATATATATATATATATATATATATATATATATATATATATATATATATATATATATATATATATATATATATATATATATATATATATATATATATATATATATATATATAGTTTTCGCTCGCTCACCCGCTCCGCTCCATTCATTTTGAAACCGATTTCAATTTTTTTTTCAAAAAAACTTTCTTTCATTGACTCTCAAGGTTGTGTGAAAATTTCATTACGATCGGATGAATGGTGTAGCAATGCATAAAGGACATACATACATACAAACATTCATTTTTATATATATAGATGACTTTTGTCTGTTTGTCTTTTATGCAAATCTAAACCGCTGGACCAATTTAAAAAAATGGCATGGAGGTACCCTATGTCTGTAAATCTTTACCAACATATTTCTCAGAGGCGTAGCTAGGGAACAGGGAAAATACGTGTCCCGGTCGCCATTTGGAAAAAGCACCAAAAACTTTTGAAAAACGCCAAAAGTTTTAAAAAATGTACTTACGACTAACCCCCAGTTATCAGCTGTTGTTGAAGTACAAAAGTGATTGATATTTTTGAAAACTTTGGATAAAGCACCTGCGATTCCACCATTAGGGCATCAGCTATTTATTATTTATTTATTTATTAGCAGTCATTTTTTAGTGTTGCTTACATAACAGACCAGCAGCCTTCTTTTATCTATAAAGTTTGGAATTTAGAAATACAACGTGAACAGAATGAAAGGAAACAAAAGTAAACTATTGTTAGAAGTCTTTGTAAGCAGATGCGAAGAGGGTTGTTTTTATTTTTTTTTAAATAGATTTTATCCGTAGTGAGTTTGAGCTTAACGGGCAGGTGATTCCAGGCCTCAGGGGCAGCAACAGAAAACGCCCTGGCTGAAGAAGCCAGTCTTACTCGCGGAATCTCTAGGTCGTGTCTTCCCGCAGAGCGTAGGGACGCTCGACCGGGAATGCTGGCCACTGGAGTAAGCAGCTCAGTTAGGTAAAGTTTGTAGTTAATTTTGTGAGAAATTGGCAGCCAGTGAAGTTCGAAAGGGCCCGAGATACGTGGTCTCGAGGTTTAGCTCCATTACCAACCGAACCGCGGCATTTAAGACTCGTTGAAGTGGCGCTAGTGTAGAGGCTGGTAGATGGGCAAGAATAGAATTGCAATAATCTAACCTTGAGATTTTTTTTTTTGAACATTTATTGAGCACGAAACAAAACAACAGTGAAGTTATAAATAAGGAAAAAAAAATCAAGTGCTCAAAAGGTTCATCCAAAGGGAATTACTTCCCGCTAACTGGACGACCTATAAACGAAAATTTAGATACGAACCGAGACAGAGAAATAAAAGTTAACATAAGTGTATAGGAGTAAACATAAGTATATATAAGTTAACATATCTGTATCGAAGTTAACATAAGTATATAGATATTGAAATTATGAATCTAGCTGTAATATGTAAGATTTCAACGATTTTTTAAATAGCGAAATGCTTTTCAATGAGGATATTGTTATTGGAATACTTGAATACAACCGCGGACCATAACACTTTATGGAGAATGTTTTGAGAGTTGTTCGAGCAAAATCGGACCGAAAGCAATGCAAAGAACGCACATCATGAGAATGTACATGAGACGATTTTGTGAAAAGGTTATCAAATGACGACGGTAACATATGGTTGTCATATTTGTACATGAAAATACTAACAAGAAAAAAATTAATTTGATATACATTCAGTAGGTTGTTCTCGATCATTTTCATTTTACAAGATGATGTAAAGGGCAAGTTAAATAATATTCGGATGATTCTTTTCTGTAAGATGTGGAGAGACTTTAGACGTGTAGGATAATTTGAAGCCCAAACAATATTACAATAGGACAAGTAAGGGTAAACGAGAGCGTAATACAACATCATAGAAATATTTTTATCCACAAATCGACTCACGCGAGATAGAATTCCACAATTTTTTGCAACTTTAGAGGTGACGTAACTAATATGGTCAATCAGTGAGAGGTGCTCATCAAGCAACATTCCAAGAAATTTACACGAGGAAACTCGCGCAATAGGTTTATCGTCAATAAGAAGTTGATAATCAGAACAAATTAATTTATTTCTATGGTGGAATAGAATATAGTTGGTTTTACTTATATTTAAAGAAAGTTTATTCGCACAAAACCATTTATAAACGGAAAGTAGTTCATGATTAGTAACATCATATAAATCTTTTAGGTTTTCACCAGAAGCAAAAAGGTTGGTATCATCGGCGAACAAGACAAATTCGAGACGATGCGAAACAGTGCACAAATCATTAATGTAGACAAGAAATAAGAGAGGGCCTAGCACCGACCCCTGAGGCACGCCACAAGTTACCCGCCGCGTTGATGAAGTAACTTCGTTGTAGTGTACCTGTTGAGTTCTACCGCTCAAATAATCTTCAAACCACATTAATGGAATCCCTCGGACCCCATAGTGTTCAAGTTTTTTTAGCAAGACTTTGTGATTCACTGTATCAAAAGCCTTGGCCAGATCCAGAAACACGCCGATGATGTAGTCTCCTCGATCCATAGCCTCCGCAACCCTCGAGTGCAACAGAACGAGCGGCATGTAGGTAGAGTGATTTTTTCTAAAGCCGAACTGACTCCTGGTAATGATGAAAAATCTGGCAAGAAATCCATAGAGCCTGGAGTGCATAGCTTTTTCAAAAAACTTTGAGAAGAAACATAAAATAGATATTGGCCGATAATTGGAAATGGTATCTTTTTTGCCAGATTTGTGAAGGGGAATTACTTTTGCCGACTTTAACTGATCAGGAAACACCCCTGAAGAAAAAGAGCAGTTTATTATGCAGGAAAGAATATGGGCTATCCGTGGAACAGAGCATCTTGCAATACACGGGTCAATTCCGTCGATTCCACTGCTGTGTGAGATTTTTAATCGTTTCGATATTTCAATGATCTCGTCCGGTGTTGTAGGTACAGCATCGAAAGAATGGACCACGGGATTACCAAGATATTCATCAAATGTTTCATTAGGAATTAATATATTTTTTGCGAGATCTGTGCCAATGCTGGAGAAATGATTATTAAACGAGTCAACAATTTCTGTAGGAGAGGTCAAATAACTCCCGTCACCCGCATCAAAAGTCCTGCACTGCTCCACAGAAGATCGCTTGCCCATTAGGCTCCCAATGATTTTCCATGTTTCTTTAGCATTGTTTTGACATAAATTGAATTTTTTTGAATAGAATTCTTTGATTGTCGCAATTTTCATTGATTTGAAGCGATTACGGTACACAGTGAATTTTTCTTTATTGGCCACTGTCGGGCTCTTGAGGTATTTTTTATATAAGGCATTTTTCTTTTTGCAGCACTTCATGAGATTTGGCGTCATCCAATCCTTATCAAATCTAGCAGGACCACGAGTGTATTTAACCAGTGGAAAACACTTGTTATATATTTCGAGATACTTATTAATGAATAATGAGTAAGCAGAGGACGCATCACCACCATCGGCCATCCCAATCACCCCAGACCAGTCCATCTCACCCAACATCTGTTCAAACATCTCTTTCTGTCTCAGGCTGGTCAGCCTTCTAAATGAAATCTGATCTCTTTCAGTATTGGTGCGAGGTGCGAGATCAGTTGACAAAAAAATCGGAAGATGATCAGAGATATCATCAATCACAATCCTAGCAATAGAATGTTGTAAGGGGTAGTTTGTAAACATGTTATCAATTGCAGAAGCAGTTTTAGAAGTTATCCTGGTAGGCGCCGTAAATGCCGGAAGAAGGCTGTAAGAAGCCAGTAAATTGAAAAAATCAGCCATAGACGAGCTCTGTTCTCTAATGAGAAAATCAATATTGAAGTCGCCCATTAAAAGAATATTCATATTTCTTTTGACGAGACAATTTAACAAATTGCTGAATTCTATGTTGAAACTGTGTAAATTTGTGTCCGGGGGACGATAAATAACACCCACTAAGAAATTTCCAGTTTTTTGACAATCCATTGAGATTAGAAGAAGCTCGAATGAAGTAACACTGCTGTTCCAGAGTGAAGCATCAATTGTTGAATACTTGATCCGCTCATCAATAAAAAATCCAACTCCACCACCTCTTTTCATGTCTCGATTTTGGAACACGAAGTGGAAACCCGGTATTTCTATGCTTTTAGACGAATTTTCATCCAACCAAGTTTCTGTGACCGCCAAAATTCGAGCTCGACTTTGGCGAAGTAGTATCGTTAAATCGTCTAATTTGTTTTTCATACTCCTGCAATTAACGTGAAGGAAAGAGAAAAATTCACGAGGCAGTTGATTGGTCAGGTCATTTAAATCTTTTGGAGAAACATAAATGCTGGTGTCTTCATACATTGAACGAAATAAATTGTCATCCGGATCAATACCAGAATCAAATAAAGAAGAATTATCTTCAGACCTCTCAAAACCAAAACAAATTTCTTCTTTAACAACAGAATCCATTGGATGAAATCAAAAGTTTTCAACCTCCTCCAGACTTAGAACTCGGGCGGGCCTGTCAGACTCAGCCCGCCTGACAAAGACCGCACCATTCCAGGTCCAGATGGAAGCAATTCTCTTTTCTTTAAGAAGTTTTCTACCCTTTGAAAAGATGTCGGCATTTTTTTTTGTTAGGTGTTCGTTTATATAAACTTTTTGCGCAGTGTCTTGTTTTCGTAGTAATCTCCTTAATTCATAGATCCTATCTCTGACAAGCCTGGAGGCGAATGTAACAACAATTGGCCGAGGCGCGTTCTTTGGACCCGGTACGCGAAATCCAGCAGTGATGTCACGCTCTGAAATTTCGAGGTCCAACTTTTTCTGACAACATTCTATCACAGCCTTCACCGTATCTTGCCGTGAAGATGGCCTTTGACCTCCCCCATCCTTACTGGCAACAGAGGCTGCTTCTGCGTAAGATGAAAGGCGGATACAGGCCGTGCCACTTTGCGTCCAAGACTGCGCCGCACCGAGGCACCGAGCGGAGGCGGAGGAGGTGGTAGAAACAGGTTTTAGAGACGGGCAACATGCTGTTTCATAGAAAAACACTCATCAAAGTAGACACCAAGGTCCCGAACATCGTTAACCGGTCGAATCACGTCAGAACCAAGAGTCAGATACTTATCTGCTGGATCCATCTTACTGAGTCCGGCCTTTGATCCAAACCAGAGAACCTCAGTCTTTTTGTCATTCAGTTAAAGACGTTTGGAGGCACACCAGTCGGATACAGCTTTAAAACAATCTTGTAAGTTGGATGTTATAGTGTTCGCATTGCTGGGTTCTGCACTTTGAAAACCCTGCATGTCATCAGCAAACAAATGGTACATGATGCCGTGACGTTTAAAGACATCCTGCACGTCTTCAGCGTAGCAGACAAACAGTCTTGGACCAAGGACGGAGCCCTGGGGAACGCCAGTAGGCAATGGAGTTACGGACGACGTGCCCAGGCCAGCATTGATAACTTGAGTGCGATCATCAAAGTAAGAACGAAACCAGTCTAGAGCATCACCACGGATGTCAAAGCGATGACGAAGAACATCAATCATGATCTGATTATCCACAGTGTCAAACGCCGCTGACATATCAAAGAGCAGATCAGAGCACCGACACGACCCTTATCAATCACATGGATCATGTCGTTATAGAGATGGACGAGGGCAGTTTCCGTTGAATGGGAGCATCGATATGCCGACTGGTTTCGGGGTATGAGCTTGTTTGTTTCACAGTAACCCATCAGCCTGCTATTTAGGATTCGTTCAACCATTTTAGAAACAAAACTGAGGTTCGAGATTGGCCGATATGAGCTAAGGTCTTGAGGATCCAATGACGATTTCTTAAGAACAGGGCATGTGACGGCTTTCTTTTGGCTTGGAGGCAAACAGCGCTGCACCAGTGAAGCATTGCACATGTTTGTGATGACCGGCGCAACGACGGCAGAGATCTTTTTGAGTAACCAAGTGAAAAAGGGTCAAGGCTGCACTGCTTTGCAAGAGCATTTTTGAGGCATGTCATGACCTCCTCAACAGTCACTGGGTTGAACGCAACGAGAGGCTCGAGTACAGATCGACGTATGATGTCAGGTAGTGGAGTATCAGCAGTTTTAGATCGGATTTCACTCACCTTGTTGTTGAAGAAAGCCACATAAACATCAGTAGTATGACACGCCATCATTTTCGTCTCGGGTTGTAATAATCTACTCAGGCGGTGCCACAATAGAGCCACGTTTCCAGCACACAAGTCAATAGCTGTCGACCAGTAGGCTTGAAATTTTTCTTGAAACATGTGTTGTTGATGCTGGAACTGCTCACGCCATTTGAACAAAGAACTCTGATCTTTTGTTTTTCTGTATTTCTTCTCAAATCGCCGTGTCTTCACTTTCTCAAGATGACACTCTGTATTGAACCATGAAGCAGTCAATCGGGCGTACAGTGTCACATCTAGCTGGTGGCCGCCGCGGTAGGTTGAACGCTGGATGTGTTCACAAAGGTCAACGTTTTTAAGTTCATTGAGGAAAGCAATTGCATGGCTGCTGCCTGGGCCATCCAGGTGAATGTTGACATCACCGACGATGCAACATCTTGCATAGCCGGAACGAATGTAGGACATTTCCCCCCGGACGTTTCCACCCCCGGACATTCCCCCCCGACAGACCCTAGGACATTCCCCCCCCCCGGACATTCCCCCCTAGGGTAGGACATTTCCCCGTGTGGTAATTTAGTAGTATGAATTTGTGGTTTTGCAAGAGTGTTTTCTTGCATGCCATAAATATGTGTGTGCGTGAATTGTGTACATTCCCCTCCGGACATTCCCCCGCCATGAGTATGATAATTCTCACCCCACGAGGTAGGACAAGGCAGAGTTAAATTTTACAAGTTTTTCTAAGAAACACAAACACCTTTTTAAATTATTAAACATTTATTGGTTACATTTAAATATTGTTAAAACGAATGTGTCCTAGACGCTCTAGGACATCTTTCAATGTTTTTATGTTTTTTCGGCGTGCATCCGTTAACGAAAAAAGAGCCGATTGAAGCGCCTTCGTCGATCGCTTCACTCTCTTGGCTGGTGGCTCTCTTCGAGCCTCCCTTAGGATTGAGGTTGACGCCATTGCATCGTCCTGCTGAAGCGCTTCTATGAGCGTCCACAACGAGGGGTGACGATGACCAACAAGGTTAGAAAACCCACAGTTCCAGGACTCGCATATATTTTTGGTTCGATCACCCCCTGTTAAAGTTGCTTCATGAACGTTCCAAAGCGGTGGCGGGAACAATGGCGGTTTCCGACGTAAGTTCAGTTTTGGAATTCCATCGCCAGTTCCTGGGCGTTTGACACGTATTATCGTTCCGGAAACATAAGTGGTATCAAAGTAATTTACTAATAATTCCAGAGCTTCCAGGCCATCATCTTGTGGTATTTTTCTGATAAGGTACCGCATCCCACTTTCTACTTCATTGACCGGCAGGTAAGCCAGGGCATCCAACATTCCGCAGAAATGTTTAACTTGGATGTTCTCTTTATAGGCTTTTGTCAGCCCCAGCTCCTGCACCTTCCGCCATGTGTTCTGCGTTAGATGTTAGAAGATAAGAACAGAAAAATTACTCGGCAAGTCCGACTATACTGCCTCGATTTATATTATCATATTATCTGAACTATTTAGGTGATAAACAAATGGATTTTCTTCAAAAAACGTCGGCAAGTCCAACTATACTGCCCCACTATAAAAGTATATTCTTTCTCCAGAGGGGGAAATGTCCTGCCGGGGGGGGGGAATTGTCCTACCCGGGGTGAACGTCCGGGGGAGGGGGGAAACGTCCGGGGGAGGGGGAAATGTCCGGGGAGGGGATGTCCGGAGGGGGAATGTCCGGGGGAAATGTCCGTTCCCCGCCGGAACAATGCTCTAGCACGTCAGCAAATTCCGTGATGAACTTCATTGTGATAGGCTGTGACCCTGGTCGGTAGACCACGACGAATGCCCCAGAGAACACAGCATTACGTAGGAACAAAGGCAGAACCTCGAACGTTGTAAACAATGAAAACTGTAAAATACTCATTTTGAGACAAACACTCAAATATCTCCATGGTTGGTACGTAGATTGAGGTCTTCAGAAACCGATCGAGGCCGTGATCGCTCGAGGACATGGTAGTTTGGCGGTGTTGACGCGATGACGCAGGGGGACTCTGCGGATTCATGCCACGATTCGACAACCGCCATTACTTGAATATTGTTAATTGTTATGCAGCTGGTTATTGCAGCTGATTTGTTACCAAGTGATTGGGCATTGAGGACTCCAATAGTGAATGCTCGACTCAAACATGAACTTCAATTATGGTATGTCGACCAATACCCGCTGACGAGGCGACAGTTTTCGGTGCACAACACGTTAGCGTGATGAAATCACTGGAATGATTTGGTTTGCTATCGATGGCGATACCCAGCCATCAGGATGACATCGTTTATTTCTAAGAGAACGCGCATTCCAGCTGCCAACGCAGCACCCGGGTGTCAAACGAGAATCATGAGTAGATGAAGATGAGGCTGGTAATGCAAGAGGAGATGAAGATGAGGTTGGTACTAGGCGGGCGTCACTAGAGAAAGGAGCCGGAAGTCCAGGTCTGAAGGAGGTTCGAGAACGATGGCCAGCCCGTCGCCCCCTGTAGTGATATCGTCGTACATTTAAGCTCAGCAAAAGCATTCCCTGGAGAGTGAGGAAAAAAACTGTTGTTGGGTAACAGTTGTTGTGAAGACTGACCGAGAGAAGTTCACTTCGAGAATAGGTTTGTAGAGCGAGTTTACACATGCTGATGCTGTTGGAATGCGTTTATTTCAAAGATTTATTTTTGTAGATTGTTTATTGAGTTCTTTGGTTCATCTTCCGATGATTGATGTACGTTAATGCTATTGCCACGGCGGTACACGATCTTTCATTCGCTATATCTTTATTAATTATATTTACCCGAACTCTAACCCTAACCCTATCCCTACCCCTAAACCCTATCCTAGGTAGTAGCATAAAATTTTCAAAATAATTTTTTTAAATTTAATTAATATTTTTATATAAAGGTACAAATTCTGAGTTTGAATATACCATATAGTGTAAAAAAAATAAAATTAATAAAGATATAGCGAATCAAAGATCGCGTACCGCCGTGGCAATAGCATGTTACTTCAATTGCTGTAAAATAAGCCAAACAAACACTTGTGTATTCAATTCTGAGATAAAAAGTTTGTCTACTTGTCTACGTACATTTCTATAATTAATTTAAATATTATAATTCGAAATAGTTAATAATGGCGCAAAAAAGCAAAATTTGGGATTTTTTTTAAATGAATGCGATTGACAAATCGAGGGCCAACTGTTTAGTTTGCAGTAAAAAAACTAAAACGAGGAGGAAGCGATGCGCGCATTTTCGGTACGAGTGGACTGATTACACATCTGAGAACAAGACACCCACACTAATTTTTTAAATAATCTGGAATTTGTAAAAATGACAAGAAACGAAAAGCAGAAGACGAATTGAAACAGGGACGTCATTTCAGCAAAACCTTAGGGGGGCAAGATGTTTTATGGGCCCACTCAGGGTCCTCTGCGCCTGGGCACAAAACACCAAATCTGTGCCCCCCTGCATAACATCTTTTGCTTCTTTCTCCCAAAAAAACCTGATGACCAGGGAGGGGGGTAGTTGGAGCCACTTTAAAAATTTTTTTTGAAACCCTTGTTTTATTTTTCCTCCCAAAAACCTGATGACTGGGGGAGGTCACATACCATAACATCTGAGTGATCATAAGAGCATTTCCAACTGTCTCTACGAACAAGACTATAGCTATCAAAATCTGCTGTGAACGGTAATTAATATTGATGAACGAAAAAAGCTATAGTCATTTATTTCTGAAAAAGTTAGTATAATATGAATACACTGAACCCTCTTTCTGTCACCCCCATGATGTCGCCCGTGGCAGCTTGCCCACCCCCTTAGCCACGCCTCTGGGCCCAATAATGCAAGTATCTACTGAATTTTTATGAAATGGATCTAGGCTAATAGTTCATATCTTTTTTTTGTTAACCTAAACAAGCTGGCATTTTAAATTAAGGTAATTCTAATATCGTTATTTGATAATAATTTATCGTTCTTTATACTAGGTGTTTTAAGACTCAAATATCAGTATATGTAATATATATCGAATTATCCTGTCGTGGATCATAATTTGATTTTTTTACCCGGGTTGGGACTGGCCGCAAAAGTGTTCTTAGTCGGTCTGCAGAGTGCAGAGAGGAAATCATCAGATTGCGGATTGAAGGAATTCAATTCAGGTATGCAAGAATATCACTATTTTCTGTAAATCGTGCGTTCAATAGACAAAATGCGATCGATGTATGCATACAAAATCTGTGACCTATCTCGTTCCATTTTGAACTGTTCATAACTTTTTTAACACCTTTCCATCTCTACGTGGACGATCAAACTTCCTAGTTTCTTTAGCATCTCTTCTCTCTTTTAATTTCTATGGACGATCTACTCGGCTAGGCTATGAATAACGCTAACCATCCTTATAACCGGGACGGCATTTTTCTACATATGACCGCATCCTATAATTACAAAAGCTTCTGTTTTTCTCTTCTCAAATCTCACTAAACACACCAAAAAATTCTACAGGGGCCCATATATAATAACTGCTGGTTCACATAAAAGTCCGAAGCCCAGTCCCCCTAAATGATATCCATGAGTTTTGAAAATAACGGTCTGAAAGGTGCCCATATATTAACCATGGCCCACTTTAAAGTCAGGAGCCTACATAAAAGTCAGGGAGGGCTACTTAACAGAGAAGGGCCAGTCAAAAATCAGGAAAAGACCAGTTAAAAGTTAAGAGGGACCCACTTGAGTGCCGGGGCCCACTTAAGTGCGGGGGACCAATTTAGTGTGGTTGCTCACGTGAAAACGGGGGTGGGAGCCACTTAAGTGCGGTGGACCACTCAAGGGCGGAGAGCCAACTTAAGTGCGGTGGACCACTCAAGGGCGGGGAGCCAACTTAAGTGCGGGGAACCACTTTAATGCCGGGAAACCCACTGAAAAGTCCGTGAAGGGCCACTTAAGTAAGTAGGGGCCCACTTAGGTGCCGGGAGCCCACTTAAGTGCAGAGGCTCACGTAAGACCGAAGCCCACTTAAGTGCGTAGAGCCCACATCAGTGCGGGGGCCCCTTGAGTGCGTAGGGCTCACTTCAGTGCTGGGCCTTTTTAAGTGCGTGGGACCCACTTTAGTGCCGAGTGCCCCCTTAAGTACGTGGGGCCAACTTTAGTGCCGGGGGCCTACTGAAAAGTCCGGGAAGGGATATTTAAAAATAAGGAAAGGAAGGGCCCACTAACTTATGTGCCGGGGGCCCACTTAAGCGCGGGAGACCACTTAAGGGCGGGGACCCACTTAAGTGCGTTGGGCCCACTTTACAAGATTTTAGGAAGAAAAGTGTTTTTAAAATAACATAGGGGAGAGTTGCATAAGATGAGACGGTTCATAAGATGAGACAGCGCCTGTAAAATTCCGATGGTTCTGGTTTAAACTGAAATATTACTTTCGATTATAGCTTCTGCATTGTTTACTGCGTGGGGCCCACCTTTAGTACCGGGGCCCCTTAAGTATGTGGGTCCCACTTTAGTGCCGGGGGTCCACTGAAAACTCCGGGAAGGGCCACTTAAAAATCCGGAGGGCCCACCAACTTAAGTGCGTGGGGCCCACTTTAGTGATGGGGCCCAATTAACTGCGTGGGACCCACTTAACTGCGTAGGGCCCACTTTAGTGCCGGGGGTTCTCTGAAAACTCAGGTGGGGGCGATCTCCCCCCTAATTGACGTCCCTGAATTGAAAGCTGCCAAAAAAAAGCAAAAACTGTCCTGGGTACCCAACAAAATAGTTGAAAATAGTTTTCAGAAGAATCAGCAAACATTTTCGTTGATGTGAAATTTTTCTTATTACGATTGATCGGGCCGAAACCGGAATCGGCAAATTTTTGAACAACAAATCGGAAATCGGCAAAAAATTGAAATCGGTTACTCCCTACTATCAACACAAAAAAATTGTAGAGGAAACGTTTACAAATGAAAATTTTTTAGGAGAGCGTTTGTTAGATCTTGTCCCCGGGCGCCAAAAACCATAGCGCAAGAAGTATGAACCACTAATTGAAAAAACTTCTAATTACTTCTTGCTAAATTTTAGGTTTTTATGAAGAAAATGCATTATGCAACCTTCCCGCTCATAAAAAAATTAATGACAATAGAGAATATGCATAAAGTTATTCAAGATATCCACTTATTGTATTTGTATGTAGGTATAAATAGGAATTTTTTATTGGAGGGTGGAACGAGGGGGGAATCTCCCTTAAATCCACCACTGCTACAGACTAACAAAAATTCAGTTTTTGAATTAATAAATCATGATCAAAATATATGTTAAAATCCAGAGATTTAGTACTTGGTACTCGTACTCGAGTACCGTTTTCAAGTACTCGTACTCGTTATTCCACTAAGTACTCGTACTCGTTATTCCACTAAGTACTCATACTCGTTATTCCACTAAGTACTCGTACTCGTACTCACATATGTGACACCTCTAAAAAACGTTTGCTTGTTTACTAAACAATTGTTTGGCGTAATATTTCTTTTATACTTGCCGAACTCTAGTACAACATATTTTCAGAACTGGTTAAATTCTTTGCTGAATCAACTAATTCTCTTTTTGGCATCATTACTCAGTCACCTGCTGTTACGTTGGTGCCGCCATCTGGGTCACCCCCACTGGCCAAAAAGTCAAAGTTGTTTCACAAATATTTATTGGCGTTAGATGACACCTGCCTTAATGTCGATGCACAGTTGACTAGATATCTTGAGATGAGGATCACAGGTGATGTGGACGCTGCCCTAACGTTTTGGCAGAATCATTCCAGTGACTTTGACAAACTGTATAACCCAGCACTTCGTGCCTTACGTTTTCCAGCTTCAAGTTCACCAGTCGTACGTGTGTTCAGCCATGGCGGAATAATTTTAAGACCCCATAGGGCTAAGATGTCGGACTGTAAATTGTCGTAGCTAATTTTTCTGAAATATAATAGTTTTTTGATGTAGAATAAACTATTATTTTGCTGACTTTGAAAAGTACTCAAAAAGGACTCGCTAAAAATTTCTTGTACTCGTACTTGTACTCGAGACCTCAGTATACTCGTACTCGCAACCATGTCACTCGTACTCGGACCATAAGTACTCGTACTCGGACCATAAGTACTCGTACTCGGACCATAAGTACTCGTAACATCTCTGTTCAGATCTATAAATTTGATAATAAATTGGGAAAATTTTCTTCTCAACCCACTTTGAATCCTACCTTTCACTAATCTTGTATTCGTGGTTTTGGATGATCAAAAGCTTCTCAAAAAGGTTAAGAAAAAAAGAAAATTGGACTTATTTACAAAAAATTTGTTTTCAATTTTTACAAAACAAAGTAAATACTTATATAAATATTGGACTATTGGGCTACATTTGACTACATAGCATACTCGGATTTTTGTCAGCCCTCTCACTATTACCTAGCTGTTTCCATACCTCCATGGAAACACAAACAATGGCCGAAAAGAAGTACCGCATCAAAATTTTTGGAATACTGAACGATGTTGATTTTCAGATGGCAAAATGCTGTGCTGAGGTTGATTGTTTTTATAAGTTTAATTTTTTGATTTTTTGTTACTAGCGGGGAAAAAAATTAAAGCATATTATCTTTATCTTTAGTAAACTTAGTTTGCAAGAGAGAAGTGAGAAGTTAGTTAGCAGTGCTGCTGGTTCTCCATCCTGTTTGCAAAATATATTTCTTACCTTGGAGTTGTGCTTATAGGTTGTTAGAAAGGTATTTAAAAAAGAAATATATAAATGGTACAAAATAACTTTAATATAGAAATAAATGAAAAAGTTATAGTCGAAAAATCGTTACCGTTCCCACATAAATTTTTAAATTAAATTAATGGTAAGTTTGTTTTTTCTTGATTCTTTGATGAACACCAGTTTTTTGTTCAGCCATAATAGCAGCCTTATTGTAGCACTGTGACCTAAAAAATTTTAAATTCATATTGTTTTTTTCTAACTGCTTGAATATTTGTCTGACTGAAAAATTATTCTTTAATCTGCACAGTTTTTTTCTCAAAATGTGTGTCAACACATCTTACTACCTTTTGACACCCCATGCTTTTCTAGTTAAGCAAAAATTAGTTACATCTAATAGACCATCACTAAATAATAAAAAAAATTCGACCATAGAAATAGAATTAGTAGCACTGACCTACTAATGTTTACACATTTGTTTGCTCAAAAATTTGCAGGATGTCTTTACCAAAAGTCCCGATTTATTCTGCAAACCTCAGATAGAGGGAATGGTAGAAATGAGATGGGCAAAATTCATTGAAGAAAAGATAAAAGTAATGCTGTGTTTCTTCTTTCAGTATTGTACATTTAAAATGGGTGTTATATTGCAACCTACCATACCAGGAGATAAAAGGCGAGTTGTGGTCATTTAAAGACAATTCTTTAATTTTTGTCAACGACCATGTTTTGGGAGGACCTAAACAGTTGATTTCTTGGGCAGAAGAAGTTGACTGTTATGAGAATTACAGACCTATGGCCTTGTATGAAGTTCTTGCAGAAGAATCATATAGGAATTATATTCAGTCTACAAAAGTTTGTTTTGATTTTTTTATTTAGAACTTGAAAGCAGCAATTTACCTGGAGTTTTTTTTTAGGAAAGCATTGCCTCTCTTTATTTAAAACTTTAAAAAAAATGTTTTACAGCTTAAAATTTATTATTTCACAGCACACTTTCATCTACATGGATTTTGCAATTGAAAATTTTCCAATTGGAAGAATTGTAATTGAGGTTAGTACTCCATATGCCACACAATTGTTAAATGAGAATGTGTTCCATCATAAATTGATTAAACCAGGGTATTACTTAATATATATAAATATATATTTTAATAATTTGGCACTATTTTTTCTTCTAAACACGCTCGATTAAAAAACATCGATGACTTTGCAGAATTCACTTTGTTTTTAAATTTTTCCAATATATTTACATTTTTATTTCATCACACTGTTTTTATTGAAAATTAAACTCCACCTTCATTCATGACTGTTTAGGAAAGTCGCTAAATGACAGACAAATGTATTATATTGCTTCAAGTAGAAAGGAGGAAAAAAATTAGATCTGAAACAGAAAATACCTAACTAAATCTTACCTGTCTTACTGATATGTTTGTTTTTAAACACCTTGCTGTGCATGACTATAAATTAAATTTAAAAAAGTTATTAAAAATTTTACAAAGTTTTCTAATTGTATATTTTTATTCAGCTATTTGATGATTTGGCACCTAAAACGTGCAGGAATTTTCAAATGTTGTGCACAGGAGAACTTGGGTCGGCCGAAGGATCAGAAGTGAAGTTGCACTACAAAGGCAGTTTGATTCATCGCATTGTTCCAAACGGATGGATCCAGGGTGGAGGTTGTTATTTAACTTTTAAGAAGAGTAGATATTTTATTATCAAGGCATGTATAAAATGGTATTCAGTTTTTTTTTTAATTTTAAATAATTTCAGACATCAAAAGTCAAAAAGGAAATGACGGAGCTTCGATGTATGGTGATACATTTGAAGGTTGAGTCTTTCATAGTTTTTTAAATAAATACAAACTAATTGTCTTTGAAATTCAACACAACATTTTTGATTTGTTCCTCAAGACGAGAACTTTGTAGTGAGACATAACGAGCGAGGAATACTCGGCATGGCCAACAAGGGTGCTCACACAAACTCATCTCAGTTTTATATCACGCTGCAACCTGCTGAATGGATGGACACTAAATATGTAGCATTTGGGTAAAATGCATTTGATTTTGTTTTAACTTCATTTAGGAACTAATAAGGTGGTAATAGTTAGAAAAACATTTTACGAATTTAACTCATATCAACTTTTATTATATTTTGCTTATTCTGTCATTACAATATTTAATGCTGTAGCTCTTGTTAAAGAAAAGTTGTTTAAAAAATGTTTCAATGTAAATTTTTAATTGACTTAAATGTAAGTGATGATGAAAGAATTGATGAATATATCAAACACATCAGCATAATTAATCTTCTATAGGTCAGTTTTATTTTGGAATTATTTTTAATTTTTCATATTTTAGGCAAGTTGTGGACGGATCAAAAACTTTGAAAATAATTGAAAGACAAGAAACACAGAATGACAGACCAATAAAACCCATTACTATTGTTGATGCCGGAATATGTTCCGTAGCACTTGAATAATGATCTCTTAATTTTTACATAAGATCTTTGGTGCTATTCTCTTTCATTAATCAATAAATTACCTTCCATTTATTTCATTTTTGTTGCTGTGATACTAAAACAAATGTTAGAAGCATCTTTAAATATTTGCAAGTTTTATGATTTCAAAATACAAATCTAAATGTTTTCAACCCAGGCTACTTCACTATTTTGTCTGCCTGGCCCATGTCGACAAAGGGAATACACATAGCAGAATGCACTATCTTTAAATATACTGTATTATAAATAAGGATATTCAGCATACCAAGAAAATGGAAAACGATTTTGCTTTTTTTTGTTGATGTCTTTGTTTATAGAAAAAGTATTCAGTTTTGCTTGATGTGGGCTTAGCTCAATAAAATAATTTCTTTGGTTATTATTGTCGATTTTTGGACGCAACCCAGAGTCATATAGAAGGGAAAAATTTGCAGTAGAAGTTTCTTCCTTGCCGTATTTTCTAGCTTCTGAAATAATATCGAGAGTTTGATTAGTGACGTCTAAGACATTTTCAGCAGAAGATTTAACTTCACTGGCAAGTTCTGTAATATCTATAAGAAGCTTTTCTATATGTAAATTATCAGTTTTTTAATTCCTTTAACTTTATATCACATTCGATTAGAAGTTTGCATAATTTTGCAAACTTACCCACCAAAATGGTGAATGCAGTTTCTTTATTCAATAAATCAGTTTCACTTTCAATTGCTGGCATTTGTTTTGCTAAATTATTTCTTACATCACTTGAGTTCTTGGATGGGAAACCAATATCACGAGGTTAACATTCAAATACAGGAGATTTTGAATTGCAGAGATCTGATATTTCATCTTCTGTAGTTTTTTCATCTCTATTATTTCTTGCATTGTTCAAGATTTTGCACAAATTTTCATCAATCGGCTCACAATCAATTACAGGTGATTCAAATTCAATCTCAGAGATTTCAGTTGTTGGGTTTTTTCTTTATCATCATTTCCTACCTTGCAAGGTTCAGAATCAATTTCGAATAAATCTAATTTGCTTGAGATTTTTCTCTCTTTGCCAAACACATTGCAAAAGGATTCTGAGGCACACCATACTTTTCATAAGGTATCCCTTGAAGATTTTGAATACGACCGGGTTGATAAATTCTATTGTTTGTCAGACGATAGTCATTATCGAAGATTGAACATGGAAAATTCTTGACTTTGCACTTTACTTTAAATCTTTTCACACTTGGAGGTGGCATGCTGGATCGGATTTCTATACATTGATTAAAATATCTTATTTAAACTAGAGATGGGAATCAAACCCTAATTTAAGAGTTCGGGTTCGGTTCGGTAGTGGCTATAGTTCGGGTTCGGTTCGCTAGTGGTTACAGTTTGGGTTCGGTAGTGCTTACAGTTTGAGTTCGGTTCGCTAGTTGTTAAAGTTCGGGTTCGGGATAGCTATGGCTCGAGCTAGATTCGATGATAATTGCATTAAAATATAGTCAAAGTTTATTAATTCAAGACATTTGAAAAAATTAAGGTTTCATATTGTATTTAAAATTTTTTTTACATTTTTAATGTTTCTGTACTCATTCGAGCTCTTTGCTCACTCATAGTCATGTTGTTGACATATTTTGCGTTATCAACTGTTTAATAATAATAAGCGTGCCTTTTCGGTAAAAGCGAACAAGTAGAGCCCCCGTCCGGAAATCAAATATAAACAAATTTTGGCTCCACCCCCAACACCTGAAGCTCCACCTACATTGATTTATTAATTGATTTATTATTTTTATTTGATTTATTATTGTATTAATTTTATTTTTGTAAATTTAAATATTTTTAAAAAAATTTTAAATATTTATTCACTATTTATTTTGAGATGAATTTGTGCGAACAAGTACCGAGAACAAAACTGAAAGTTTTTTATTTAAAAAAATCGAACAAGTATAAAAAAGGAACAAGTATTAAAAATTAAACAGGGTAATAATGTCTAATTAGGTCCACGGCTTTCTGGAAGCAAAAGCTCTTTGGCCCCACTGCTGTCCGATGCCACAAATACTCATCTAAGTAGGAGCTGATATGCTCATCGGTTGTCCCTCGCATTATCTTGAATTTTTCTTTGGCATTCCGCCAAACATTCTCTATTCTCTGGGTGTGGACACCGTTAGCTGCCACAAATGTCACTGAGTGGTTCACTGTAGCGTAGGCCAACCCAGTGACAGCTGTGAGCCTTTGATATGCCCCCCACCGATCGCTCCATACCGTTGTACCTGTCACCAGTAACGAATGATGTTATTTTAATTCAATTATTGAAATATTTAATATAATAATAATATTTTTTTTTACCTGGCAGAACATATTGTGTAATGATTGGCAGAAGTGTTGCGGCATCTCTCTTTTCAACCTCCACCAAAAAAGCTTCCTTGGTTGTAGCATCGATGCCACCGAAAACCCATCTTTGCCTTGAGGGCCTTGCGCGTCCGTTCCTGGTCCTTAAGTAATGATATAGATGAAGATTAAGTTTCAATAATAATACAAATCGAGCTGATAACGCAAATATTACTATTACTACCTTTTCGGTGCCGAAATGAGACTTTCATCGATTTGCACGATGTGTCCCGGTCCTCCTATCCGGATAGGGTTATCTCTAACCCAATACTGGCACAGGTCTCTCATCATGTTAAACCAGTTGGGCAGAGTGTGATCCGTGCTGAGACCAAGCCACTTATTCAAAGTGACTTGGCTCACGTCATAGAAGGACCAGTACCAAATCATCTTTAATTAATAATATTACTTACGTAAACTGATAATTTCATCAATAACTAACAGTTAAAAATTATTCGGATTAAAAATAAATCACTCTTACCGTTATAAGCTTTTTTAACGGTATATGGCTTTTGTCAAAAAAACTTCCATGTCTCAGGGACTTGCTTGCACGGCATCCTTTACGCGTGCACCGCCAAATAGACCCGTCATCGACATTCTTCGGAGTCCTTTTCATCGGCCCTTGACAGACGTGGCAACTTCTTTCTCTCGCCAACAGACCGTGCAGCATTGCCCAGTCAACAACTTCTGCATTTGTTTTTGACATAACCGCGCAAAAATATCCAAGTTCGAAAGATCCGGATACACAACTAAAGCCATTTCACAAGACAAGGAATCACAAATAATCACCGACAAAATTCATGACTCAGTCCAAGAACAATCAACTATATATATACATACAAGCAGCTGAGCAATCGATATGCGCATCTCCCTCATCTACATCTGGCATCGGTCAATTCACGTTAATGTGAGATCTGGCTAATCTGGCATAACCGACACGGCTGTTGATGAACGTCTCTTCCAGATTTTGCGAACTCTCCAGAAGTGGTTCACTTAATGAAGCATACCGGGAGACCGACATCTAGCTGTTGATGAACGTCTCAGTAAGATTTCGCGAACTCTCCAGAGGTGGTTCGCTCAATGAAGCATGCCAGTGCAGGGCCGCCGGAAGACGCGACATGGCTCTCGAGTCTCGATGAACGTCTCATCCAAACCATTAATATCAAATTAAAAGTATAAATCTTTTGCACAGTGATCAATTCGTAAAAACTATTTAGTAGTTATATACCATATAAAGATGATATTATTAATAATTGTGATAGTAGTTATATCTATGTAGGTGGAGCTTCATAATGTGGAGGTGGAGCCAAAATGTGTTTATATTTGATTTCCGGACTTGTTCGCTTTTACCGTATTTGCCATATTATTTAAGTTGTTCTATATAACAAATACAACAAACCAAACAGGTAATTCAAGCAACACGACCGCACGGTGTAATAAGCTACGCGAGAAAGAAAGTAAACATAACGACAAAGATGTGCATAAGCTTTCATAAGGTAAACAATAACAACGATATTGAATACAGAAAACAAAATAACGATTTTTATTTAAAGAATATTTCATAGTCATAATTTAAATGAAAAAAAATAGGTTCGATGAAATTAGCATGGGTTCGTTCGGGTTCGGTTCGTTCCGAGTGAAACAGGGTTCGGTTCGTTCGGTCAACAACTAAGTTCGGGTTTGGTTCGGTAAAAAGTAGGGTTCGAGTTCGGTGTGTTCGGTGCGGGTTCGGTTCGATTCCCATCTCTAATTTAAACCATGGCTTGATTTTGTAAAACTTCTTAGAAACATTCAATAAACAAATTTTGTACATAAAATTAGTAGTTTTTTCAAAATCATATTTATAATTTAATTTAAAAAAGTTTTTTAATTATGTAAACATTGCTAAATTGAGAAACAGTTATTTTTGTGAAAATACAGAATAAGACATTGCTACTGAAAATACAACTAAAGCTTATGATCTTAAAATAATTCAGTTAAAGATTAGAAAGTGTTTGAGGAAGCTTTGGAATTAAATTAGTTATAATAAATATAAAAACCACTTTGTAGGTACCTATATAAAATGATATAGACAGAAAATATATAAAACAAAATAAAATATACAAAATAAGTTAAGGATTTAAAATAAAAACATACGAAGTGAAATAAAATACAATGAAATCTAACCAATATTTGATGAAAATTTCAATATAACATGATCTCTGTCGACAAGAACTTCAGCTAAAAAAAGGCTAAACTAACTAATAAAGCTAACAGGCAAACACACACAATAGAGCTTTACGGTTTCTTGAGACCCGGTTCGGCTCACTTTATAGGCAGAATTCCAGGCCTGACTTGTTGTTTTGGCCCGAACCGACCCGTTTCATAACATAAACGGTCCTTGCTGAACTGGAGTTCAGATACTGGACTGTGGACTCAGCCAGTTTTAGCGGGCATAAAACCTCAAAGCTCGAAAACTAATTTTTCGAAAAATAATGAAACACGTAACTTATTATTTAAAAAAAAAACCTAAATACAGAATTTTAGTCTTTCACGGCCCGTCTAATATGGGCCCGGCCCGTTTTTACAGGCCTAGAAGTTCTATATACTTGATGAAAAACTTCGGCCCGTCCCACCTTGACTTCAGGTTTAGCCCGGCCCGTCTGAACACCCTAAAATCACTAAAATGTCTATATACTTGGTTAAAAATCTCGGCCCGTCCCACCTTGATTTAAGGTTTGGGCAGGGCCGTATGAAGACCCTAAAATAACGGCTTGGCCCGTCCGTCCGGTGATAAACTGAACTCATCTACTTTTAACCGGCACAAAACCTCAAAATATTAGTTTTCACATCTGTAGCACTTACAGTTTTTGAGTAGCAGTTATTTTAAAATCAAATAACCTTTTTTCCACTTCACATTTGAGGTCCTGGAAACCAAATTTTCAACAAAATGGTGAAACACGTATACATAGATATATCTATGCACGTATATCTTTATTTTTAGAGTAGAAACTAAATACTAATTTTATTTTGTAACATTTACAGTTTTTGAGTAGCAGTTACTTTAAAAACCATGTAACCTTATTTTCCACCCCATATTTGAAATATTGGAAACCAAATTTTCAAAAAATGGTAAAACACGTATATCATTATTTCTGGAGTAGAAACCAAATACTAATTTTTACTCCTGTAGCATCTACAGTTTTCGAGTAGCAGTTACATTAAAAACCAAATAACCGTATTTTCCACCCCACATTCGAGGTCATGGAAACCAAATTTAAAAAAAATGGTAAAACACGTATATCTTTATTTTTAGAATAGAAACTAAATACTAATATTTACATTTGTGGTATTTACAGTTTTTGAGTAGCAGTTACTTTAAAAAACAAATAACCCTATTTTCCACCCCACATTTGAAGTCCTGGAAACCAAATTTTCAAAAACTGCTAAAACACGTATTTCATTATTTTTGGAGTAGAAACTAAATACTAACTTTACTCCAGTAGCATTCACAGTTTTTGAGTAGCAGCTACTTTAAAAACCAAATAACCCAATTTTCCAACCCACATTTGAGGTCCGGGAAACCGAATTTTCAAAAAATGATGAAACACGTATTTTTTTATTTTTCAAGAAAAATCCATATACCAAATTTCAAAATCTCCTCATTTTTGGTTTTTGAGATATACATTGTTTTAGAAAAAAGTTTGTTTTCTAGTTTCTTCCCCTCAGGAGCAAAATTTTCAAAAATCCTTTCTTAGTGGATGCTTACGCAATAAAAGTAATATAAGTTCCAAATTTCACGTTCCTAGGATGAGGCGTTTGAACTCGGCGTTGATTATCAGTCAGTCAGTCAGTCAGGACATGTTCTTTTATATATATACTAGCAGTGCCCGTAGCCGCTTCGCTCGCATGAAATTAGAGAGTTTGAACCGTGCATCCATAGTAGAGATCAATTTTTTAGGTCTCGGCTCGGCCCGTCGACAACTTAGCCCAGCCCGTTTTAAAAACCCAAACTCCTGGCCCGGCACAGCCCGTCTGAATTAGGCCCGGCCCATTCTTACAGGCTTAGAAGTTCTATATACTTGATGAAAAACTTCGGCCCGTCCCACCTTGACTTCAGGTTTGGCCCGGCCCAACTGAACACCCTAAAATCACTAAAATATCTATATACTTGGTGAAAAACCTCGGCCCGTTCCACTTTGATTTAAGGTTTGGCCTGGCCCGTGTGAAGACTCTAAAATAACGGCTTGGCCCGACCGGTGATAAACTGAACTTAGCTACTTTTAACCGGCACAAAACTTCAAAATACTAATTTTTACATTTGTAGCACTTACAGTTTTTGAGTAGCAGTTATTTTGAAATCAAATAACCCTTTTTTCCACCCCACATTTGATGTCCTGGAAACCAAATTTTTAAAAAAATGTTGAAACACTTATATCATAATTTTTTGAGTAAATACTAAATACTAATTTTGACATCTGTAGCATTCACAGTTTTTGAGTAGCAGTTACTTTAAAAACCAAAGAAAACCTTTTTCCACCCCACATTTGAGGTCCTGAAAACCAAAATTTCAAAAAATGGTGAAACACATATATCCTTATTTTTAGAGTAGAAACTAAATACTAATTTTTACTTTTGTAGCATTAACAGTTTTTGAGTAGAAGCTACTTAAAAAACCAAATAACCCAATTTTCCAACCCACATTTGAGGTCCGGGAAACCAAATTTGTAAAAAATGGTGTAACACGTATATCTTTATTTTTAGAAAAGAAACTAAATAATAATTTGTACATCTGTGGTATTTACTGTTTTTGAGTAGCAGTTACTATAAAAGACAATTAGCCCTATTTTCCACCCCACATTTGAAGTCCTGGAAACCAAATTTTCAAAAAATGCTAAAACACGTATTTCATTATTTTTGGAATAGAAACTAAATACTAATTTTTACTCCTGTAGCATTAACAGTTTTTGAGTAGAAGCTACTTTAAAAACCAAATAACCCAATTTTCCAACCCACATTTGAGGTCCGGGAAACCGAATTTTCAAAAAATGGTGAAACACGTATCTTTTTATTTTTCAAAAAGAATCTATATACCAAATTTCAAAAAAAAATTTTAGAAAAAATTTTTAGAAAAAAGTTTGTTTTCCAGTTTTTTCCCCTCAGGAGCAAAATTTTCAAAAATCCTTTCTTAGCGGATGTTTACGCTATAAAAGTAATATAAGTTCCAAATTTCACGTTCCTAGGATGAGGCGTTTGAGCTCGGCGTTGATTATCAGTCAGTCAGGACATGTTCTTTTATATATATAGACTAGCGGGGTCACCCGGCGTTGCCCGGGATTTTTAGAGGTTTTTCTAATGTTTATCTCTCTAGCTCCCGTTTCCTTCTCCGCTTTCCCGTTCCCGTCGCGTTCCCGGTCGCTTTTTCGCTCCCGGTCGCTTTCTCGCTCCCGGTCGCTTTCTCGCTCCCGGTCGCTTTCCCGCTCCCGGTCGCTTTTCCTCTCCCGGTTGCTTTCCCGTTCTCGGTCGCTTTTCCTTTCCCGCTCTATCTATCGCTCTCAGTTGGCTTCCCATTCCCGTTTTCGCTCATTTATGTATGTATATGTATGTGTATATATATATGTATATAGTTCCCGCTCACTCACCCGCTCCGCTCATTTTGTGACGGATTTCAAAATTTTTTTCTCTATATTTGATTCCCCTTGACTCTCAAGGTTGTATGAAAATTGCATTACGATCGGATGAATGGTGTAGCAATGCCTAAAGGACATATATACATACATACATACATACATACATACAAACATTGATTTTTATATATATAGATAGATTTATTGGTTACATTTAAATATTGTTAAAACGAATAATGTGTCCTAGACCCTCTAGGACATCTTCCAATGTTTTTATGTTTTTTCGGCGTTCATCCGCTAACGAAAAAAGAGTCGATTGAAACGCCCTTGTCGATTCCTTTACTCTTTTGGCTGGTGGTTCTCTTCGAGCCTCCCTTAGGATTGAGGTTGACGCAATTGCTTCGTCCTGCTGAAGCGCTTCTATGAGCGTCCACAACGAGGGGTGACGATGACCAACAAGGCTAGAAAACCCACAGTTCCAGGACTCGCATATATTGTTGGTTCGATCACCCCCTGTTAAAGTTGCTTAATGAACGTTCCAAAGCGGTGGCGGGAACAATGGCGGCTTCCGACGTAAGTTCAGTTTTGGTATTCCATCGCCAGTTCCTGGGCGTTTGACACGTATTATCGTTCCGGAAACATAAGTGGCATCAAAGTAATTTACTAATAATTTCAGAGCTCCCAGGCCATCGTTTTGTGGTATCTTTCTGATAAGGTACCACTTTCTACTTCATTGACCGGCAGGTAAGCCAGGTCATCCAACATTCCGCAGAAATGTTTAACTTGGATGTTCTCTTTACAGGCTTTTGTCAGCCCCAGCTCCTGCACCTTCCGCTATGTGGTCTGCGTTAGATGGTAGAAGCATCCCTGCACTTTAACGTGGGCTCCAAAAACTTCATTGACGGCATTGATCGCTGCTTGTTCAAAATCACAGACGATCGATAGTGGATCGCATGTGTAAGATTTTTCTTCACATTGATCAACTATGGCTCGCAACATCGTGGCATACACACTCTGCGTCTTACCCGAAAGCAGTGCCTAGACACATGATACGGCTGAAGCGCCGAGTGGTGCGCGGATCACATACAGCTCCTGGAACTGCGGTGGTAACATGGAAAAGTTGCCGTCCATGAACCAGCCATCGGCCATGGCAAGGTGACGTAGCTGTTCTGGCGAGCTGAAAACTACGACTCGTTCTGAAGACGTCACTCCACTGTCGAATATGAGAAAACGCTGTGGCTTTTGTGAAAACGTTTCCGTCCATTTGCCGGTGATTCTGACGTCTGCGAGAGTTGCTGGTTCAGCGGGAAGTGCGCCTCGTCGCTGTCTGAAAACATATATGTTAAATAGAAATGTAATTAAAACTATGTCTACCAAAAAAAGCAAATTCGATCTTACACAAATACCACCCATTCCTCTTACTTCCATTTCTATCCTTACTAAGTCCAAAAATATTTTTCTTAATACCCCAGCTTCCACTTTACTCCCTCTTCCCATTTCCCCTAATCCTTTATCTTCTCTTTTTCATTCTTCTTCTACTCCCCTCCTACAACCTTCTCTTATCCCTTCTATTCCACCTTCCAACCTCCCACCTTCCTTTCTTCCTTCCCCCCTAGTAGACACTTCTCCTATTGATAACTTAAATGATTCTTTTGGTTCCACTGTATCTATTCGCTCTCTCTTTGACGAGTGCCTCCTACCAGAATCTTTAAGACATAAGTTTCGAATTAGAGCTACGTCTTGCCCTACTGCTAAGGAAACTTTTTCATCACATTTATATACAAAATTGCATGAAAATTATACTAACGAAATCTCTTTACCCACCCCCAATAGGGATAATCCTCCTACTCTCTTCATTCCTCCTGTTGTTTTTTGTCCTACTGAAAATATTCCAGATATCGATAAAAATATCACTGATAAGATTTTTGAATGTCAACATAGTGATATTTTTAATTGGTTTTTAATCACGAACACGCATCGTGAACTGAAAGAAGTTATTTGCTACTTTGTAAAAAAAAATATTTGTCTTCTCATAAATGTAACTCTAAGAGTCATACACGTATGACACTGTTTACACCTATTAATGGATCGTGTTTTTTATAGAAAAGTACACAGGAATCTCTTGCCCTCGCCCTTATCTAGATGGATTCCTTAATTTAAGTTCATATATTTTAACCGACATAGAAAAAGAGTACTTAGAAAAGGCACATCCTTTGTACCTTCTAAAACACTTACTTTAATAATTGACAAATTCACTTTAAAGCTTATTAGGCAACTTCACATAAAAGATTATTTTATCAGACACACCTCATCTAACACTGTTTCTAATTTACCTTCTTTTATACGTAGCAACTGGCAGCCAGATCTTAACGACGTATCCTCTATTACCAAAAAAAACTACTAACCTCCTTATGCATTCTACCCATCATATTATCTCTTCCTTCGCTCTACCTAACTCTAATATCCATAACAATTTAAAAACTGGATTGAAATCTAATCTCTCTAAAGAGGAATGGAATGCGCTTTATTCCCTTAAAAATAATACTAATATCATTATCAGAAAAGCTGATAAAAGTAATGTTTTCGTTATCCTAAATAGGACTGATTACATAAATGAAGGCCTCCACCAATTATCTGATTTCAGATTTTATTCGCCAATTAGGAGTTCCATTAAACCAGTTAAAAATTATCCAAATTATCAGATTGGGCACTTAAAAAACGATTAATTCCCAATAACTATTTATTACCTTCTTCTTCCTTTAAAGAACGTACTTTCTACACCCTTCCTAAAATCCATAAACCATCTGATAAATGGTTTAACTCTTCCACCCCACCTGGTAGACCTATTATCTCCGATATAGGGTCCCCCGATTATAAAGTTAATAAATATCTAGACTATAAGTTGAAACAAATATCTACCCACTTATCTTTTATAACTAAAGACTCATTTTCTTTTATTAAGTCCCTTTCTTCCTTTTTTCGTAGTCACCCCTGTTTTTCAACTTATCTTTTTATTACTTGCGACGTCACCTTGTTGTACACCTTGTTGTACACTAATATGTTCTCATAACACTTTCTCTTTCTTTGGAAATCAATACATCCAAACCAATGGTTGTGCTATGGGGAAGTCTTACTCTCCCACCTTAGCCAACTTGTATTTAGAGGAATTAGATATTTTCATGGCCTCACATAATTCTACACTTTTTTATATTAGATATATTGATGATATTTTCATAATATGGAAGGAAGATTCGTCTCTATTTTCTTCTTTGATAAAAAGTGCTAATAAGGTAATTAAAGGTATTAATCTTACAGTGGAATTTAATAAAAAATCCATTAATTTTTTAGATTTAACCATCTATAAAAATGATGATGGATCTCTAGGTTTTAGACCGTATTTTAAACCCCCAACTTCTTCCAATATCTCCATCCTCCCTCCCACCATCCTAAACATACTTTCAAGGGGATTTTAAAATCACAATTTATAAGATTCGTGAGACTATTTTCTACTATAGATGATTTTAAATTCGCTTCACTAATCTTTATCCATCATTTACTTAATAGAGGTTATAAATACTTATCTATAAAAAGACAATAAAAATCTATTCTTAATAATTTCCCAAATCTCATTCCTAAACCCCCTTTATTAAATAACAATAACAATATTTATGTAGTTAGTAACTTAGATAAATTATCTTCTAATATTTTTTCTAAAACAGTAGAAATAATTAGAAAGAATGAGTTATTTTATGATTATAAAATCATTAATTCCACTACTTGTGGAAAATTTTTTCTTAGACTCCTAATCTAACACGTAATATTTTCACTTCAACACTAACTATTTTTCTTTTTTCCCCCTATTTTTCTTTCTCCTCCCTTTTCTTCTCCTCCTCTTCTTACTTTTCTGAAATTGTATGTATTATTACAATTATGTTTATTTTCAATTTTTTATTCATGTATATATATATATATATATATATATATATATATATATATATATATATATATATATATATATATATATATATATATATATATATATATATATATATATATATATATATATATATATATATATATATATATATATATATATATATATATATATATATATATATATATATATATATATATATATATATATATATATATATATATATATATATATATATATATGTCTCAACTTCAGACTCGAACCCACGACTGTCGGATCGGCAACACCGCCTTGCATCATGCCAACTACCTTACCATCTGCGCCACTTCCACCGCCAAAAAACAGTGGTTGTTAAGCGCTTTTGTTGGGGTATGTTGAACACAACACTCGACTATGAATGGGTACGAATCAATGCTCGATAGTATATAAGTTGTACGGCGTACAATCCGTCACTAGCTAATTTAATAGCTATCGAGATATATATGTTTTTTAAGATATATATTATAAGGAAACATAACGTTGATATGTTTTTACGAGCCACATATATCAGAAACTTGGATGGCGTACAATCCACCACGAAATAACGCAAATATAAATGTCTCAACTTCAGACTCGAACCCACGACTGTCGGATCGGCAACACCGCCTTGCATCATGCCAACTACCTTACCATCTGCGCCACTTCCACCGCCAAAAAACAGTGGTTGTTAAGCGCTTTTGTTGGGGTATGTTGAACACAACACTCGACTATGAATGGGTACGAATCAATGCTCGATAGTATATAAGTTGTACGGCGTACAATCCGTCACTAGCTAATTTAATAGCTATCGAGATATATATGTTTTTTAAGATATATATTATAAGGAAACATAACGTTGATATGTTTTTACGAGCCACATATATCAGAAACTTGGATTGTACGCCATCCAAGTTTCTGATATATGTGGCTCGTAAAAACATATCAACGTTATGTTTCCTTATAATATATATATATATATATATATATATATATATATATATATATATATATATATATATATATATATATATATATATATATATATATATATATATATATATATATATATATATATATATATATATATATATAAAAGAACATGTCCTGACTGACTGACTGATGACTGACTGATAATCAACGCCGAGCTCAAACGCCTCATCCTAGGAACGTGAAATTTGGAACTTATATTATTTTTATAGCGTAAACATCCGCTAAGAAAAGATTTTTGAAAATTTTGCTCCTGAGGGGAAAAAACTGGAAAACAAACTTTTTTCTAAAAAAATGTATATCTCAAAAACCAAAAATGAGGAGATTTTGAAATTTGGTATATAGATTCTTTTTAAAAAATAAAAAGATACGTGTTTCACCATTTTTTACAAATTTGGTTTCCCGGACCTCAAATGTGGGTTGGAAAATTGGGTTATTTGGTTTTTAAAGTAGCTTCTACTCAAAAACTGTTAATGCTACAGGAGTAAAAATTAGTATTTAGTTTCTACTCCAAAAATAATGAAATACGTGTTTTAGCATTTTTTGAAAATTTGGTTTCCAGGACTTCAAATGTATAGTGGAAAATAGGGCTAATTGTCTTTTATAGTAACTGCTACTCAAAAACAGTAGATACCACAGATATAAAAATTATTATTTAATTTCTTTTCTAAAAATAAAGATAAACGTGTTTCACCATTTTTTACAAATTTGGTTTCCCGGACCTCAAATGTTGGCTGGAAAATTGGGTTATTTGGTTTTTAAAGTAGCTTCTACCCAAAAACTGTTAATGCTACAAAAGTAAAAATTAGTATTTAGTTTCTACTCTAAAAATAATGATATACGGGTTTCACAATTTTTTGAAAATTTGGTTTCCAGGACTTCAAATGTGGGGTGGAAAATAGGGTTATTTGGTTTTTAAAGTAACTGCTACTCAACAACTGTAATTGCCACAGATGTAAAAATTTATACTTAGTATCTACTCAAAAAAAAAAGATATACGTGTTTCATCATTTTTTGGGTTATTTGGTTTTTAAAGTAGCTGCTACTCAAAAACTGTTAATGCTACAGAAGTAAAAATTAGTATTTAGGTTCTACTCCAAAAATAATGAAAGACGTGTTTTAGCATTTTTTGAAAATTTGGTTTCCAGGACCTCAAATGTAAGGTGGAAAATAGAGTTATTTGATTTTAAAAATTACTGCTACTCAAAAACTGTAAGTGGTAATCTATATATATAAAAGAACATGTCATGACTGACTGACTGACTGACTGACTGACTGACTGACTGACTGACTGACTGACTGACTGACTGACTGACTGACTGACTGACTGACTGACTGACTGACTGATAATCAACGTCGAGCTCAAACGACTCATCCTAGGAACGTGAAATTTGGAACTTATATGACTTTTATTGCGTAAGCATCCACTAAGAAAGGATTTTTAAAAATTTTGCTCATGAGGGGAAGAAACTGGTAAACAAACTTTTTTTCTAAAACAATGTATATCTCGAAAACCAAAAATTAGGAGATTTTGAAATTTGGTATATGGATTTTTCTTAAAAAATAAAAAAAACACGTGTTTCACCATTTTTTTGAAAATTCGGTTTCCCGGACTTCAAATGTGGGTTGGAAAATTGGGTTATTTGGTTTTTAAAGTAGCTGCTATTCAAAAACTGTGAATGCTACAAGAATAAAAATTAGTACTTAGTTTCTACTCCAAAAATAATGAAATACGTGTTTTAGCATTCTTTGAAAATTTTGTTTCCAGGACTTCAAATGTGGGGTGGAAAATAGGGTTATTTGTTTTTTAAAGTAACTGCTACTCATAAACTGTAAATACCACAGATGTAAAAATTAGTATTTGGTTTCTACTCCAGAAATAATTATATACGTGTTTTACCATTTTTTGAAAATTTGGTTTCCAGGACTTCAAATATGGAGTGGAATATATGGTTACTTGGTTTTTAAAGTAACTGCTACTCAAAAACTGTAAATGCTACAAAAGTAAAATTAGTATTTAGTTTCTACTCTAAAAATAATGATATACGAGTTTCACCATTTTTTGAAAATTTGGTTTCCAGGACCTCAAATGTGAAGTGGAAAAAGGCTTATTTGATTTTAAAATAACTGCTACTCAAAAACTGTAAGTGCTACAGATGTGAAAATTAGTATTTTGAGGTTTTGTGCCGGTTGAAATTAAATGAATTCAGTTTATCACCGGACGGACGGGCCAAGCCGTTATTTTAGGGTCTTCATACGGCCCTGCCCAAACCTTAAATCAAGGTGGGATGGGCCGAGATTTTTAACCAAGAATATAGACATTTTAGTGATTTTAGGGTGTTCAGACGGGCCGAAGTTTTTCATCAAGTATATAGAACTTCTAGGCTTGTAAAAACGGGCCGGGCCCATATTAGACGGGCCGTGCCGGGCCAGGAATTTCGGTTTTTGAAACGGGCTGGGCCAAGCTGTCGACGGGCCGAGCCGAGACCTAAAAAATTGATCCGTGCAGTACTCTACTATGTATGCACGGTTCAAATTCTCTAATTTCATGCGAGCGAAGCCGCTACGGGCACTGCTAGTATATATATATATATATATATATATGTTATGTTTTATCGTGTCTTTATTTTTTTATCGAGTTTTTACTTTTTATTTTTATTTTTGATTATTTTATTATTACTCTTTTTTGTCTTTTTCCGGGTTTGTTTACCTGACTTTTTATTTGTTCATTTTTTCATCAATAAAAATCTCTGATGAAGGTTGACTGACCAGCCGATAGCTTAGATACCAAAAAAAAAATTTTCACTTGACGTGATATACTTCTGGTGTATTTTTTAAAGTTTGAGTAAGTTGGTTAATATTTTCTTTTTTCTTTTTAAGATTTGACGGATACTTATTACAATTATGTCCAACGCAGCTGGCAGCATTTCATACTTGTAACATAAGGTTATCATAGCCGGGAGTGGGTACTGAGGATAAGCTCCCAGTTGCCTATAAAATACTCCCAACGGCGTGCGTCTCATATAGCCTCTGATAACCAAGTCCAGTTCCTGGCCTGCTCGTTGGCGTAACTGCTTTTACTAACAGGAGAAGGGCAAAGGCGAATCTCTGGCGCTTAAAAACCAGAAGTTTCGGACAGATAGGGTTCGTTAGCCCGGGAGGGCAGCCCATCTAGGGGAAGGAAAACCCTGATTTCAAACAAATGGACAGATGGAATTCGTTAACCTGGGAAGGCAGCCCATCTAGGGGAAGGATAACCTCGATTTCAAACCTCTGGTTCCTAAGGCTAGCAACCTAATTGCCAGGAATTTATTCTGCTACGAAAACAATTTCTGAAGTACCCATTCCGGGCAACCCAGCTGACGTGTCCAGACGACAAAATTCTTTAATGACGGAGTGTGATGAAAGCGGGATAACCCGAAGTCACACTGCTGATGACATTGTCTGGCGACATAAAGCATCTAGGAAAGGTAAACGGGATTTCAAAATCGGAATCTACAACGTCCGAACCCTCAGGGATAGCGGGGAATCAGGCACAAAATTCAGAGGATCATAATCGGCTGCGAGCAGTACAGCGTCGATTTTGTTGCTTTACAGGAGAATCGGCTCCAAACGGACTGTGAGGGTATACAGTTTGACACTCCAAAACCTAGCTGGACTCTTGGTTGTTCCGATGCGTCTTCAACTGCTGAATGCCATGGGGTGGCAATGCTCTACAGCCAAAGAGTTGCTGCTATGGTCACTTCGTTGGAAAAAATATTTGATTGTATTATGGTGATGCATCTTGGCGGTAACCCAAGGTTAAGTATCATCTCAGCGTATGCTCCCACGGAGTCGGACAAAAATGAGGGAGTGAAGGACAAATTCTACGATGACTTAGAAAAACTAATCATTTCAATCCCACCCCACACTGTTGTACTGGCTGCTGGGGACTTTAACGCTCGCATTGGAAACACTAGTCGTCCGGTGCATCCACGGATCGTCGGAGGATATTGCTACCACGAGCTCACAAACCATAATGGCCAGAGATCGATCGGTCTATGCGAATCAGTTGGAATGAGGCCGGCCAACGGCCGTTTTCAACACCAGCGTAGACATCTATACACCTACACTGACCCCAGAGCTAAGAGATACCAGCTTGACCACATGCTTATAAGAGCTAAATGGTATTCCTCTTTGTCTGACTATCTGGAGGACATCGACAAAAGAGCGGAGTGCTTGGAAAAAGCTCTGGTGGAGACCTGTGAAAACGTTCTCGGCAAACGGAAGACAAAAAGACGGTCACACTGGGTTGGAGAGCAGACGATTCACCTCCAGCGGAAACAGGACAGAGCAAAAGAAAGGTACGTAAGGACTTCAACAGTGGAGGATAAGAGGATTTGGAAAGGCCTCCGGAAGCAAGTTAACGAGTCTATTATTATGGATGAAAAGACATTTTGATACACAGCTCAGTGATCTGGAGGCGGCTGCCTCGAGGAATCAACATGATGAGGTTTGGAAAATAATAGACAGTATCGGCGGCGGTGATAAAAAACATCCTGTAAAGGTGCGCAAACTTGATGGGAAACCACCTGCGTCCAAGGAGGATGGCTTGAATGAGTGGAGAACTCACTTCAACAATCTTCTCAACAACAAAAACAAGTTTACAAGCTCGGCCTATGATCCTGTCCCATCGAATGACAACAACGAGATATCAACATCCAACTTCAGCTTAAGAGAAGTGAACGAGGCCATAAAGCACCTCAAGTCAAATAGAGCTCCGGGCTTGGACTATGCGCTCACTGCAGAGGTACTCAAGAAAGGCGGAAACTTCATCAGAGAGCAAATCTATTCTAACTGCAACTTGGTTTTTGACAATCTCCACGCGCCCAGTACTTGGACATCCAATATCATCGTCACCGTGCCAAAGAAAGGAAATCTCCAACTGATGACTAACTACAGAAGTATCTCTCTCATGTCCATAGCAGCAAAGGTTTACAATCTAATGCTTCTCAACCGCATTAGAACTTCAATTGACAAGCTGTTAAGGAAAAACCAAGCTGGGTTCAGGATTGGACGTAGTTGTGTTCAACAGATTAACATCTTGAGACGCATCATGGACGAGCATATAGTCAGAATATCCCGCTGTTCGCCACATTCATCGACTTCAAAAAAGCATTTGATTCGATTGATCGGGATATGATGTTTGCAATATTAAGACACTATGGCATTCCCAATAGGATAGTCACAGCCATAAAAGTACTATATGAAAAATCATCTAGCCAGGTCTTTGTTGAAGGGAAACTATCTGAGCCATTCAGTATCACCACAGGAGTCATACAGCTCATTTTGTGACGGATTTCAATTTTTTTTTCTATATTTGATTCCCCTTGACTCTCAAGGTTGTGTGAAAAGTTCATTATGATCGGATGAATGGTGTAGCAATGCATAAATAACATACCTATATACATACATACATACATACATACATACATACATACATACATACATACATACATACATACATATATACATACATATATACAAACATTATATATATATATATATATATATATATATATATATATATATATATATAATATATTTATATAATATATATATATATATACTAGGGAGTAACCGATTTCAATTTTTTGCCGACTTCCGATTTTCCGATTTTTTGTTCAAAAATTTGCCGATTCCGGTTTCGGTCCGATTAATCGGCAATCTCTAATAAGAAAAAATTCACATCAACGGAAATGTTTGCCGATTCTTCTGACAACTATTTTGTTGGGTACCCAGGACGGTTTTTGCTTTTTTGGCAGCTTTCAATTCGTCTTCTGCTTTTCGTTTCTTGTCATTTTCACAGATTCCAGATTATTTAGAAAAATTGTCTGGGTGTCTTGTTCTCAGATGTGTAATCAGTCCACTCGTACCGAAAATGCAGCATCGCTTCCACCTCGTTTTAGTTTTTTACTGAAAACTAAACAGTTGGCACTCGATTTGTCAATCGCATTCATTAAAAAAAAAATTCCCAAATTTTGCTTCTTTGCGCCATTATTAACTATTTCGAATTATAATATTTAAATTAATTATAGAAATGTATACACAAGTGTTTGTTTGGCTTATTTTACAGCAATTGAAGTAACAGCAGGGGCCGTATTCACCAACCGACGTTTAATTAACGAGATGTTAAGCCCTTTACGCATTAAAACGATTTCCTGGTTTAATAACCCACGCTTCGTACTACTAATAAACTTCAAAAAACAAAATATAAGCATAGTGCATCCTCCTGTGCATGTAGTTCTAGTATTCTCGACGTTATTATTATTATTATTATTATTATTATTATTATTATTATTATTATTATTATTATTATTATTATTATTATTATTATTATTATTATTATTATTATTATTATTATTATTATTATTATTATTATTATTATTATTATTATTATTATTATTATTATTATTATTATTATTATTATTATTATTATTATTATTATTATTATTATTAAATGTAAATTTATAATGCGCTTTTTTTTAAAAAGTCACAAAAGCGCGTCGCGTCAAATCATAAACTTAGGAATAAAGTTCGGTCTTAAGCAGCTTCCTGAAACCGCCGAGGTCCAAAGCTGGATTCCTCAGGTCAGCAGATAGGCTGTTCCAAACAACTGGACCAGCAGTGGAGAATCCGCGCCTGCCGAGAGTCGTTATCTTTGACGATGGAACGAACAAGTCGCCAGCCGCCGCCGATCGAAGGTGGGACCGACCAGCAAGCGTTGAGATCGGTACACACAATTGCTGCAGGTAGACCGGAGCCGTGTGGTGGAGGCACTTGTATACCATCAGACCCAACTTGAACTGAATTCTCTGCGGGAAAGGAAGCCAGTGAAGTTGCGTCCGCATGAGATCTGATACGGGAGACCAGCCGGGCAGCTGAAGAACAAGACGAGCGGCTGCTCGGAGAATGGATTGGAGCCTGTTGATTTGAAACTGTCTAAGTCCGGCCATGACACCATTACAGTAATCAAGCCGGCTGTGCACGAGTGCTCTGATGAGTGAATGGGCGGAGTCCGTGGTGAGGCTACGGCGGACGACGCGCAGTTGACGGAGATGATAGAAGCATGAACGAGTAAGATGAGAGATGTGTGCTTCCATAGACAAGCTACTGTCGACCATCACGCCAAGATTACGAACATAAGTGGAGGGCCTGACTGAGACACCAGCGATGACCAGATCCCCCTTCGGACAGAAGCTGAGTCGACCAGGCAAGCCCAACCAGATCACTTCGGTCTTAGAAGGATTGAGTTGCAAGCGATTGCTCGCCATCCATGCAGACATCCTAGGGACCAGATCGGAACACGACGCTGGCAGGGAGTGATCGTAAATCTGCAGGTCGTCAGCATAAGAATGGACAGAAAACCGATGTTTCGTGGCAATATGTAGGACGTCCGCGGAATAGAGAAAAAACAGCAACGGGCCCAGAACGGATCCCTGCGGGACGCCACACAGCACAGAGGTAGGCGTGGACAAAACACCTCCGGAGCGGATGCAGTGGGACCGATCAGTCAAATAGGAACGAAACCATTCGAGGACGACGTCTCCGAAACCATACGAGAAATGGAGCCTGTTGACCAAAATTTGATGGTCAACAGTGTCGAAAGCAGCGGAGAAGTCCAGAAGTCCCAGTAGCGTGATCCGATCCGAATCAGCCGCAGCGTAAATATCAGACAGTACCTTCAGGACAGCAGTTTCAGTGGAGTGCTGATTTCTGTACGCCGACTGAAACATCGGGAGAAGGTTGTTTTCTTCGAGGTAGATGTTTATCTGGGCGGCCACGCATCGTTCAAGTAGTTTTGACAGATAGGACAGATTCGAGATTGGGCGGTAGTTACCGGTGTTGAACGGATCTAGATTCGGCTTCTTCAGGATCGGTGTGATGACAGAATTTTTCTGGGCAGGAGGAAACTGTCCCCGCTCTAGCGATGAATTTACCAGGAATGTCACAAACGGTGCCAGTTCACTAGAGTATTGCTTGATCATCCATGTCGGTATTGGGTCCAGGGAACAATTTTTGTTTGGTGAAGATTTGATGAGCCGGGTAATGTCGTCGACACTCACAGGTTTAAACCTCAGCAGGTCGCAGGAACAACAGCCGGGGTCGAATCGTGGACTGGAAGCATGTGACGTAGACTGGCGGATATCTCTTATCTTATCATTGAACGCTCTCGAGAAATCATTGGCTGTAAGATCTTTTGGCAAAATCGGGTTGCTCCGAACCCAACCGAGCACCCCAGATAATGTCCGCCATAATCTCCCAGGACTCCCTCGGCTGTCGTCAATCTTCATCTTCCAGTAGAGATTTTGTTTCTGTCTGTAAAGGTCATGAGACGTTCGCACCTGGTTGATCCAAGAAGTGCGATCGAAGGGATCTTGTGTTCGTCTATAACTTCTTTCTAACTTCCTCGATCTTCGTTTTAAGGCAGCGCATTCAGAGTCGAACCATGGGGTGAGGGGCCGGTCGCGCAGCCTGGCAACACGAGGCGGGGCATGTTTGTGAAGAAGTGATGACAAGGTTGTGTCGAAGGTCTCAAGAACCTGACTGATTGACATCGTCTCATAGACCGCCGGATTACACAGAGAACTTCCCTGTAAATCAGAACGGAATTGCTCTGGGTCGAAACTTCTCCAAGCCCGGGTGTTGACGTCGATAAGCAGCGGGGGAGGATGACGGACCGGGATCCGGAAACGCACAAGCGAGTGATCTGACACCTGTGGTAGATCAGCGATGATAGATGGAAGGGGAAGATCTGATCGGGTAATGACCAAGTCCAGATTGTTACCATGCGTATGCGTAGGGCCGACGACAGACTGAATAAATCCAAATGAACGTATGAGGCTGAGAAAACGGATGGAGTGGGGGTCATTAGAGATGTTGACCCTGACGTTAAGATCGCCGGTAATAATGATTTGGAGGTTGTAAGTTGCCAGGGTTTCCAATATGCTCTCAAGCTCCGTGAAGAACAAATCACTCACGAGATTATCTCCAGGGCGGTATATCACCACAAAGATAAAATTCGTTTTCAAAGACGAAAACATTACAGACGTGATCTCGAATGTAGCTGGCTTGGAACCCAGAGGGTGTGCCTTGGCAGACAGCGTGTCCTTGTAAATAACCGCAATTCCACCATATGTGCGACCCGTTTCATCAGACCTTCTGGCGGATTCGATGCATTGGTAGCCGGGCAAAGTAATCTTTTTCAGTGCAACATCTTCATAACTCTCGTGCCAGGTTTCAGTTAAGCCGAGGATTGATAACTTGTTATCATTTATGATATTCTCAACGATAGCAGTTTTGTTTTTAATAGACCTAACATTGAGACATGCAGCGGGGATAGATTGTCCGGCTAGACCAGAGTAAGATTCGCGTTCAGTGGTTGGTCCCAGATGACGATAGCAGCGGTCGACTCCAGAAGAACTACAATTTTTCTTGATCAAGCACTTTGATTTTTTGCCCCACTGGGGGCTCTTCTGGTCACTATTCTGCCGTCCGAGATTCTGAGGTTTGTTTCCCCGCTCCGCAGCCGTGACTTCATTTCTTCGACCAGGAGCTTTCTTGTTTCTCTCTCTTTTGGCGTCAGGTCTTGGTGGATGAACACCATCGACCATCCTACTTCCTTGATCGTCCTCAAGTTTTTTGCACGCGCCAACAGCTGCTGTTTGTGCTCCTCTGTGTCCAGCACCAACTTCAAGGGTCTTGGTTTGACAGGCTCGTCGACATTATCAGCCTTCTTTCCAAGTCGGATAACATTAGCTATTCCGACGTCGCTGCATGAAATCTCTTTTAGGATGTTTTCTATTAATTCTTTATCGTCCCCTCGGCGATGTCCGCAGCATCCGACTCCTTCAGACCATGGACAATTACGCTGGTTCTTTTTCTGCATCTCTCAACCTCCTCGTCCTTGTCGACCCGCCTTTGATGATCCAGTGCTTTCCCCAGACAGAGTTGTAGATCAGCCGCATGGTCATCTTTTTTGCTCAGAACAGAACTATGGACTTTTCTGACATCGTCGACTAGCACATCGACTTTTTCCTTGAATAGGTCTGACCATTTCTTGTTGGCAGTGTCGACCTCTTAGCTTATTTGAAAGAGGTTTTATGTCGAGATCTTCTATTTTCCTGCCGAGGCACTTCAGCTCATCCATGATCTCATCAAGCTTTACTTTGCCAAGTGAGAGCTCTAGCTTCTCAGCATAAAAGTTTGCTGATCTCTCCGCGAGGTTTCTCTTCGTGATCTCTTTGATTTCTTGAATCTCCTGTGATAAAGCCTCAAGTTTTCCAGTCTTGACTTCATCGTCAGTGTGTATTCTCAGAAGGAGTCCATTCATAACGTCAGCGTTGCCCCTTGAGCATTTCTCGCACATATGTAGCCCTAATTTGAGGGCAATTTCAGTAACCTCTTGTTTAGAGTCTTTACGGGTTTTCAAAGCATCGGTCATGACGAGCGATAATACAGGCGCTCCTATGTAAGTTTTCAGTAAACACTAATTTACACAAAAAAAGCAACGGAATGTACGCAGTCAAAAAACTAAGAAAGTTTTGTTCAGTTTTCACAACTGCTAATTCCCCAGCAACAAGGCAAACCGCAGAAACAAATGAGAACGTGAGTAAACAAATCAGCATAGACTGTACAACGTTTCATTGTCATCAATAGAATATTCAAATTTAGAAAGCACAAGGTTAAACATGAAAGACAGTATAATAAAAACATGACAAAGTCGGAATCGGTTAACCTAATGTTGCCGATTCCGATTAATCGGAATTTTGAACTAATCGGCAATATCCGATTTCCGGACTAAAAGTCGGTTAATCCCTAATATATATACACAGATTTGAGTTTTAAAATACTCCAGGTTAAATTTAAATTTAAAAAACCTTCGTCCCCCAAGGTTTTGCTGAATCGCCGCCACTGGTGAAACACATTTTCTTTATTTTAAACTAGCGGGTGCCCGGCGTTACCCGGGTTTTAGAGGTTTTTCGGTTTTTATCGTTTTTCTCTCTCGCTCCCGGTCGCTTTCCCGTTCCCGATTGTCTTCCGTTCCCGGTTGCTTTCCCGCTCGGATCGGATGAATGGTGTAGCAATGCATAAAGGACATACATACAGACAGACAGACAGTTATTTTTAAGAAATTAAACTTCAACACTTTGACATGTTTAGGTTTTGAGATTTTGAGCAATTAATTCTTTTTACAATGCCACATTTGAGGTCCCAAAAGTAAAATTATCTACAAATAGTGAAACACGCATATCTTTATTTTTCGAGCAAATATCAAATATAAATTTTTACATCTGTAACACTTACAGTTTTTGAGTAGCAGTTATTCTAAAATACAATTAACATCTTTCCACCCTGCATTTGAAATCCTGGAAACCAAATTTTAAAAATTATTAAAACACGTATTTTGTTATTTAAAAAAAAATCTTGCTACTAAATTGCAAAACTTTCACAAGTTTAGTTTCTAAAGTTTTTAAGCAAATAGAGTATGCCATTTTCCACCCCTCATTTGAGGTCCTGGAAACAAAATTATCAAAAATTAGTAAAATACGTTTATCTTTATTTCTCAAGTAAATATACTAAATTTTATAACTGTAGCACTTATAGTATTTAAGTATCAGTTATTCTAAAAAACAAATAACCCTATTTCCACCCCACATTTGAGGTCCCGGAAACCAAATTTTCAAAAAACACTTATTTTTTTATTTTTTAAGAAGAATCTTGATACCAAAGTTTGAAACCTTCTTATTTTCTTTATCTGAGAAATGCCCTTTTTTAGGAAAAAGTTTATTTTCATGTTTTATCTCGTCATGATCAAAATTTCCAAAACCTTAAGCTATAAAAGTAATATAAATTCAAAATTTCACGTTCCTAGGATATATATATAAATATATTATATATATATATATATATATATATATATATATATATATATATATATATATATATATATATATATATATATATATATATATATATATATATATATATATATATATATATATATATATATATATATATATATATATATAAAATAAGATAATGAAAACTTTCTTATTATTAACTTCTATTACCGGTGTCATTATTAATTTATTACAGTAGACTGGGACAGTCAAATAAATAGAAACAAACTTTCTAACAGCTTTCAGCGAAAATAGACAGTGCGCTAGTGCCCAGCCAGCGTAATTATCTCAAACAAAATAAAATCCGGTTGAATAGTGCTTAACAGCTACCACCGTTCAATATGCAATCTCTTTGAATAAGATTAAACTGTTGAAAGTAAACTCTGGTAATGTTATGTAAAACAATGAACACGTTTACAGCGTGTCTTCTTTCGTGTTTTTGGTGCGTTGTTGTTAGTAAGGTAAGTGTCCGCTGTTTATGCGTCTATCGTCTGATTTTAGTCGTTGTGGCTGAACTTTGTTTCTGATTTGTTCGAATAGAAAAAATTTACCGAGTAGTCTGGTTTTAAAAAAGGCTTATTTTTGGCTCTTATATGCACTCATTTTAAAGATAGTTCTGAATAGTTTCTAATATTTGTAAAATATTCTAAATCTAATTTTAATTTTTCGTATGATCTACTACTCCTCTATTCTATGGCACGGTGAACAGTGGTAAACAGTAAATAAAGCATTTCTTTAAATTTTATTGTTAATAAGACTATTTAGTTCTGATTTGGATACTTATGCCAGTTTTTGCTTGATTCAGGCCACCGAGAGCTCACGAACTACAAGAATTACATCTTCGCTTCAAACGACTGCAAGTTCATTCGTTACTACCACTACCAGTACCGGCACCACAAAAACCGGTATTTTCCAAAACAATGTTTTTTTTAAATTGTGTATTTTAGACTAAGTGACACATAAATAGCTTCAAAATGGTCGGGATAGGGACAGTGCGCTCAATGTCTGTAGCCAAAACAGTGCACTCAGCACTGTCGTTAACAATTTTAACAACATCGTTTTATGACAGTTGACAGTGCAACACAGAAAATAATTGAAGGAGATGAGAAATTACTTAAGATATCAAGTTTTGTCGCACACCCATAACTTCTATGGCTGATTGTTTTGAAAATAGTAACATTATTCATGTAACTAATCTTTCCCTACCCCCTCCTTTGGAGATACAGAGGAAACACACATTGTTTATTGCAAAAAATTCTGTCGCATTAGATTAACAGATATTGACATGTAGTTTTTTCATTATTTTAAAATTCAATTGTTTTAAAAGATATTTCTCGACGCACCGTTAATAGTGAACTGTCTTTATTTTTCACCATGCATTTAAAAGTGAATTGTGGGACTATTACTGAGGCTAATGTGATGGTCTATGATAAAAAATATGGTGTTTTAATGCTACAAATTTTACCACTTCTATTGTCCTCTATAAAACATGCTTTGAATCCGGTTATTATTTGTAAAGTTATACATATTTATAAACAGATTTGCAAAAATTTGGCTGTTCTTATGAGAATAAGACAATTATATGCCAATGGAGTGACATAAAGACACAGTGTGCAGTGGTTAATTACACTTTTTCTCCAGATCTAGCTAATAATACATTTTGTAATTTTTCAAATTATTTCGAAATCCAAAAACCAAAATATGGAGTAAAATACTTCATCACTGCTTGTACTAAGTCTGTTTGCAAGAATTCTACATTAATAGTTGGTTAGAAAATTTTTGTTATCTTCAATATATGTCTATTGTTTTCTTATAAATGTGTTTTGATATAAATTTTCATTAATTTTTTTGCTAATAACTAGTTAATCTAAAAAAATTTTAATTTATTTCAATAACTTTTGAAATATTTGGCATTCTATCATTTGATTTGTTTTTTACAGATCCTTTTGTTGGCAACAATATTCTAAGTAATATTTCATCAGGTGAAACAAATCTGTCAATACATTATAATGATTATAAAGACAAAGGGAAAGTGGATAAATATTATTTCACATTGCGGCATTCAGTAGATGAACACAACAGCACTGAAATAGTACAAAGTGTAAATGATTCAAGAAAAGTTATTTTTGATAATCTCCTGCCTGGATCACCTTACAAGATTGAAGTGTATTCTTCTAGTTATGGGTCTAATAGTTCTAAAGTTTTTAAATCTGTTTTAACAAGTAAGTAAATTTGAGTCTGGCATCTGTTGGGCTTTATCTTAGATATTTAAAATGAATTTAGTTATCAATCAGTAAACCTTTTTTCTTCATAGAGCCAATGACTATTAACTTACGGTGTAAAGTAGAAACACAGAAAATTGATGTTTCGGTAGAAAACTTTCCTGAGCGAAGTAAAGATTATCATGCTGAATTGATCTGTGAAAATACAATGAAATGTAACAATCATAGCGATAGCGATACCATCACATTTTACAATCTTAAAGGTGGTAATCAGTACAATTTAACCGTTAAGATGGTACTAAAATCAAAGAATTACTCTGAAATTTTTGTTGTTGTTAATACGACCACATGCTTTACTGGCACTGAAAGTGAGTACATACATTTTAAACGCAATTTTCATGAATGGAGTTTTCAGTTTATTCATAATTTATTTTGAAAGTTTTAATGCATACTGTACAAACAAATATAACAGAACTATAACACACACCACACACAGACGCACACACATACATAGATACATTTATATATATATATATATATATATATATATATATATATATATATATATATATATATATATATATATATATATATATATGAATATTAGAGCTGTGAATCGATTAACGTGTTTAATCGCATACGGTTAACGTGTTTAATCGCATACGGTTAACGTGTTTAATCGCATACGATTAAAAATTTTAATCGAAAGTTAATCGTGATTTTAACGCAATATGTTTAGATACAATATGTTTCAAACATAGTACTCTCTTTTTCTCTTTCATGGATACAAATACGTCAAACAAGTAAAGATAAAAAATAATTTTAAAAATATATCTTTTATTTGCCTTTTAATCTGAGTCAAAGAACTAAAATATTTGAATCCAAAACCACCGCTACGCTCAATCTTGTATATTGGACCTCTGGCGACTTATAAATAAACATCCGTACTGTTTAATTATTTTGGACCTCTGGTGACTTATACATAAACAACTTGATTAATTTGATTTGATTAATTTTAATTGATTTAAGGCCTAATTCATGTCGAAAACATTCAATTCGTTTATTGTCATCCAGAATAAAAGTTCCTGAAAGTTTTAGAGCTCTAGGTGGTCGAAAAGTGGGTGAATTTTTGTTTCTAAGATCTGATCACCACAGACAAACAAACAAACAAACAAACAAACAAACAAACAAACAAACAAGCAAACAGAGAGACAAGTGAAGTTAAATAAAGCATTTAATAAAAAAATAGATATTAATATTATATTTTGGTGCAAAATTTAGATTAGTCGTTAAAATATTTAACGGCGTTAATTTTGTTTAATGCGCGCTAATTTTTTTAGCGTTAATTAACAGAATTAATCGCAATTAATTCGCAGCTCTACTATATATCTATATATATAAAAATGAATGTTTGTATATATATTTGTCCTTTATGCATTGCTACACCATTCATCCGATCGTAATGAAATTTTCACACAACCTTGAGAGTCAAGGGGAATCAAATATAGAAAAAAAAATTTGAAATCCGTCACAAAATGAGCGGAGCGAAGCGGGTGAGCGAGCGGGAACTATATATATATGTTTGTGCGTATGTATGTGTGTATGTATGTATGTGTATGTGCATGTATGTGTGTCTGTGTGTGTGTTTATGTATGTACTAGCGGAGATACCCGGCGTTGCCCGGGTTTTTTAGAGGTTTTTCTAATGTTTGTCTCTTTCTCTCCCATTTCCTTTCCCACCTGCTTTCCCACTCCTGTTCGCTTTCCCGTTTTCGGTCGTTTTCCCGCTGCCGGTCGCTTTCCCGCTCTCGGTCGCTTTCCCGCTCCCGGTCGTTTTCCCGTTTCCGGTCGCTGTCCCGTTCCCGCTCAAGTTTGCTCTCTCATTCCCGCTCACGCTTGCTTTTCCGTTCCCGCTCGCTGTCCTTTCGGGTCGCTTTCCCGAACTAACCCACAAACATTCATATATATATATATATATATAGTCTTAGCAAATCTATTTTACGTTTCATAGGCTAACAGAAGTTATGAAAGAATGTAAAAGAGAAAATGAGCGTGAACGGGAACGGGAGAGCAACCGTGACCTGGAATGGGAGAGCAAGCATGACCGAGAACGGGAGAGCAAGCGTGAGCGGGAACGGGAAAGTGACCGGGAACGGGAAAGCGACCGGGAACGCGGAAAGCGACCGGGAACGCGGAAAGCGACTGGAATCGGGAGTGCAAGCTTGGAAGGAAACGCTAGCAAGAGAGAAAATCGATGACAAAACTTCTGAGCGGGAAAGCGACCGGGAGCTGGAAAACGACCGAGAGCGGAAAAGCAATCGGGAACGCGACGAAAACGGGAAAGTGGAGAAGGAAACGGGAGCGAGAGAGACAAACATTAGAAAAACCTCTAAAAACTCCGGGCAACGCCGGGTAACCGCGCTAGTATATATATAAAGAAGAGTTAGCGGGAAAAAGAAAGTGACCGGGAGCGGGAAAGCGACTGGGAGCAGGAAAGCGACTGGGAGCGGGAAAGCGACTGGGAGCGGGAAAGCCACCAGAAACGGGAAAACGACCAGGAACGGGAAAGCCACCGGGAACGAGAGTGCAAGCAGGAGCGAGAAAACAAGAGGGGAAGGAACCAGGAGCGAGAAAGACATGCATTAGAAAAACCTCTAAAAACCCCGGGCAACGCCTGGTACCCTGCTAGTACATACATACATACATACATACATACATACATACATATATATATTATATATATATATATATATATATATATATATATATATATATATATATATATATATATATATATATATATATATATATATATATATATATATATATATATATATATATATATAATCACATCTTTATTTTACAGGACCTGCAAAATCTGCAAAATGTTCTGATGAAAATCCCAATGTCATCCAAATTGATGAGTCATCAGTCAATGTCACCATGACACAAATATTCACAGATGACAATGGACCAATAAAAAACTTGTACCTTTTGGTAGATAGAAGAAAGAATGATGAACAATCATACATTGAGTATGGGAAAAAAGAAATATCTAATTACACTGGTGTTTGCTCTGAGATACCACCATTTGTTATAAAAAATTTACTAGCTGGTGAATATATGGTTTACCTCATTGCTGTTGGCTCAGATGGAAAACTTTCTGAATCCAGTCGCTCATATTTTAAAGTTGGTTAGTGCAAGATTTATTTAATGTTTTGGAATAACGTTTGACTAGATAATAATTGTATTGTGTAAACTGTTAATAAATATTACTTAAGATTGCATGTAAGCCTTATAACGAAATCACATTGTTCTCAGAGCCCGGTCACAGAATTAAATTTCATTGGAGTTTTGGATGTTTTGCATGTAACGTACCATTTGCAGAATGATTCAATAACATTTACTGTAATATTTGAGGTTTTTTAAAGTTAAAGCAATAACCATTTTTTCAGAAAGTGAAAGGAGTCCATTATTTGCTGTCCTTGGCATTATTATTTTCTTGCTCATTGTGGTCATACTTTTCCTCGCCTACTTGCTGTGTCGCTGCAACAATCAACAGGAGCCGAGAAGAGTTAACGTCACGAAACAGTCAACCAGCTTCTCAAAATTCATCCATTCAAAGGCTCGGACGATGAAGGTGATTACGAATATTTATTTACCGTGGCGATTTTTTAAAATGTAATTAAATAATGTATAAGTGTTAAGATAAGCCATTAAATTTTCGTAATTAAAGCAATAGCCCCATATTAAGCAACTTGCAAAAAATATAACATTAAAATCTGTGCACTACTCTCAGGCAATAAAATTGGAAAATGTCAGTATTGTGCAACTGCATGAAGACAAACCCTGAATCTTATATACTAGAGATTGCCCGTCAAAAATGACGGATTTTTTCAAATTTCATTATACATTATAATAAAAAATAGCTCGTCAAAATGACGGATTTTTTAAATCTCATTCTATAATATTTTTCGATTGCAGCGCCACTTCTTTTGATCTCTAGGATCTCTTGCATAATAACTTTTATTACACGCTTGCGCCCAATAAATTCTTACGTGCACATCGATATCGTCTATGCGACTAATTACGTAAGCGTGACAGAATCAGTGAGTGAGTGGGTGAGTGAGTGAGTGAGTGAGTGAGTGAGTGAGTGAGTGAGTGAGTGAGTGAGTGAGTGAGTGAGTGAGTGAGTGAGTGAGTGAGTGAGTGAGTGAGTGAGTGAGTGAGTGAGTGAGTGAGTGAGTGAGTGAGTGACGTGGGCTACTATAATATAGATTCACTTCATCGTAATTGCTTCCTTGCGTGTTTGCTTGGTTGCTTGATAGAGCCGTACGTTGGTCACCTTTGACACTTAAAATACATACTTCTCGATATTCAAACGTACAGTCTTAAAACACCTGGTTTAAAGGACTATAATTTATTATAAAAAATGTGTATATTCAAACGAGCTAAAATTTAAAGTATTGAATTTTTCTCAATGCCATTGCATTTGATTGAATTTTCAAATTGATTGGATAAAATTTAAATAAACAATTACAAGTTTTTTTTTTAGAGAAATAAAACCATTACTTTAAGGTTCAATCCGAAAGTTTTTTTTTATATTTTCTATTTCACATGCATCACGTAATCAATATTTAGAAAACTGTGGTCAATGTTTAAAAAAAAGTTTTGCAAAACTTAGAAACTGCCGAATTACAAAATATAAAGATTTGTGAAAAATGAATTGCTTTATTTTTTTTCAGACGAAAATTTTTATAGTTCCAATTTATATTTACTTGCAATCTTAATAATTATTTAGGTTACAATCTCTGTTTGTGTGTGTGTGTGGCTTTCTCTGTACACAAATCTTGCAAGTAAAATTTAACCAGCTTTTTGACATGCTAGGAAGCTGAAACTTTCAGCATAGCTTTATATTGGATGATAATACATGATTCAATTAAAAAAAAAGCTCTTTATTTATATATATATAGATATATGATGATATATATATATATATATATATATATATATATATATATATATATATATATATATATATATATATACATATATATATATATATATATATACATACATATATATATATATATATATATATATATATATATATATATATATATATATATATATATATATATATATATGCGTTAGCAAATTTTTTTCCTTTATTTGAATATCTTTCGTATTTCTAAATCGGGTCTATTGAGATAAACGTTTGTGTTAAAAAACTCGTTTTTTCCTTTACTTATTATAATATATATATATAAATTTATAAAATGCTCTAAACAAGTCAAAATTTCATGACGAAATCTTATAGCAAAAATATTAGAATATTTTTATCACTATTTTGTTTATCAATTACTGACTTGATGAAATTAAGAAATTATCTTATAGTAGAACTAGCGGGAGCACCCGGCGTTGCCCGGGGTTTTTAGAGGTTTTTCTAATGTTTGTCTCTCTCACTCCCGTTTATTTCTCCGCTTTCCCGTTCCCGTCGCGTTCCTGGTCGCTTTTCCGCTCCTGGTCGCTTTCCCGCTCTCGGTCGTTTTCCCTTTCCCGCTCTATCTTTTGCTCTCAGTTGGCTTCCCGTTCCCGTTTTCGCTCATTTATGTATGTATATGTATATATATATATATATATATATATATATATATATATATATATATATATATATATATATATATATATATATGTATATTAATCCCGCTCCGCTCATTTTGTGACGGATTTCAAATTTTTTTCTCTATATTTGATTCCCTTTGACTCTCAAGGTTGTGTTAAAATTTCATTATGACAGGATGAATGGTGTAGCAATACATAAAGGACATACATACAAACATTCATTTATATATATATAGATGACATATAAAGGTTTTATTTCTTTGTCCTTCAATAAACTACAAAACCATTTTAAAAATATCGTATCAATTAATGTCAGAAGTGGGATCTAAAAAATGGTTTGCAGTTACTTGAAGAACTTTCCTTTCCTGAGTTGAGGCGGGAGCTAAGAAAACGATGGGTGAACGCTAATGGAGTAAAGCCCGAGCTCGTGGACCGCCTTCAACGAGAAAAATGAAGCAGCACAGGGAAGAGTGGAAAGAGAGAACAAAGCAGCTATGAACATGATAATAGAAGAATTATTTCTTGGTGGTCAGGTTATCCTGAAGACGGAATAGCCGCGGCTGGTACGCCGATGCTGCCAGTGAACAGAAAAAAATGAATGAAAACGGGAGATCTTCTGGTAATGATTTGCCTGAGTGTTGTCTGGATGGCAAGGATATTGAGAGCTTGGTCACAGAAACGGCTGATGCATTGGTGGACACGGTTCTGCACCAGCGTGTTGCTGGTGTAAAAATATTGTGGGTTGCTGCGGCGAAACTAAGTTTGAACCGGAGTCCAATAGCTGTGTCTCAGAACATATGACAGATGACGGCCAAACAGACTGCACAGATCAAGTGTGGCACGAGAAAAATAAAGGAGAATTGATTCAGTTTTGTGACGGGGCGCTACTGAGGTAGGCCCTGTAGCTTGTGTTGCTGGACTCAGACAGATTTTTCAGAAGTCGTAAGAGGTCTCGGAGGATTGCTTAATCAAATTTAACAAAGATATTCCTTTTGCAGAAAAGGGTTTTGATAGTTTCGTATTTGGTGGCAGTAGCTTGAATGAGGTGTGTGATGATAACACCTGTGATGCGGCGTCTGAAATAGGTGTTTCAAATTTTTTGCATGGCTGGCCGGATTTAATAAGTGGTCATCAGATCCAAGATATTGTGGATAAGTAGGACTTGGATAAAAATGCTTTTAAAAAAAGAACGAAATTCCATGTGATTTCTAATGATTGGAGTGCCCACGTGAGTGATACTGCGACAAATGAGTCAGCTGAAGAGGTTGCAACACCGGATGTTGCGGCAAAGGTACAAAAGAATTGTTGGGATGCTGCTGACAAATGTGGGATAGGTATTGAAACTACTGTTTTGTTTGGAAAATTTGAAAATGCTTCTACAAATGCCAATGAGGATGAGGCTCAAAGTGGTTTGACCAAGGATTTTGTGTTTCAGTGGTGGCTCGCAGAAGTGGAGCTAAAAATTAAGAAATTCGGACATTTCAGCATTGATTGGGTCAAACAGTCAAAAGAATTGAACATATAGTTTGTAAATTGCTGTCAAGGCTGCGATTGAAAAGGACTGTCGAGTTTTTCGGAGCTGTCAAAACTGTTCGGGACGAACAGAATTGAGGAAGGGGTAGTGGAATATTTTTATCACTGTTTTATTTATCAATTACTTGCATGACGACTTTACGAAATTAAGAAGGTATTTTATAGTAGAACAAGTAAAGATAAAAAATAAATTTAAAAAAATGCTTTTATTTGCCTCTTTATCTAGGTCAACGAACTAAAATTTTCGAATCTAAAACAACCGTTTTACGTACCGTTTTTATATAAATGAATGTTTGTATGTATGTTCTCTATGCATTGCTACACCATTCATCCGATCGTAATGAAATTTTCACACAACCTTGAGAGTCAAGGGGAATCAAATGAAGAGAAAAAAAATTTGAAATCCGTCACAAAATGAGCTGAGCGAAACGGGTGGACGGGAACTATTATATATATATATATATATATATATATATATATATATATATATATATATATATATATATATATATATGAGAATATGTATGTAAGTATAGATGTCCTTTATGCATTGCTACACTATTCATTCAATCGTAGTGTAATTTTTACACAAGCTTGATAAGCAATGGTAGAAAGTTTATGTGAAAAAAAATTGAAATCGGTCACAAAATGAGCGGAGCGGGAGAGCGATCTTGATGAAATTTGACAAGGAGGTAGTTTTCATACAGGGGAAATGTTTGGACTCCCAACCCCGGCTCAGGTAGGCTAAAAACCTTTCCAGGCCGAAAGTGCCTATGGACGACCATCAAAGGTAATTTGTGTAATAAAATTCAAATTTAGTTTACGTAACAACGTTTGAAGGCTTCAAACAACTTTTAGCAAATCTATTTTACGTTTTATGGGCTAAAAAGTTTGGAAAGAGTGGAAAAGAGAAAATGAGCGTGAGCGGGAACGGAAACGGGATTATGTATGTATGTATGTATGTATGTATGTATGTATGTATGTATGTATGTATCTATGTATGTATGTATGTATGTATGTATGTATGTATGTATGTATGTATGTTGTGTGTATGCATGTGTGTGTATGTATGTATGTATGTATGTATGTTTGTATGTATGTATGTATGTATGTATGTATGTATGTATGTATGTATGTATGTATGTATGTATGTATGTATGTATGTATGTATGTATGTATGTGTATGTATATATGTGTGTGTGTGTATGTATGTATGTATGTATGTATGTATGTATGTATGTATGTATGTATCTATGTATGTATGTATGTATGTATGTATGTATGTATGTATGTATGTATGTATGTATGTATGTATGTATGTATGTATGTATGTATGTATGTATGTATGTATGTGTGTATGTAGAATCGGATCTGAGGGGGGGGGGCAACTGAGAGCGAAAATATCAGCGGGAAATCAACAGGGAACGGATAAAGAGCGGGAGCGCAAACGGGAAGGAAACGGGAACGAAAAAGAAACGCATTAGGTAATCCTCTAAAAACCCCGGGCATCGCCGGGTGCCCCCGCTAGTATATATATATATATATATATATATATACATATATATATATATATATATATATATATATATATATATATATATATATATATATATATATATATATAAATGAATGTTTGTATGTATGTATGTCCTTTATGCAATGCTACACCATTCATTCGATCGTAATGAAATATTCACACAACCTTGAGAGTCAAGGGGAATAAAATACAAAGAAAAAAATTTTTAAATCCGTCACAAAATTAGCGGAGCGGGTGAGCGAGCGAAAACTATATATATATATATATATATATATATATATATATATATATATATATATATATATATATATATATATATATATATATATATATATATATATAAAAGAACATGTCCTGACTGACTGACTGACTGATGACTGACTGATAATCAACGCCGAGCTCAAACGCCTCATCCTAGGAACGTGAAATTTGGAACTTATATTACTTTTATAGCGTAAACATCCGCTAAGAAAGGTATTTTGAAAATTTTGCTCCTGAGGGGAAAAAACTGGAAAACAAACTTTTTTCTAAAACAATGTATATCTCGAAAACCAAAAATGAGGAGATTTTGAAATTTGGTATATAGATTCTTTTTGAAAAATAAAAAGATACGTGTTTCACCATTTTTTGAAAATTCGGTTTCCCGGACCTCAAATGTGGGTTGGAAAATTGGGTTATTTGGTTTTTAAAGTAGCTTCTACTCAAAAACTGTTAATGCTACAGGAGTAAAAATTAGTATTTAGTTTCTACTCCAAAAATAATGAAATACGTGTTTTAGCGTTTTTTGAAAATTTGGTTTCCAGGACTTCAAATGTGGGGTGGAAAATAGGGCTAATTGTCTTTTATAGTAACTGCTACTCAAAAACAGTAAATACCACAGATGTAAAAATTGTTATTTAGTTTCTTTTCTAAAAAATAAAGATATACGTGTTTCACCATTTTTTACAAATTTGGTTTCCCGGACCTCAAATGTGGGTTGGAAAATTGGGTTATTTGGTTTTTAAAGTAGCTTCTACTCGAAAACTGTTAATGCTACAAAAGTAAAAATTAGTATTTAGTTTCTACTCTAAAAATAATGATATACGGGTTTTACAATTTTTTGAAAATTTGGTTTCCAGGACTTCAAATGTGGGGTGGAAAATAGGGTTATTTGGTTTTAAAAGTAACTGCTACTCAACAACTGTAATTGCCACAGATGTAAAAATTAATACTTAGTATCTACTCAAAAAAAAAGATATACGTGTTTCATCATTTTTTGGGTTATTTGGTTTTTAAAGTAGCTGCTACTCAAAAACTGTGAGTGCTACAGGAGTAAAAATTAGTATTTAGTTTTTACTCTAAAATTAATGATATACGTGTTTCACCATTTTTTGGAAATTTGGTTTCCAGGACTTCAAATGTGGGGTGGAAAATTGGAAAATAGGGTTATTTGGTTTTTAAAGTAACTGCTACTCAACAACTGTAATTGCTACAGATGTAAAAATTATTACTTAGTATCTACTCAAAAAAATGATATACGTGTTTCATCATTTTTTTAAACTTTGGTTTCCATGACTTCTAATATGGGGTCAAAATAAGGGTTATTTGATTTTAAAATAACTGCTACTCAACAACTGCAAGCATTACAGTTGTAAAACTTAGTATTTGGAGGTTTTTTGCCGGTTAAAAGTACCTGAGTCCAGTTTATCACCGGTTGGGCCAAGCCATTATTTTACGGCCGATGTTTTTCATCAAGTATATAGAATTTCTAGGCCTGTAATACGGGCCAGGCCTAAATTATACGGGCTGTGCCGGGCCAGGCATTTATTTGGTTTTGAAACGAGCTGGGCCAAGTTGTCGACGAGCCGAGCCGACACCTATGGATGCACGGTTCAAATTCTCTAATTTCATGCGGGGTTACCCGGCGTTGCCCGGGGTTTTTAGAGGTTTTTCTAAAGTTTGTCTCTCTTGCTCCCGTTCCCTTCTCCACTTTCCCGTTTTCGTAGCGTTCCCGGTCGCTTTTCCGCTCTCGGTCGTTTTCCAGCTCCCGTTCGCGTTCCCGCTCAGAAGTTTTGTTATCGATTTTCTCTTTTGCTCGCGTTTCCTTCCAAGCTTGCTCTCCCGATTCGAGTCGCTTTCCGCGTTCCCGGTCGCTTTCCGCGTTCCCGGTCGCTTTCCCGTTCCCGGTCGCTTTCCCGTTCCCGGTCGCTTTCCCGTTCCCGGTGGCTTTTCCGTTCCCGGTCGCTTTCCCGTTCCCGGTCGCTTTCCCGTTCCCGGTCGCTTTCCCGTTCCCGGTCGCTTTCCCGTTCCCGCTCACGCTTGCTCTCCCGTTCCCGGTCATGCTTGCTCTCCCATTCCCGGTCACGGTTGCTCTCCCGTTCACGCTCATTTTTTCTTTTCCATTCTTTCATAACTTCTGTTAGCCTATAAAACGTAAAATAGATTTGCTAAGACTATATATATATATATATATATGAATGTTTGTGGGTTAGTTTGTCTATTATAGAAACGGGAAAGCGACCCGGAACGGACAGCGAGCGGGAACGGAAAAGCAAGCGTGAGCGGGAATGGGAGAGCAAACGTGAGTGGTAAAGCGACCGGGAGCGGGAAAGCGACCGAGAGCGGGAAAGCGACCGGGAGCGGGAAAGCGACCGGGAGTGGAAAAACGACCGAAAACGGGAAAGCGAACGGGAGTGGGAAAGCAGGTGGAAAAGGAAACGGGAGAGAAAGAGACAAACATTAGAAAAACCTCTAAAAAACCCGGGCAACGCCGGGTATCTCCGCTAGTACATACATAAACACACACACAGACACACATACATGCACATACACATACATACATACACACATACATACGCACATACATATATATATAGTTCCCGCTCGCTCACCCGCTCCGCTCCGCTCATTTTGTGACGGATTTCAAATTTTTTTATTTTTATTTGACTCCCCTTGACTCTCAAGGTTGTGTGAAAATTTCATTACGATCGGATGAATGGTGTAGCAATGCATAAAGGACATTAACATACATATATACATATATACAAACATTCATTTTTATATATATAGATATATATATATATATATATATATATATATATATATATATATATATATATATATATATATATATATACTAGCGCGGTTACCCGGCGTAGCTCGGGGTTTTCAGAAGTTTTTTATAATTTTTCTCTCTTGCTCCCGTTTCCTTCCCCGCTTGCTCTCTCGTTTCCGTTCCCGCTTGCTCTCCCGTTTCCGTTCCCGCTCGCGCTAATTTTTCTTTTTCACTCTTTCATAACTTATTTTATATATATATATATATATAGTTCTCGCTTGCTCACCCGCCCGGGGTTTTTAGAAGTTTTTCTAATGTTTGTCTCTCTCACTCCCGTTTATTTCTCCGCTTTCCCGTTCCCGTCGCGTTCCTGGTCGCTTTCCCGCTCTCGGTCGTTTTCCCTTTCCCGCTCTATCTTTTGCTCTCAGTTGGCTTCCCGTTCCCGTTTTCGCTCATTTATGTATGTATATGTATGTGTGTATATATATATATATATATATATGTAAATTAAGCCCGCTCCGCTCCGCTCATTTTGTGACGGATTTCTCTATATTTGATTTCCCTTGACTCTCTAGGTTGTGTGAAAATTTTATTACAATCGGATGAATGGTGTAGCAATGCATAAATAACAAACATACGTACATACATACATACATATATATATATATATATATATATATATATATATATATATATATATATATATATATATATATATATATATATATATATATGCATATATATATATATACATACATACATACATACATACATACATACATACATACATACATACATACATACATACATACATACATACAAACATTCATTTTTATATATATAGATTATTAAAATGTTTTACATTATAAGTAATTGAATAGAATTTCAAAGCAAATGCTGGTCGGGAAGTGGGTGAGTTTATAAAACGATTTTCCGGACATCCAAGTGCATCTGCGGACATACAGACAAGTGAAAGTTAATAGAAGCATGTAAAACAATATGTCATACAATAATAAATTAATTTTAAAAGTATTGTACGGTTCCTTTATTCAATTTCTTATGCGTTGTGTCATGTATCTAAGTACATAATTTTTAGTGCTATGACAACATCGTTTCCTTTTCCATCAAAAGAAGAAACTGTATTAGCCTCTGTTGTCAGGTTAAAATTGAAATAATACAGAAGTAATGGATATATTGCTTTTTAACTGAGACATGTTTATATTTGCCCAGAAGGTCAATACAACACGTAAAAAGTAATTAAACACTTAAATCTTCATTATTATTATTTTATAATGGTTTGTTTCTTAAATTCACTAAAGTAAAAACTTGTCTTTTCCAAAAACCCAATTCTTCAAATTTTACAAGCAGTTATTGAAGTTCCTAAGAAAACTGTTAACTTCCTTAAAGAGAAAATATTTAATTTGCTTCATGATGCAAACGCACTGAGCTACTCATTAACTTATAATCATCTTCATTATTGTAATCTTTTTACTATACCAGATGTAGGTGGGATTCTGCTATTCAATTAAATGGTTCTGAAAGCTATGTTGAACAGTCAGAGTCTCTCAGCTTTGCCTGTGCATTACTGTTTGGCTTTCCGTCATTAAAAACTGTAATATTGTTCTATATGGCCTACGAAGGAAGTGATTGAAGTAGCATATAAGTTGGGTGTGTATGTGTGAGATGTATTACAAACGCCATCACATTGAACTCATAAGAAAATTTGGCACAGATGATGAAAGTGAATTTAGAAATGAAGAAGTTATTACACGTGAAAGTTTATGAAAAAATACTCAGATGTGATGCAAATTTTAGAAAAAAATATTAAAAACTTTTTTTTCTTATTTTTTCGTTCGCTCACAAAAAATATTAGATATGAGTTGTTAGCAAAGATCTCACTTTTGTTCAAACTAAAAATGAGCTTTTGCCAACTTAAAGTATTGTCTTGAAAAGGATCAGTTTGCTGATAAAATAACCTAGTATTCCCGCTATTAACTCAACAGGAGAATAATGAACTTTTTTGTTTTCCTTTTTTCTTGGATTAACTGTGCCAGTATGATGCTGCTTTTCAGAGAAAAAAGTAGTGCAAATTATCAACGAAATAATAGCAGGTCTAATTTTCAAAAAGCTATTTTTAGCCAGAATTAAATTAGCACATCACAAAGCAGCAACCAGATGAGGAAGCTGTCTACTACTAATCACCAGCTATGATGCTGAAGAGCTGTATATAATACTATATAAGTGGTTGGTAAGTGGTAACAGAACGAACGCGTTCTTTTAGCAAACTGGTTTTTTTATTACAGTGCTCAATTTAACTCACTACATGTGTATCGGGTGTATGATATGTATCGTCAAGGCATAATTACTAAATTTGTAACCCCTTCCGTTATTCAATCTTTTCTAAATTTTGTACCATAGAATCTATTGCTCGCACTGTAAAAAATAAAGCGATCGGATATTGACAGTAAGCGGTAAAGCACTGTCAATAATCATTTGTTATTACTTTTATTATTTTTATAATTTAGCGTTATTAAAGAAGTCAAATAATATTAATAATACAATGCCCGGCAGCAATACAAACAGTTTCAAAAATAAATTAAATGATTTATTCATGTAAGTAAATATTCAGTTTCATCACATATTATTTCTATCGTCAAATGTTTGCGAAATTAAAAGGTAGGGACATTATTAACGTTTCTATATCCTCCTGCCCTACCCCTTTTTGGGAGTATGCGCAAATAAATTTTTCAAAATAATTGTAAAAAGTTTAAGTGGGCCCCATAAAGTTGAAGTGGACCTTTCTGACCTTGATGTGAGGCCTCCTCAAGTTGAAGCGGGTCAAGCACGCTCCAAATCGAAAATCTTGAGTTCACGCGACCCGATTAAACCTGACACGGTACAATTGGAGTTCGTAGATGTGATATAGCCTTGCGACTCAGCACGCCTGGAATTTGACCCAGTCGCCTGTAATCCCCGTTACATACATCAAACTGAGTTTTAGCCGGTTTTTCAATTGCCAGCGTCAACTCAAGATTTTCGATTCGGACCGCGCTTAATATGTACTGGTAATAGTAACTGGAACCTGTGCGTGACTATTTCACACTGACAGATTTGATCTGATTTTTTTTTGGTGTTGTCGGATTGGTTTTTTTGTCGGTGTGGAGCGTGCTTAAGTCTGATTCATAAAAACTTATTTGAAGTCTTTTTTAGCACCCATTGTTCCCTGCTGCGTTGCTGCTTCAGTTTTCAGTGAGCTTCTTCATGGAACGCTATGGAGAGAAAAGAATAAAATGACAAATTCCGTTCGTATTTCTGAACTTATTCCTGAGTGTGGGATCATCGCAGCTTTTGAAGCCAGCCAAGTTAAGGTGGTAGTTGAAGCAGCATATTTAATAAAACACTTAGGACCTGATGATCGCTTTACTACTCTTGAACCTGCTCATCATAGTTGTTGTTCTGTCATACCTCGATTATTTGTATTTTTGTTTTAACATTCGTTCATATTATAAATAATTACTACTGTACGACTCTGCTGTTAAATGTTCTGACCCTATTTATACAAAGAAAAGTGTAATTTTCAATTTGGTTTGCTTGACCTGGCCGTGGAAATCTAAATGGTTTTTTATATATAATTTGACAAATATTTTGTATTGAATTGGTTAAAAAAGACCGACGTTTTTAAATATCCGCCAATTATCAAAACGATCAATAGTCGAGAGATTATTTTAGCAAAGATAAAGCTATAGGCTACAGACAAACAGAATAAAGTTGGAACTACGTGACAAATTTTGTTGTTAAAACTTCCAAGGAGAGCCGGGCCCCCAACCTGGATTCACCACAAGAATCTATGAGTGCAGAAATGCCCGATGTGTACAAGAGGAAGCATATTGGTCTAAGGACGCTTCCTTGGGGTTTCTACGCCAAGATGGGGCTAGACGTTGAAGAATCTGTTGTTTGACCGTGTCGAAGGTAACCGGCATTTTTAGCAGTGACAACAGTGCTTCCCAGAATCAATTGCAGAAAAAATGACCGATAATATCTGGGTGAGCGCCGTCTCAGTGGAGTGGTGTCTGTGGCAAACAGGTATGAGACTAGCTGATGGACAACGACTTGCTCCAGTAGCTTAAATATCACGCATAAGTTTGATATTGGTCGGTAGCCCATATAGATTCAAGCCATGTTTTTTGAGCAGCGGTGTTATTGAAGCACGTTTGAATAAGGAACTTGGCTGGCCGGACGATAGAGAAAGGATCGGTCTATGAATGGTGCAGTCGTCTCCCCCGTAACCACGTTGGCATCGGATTCAGATGTGACTACTCATTTGGTAAATGATGAATGACTTTTAAAACTTCGTCAACAGAATTTGAATTTAAAGATAAAAGATGATGCCTTGTCGACGTGAAAACAGGTTCATCAGCTTCAACAGTCAAAAAGCGCCTGTCTACATTTTTTCCCAAAGTCATTGAACTCGTCGGCAGAAATAGACGCATCATCGCGAGCACGGTCTCTGCCAAGCAACGTATCCATCGTCCGCCAAGGTTTTTTGTGCCGATTTCATCTGAAAAGAAACTGGACCGTTGGAAGTTGAGAATCTGGCGATATCTCCGGAGTTAGCCAATTTACAGAATGCGCCTCATGACTCGAACTTTATCACTTTGTGCATTCCTGAATTTTTTCCATGTGACGGGCTTTGCGATCCTCTTCATAACACTTATCATCAAACCAAGGATCAAATGGCCGTCGACAAACAGACACACTGCTGAGCGGATTTAACTGGTCAAGAGTGCCTGTTATGACGTCATTGCAAGGACCGCCAGTTGATCCACATGATTCAGGTTGAAAAATTGTGAAGTTCTGACATGCTTACATTTAATTTAATTTAATTTTTATTTAAATAGTGAAATATGTCTCGATTAAAGCAATTTAAAAGTTTCCAAAAAGATTTTGGATAACTCTCCAAAACTTTTTAAATTTGAAAAATGTTAAATAATCCATTTTTTTAAAGTGTTTTTAAATACTTACTTGTTTTATTTAGTGAGGATAATACATTTAGAAAATTGAAATTAATTATAAACCTCTTTAACGAACATTTTTATTGTTTAGTGACATTTCCTCATACCTGATAGTTTTCTAGAAATTCTTACAAGTCACTTTTTTCTTAGCTTTGTTCTGTTCACATAACCTCACACACGGTGGTTACCTTATTTGACTATATACTTATATCTTCAAGAGCACCTATAACAAGTTTCTAGAAATAAACCATTTAGGATAGGATACGTTTTGGCTAAACATGCTTTATTTGACGTCGGATGACCAGTCCTGCTCTATGCCCATGATGAGAGGTTCGGACACACTCAAGTTATATGAATTCGCACAGACATGCAATGCGGAGGTTGCACGACTAATAACGTCTCTCCCAAACAAACAGTGTGCGTCGGATCCCATTCCTACTTGGCTTCTCAAAGAAGCATCTCCCATACTTGTACCATTTTTAGTAAACATCTTCAATAAATCTCTCTGCACCGGTCAGGTGCCTCGAAACTTCAAGTCATCGTATATAACTCCGATCCTGAAAAAAACAAAACTTGGATACAGCAAACCTGGCTTCATATCGTCCGATCTCAAATCTTCCGGTCGTATCAAAACTTCTTGAGCGACTGGTTCTATCAAGGGTCACCGAGTACGTCGAGGACGGCAACCTTTTCCCTGCTAATCAATCAGCGTACCGCCGTTTTCACTCAACGGAGACGGCGGTTTTGAAGGTTTTTTCGGACATCCTGGGCGCAGCAGATACTGGAGGGCTCACTCTTCTTGTTCTTCTAGACCTATCAGCGGCGTTCGACACCGTTGACCATCAAATACTCATACGGAGACTGGAATCATCGTTTGGTTTTGGTCAACTACCTCTCAATTGGATTCGCTCTTATTTGAGTGAACGAGTCTCGCACGTTAAAATAAACAATACAGATTCTCTAAAAACACCTATTTCCTGTGGCGTACCACAAGGGTCAGTCCTAGGGCCGATTCTCTTCATGATGTACACCAGCGAGCTTGAAGACATAATTGTTGGTCATGGACTCAGTAGTCACTTTTTCGCAGATGACACTCAAATCTACGGCCATTGTCGGCCTGGAGAGAGTACGGCACTCCAAACCACCATCTCCGCCTGTATAGACGACGTTGGAGCATGGATGCAGTCAAATCGACTCCAGTTAAACTCCAGCAAATCTGAAGCCATCTGGTTTACAACTAGAAGCCAGAAACTTCATCTTCCCAAAGATCCAGTTCGAATAGGTCTTGACATGGTGCAGCCGTCTGTGTCTGTTCGAAATCTTGGCATCTATCTTGATGCTGATCTGTCATCAAAAACACACATCAAAAACACTGTTCGTGCATGTTTCAATGTATTACGGCAGATAAAAAGTGTGGCAACCTCTCTCCCAACAAATTCTCGAAAAATACTTGTAACTTCCCTCGTCTTAAGCAAACTTGATTATGGTAACTCTATCCTGGTTGGGTCACCCAAACACCACATCAATCGTCTCCGTTCGGTTATTAATGCTGCAGCACGTCTGGTTACCGGTGCTCGCAAATGCGATCACATTAGTCCAGTTCTCGCCGACCTACACTGGCTGCCAGTGGACAAAAGAATAAAATTCAAGTTGGCGCTACTGGTATACAAATCTCTTAATAAACTGGCTCCGAAATATCTGTCTTCTTCATTGAACAGGGTGTCTGACTTCCCGGCCAGGAGGAGACTCAGATCCTCATCTTCGGCCTCACTCCATCTGCCAAAGACCAAAATGAAAACGGCTGGCGACCGCATGTTTGCTGTTGCCGGTTCCAGACTGTGGAACGAGCTTCCGACTACCATCACCTGCTCAGCGACGGTCGAAGAATTTCGAAAGAGTCTCAAAACGCATCTCTTCGTGGCCTAGAAGTCAACACTGACATTATGCCACGTTAAAAATTATCAAATTAAATTAAATTAAATTAATCGACTATGGAAACTAATGGAAAGTGCAGTGGTTGCTCGAATTTATTTGCTGTTTTATTTCTTATTATTTGTTTGTTAGATCGAGTTAATGAAGTATATCACCAGCTGTTTAGCTAATAGTAGCTATCCATTGATCGGCAAACTTCACGTAATTGTATTTTTCCAAACTAATTGGGCACAATTATGTAGAGAAAATTGGTTCTCAGCTATTATCAAAACTGTTGAATTCGCATCTGCTAAAAGTGCCTAAAAGTGAAAGTAAAACAAATACCTGCAACGTTGTGCTCCATAGAAAACCAGGATGTTCTACTAAAGTTTATTTAAAAAAAACAACTAAAACAAAAGTAAAATTGCATGGAGCGTTATATTTGATAGCTTCTTATATTTTGGAAACACCGTTAGAAAGCTTTAAAGCTTAACTTGATAATAGGTGGTCAAATTCCATCTTTTTAATTTCATTGATTTCAGTACATACAATTTTAGCTTGATTGGACGACGGGAAGTATGTTTTTTAAACGTCAAAAGATTCCACGCACGGAATCAAGGAAACACAGCAAAATTTCATTGAGATATGAAATTAAATAATTAAAATTAAATAATAAAAAGTGCAAATTTTCCGCTGAAAGAGTCAAACCCCTTATAGTTTGTTATCAATTAATATCAACAGGAAATTTAGAAAAACTTATTGCATGTGTTTATATAAAAATCTAAAAATTTAAAACATGCTCTTAAGAAATGTTCTAAAAAAACAAAAATTTATAGTGAAATTGTTTTGTAAAATATTATCTCGGCCAATAAGTAAATTAGCATGTTTATATCTACTAGCGGGGTACCAGGCGTTGCCGGGGTTTTTCGAGGTTTCTCTATCGTTTTTCTCTCTCACTCCCGTTTCCTTTCTCGCTCCGGGCTGCTTTCCCGTTCCTGCTTGCTATCCCGTTTCCAGTCGTTTTTCTTTTACCGCTCGCTCTTTCGCTCTCGGACGCTTTTCCGTTCCCGCTTGTTTTCTCGCCTCCGCTCCCGTTCCCGCTCATTCTCCAGTTCCCGTTTCCGCTTGCTCTCCCACTCCGCTCATTTTGAAACCGATTTCAATTTTTTTTTTCAAAAAAACTTTCTTTCATTGACTCTCAAGGTTGTGTGAAAATTTCATTACGATCCGATGAAGGGTGTAGCAATGCATAAAGGACATACATATATACAGACATAGTTCATTTTTATATATTTAGATGACGTTGAAAGTTTTTGTCATCATTATCACCGCTGACATCCACGTAAATTCTTGGACATCCGGACAATCAAAGCATAGCGTTTTTTTTATGAAATTTCGTAATTGACTTAAAAATAGCTGATTTTATTACAGATTCTTATTGGATAAAATATTACTTAAATTAAGTAACTATATATTGTTAACCAAACGATGTCTTTTTTATTAACAGATACTGAGCCACAGGTTGAGCCACCATCCAGTAGTCAGGTACATGCAGCAAGTTGTCATTTTTATGTACTAAATAAAAATAATTTTCTTTATGGTTTTTAAATTATTTTTATTTGTTAATTTAGATTACAATTACTTTAATGTTTTAAATTATTATTGGATTGGGTGGGACTGTATAGCATTGAGATTTATTAAAGTTAAAGTAGACCGCAGGGTTTTCATCAGACAATGTGATCTGGGGAGAATGATTTCAAGATTTTGGAGGAGAAATTTTGTGTATCAAACGAAAATTTGAAGAAAAAAAACCGGTCAGTGTGTACGCACCTGGTTGTATTCAAAAGTTGATACAAAAAAAACAAAGTGTAGTTGTAAAGATATTACTGGTCTTGATCTATAACTATATATTAAAACAAGTAAATTAAAAACGAATTTTTAAAACCAATGCTCTTATATGTAATTAAAACACAAATTTTGCAATCAATTTTTTCTTATATTACTCTTTTATTTTATGTTAAAGTCGAAATATCTTAATTATATCGAAATATCGAAATTAATTAAAATTATCTAAATTAATTGACTTATTGTAAAACTAATAATTGAATATTGCATTGTCTTCTATTTTGAGCATGTATGCAAAATTTTAAAAAATCTATCATCAGGAAGTGACTCAAAAATTGATTGCAAGATTTGAAACAGACAGAGAAAAAAACAGACAGACAGAGAAACAGAGACGACGAGTTAATAAAAGCATTGGTAATAATAATAAAAATATCATCAAAAAGCATCGAATTTAAATATCTCAACTATTTTCATGAAAATTTCGTACACGCTTGAGAATCGCGGTCAGTGAGTGTGGTTCGTGTTAACTTGGTAAAATAGTCTGCCAGTCGGTTAGCGTTTTGTGGTCAAGAAAACCCTCAAGAAAACCCTCAAGAAAACCCTCAAGAAAACCCTCAAGAAACCCCTCGATAAAATCCTCAAGAAAATTAAATTAATTGACTTATTGTAAAACTAATAATTGAATATTGCATTGTCTTCTATCTTGAGCATGTATGCAAAATTTGAAAAAAATCTATCATCAGGAAGTGACTCAAAAATTGATTGCAAGATTTGAAACAGACAGAGAAACAGACAGACAGAGAAACAGAGCCGACGAGTTAATAAAAGCATTGGTAAAAAAACATGTCCTGAATGATTGGCGGACTGGTTATCAATTCCGAGCTAAAACTGAAAAAGCTAAAACATATTAGGAAAGTAAAATTTGGAACTTATGTTATAGCGCTGCTCGTGAGGAGATAAAACAGAATGATAAACTTTTCTCTCAAAAACCCCACATCTAAAAAACAAAAAATGTTACAGTTTTGAAATTTGATATCTAGATTCTTTTTAAACAAGTAAAGATAAAAAATAAATTAAAAAAAAAAGCTTTTATTTGCTTCTTTATCTGAGTCATAGAACTAAAATTTTTGAATCTAAAACAACCGTTACGCTCAACCTTGTTATTATTTTGGACCTCTGGCGACTTATAAATAACCATCCGTACTGTTTAATTATGTGGACCTCTGGCGACTTATACATAAACAACTTGATTAATTTATTGCAGTCGTTAGATGGCAGGAATTAATTTGATGTAATTAATTTTAATTGATTTAAGGCCTAATTCATGTCGAAAACATTAAATTCATGTATTGTCATCCAGAATAAAGCTTTCCTGAAAGTTTTAGAGCTCTATGTGGTCGAAAAGTGGGTGAATTTTTGTTTCTAAGATTTGATCACCACAAACAAACAAACAGAAGGACGAGTGAAGTTAAATAAAAGCAACTCCGCCTTGCTTTTGCAAGCCAGTTCCAAGCCTGGAGAAAGGAGGAGGGAAAAGTTAAAAGGATCAAATTATGATCCACTACTGGAAGTACTTAGGTGCTTCTGGCACAGCCGTTTCAGTCTTAAATCACTTGGTGTAAAGGACTATAAACTATTATAAAATAAATAAATAAAAGCATTTAAAAACAAAAAGATACGTGTTTCACAATTTTTTGAAAATTTGATCTCCGGGACCTCAAATGTGAGGTAGAAAATATGGTTATATTTTTTTTTTGGAATAACAGTCACTCAAAAACTGAAAATGCTACAGACGTATTTAGATTCTATTTAAATCATTTTTTATGAACAAAACGAAAAATAATAGAACAAATAAAAAGATTTTCTAAAATAACGCTTGTATACAAACGTACTCAAAAGTTAAAAATATTTTTAAGTATATACGTAATAAAATTTTGGTGCAGATTCTACTACGGTTTTTCCGGGGAATATATTTGGTTCGAATAATTTAAAATACCTAGAAACAGGCGGGCGTCTTGGAAATTCACAATTGGACAATTTGCTAAAAGTTTTACTCGATCAGGCAAAATTATAATTTTATCTTCATGCAATTTGTATGGAAAAGTTTTAGTTTCTGCTCAACTCTTTTATTTGCTGAACCGGGGATAAACCAATTATACATTGGATTCGATTTTAAATATACATTAACAGCTTTTATAGGCCAGCGAGTTTCCTACGGTGTTGCATAGCCCCGGAGCATTTAAATTTTGTATTTTCCAGCGTTATGGCTAGTTTCGGGCACATATTCATTAGAAAGTTTCTGATACTATTAATACAAAACCAAATGATGATGATGATAATAATTATTAATGTGTCTTACTCTTATCACAAAAGGAATCCCGTTCATATATCCGATTTTGTTGCTTATGTTGACGAGCTTGAAAAAGATAGTGGACTGAAATATTCGGAAGAGTTTGATGTATGTTTTCTGTACATTATGCATTTATTATTATTATTAATCAATATGGTTGTTGTTATTATGCTGTTTATTATTTCTCTATGTTCTTATAAACTAATTCTTCTATAGTTATATTATTATAATTTATTTGATTATGTGAAACATTGTATACTTGTTACTCATTTATAATTATTACAATAAAGTACAGGCAGATTTCTGTTCAATATTCTAAGAATAAGATACATTACATAATTACATGAGAAATGCACTTTTGTTTCTTTCAACCAACACTATTTTGTTGTATAATTAACACAGGATCTGAGGCTGATTGGACGAAACCAACCAACAGAAGATGCCCTTCTTCAGTGCAATCGCTTGAAGAACAGGTTCACTAACATACTTCCCTATGATGTAACAAGGGCAAGGCTGCAAATGATAGAAGATGAGGAGGGCTCTGATTACATCAATGCCAACTGGATTGCTGTAAGATTTTTAATGTCATAGTTCTGATAGCATTGTTATATTACGTATTGTTTTTTTTAATGTCGTTCAAATGAATGCATCACTGCCTTAAATGATAAAGAAAGGAGAACAAAAAAGTTTATAACTATATTAAAAAACTTCCATAATTTAAGATATAAATTTATTATTATTATAGTTTCAGATTATCTAAATAGAGCTATATAAATAAAGTAATTTTTGTTGAAATAACTTTATCACATTTAGCATGCTGTTCATTATCATTATTAATTAGTTTACTTTATTTAGGGGTACAATTCCAAAAGGGAGTACATAGCAACACAGGGTCCACTCACATCAACCGTTGATGACTTCTGGCGAATGGTGTGGGAGCATAAAAGTCCAGCCATCGTAATGCTGACATTGTGCATCGAGAAAAATAAAGTTGGTATTCATTCAAGTATTAGAAGTCTGTATTGTCATAATTTAATAAGCATTATTTTTCCTCTTACTTTTTGTAAAGGTAGGTACTACAATTAATTAAATTTTACAATAATTTGAGTGATGAAAATTTCTAACGTGTCACTCAGATTAAATGCGACTGTTATTGGCCGAGTGAATCTGCCACAACTTATGGAGAAGTTCAAGTGAGTCCAGTAGAAGAGAAGGAAGACCAATTGTGGCACATGAGAGAATTCAAACTAGAAAAAGTAAATTAGCTTTTTTTTTTAATACATAAACATAGATCTTTAAGAAATATAATTTTCATCTATATACATATGTTTTAATGTAATCTGGTGATTTAGCTCTTATTTTCTTTTTTAAAACTCTTTTTCCTGATAATAGAACTCTTGCTGGGAATTTATTGCCTCTTATATAAGGAATTGAAACTCCACTTCTTCAAGGTCATCCAAATTGACAGGACGTAATAAAAAAAAACCTCTTCAAGGAGCCTGTGGGCTTATTAACAATGTTATTGAATTAGTTTTGAAGTTAATCCATTAACGGTTATTGTTGCGAAAACGCAACGTCAACTTTAGTATTTCCGTATGGTAGTGGGTTAAGATCATCATGAAAGCAGGGATGATTTGAGCATGTGAGTTTATGAATAGTGTTATTATATTTTGGAAAGTGAAAATTTCACAAAAAAATTGCAGGTTCATTGGAAACAGATTTGTTGAGAGGCTTACTATTTTAAAATTATTGCAGATCGATTTTTAAACATTAAATCAAACAAATGTTTGTCTAGCTTAAAGTAGAAAGCAAAGTTTCTCCCAAGACCAAGACTAATTTTTATTTCTTGAGTCATTAAATCTCTGATTTAAAACTTTGATTATTTTTTCAAATCTTAGCAAAATGCAGTTTCAATTCGACAAATTTTATTGTCTCCAACATTCTTAAAATATGTCTTTGGAGATTTTATCTACTAAGATGATTCAGAAACATTTAAACTTTGTAAAAACCCTACACCTGCAGACAAAACATAAAGAAAACATCGCTAGTAAGAAAGATTAGTTGATTTTAAAACATTTCACAAATCAATTTAAATCACACTAACAAATTATTCACATGTCATTAGACTTCTGTTTATTATTCTAAAGCATTATATTGTACCCATTTTTAGAACATATGCACTTACACACATCATAATCACTAGTTGAAGTGAATATTTTAAAATAAAATAAACAAAATTCTGAAAAGTGTTTAGAGGTTTAACGAAAGCCAAATTGAAAAGCTAGGTTTGGACTATTTTTCAAAAACAGCAATCTGTTGTATCACAAATTTCAAATGAAATAATGTTTCATGCAGCAAGACCAAAGTGGCAATATGTACTTTCAATTTGTGGTTTTAAATAAGTAAATAAATGAATAAAACAAAAAGGAAATGTGGTCTATTTTTTTCAATTCAATTCTCTGAAACCTTACCTTATCAAATTCTCAGAAAGCTATATTTTTATGGTTTCAGCCATGCATACCTGAAACAATGAACTTTCGATTCATCTATATATATATATATATATATATTAAGGCTTCAAAAATTTTTAACGATTAATCGAAAATGACAATAACTTTTCTGATGAATTACTGCGTTATAAAATGGAGATGAAAGTTCCTGAATCCATTGACCCTCTGCAATGGTGGAAACTTAATGAACACCGGTATCCGAAATTTTCATTCCTTGCCAAGACCATTTTGTGCATACCAGCTACCTCATTTCCATATGAATGATTGTTCAGCTCGACTGGTTATATTGTCAATAAGACAGGCTCACCACTTGAACCAAATAGTGTCAACAAACATGTATGTGTGCGTAGTTGGTTAAAAGATAACATATAATTGGAGACATTCCAGTGTTATTTCGATTTTCGACAAATATGTTTAATAAATGTTACTTATGACACTATCAATTTTAATTTTTGGATTTAATCGAAATTAACTTTTAATTAATCGCTAATTTTTGAAAAGTTAACTATTAAATTTAAATGAATCATTAACAGCCCTAATATATATATATATACTATATATATATATATATATATATACTAGCGGGGGCACCCGGCGTTGCCCGGGGTTTTTAGAGGTTTACCTAATGCGTTTCCTTCCCGCTTGCGCTCCCGGTCGTTATCCGTTCCCTCCGTTTTCCCGCTCATTTTTTCGCTCTCAGTTCCCCCCCTAGATCCGATTCTACACACATACATACATACATACATACATACATACATACCTACATAGATACATACACACCCATACATACTTTGAATGAGCATTTAGTGCCGAAATATTGTAAAAAAAACACATACATACATACATACATAAACACACACACAGACACACATACATGCACATACACATTTATACATACACACATACATATATATATATATAGTTCCCGCTCGCTCACCGGCTCTGCTCATCTTGTGACGGATATCAAATTTTTTTTCTCTATATTTGATTCCCCTTGACTGTCAAGGTTGTGTGAAAATTTCATTACGATCGGATGAATGGTGTAGCAATTCATTAAGGACACATATATATATATATATATATAGGGGTGGATCCAGAATTTTGTTAAGGGGGCGCATCCATGAGTGACCGTCCATAGGGGCGAGAAAGGCCCTCCCTCCTGAAAAATTCATGACATTTTTATATCATTGTTTACAAATTTATTCGTGTATAATGGATTTACCCCCTCATGCTAAAATTTAAAATGTAACTACCTAATAATGGTAAAAATGTTTGTGCTATAAATGGAAATCCATCAATGTTTTAATGCTTGAAACGAGCGTATACATTGATTGAGAGCTTAACTCTTTACTAAATTTACTTTTATTTAAAATTGATTTTATTTATAAGTTTATTACTAAATATTATGTACATAATTTAAATTTGTTTAATGTAAATTATTTTTTACTATTCCACAACGGTTGGACGTGCGCGCCCATCGCCCACCTGTATATGTGTATATATAAATATATATATACACACACACACACACACATATATATATATATATTATGCAATGTGTGTTCTCTTATCACATCCGAACCACTGAAGCAATCTAAACAAATATAAATTTTGGCAAGAAGGCTGTCCTCATAGATAGGAGATATAGTTTAGAGAGAGTTTCAGTACGCTAACCCTAGGGTTATGACTAGAGAGAAAAGGCAGAGAGAGATAAAAAAAAATCAGGCAACGCCGGTTAAATCCGCTAGTGTGACTATAAATTAGATTTAAAAATTTATCAACTACAGGGCAATGAAACCAGAACATTAAGGCAATTCCACTTTCTCGACTGGCCAGACATGAATGTACCAGATGCAGATTCCCTTCTATCTTTCATCAACTTTGTTCAAGAAGGCATAAAAGACTTGCAGGCATCTGAAGATACTCCAGGACCTATTATTGTTCACTGCAGGTGAACTGTTATAATCTGTTATTTGTATTTTGACAAAATTTCGGTTTCAGATTATTTAAATCAAACAAACATACTGCTAAACATCAATGTATTACAGAAAAAATCGTAAACATTGAAGCAGTTTTTATTTTTATGGTAAATAAACTCATTTTATGACTTTGTGGTAGAAAAACTACCATAAAATGCATTTAAAATCACAGTGCAGGAGTTGGCAGGTCAGGAACGTTTATTGCTTTGGACACTCTTCTTAGACAAATAAAAACCAACAAAGATGCTGAGCTTGATGTCTTTGGAACAGTTCGTCAGATGAGAATGAGCAGAATTCTTATGGTCCAAACAGAGGTCACTCATTTCATATAACATACAGTTTTCATTCAGCACACTTTATTAACTTTCTAAAGTGTATTATCAAAAATATTAAACATTTCATCTTAAAATATTGTTTTCTACTACAATCAATCCCGTTTATTTATATAGCGCTATTTCCGTGGCGTTAATAGCACTCGGGCACAAATTGGTCGAACAGAAATGTTTTAAGTCCACAACGGAAAACAGTGACTGAGGTAGAGTCAGTAAGAAATGCAGGAAGAAACTTCCAGAGAATTTGAATGAAAGCTTTAAATTGTGTTTATAGTTTTTGTCATATGTCTGGGTCTTACTTTCTTCTTGGGCTCAGAAGTCTGAAACTGGCTTCTGTTCTATTACATATTTAATTGTAGATAGGTGGGTTGGGTAAGTGTTGGAGGTCAAGCACCTGAATGAGATATTGTAATTGCTTCACTAATTGTGTAATTGTGGGTAAGTCGGTGCTAAACATGTTGTCTGTATATGCTCCACAAGTAGGATGGCCAATGAAGGAGAAAGGAATTTCTTGCTATGATGGTTAATGTTGTGTCTGATATAGATGCTGATGAAAATTTGTTGGGGGCTTTAATGGGCATGTGGAAACTGGGATTGATGGATTTGAAGGTTTTCATTGGGTTATGCGTTTGGTAAGTGGAATGTGGAAGGTGAGATGATATTAGAATTTGCTAATTCAGTTAACCTTGCTGTTGCCAGCACTTGGTTTAAAAAGGAAGATAATAGATTGATGACATGAGTATGGTGGGTGTCTGACTGTTGTTGATTAGATCTTGGTCAGAAAGTCTGTAGGGGCCAATTGCATGAAAGACAATGAGGGTAAGGTTGTGGCTGAAGATAGTGGGCTGTTGGAGGTATGCAGAGCACAATAAAATAGGCTTCCCACTATGGATGAGTTCACTTGGGATGCAAATGGTTTAACTCATGTAAGTCCTGTTTGTGGGCCCAGTGAAAAAATAACTACTCCGGAAGTTAGTTATGCAATCCATAAGATGAGGTGTAGCAAGGCAGCAGAACCTTCATGAGTGGTGGCAGACATGTTGAATGCTGCTGGGGCTGTTGGTACAGTGTGGGTGACTGATGTGTGTAATGTGGTAATGAAGGATGGTAAGACCCCTGTAGACTGAAATAAGAGTTGGAAGGTGAATGTTTACAAGGGAAAAGGTGATGCGTTAGCATGTGGCTCATACAGAGGCATAAAATTGTTAGAACATGCAATGAAAGTTTCAGAGAGAGTAATTGGAAAAAAGTGAGGAAGATTGTGAAAATTGATGATATGCAGTCTAGTTTCATGATGGAAAAAGGTACTACTGATGCAGGAGAAATATCTTGCAGAGAATTAAGATCTGTGGATGGCTTTTGTTGATCTTGAAAAGGCATTTGATAGAGTATCCTGTGAGATAGTGTGGTGGGCACTGAGATGTCTAGGTGTGGATGAATGGTTAGTTTCAGTGATAAGAACTATGTATGATAATGCAGTGACAGTGGTGAGAGTGAATGGGAAAGAAAGTGATGCTTTCAGCATTAAGGCTTGAGTGCATCAAGGTTCAGTTTTCAGCCCATTGCTATTTATCATTTTTTTAGAGTCCTAATCAAAAGAGCTCAGGGTAGGCTTGCCAATGGAACTACTCTATGCTGGTAATCTTGTTTTATTAGCTGAGACAGAAGATTCTCTGTTCGAAAAGTTACAGATGTTGTGAATCGTGGGATACTGAGGTGGTTTGGACATTTGGAACGAAAAAGTTCAGATGATTGGTTTTCGGCATGTAAAGAGGTGGATGCTGTAAGAATAAAAGATATGGATGCACTCGGCCTAAAGCGGCAGTCTGCTCTGAATCGTGACTTGTGGAATTGTGGAGGTACCTGATATTGAGAAAACGTCCAACCCTAGCTTAGCGTGAAATAGAAACGTTTTACAAATAAATGGTGACGATTATGACAATGGTATATTATGACAGCAGTATAAAAATAAATATTTTCAAGCTAACCTCAGTTTTGAAAGACTGGAAGTTTAACTAAATATGCTTATGTGGAAAAACATAAGCAAAGTAGTTAACATTCAAAAACAAACCCTATTCTAACAACTTTTGCCATAGAGATAACAATATTGTAAACATTTCATTAGGTATTTTGTAGTTTATAGTATAACACATCTTTTAAAGTTAATTGTCATGGAATGGCTAAAAATTTATCTAAATTTCATAAACAAATTCTTACAGCAACAGTATACTTTCTTGTATCGGTGTCTGAAGCAAGTGCTAGAAAAGTTCAGCACGTCTGACCAATCCAATCATGTCTCATGCAACCCTCAAATCCATCAAAGTGATGAAGGTTTGTCAAACAGACCACTTGAAATATGGCAATTATGTGTTATATTACTGAGTTTTTGTCAGGTTTAGTCAACCTAAAACTAGACCAAGAAATTAAAAATTTATGGTAGCTTTGATTTTTAGATGGAGATAACTGCAAGAAGATGGAGAACCAGGTTAAAGAGGATCAGGATATATTGACTGGTTAGGATAGCATTTTGCTTGTTTACTAGTGCTGGTAATAATTTTAATTGAATATATTTATATAATTAAATTATTTTAGCTTAGAAATTTGCAAAGCCACTAAAACTTTAAACTTTTATTTTAAGATAAAACAAACGAAAATCAAAACGGGCCAACTTCAACCATTAAGCCAAAGAATTGTGAGCTGCAAGAAGCAAAAGGTGAGCCTTTTGTTTGGTTAAAAAATTACTCACCTTACCTTAAAAAATCTAATTTCTTACAGACACTTGCCAAGCTGATGCCTCACCAGAGTGCATTACAAAATTTTGAAGTTATTTGGCAAACGGCTATACTCACCAGAAAAATCAACAAACTTTCGTAATATATACTTGACTTGATGGCCTTTTTTGTTTTCCGTTGTCTTGAACATTGACAGAGTTTTTAGAACTGACCCAAACGAGCGTCCCCGTGGCGGACGGCTCTGTGGTAGCTAACCAAAACAACCCAGGGCTCATGGCGTTCCGTGATTCATTAATAAACGAGTTGAAAAAAAACTGCATTTTGTCGACGGCTTGCGTAGCTCGACACAAATATCTAAACATTCTAACCTTTTAACGACGGGAGGCGAGGGTGAGTACGACAGCTTCGAAAATTTGAGGGAATTAACTTCCGTACTCCGCGATAAGACTTACTTCGTTAATTAGACAGAAATAACCGACTTAATATCGACGGGGCGAGGGCGGACGGAACGTTTTCGAAAAAAGTAGTAGGAATCAGCTTCCGTGCTACCAACTATGACACGACTCACTTCACTTCGTTCGTTAGATTGGTTCGCGGGCGTGTCGAAAACAAACAAAAGAAAAGGTGAACACAATTGTTAGCGGCAATTTTATTTATTCACAAATCAATCACAAATTGTTTCCAATGTCGTCTGATACTACGGGAAAATATTCGTCGAAATTTCAGGCGGAGTGAAAAGGACGCCCCGCGAACTTCGACGGCAGTAATGGAATTTATTTACAGATTTATTATTTAACGTAGCCATCACGTGACAGATATTCAACCAATCGCGACTCATCAGCGCTTATGTTAGTCCACGTGACCTACAGCTAGGCTGCAGGCGGATCGGTATAAAATGCGAGCGAGCTTGCTTGCATTTTCAATAGAAATTGGTTCGGACGCCGACGGGCCTCTCCGCGTTCGCATGTTTTATATGTTTATACTGCACGTCCTCTGTACATATATATAAGTGATTCGGAGTATTCGGCCGATTGTTGGTAGAGTAAGGAATGACAATCATTGTATTTTTGGTGGACACCAGTGCCTCCATGAACCAGCGTACTTACATGGGCACCAGTTATCTAGACACCGCCAAACACACAGTTGAAATGTTTTTGAAGGTAGGCGAGATTGGATTGTTTTTGAATGAATCTGAGAGGAAAGCGGGTGCACTTCCCAAACCTCTCGAGGTTCTGTTGGAGTTCAACAGTTGCAGAATTATCAGCCATTCAATTCAGAAAATAGACTGATGCTTAGTTGTTATCTAATCTGTCTTCTATTGTCTATTTCCAGATCAGATCAAGGGATCCTGTTTGTCGATTGGATCGTTATATGTTGTTGACATTTGAAGATCCGCCGATGAACGTGAAGGTTTGAGATTGACCGACTGTGCAGCAAAAAGACTCTCGTTAAACAAAAGCAAACCGGAGTTTTAATGCGAGCGCGCGTCTCGCACTCAACGTCCTTTTTTACCGTTTTAGATAGTCTCCCCGGCGTACACAACATCGCTCGCAAACATTGTGTATCACTGCGCATGCCTGCCGACGTCAGTTTTTAAGGTTGCGCGTAAGTAAGTAGTTCAGATAAAGCGCATTACTAAAAAAAACTGTTAATACAAATTAAAAAAATATTTGAAGAGTTCAGAGCTCCGGTTTGCTTTTGTTTTTAAAATTTTTCGAAAATATTACTGAATGGCAGCTGCTTTTTTATGACTAAAAAATTTTTTTTATGAGAACTTGAAAGTGGGCTATCCAAATATAATTTCTAATGTCGGTTTTTTATATGCTAGGCGGGCTGGAAAGAAAGTCATTGCACATTTATGAAAGAATTAAAAAGTTTGGAGGCTACTGGCCTCACAGGTTTGGGTTCAGCTCTGAAAAACACTTTTGACATGCTCAATACAAACAGACTTCAGACTGGAATAGATACATTTGGACAGGTGAAGGGTTGTGTTTTATTTTAATTGGTTTATTTAAATCTCGTTATATCTCATAATGAGAAACACCCATAAAGTTATAAATATTCAATATAGCTGCTAGCAATTGGTTTGTTAAACTTTTAGTAATGTCAATCCACCACATTATTGAGAAAAAAGCCATTTAAAAAGAGTGTCTTGAAAAAGACAAATTTAACTTTGAAATAAATTTCAACAAAATAATTTGAGATCTTGAATTATTGTATTTTAAACAGGGCAGGTTTCCTTTTTATATTGAGCCTGCCATCATCATCTGCCTGACAGATGGCACTAAAATGACTTCAAAATCAGGGGCAACTGATGAGGTCAGTTGATTCCACATTCTTACTGTTATTTCTACCTATCATTTACAGAGACATTCAAACTTACAAATTTTGACTTATGACATCCACATACATAGAAACCTGATTTTGCACCCCTTTTCCACATGTAGTTATCCACCTCCTGAAAGAACCAGTACAATTACTTTCCATGTCCATATGGGCCTTATAAATCCATAACCTAAAAGTTGAATCAAAATACTATATATTTGTAATTATTTATGTTTGTTTTGCTAATTTCTGTTTCTGGCAATGTTTGTTCTATTATATTAGCATAATTTTTAGTCTGGAATACATTTTTTAACTTAACTTTTATTTTTGTTCACCTCGAACATCTACGTGCTGCTAAATTATCCTCCCCACTTTGACATGACCCCCCTCTCTCTCATATGTTATGAATAAATTTTAAATTATTTAAAAAAAATAACTTTTGCATATTAAACATTATTAAAGAAAAATATTCTTAGTTAACTTGATGCTGTAATCTTCAGTTGAACTTGCCCATGAATGCCACAGCTCTGCTGGGCTCTGAACTGACCAAAGAACCCTTCAGGTGGGATCAAAGGTTATATGGAATCGTCTACAAGGTTGGTTCGGCACCACCCACTGAAACTCTGTCATATGTGCCAACAGCTGAGGACACTCCTATAGATGCCATGTGTGAAGTCACTGGAGGTGTGTCTTTGTACCTGTTTTTGTGTGTATTTGTTGTACCTGTTTTTGTGCATCTGTGTGTGTATTACTGATGCTATAACAATGGTTTTTAAACACTATCTATAACTTGTTTGAAGGCTGTTAAGAAGCTAGCATGCTTCTACTTCATTAAACTTTTTGAAGAAAAATCGTTTTTCTCTATAAGTGGCTTACAAATATCTTTTTAAGTGGCTTACAAATTGTCTTATTCACCAGTTAACTCTGAAGTTTTGGTAATATATTTTTTTTTAATTCCAAGGTCGCTCTTATGCCATAACATCACAGAAGTCTCTTTTGCTGTGCTTGGAATCTTTGGCCCAGAAGCTGCAAAGTGGGGTGATGGTGAATTTTGAAAAGCTTCCTCTTGACTTTCAAATTCCAAATGGATTAGGTTGATGCTTGTTTTCATAATTATATTACTAAGAAGCTTAGCAAATAATTTTCACAATAATTAATTTGATTAATCTGTTGCTACTATCCAGAAGATCACTATCAGGACTTGCAGCTGCAACCATGGCACAATTGCAGACGACTCTTGTTCGTCAACAGATCTGCTCAGCGAGGGGGAACTACTGGACACTGGCCAATCCCCGAGTGCTTCTGGCCTGATGTCAACAAAGAAGCTCTGGTGACAAATTTTTTTTATATTCACCAATAGAATAGCATTTTTAATGTTTAAAAAATATTCACTTAATTAATATTTGTGTTTAAAAATGTTCAATTAATTGATATTTGTATTTAAAAAAATGTTCAATTAATTAATATTTGTATTTCAGCCGCCCAGGTCTGCGCATCCGTTTATTAGTTTTTCGTGCCAACCGTGCGAACCGCTGACACTCGATAATTTTCCATTTGACAAGTACGAACTGGAAGCCTCACCACTCACTCAGTACATATTGGAAAGAAGACAACCTCATGTTGCATGGCAGGTCAGTTATGATGATGATAATAATGACGATAGTGCTGTGGTACTTTTTATAAACTAATGATGATTCATTTTACACACTCAAGAGTATTTCATTGTTATTGTTAAACATTTATAGTAAAGACCTTAGTTTCATGTACTCAGGTGTTTGTGAAGAACAGTTCAAAGTATTCCGAGCTCGGTTTCCCGTTTGGATATTTGAAAGCAAGCACTAACTTGAATGCTGTCAATCTTTTTGTTATGCCTTATAATTATCCTCTTCTTTTTTCACTTCTTGGTTAGTTTTTTATGATAGTGATTTTTTTTTAAATTTTTAACGATGAAGCATATGTCTAAAAATTATTATTTTATTTTTTACTTATCTAAAAAATGCTGGGTAAATATAAAGGATCCAAATAAATGAAGAAAGTTTTAAGAATAATGATAGATGTATTATTTAAATAATACCATGAGGCAACATCATTTAGCTGCAATCTCAATTTTGATCTTTCTATTTGTAGATGAGTTGATAAAAGTTCACAAGTTCAAGGTTCTTCCAAAGTGGAAGGTGCAGTTTGACTCCTATCTTAAATCTGTGCCTCCATACTACGCTACGGTAGATTCTACTTTTTTTATTTTAAAAAATCCATCCATTATTTGAAAAAGTCTCTTGGACTATGGAATATTAACGACAAAAAATAAATTTATTTCAAGCCTCTGAAAAAGGCCTTTGGAAGACTGTCCTTACCTCCGAATCTCAATTTGATTCCCGACCAGATGGAAAACTGCTTCAGCTACTCCGTTGTTTTGTATCTCAAGAAAATAAAAAACCAGGTTGGTCGCAGACGTATATGTATGTCATGTACACACGTGTATAGTCATAAAAAATTGGCCCTGGGAACGCTATATATTTAATGGGCCCCTCTTTAGAAAAATGGGCCCCTCTCTAAAAAAAATAGGGCCCTTCCTTTGACATTTTTTAATTTTCAAAACCGCAAAAAACAAAAGTAACCAAAATAATAAAAAATACGATGAAATTTTTAAATTAAAATATATATATATATGATATATTGTATAAATTTTTGTTAATTTTTTTTAAGTTATAATTTTTAAAGTGAAATCATGAAATTAATACAAAACAGTGTGGGCCTAGGACTGCGTTCCCAAGCGTCTATTTTTTGCTCAAGGCAATGGGAACGCTATGATCTAAATTCGGAGGGCCCTGGAACGGTGTTCCCATGCGTTCCCACATACTTTAACCCCTGCTTATAGTATCTGATGAACATTATGTACGCATTCATATTGTTTTGTAGGTTATGTACATGTACATTACATGTGCAAATACTTTTTGTGTAGATAATCACACAGTGATAAGTACAAAATCTTATGCTGCAATAGTTATAATTATAGATTAGTAGTTATAATGAAAAGGACAAAGACATATTAACATTTCAAATTTTAGGCGAAGCAAGAATTTGAACGCTTGGTAGCATCGGTGGGCCAGTGCATACCTCCTGCCCCCGCGATCAGGGTAAACTCGCGCACCCCGCGTGCCTCACTACTCGACCGGCCGGATGCAAGCCAGCTGATGGCCCATTACGCAGGAGACATATTCGGTTTGAAACAGGAGCTGGCCATGTCTGTCGATACGTTCGATACGTTCACTCTTCATGCAGATCCAAAGATTGTCGACGTTCACATCTACACGTTGGTGTTTTTAGTTTTATCTCAACTTGACTCTTTCACTGTTTATAACATTACAATGTTCTCTTTAGTTTTTTTCTATTACTGGTAAACTCCTAATTATAAAAATTATTTTTTCTTATTGACATTTGAATAATGAAATTATTTGAAGGTTAATTTTTCAATTTGCTGATTTTTTTTTGCATAGAAATCCATTTGACATAAATAGAAAAGATCTTGTTCTCAACCTTGCAAGAATGAGACTCAACTTTTTGAAATCTTCTTCATCCACGTGGAAGTTACAACACACCGGTATGTTGAAGTTTCTTTTTTATATAAGAATTTGTCACATGATTGATTCTGTATGTTTCATAGCATTTAGTCAAGTAATACAAATTAATTTATGGCCAATCTTTAACAACTTCCAAACGTTGTCAGTTTCAAAAGATGTTAAGTAATTAAATTGCTGTCTGAGTGAAATTTGTTGGATAATTTATAATTTATTACAAATATTTAAAAAATTTCTTCTCAGACACCTTACACAGCATGTCCATACAAGAAATGGGTAATTATCAGGAGTACCTGAAAAAACAGACGCCCCCTTTAAGGGAAATTGAAACTACGCCTACCAGGATACATACATTTGGAAATCCCTTTAAAGTCAAGGTGATTGGAATTTCAAATTTTCTCACATCATCGAATGCTTACAGTTCTTAATGTATAATGAAATAAATAATATCTCATAATAATTTTACACAACAAATATGTAAATATTTTCTAGCAAAACCTGATGATCGATGAAGCAGATGAAGCAGTGCTCAGTCCATCATCATCATCACTGTCTCCCAGGAAGAGAACTTCCTCTGAGGTTTCATCACTTTCATCACCACTGCCATCACCAAGGTCCAATAAGAGAAAAGCTGGTTAGCTTCATTCTTTTACTCAACTTAGATACCAATTTTGGGGGTCTTGGCGAGTCTACGCATTGTCTTCACGATGCATAATCCTTTGCTTAAGGAACAAGATTATATATTGTCCCACACATACAATATTTTAAGTTGTTGTGGTTGGTAACATTTCCTATATTTGCAGGTCCTCTTCCAAAGAACGTTCCAGCTAAATTTTTCCTGATGCATTCGTTGTCATCACCGTCCACTCCCATTCCTTCCGCTGATCTCAGTGAACCTCTTTCACCTGTAACAGGTGTGCTGATATTTATCATCACTATCAAGTCGTGAATAATATTGCAGCTACTTTAATATTTACATGCACATTTTATTTTCTAGAAGAAGATCTTGAAGATGTCAACACAAACGGTTGTGACTTGCAGAATAACAGATCGCCATCACCTGCCTCTATTGAACCACTTGTAGCTAATCACGTTTCATCAAAAAAGAATGTAGACCAATCTCCACCACGTAATGAAGCGGTAAACGGCGTCACCGACCTTCCGACAACAAATCACGTCACTGACAACGGGTCAGAAATAGAAAACTACTTCCTTAACGGTGGCGAAGTTCTGGGTACAAAGGTAGTAAATTCCGTGTCCAGGGCCCAGAAACCCATCATCTGCGATGAAACGCTCGATGTCGAATTCAACAATGGCATCAAACGGTTGGCCATAACAGAAGTGAAGAAACCTGGCAGAAGTAAGATGGATCTTTGTTTTATTTTTGTATAGTTGTGGTTGTATAAACTGAAAGGTTGAGAGTCGTTTAGATTAGCCAAGTGTTGTAATTTCCCATTTGAATAAACTTTTAAAAAGTTTGTATTTTTCTTGTTGCTCCTTCAGATTATTCCAATGTCATCGCTCTGTTGAATTCATTACGAGGTGGTCTTCAGATTAGGAGGCTTTTTGTCGAACGGATAATGATGGAGGCGAGTCGGTATAAAAAGTTTGGTCTCGTCAGGAGTCTCCAGGAGTTTTGTTTTAGTCTTTCCTGATGTTGGGACAATCTGATGATACAGGTGTGGATAGGTTTTTCTGGATGCCTTAATTCTTAAGGTAGTTTTTGGAGTGAGTTTATAACTATCATTCATAGGTTCTTATTGTATGTTCATATAGTTTTAAATTAGCATAAAAATACAATATTTCTTAAATAATATATGTTTTAAATAATTTTTATTTTGCAACCAGGTTGATGTCTTTCATGGACAGTTGCCTTAATTATGAGATTGTCTCAGTTTGTCTCTGTGTGTCAATCGGTCAGGTCATTTGGTTAACTTGTACAGCTGTCTTTCTTTAGGGCCTTCCTTGCATCGTGATATTTGCTCTTTCATCTGATTAGCTCTTTCTCGGTTCCCTCTCTAATTCAATTATCTTTCTCTTAATTCTTTCTACGTTTCCTAGCATCTTTCCATTTACTTCTTTCTTCATCGTCTGGTCTTATTTGCGGATTAAAACACCATTCAATCTGTACATCAGTTTGTTTTTAAGTTTTGTATGTCCTGGCTGTATAGTCCTAGTCCTTCTCTTTAATTGTTTTATTTTGTTGATTGTCTTTTCTTAATCCCTTGTAGGCCTCTACTTTACCTCTGCCATTTCCCATCTCCTCATTTCTTTTTCTATTCTTAGTTCTTCTTTTGGCTTCTAGTTATCATATGACCTCAAATAAATTTTTTTTTAAACTGAGATAGTCTAGAGTGATGACGACATATCAGACTGGTAAAAGAGAATCTCCATTATACCGAGCTGTCCTGAGATAGGTTTCCTATCTCTGAGGAATTTGTTATAAATATAAGTGAAGGAATTGATTGTTTTCAAGTTTTGTTTATTAGTTTATATATATATATATACCTATATATATTCATATATTTAAATATATATAAATATGTGTTTCTTTTTTTTTGTAAAATAATCAAAAAACTATTTTAACTGTTAATGATAAAACTTGAGCAATACTAATAGAAATCTCTTTTAAATATTATAATTTTAAAATTATTATGTTTACAACTGTTAAATAACTAAAAGGCGATGGATTTTAAATAAAAAGAAAAAAATGTAAATAACTGCGAAGAATGGAAGTTGAAAAATAAATAAACGAACATTTTAACTGGTTGTTTTTTTCTTGATGTTGGCTGGAAGTCATTCTCCATCCATGTGGAGAATGTTTGATCTGAGACTGCATGATTTGCTAATTTTTTTAAGGTTGCATGTATTTGTTTGCTTTTAAACCTCTGTGTATGGGTGTGTGCATATGTCTGAATATCTCTGGACTGTTTGTGCAATGCCGCAGGTAAGTTTTTTAAATTAATTTAATTAATATAAATTATTGATTTTATGTAAACCCTTTAAAATATGCTTTTATTTTTTCTGTTGTGTACTGGCTGGTGTATTATTTCAAAAGTGCTGACAAAATTCAGTTGATATGAACTTGATGTATTCGTTGCATCGCCATAATTTGAAATCAACCAAGAGAAACTTGAAATCAACCATTTTAATGGAAAATTTACTAGTTTTTTTGCAGGCTGGCTCTTGTGTGCCTGCTCCGAAGGTGTACAGAAATGGTGGTACGGTTCGATTATCTCCAAGACAGCCAACACCAAGGAAGACATAGATTTTTTTGTTTGTTTTATGTTATTTTTATTTTATTTAAAAATATCCTAATTTTTCTGACGTAATGCCTGTTGCAGGCACTGCTCCCACAAACCTGAGCAGTAAATCAAAAGTCACATTGGTGATGTTGGGCATACTGCTGCACAACTTGTTCTGCTTCTGCTCAATGCCAGGTGCCCTCTAGTGTACATGCATAAGAGTGAAAGTTGGTTGTGGCATGAGCCAACATATCAGGCGAAAATAAATGGCCTTCAATTTTAATAAAGAGTTGCTTTCCTCCAGTAAAAAGGAAACAATGCAACTTCATAAATGAAGTTAGGGTCAACCAAAATTGCACTACCTTGCGGTCCTCGATTTCCACTCCATACCGGTAAAGAATTACACCAATTGGTCATGTGCCACCAAACATTAACTTTCATCAGATATATATTAAAATTACCAAGAAATCACTAAACAAAAAATAACCAAAATCGCATTATTAAAATCACTTTAAAGCACAACAAAATAAACCCTAAAATAAGTGATATGAGTGAGCAATATATTCAATTTGCATCTCCCTTTTATAGATATAACTTTTATTTGTATTGCAGCTAAAAAAAAACTGGATTGGAACAATGGGAAATCACATTATGAATTATAGTATATGAAATGTTAGTGTGAAATAAAGATGAATATAAGATAAAGATAAAAACAGATAGAATAAAATATGATCAAATCAGATCAGATCAAGTATTTTATTATGGAACTTCAATATTAGTGACTTTACTTTCAAAAACAACTAAGATCTGTACACTAATGTTCAGTTTTAACATTTCCTTATACACCTCCATAATGAACATTTTGTAAGCTGGAACTTAATCAAACCTTATAAAAGGCAAATATTATTAATTCAGTGCAAAGTAATAAGCAATATTGGAATGCATGAGACATGATTGGCTAATAAACTTGAGAGTAAAACACCACAAAAGCTAAATTTCAAGTACTCTGCAGTAAGTACAAGTACACTTTTGAATGTCAGTTGCATCTAAACAAAGATGACGAACTCTCAAAACCGTTCTGTGGCTCAAAATAATAAAAATGATCAATAACAAACATTTTCTGAGAAAAAAAAACAGCAAATGGTATGTTTATCAACACATGCTGATTAATGACATATATAGATCTCTGGAACAAAGGTAGGTACATTTCCAAAATTATATGAGATGAACTTATGCATTTCTTGCTATGGCAGAGTCGGAGAGCTGACTGAACCAGTTTGGCGGTAATCTGTTGATCAATGCTTTCCATAACTTTTTATAAACTGCAGTATCAGATATGTGACTTAAGTAGATATCAATTTCGCTTTTATCATTCAAATACTGCTTCTTGACATCATCTTCATTAAGCGAGAAACTGCTTTGGATATTGATGAAATCGATGGGTTTGGATAGATGTGCGGGTAAGACACCTGTAATAAAGACATCTTCAATCCAGAAGTACTTGGCTATTAGAGAGGCTTGGTACATTTCTTTCACAAGAGGTATGGAAGTCACGTAACCAATGCCAGCACAGTACTGAGGAAAGTGAGTACGGCCAGGGAAATCATCATCTTTTACACACCAGGATCCACACTTCTGAGGGTCCCTCAAGATTGGCATTGTATTTTCGGCCCATAGTGAACATAAGATGGTTCGGTTGGTAGGTAGATTAGATTTTGTTAAAGACATGATGCCAAAGATGTTAATAAATGAGTCATCATTTGCCTTAAGGGCATACTTTGCCCGAGAACAATATTCGGAAATCCATTTCATTCCTAACAAAGCTTTCAATGCTTTCGATTTTGATGTGTCTTCAAAGTCTCCTTGCACAATGTCATTGTATGTTTTAGATTCCTCTATTAATTTATCCTGAAGACTAGAATCTGAAGTGAGACCAACAACAAAAATAACCTTCATGATGTTTTTTCTGAAAAGTGTAGGATCTGCCCAGGATTCTCTAAGCAGTTGTCTTTTTTCTTCATTCTCAGGTGAAGTGATTACATATAATATCCACTCAACATCGTTATCATTATTGCAAAGGTTTTTGTTGTGAAGTAATATTTCAACTAAAAGAGATTGTCCGCTGGGGTTTTTAGAAATAACCTCTTCTTGTTTTCTTTCTCTGTCATTCCATATTTTCAGCAAATCCTTTGAGTCAAAGGACGCCATAAACTGAACACGTCCGTTACTGTCCGGTGCACCAATTTTAAGTCTAGCTGGAATAGAGTTTGGATCGACATCTGCTATTGTTTTATCTTTATCGCATGAGCAATTCAAGGAGTGTACGAGATGAATAATGACGTACAGTACAGCCAAAGCAGCCACGACCTGCAATATCAACTGAACATGTTTTTTTCCTAGTAATTTAATAAACATTTTAACGGATTAGCCTGGGACGGACCTCGCTAGGACCTAGAGTCTAGGATTGTTCGATGTCGGTTAATTTGTTTCTACTTTACTTTACTACGGCGACGCATCGCTACATCGTGTCGTGAAATGTATTTGTTTTCATTTCTGAGACGATTAGGTGCTGTACAGAAAAACCTACAAATTTGATTTTCAAACAATTTCTTATTAAATAGATTTTTTGCTACTAATTAAAAAATAGCGCGGCACAAAAGTTATGGTGGCAGCTAAGACCAGTGGCGTATATAGGTAAAAATTTTTGCTCCGTGAAAACTCAGATTGTGAAGTGGTAGGTAATGTTTTAGCTAAGAACCTGAGGTGACAGCGGTATTGGGATTATTGTTAAGAAAGGACAACCCTACCCGGTAACATAAACCTATATACGAACTCTTTGTTCAGTGTTGTTGTTTTGTGTCTCGTGTATTTCGTTCAGCATTTGTAGAGCTTTTTCATTTTTCGCAAGAAAAAGTGAAAACGAGCCGGGTCAGAGCTATTCTATTCTCATCAAATATTGAAGGTTATATTTTGTAATATTTTTTTTTTAAATAAAGAGATGTATGATTAATATTTTAATCTACATTTTGGATGTCTAAAATTATTATTTTGCTCGTAGCACACTAACATGCTCGTACACTTTTTTTTTGAAAAAACAACATGGCGCTTTGTAAGCTGCCGGCCGCGCTCAAAACTTTGTTCGCGTGTATTTCTGTTATTTTTTATATAATTAAAACTTAACTTTTGATTTAGTAATTAGTAATGCAGTTGTTGCGAGAATTTCGATACCTTAACTTATGAAATAGTAACTTTGAATCCTTCGAAAAGGGATTGCGATAATCCGATCTATTTCTAGAGACTTGTCGTTCAATATTACACCAAACTTGAATATAAATTTGGACACCTTAAAGCAGAAGAATCTCGATTGATTTCTGAACTTTTGAACTTGAAAGAATTTTTTTTTAAAAGATTTTAATTAATTAAATTTTAAATCTGTTAATTACCATCAAATGGAGGAGGTGGCAGCGACGCGCGGATGTTCACTCATCACTTACACAAGGGGGCAGTTGTTTGCTATAAGAAGGACGGCCGCCTCGAACCACAATTTGTTGTACAACCCAACTCCGCTGTACGAACTCAAATCTTTAGGACTGCTCAGATATAGAGGCAGTCGAAGACAGAGCCATAGTAAAAAATCAGACAAGAAGAAGTTTAAAAAAAAAGAATACACGCCCAAGAGTCCTGGTGAACATTGAAAGGCACCACCAAGTAGAGCCCGAACGGAAAGAGAACTCCTGTTTCACACCCTCTATATATGTCTTGAATATCAACAGCCTTGCCAAACCACATGCAATTCAACATCTGCGTGCCGATGTACTTTCAATAGGCCCCGACGTTGTGGTATTAACTGAAAGCAAGCTCAATAGAAATCACACAGACGAAGAGTTTGGAATACCGGGATACCTTTGTTACAGACGAGATCGGTCACAACTTAAATCAAATGGAAAGCCGAGAGGTGGTGGAGGTCTGGTGACCTACGTGTCGGTCAAGTACCAATCCAGCATATACAACCAAAAAATGGAGGATTCGCGATTAGAACTCTTGTGGATAATGTTGGAAAATGGTGGGCGCAGGGTAATTGTTGGGGCGGTTTACCATCCTCCTAAGCCGATTTACAATGAGCAAGATCTTCTCCTCCAACTTGAACAGGTGATGGCCGCAGTTCACCATGACCATGGAGATACCAAGATAGTCATAACCGGTGATTTCAACCAGCTAAAAGATAGCGACCTGCGACTGCTAGGACTGTTTAAAGAAGAGACCGAAGCCACTAGAGCTGGTCATCATCTGGATAGGGTCTATACATCGGAGCCAATGTACCGAAACATCTCAGTAATTGTTCCTACGGTTAAAACGGACCACAAGGCCATTTACGCCTCGGCAATAGATTACGACACTCATCGACCGCCCAAGAACAAGGCCAAACTGAAGTGCCGCCTGCACAGACCAGACCAGCACGCTGCATACTTGGCAGCTTTCTCAAAAACGCGACAAGAAGAGGATACAAACAGTGACTTCGTATTCGACGTCGATGGCGGAGCCACTCCACCGTCGCTGCAGGAGTCGTTCGACCGTTTCTACCTGCAGATGCAGAGATTGTTGGATAGGTTCTACCCAATCAGGAACATCACAGTAACAGATCGCGACCCTCCGTATATCACACCAGAGATCAAGCTGCTGTTGCGAAAAAAGAACGGACTGATGCGAAAAGGGAAGATAGAGGCTGCTGATGCAATTTCTCTAAAGATCAGAAAAGGAATAATCGCCAGAAACTGTTCCACACTTACGGGTTCCGGAACCACCAGAGGCCCAAAGGACTTGTGGGAGCGAGTTAGGCAAGTGACTGGTAAGGATAAACGACGAAAGAACAACTCTACCACTAAAGCAATCACTGCAGACAAACTCAATGACCATTACGCAACCATCTCGACGGAAAGCAACTACGAGGCTCCTGCAGAAAAACATAGCGTCTGCCGAAATTCAAGATTTTTCTCTGCCTGGCAAGTCTTCCGTGCTTTGGACTGACTAAAAACCTCCGCCTCCGGAATGGATGAAATTCCCTCTTGGTTCTACCGAGTCTCGGCACCAATACTTACCGAACCGCTCGCCTTTCTATTTAACTTGTCGTTAAACCAATCACAGATACCAGACCGGTGGAGGAGATGTCAGATAACCCCGGTTTCAAAAGTAGTTAATCCTCAGGGAAGCCACGAGTACAGACCAATTTCAATTACACCAATACTCTCAAGGATTATGGAAAAGATGGTGGTACAGCGATTCGTCTATCCTATCCTGGGAAGTTCCGGGTACAACCACTACTTCCATGACCAATATGCTTTCCGTCCAACGGGATCCACAACGGCGGCACTAATCAGCCTGACACTACACATTTCCGAACAACTACAAATCCACCCGTATGTCCACGTTATAGCACTGGACTTTTCAAAGGCCTTCGATACTGTCCGCCACTCAGAGCTTATGAGAAAGTTTGCCAAACTACCAATAGAAGACGAGGCGTACAACTGGCTGGTTGACTTCCTTAGAGGGCGAATGCACTGCACTAAATTCCAAAACCAAGTGTCGTCTTTAAAAGAAATAAATGCAAGCATCGTCCAAGGTTCAGGAATTGGACCCAGTTGCTACATTGTTGCGGCATCAGACCTCTCCCCCAGCATAGATGGTAACCGTCTAGAGAAATATGCAGATGATACATACCTTATAGTACCACCGGGTAATTCTCACTTAATCGTTGATGAGCTCGCGAACATACAGATATGGGCAAAAAGAAATAACCTAAATTTAAACGATTCAAAAACAAAAGAGTTGGTTGTGCGTCGCCCCAGAACAAAGGCAAACACACTCCCTACCCCTTTGGTCGGAGTGGAGAGGGTGGATGTAATGAATGTGCTGGGAGTCCTGATCGACGGAAGGCTCTCATTCCGAGAGCACGTTGACTGGATCAGCACAAAATCTGCACAGTCTTTATATGCACTAAGAAACTTACGGGCTCACGGGCTGTGTGGCCGGGAGCTTTGGACGGTCACGGAGGCGACACTTATATCCAGGATCACCTACGCCTCTCAATCATGGTGGGGTTTCATAGGTTCGGGAGATCTTCGACGCATCGAGTCAGTCATTAGGAAGGTGACACGCCAGGGTTTCTTGGCTCCCGACCGCCCTGATTTTGTGCACCGATGCGCCGTGGCGGATTCAACCCTGTTCAACCAGGTTCTGTCTAACCGCCTTCACGTCCTTCACCATCTTCTCCCAGACGTCAAGAAATTGGAATATCACCTTCGTCCTCGAGCTCACGACAGAGTTATTCCGCATGCCGATTCCTTACTTAGAAAAACTTTTATCTATAGATCGCTGCACTCAAAATAACTCAAAATAACTTAAACAATGCCGAACTCTATTTTAAATCTCTGATAAAAACAAGTTTTTAGATTTTTAATTTAAGTCTTTAACCTTAGAATGTCGATTGTATTCATTTTTATTTAATTCTTATTTTTTGTATTATTATTTAAATGTAAACCGCTGTGCGTCATTGTCAGGCTGGTTAATAAAGATTTACTTACTTACTTACTTACTTACATCTCGGTTCGTACTGAATGGCCACTGTAAGGTCGTACTGAATGGCCATAGTCATTCAGTATTGCTGAATGTTTAAATTTTCATAAATGTGTTGAGGTTCATTATTGATCAAAATTTTAATGTAATAGAATGAAATTGTTTAATATATTCAATACATATACATATTAATCACTACTTCATAATGTTTTATGGTTATGTTTCAGAATGAGAAATCGAGTATCTACAGCTTTGGAGGGGGGATAGTCTCAAAAAAACATGGAAAGAGCAGTAGAAGATGTTTTGAAAGCTTGCTTGCCAGATAAATCTGCAGCTGAGAAGCAGAAAAAAGATTTGAGAAGATCCAAATTAAAGACATCAAAACTTGCAGCAAGAAGAGATATTTCAAAAAGCTTCCCAGACATCGAGCCTGACGGTGAATCAACGTCTACATATATGGCCACCAGTAAAGATGCTCATTTTGCCCTTGACAACACTAAGATAAAAATAGGGGATTGTTGTATTTTTGAATATGTTTTTAACTCGAAAACCTATAATGTAGGCAAAATCATGGAAGTCAAAGGCGATGAAGTTTCTGCTGATTTTTTGAAGTTTTTGTACAAAGATAGACACAGAAAAAGCCAAATTTTAGTCTAGGGGTAAAGGTATTTGTGAGGCAGATTTAGATCAAATTATTGTGAAACTAGGAGATCCAATCCTTCAAAAATCCAAGAGAAGAAATGGGCATATCAAATTTTCTTTTGACTTTTCATCATATAGTATTGGATTGTAGGCTACAACTTTTTAATAAAATGACAAAATGCTTTATGATTTTTTTAATTAACATTAATTAAGACTGTGCAATAAAACATAATGATGTGAATTGTGTCTTCTATAATAAAAATTGCATGAGTGGCCATTCAGTACTACCAGGTTGTATTGAATGGCCACCCAGAAATTTTAGGAGAGGTTGCGTTATGGTTTTTTTTATAAAATTGTTATAATTTGAAAAATTTTAATGAGCAGTTTTCAGTAGTGAAATGTTTTTGCTTTCATTATGTGAAAAAAATTTAATTCTATCACTTATAGTTTTTTTTGTATGATTGATTTGAATAAAAGTGTAAAATTGTGTGGCCATTCAGTACTACTCTCCCCTACCCGCAGAATTCCTGAACATTTTTATAACCACCCACCGCACGTGTCAAAAGATCCTTTAGCGCGTTGAGCATAGGGCCGGGGATTTGAGGCCCATATCGAGTTTAAAAAAACCCCTTTAGCATTTCTTCTAAAATTTATAACAGGTCCACCAGTTTAATAAATAACTTTTTTCAACATCATCCTTATCACAAGTCAACGTTATATTTATTTTAATAGGCACACAAAATTTTTAATTTTTTAAAGTTTGTCACAGGTTTTATTTATTTTACTCTATAATCCATTTATATTTCGTCCAATCAATCTGAACATTTAATAGCATGTAAAGTCTGCAGCGACAAATAAACCCACCAAATTTCAACTTAATTGGATAACGGGAAGTTGGTTTGTTTTGAGTGAGGATTTAAAAAATTACTTCAGATTCTACCGTCCCCAAATCTTATAGACCAACTTCCCTGCCTAGTAGTCCATATTATCAGAAAATTAGCAGATATAATCGTTTCTCCTAAGGCATGTAAGAAATATGATCAGTGTCACTGAACTCTGTAGGAGGTGCCCCATAAATATTCAAATTGCTGGGTAGAACGACGGATGCTAGGCAGAGCTTTTATTTTCATTTCAATTGCCTTAATATCTATAAATTTTATGTATAGGTTTATCAAAATAATAAATTTTAAATTCTTTTATACAATTCCGGTGAATGAGAAAAGGATTCAAAATATCTTATTTCCATAAACTAAAAAATTGCCCTACACACGAAGAAAATGCGACTGATATACAACTACATTCAAAATCTTTATGTTTTGTTCTGCACCATGCCTACCGAATGCCTAGATATGCCTCTGATGACTTACAACAACCACTGGATACAGATAGAACAAAAACAATAACATTGGAAGATCTTGATCATATAAACCTTTCTAACAGAGAATACAACAGTGGACAAGCATAATAGTTATATAGAAAAAACTTCTTAGTTAAAACAAATATAAAACTACACTCATGAGAAACTACAGACAGCTATTGATGGCTTAAACTGAATAAATATTTTACTATTTCCAGCTGAACATTGTTTATTCTTTTACTTTTGGAACATAACTTGAAACGGTTAAACGAATTAATAAAATCTCATCATAACATGAAAAAAGCACACGCCCGCCCATTCCGGTTAGAAGAAAACAACAACATGTAATACAACATAATAGATGGAAAAAAACAATTACAATAGATTATAGCGAGTTTTACTCAGTAATGACTAATCATATGACAACAGCAATATGACAGCCAGCATGCTAGAAAGGCAAATGCATATGTATAATTAAAACTGGTATAATGGCAGAAAAATAATAACACAAAAAATTCATTCTTGTCGTATGTGACTTTATTAAACACAATTAACTCAAAAAATGACTTAGAATGCAATCCCCTGAGAAAAAATAGAAATATATATATATATTGGCAATTATAAAATGCATCTCAGTGTTATTTGTTGCATAAAATGCTGTGAAATTAAAAATAAGACTAACAAAGTTGTATTACCCATCAAAATTTGAAAAAGAAAAAATTAACTCAAAAACATGAATAGACACATAATAAAATAAAAAACCAGGATGTAGAAGCAGTTATTAAATCAGTCTTTTTGTTCTCAATTATTACCGAACCATGAAATAATTCTAAACATAGGTTGGAAAGAGGATCTTTACTTTGGGGGTCACTGTGAAGACCGGATAGATTCTACTGCCTGGTACAAGGTCCCTAATGATTTTTCTCCCCACCAGAGATAAAACCCTTCTACCATCAGGGGCAGAAGAAGTCAATTTGTAGCTCAGAATTGTCACTTCTGGTGAATCAATCTTCAGGGCAAGGGTTAGACTAACGGGCAGACTCTCGAGTTTGGTGAGAAAGGTAAAGGCAGGTTTCAGTGAAGGAGAATCTTGAGACTGTTGCTGTTGTTGGGGCTCGCACTTGCCACAATAATACACCAGTCCCCCAACACAGATTATCCCACGAGATGAAGTGGTCATGCCCACTAAGTCTCTCATAGAAAGCGGGTCATCTGAGATGCCCGCCCCAAAAATGTAACTGGAGGTTGAGGTAAAGGGCGAAACAAAATTGTTTGGTGATGCTGAAGAAATAAGATGATTGTCGATCGGTGAAGAAGAGATATTTTGTTCAACTGTGATTGTCCAGCTGCACTGCCTCTGCACAGGATCTCCAGTATACGTGGTGACAGTATTGACATCTCCACCCCAAGTTGTCAGACATCTGGACACGACGTTAGATTGTTTGAAAAGCCTGTGCACGACAGTTGGAAACACCTCTGTTGGTCTACAAAGAGGACCAGTTTCCATGGAAGCCGTGCAGTTTGCCATCGGAGCAGGAGACGTAGAAACCTTTGGAACTATAGTGTCCCCGCCACTCAACCCATCATCTAAAAATTATTTTTAAAAAATAATTGAATTACATTTGAAAGATCTTACAGATTCTATTTTATTTTGTTATCAGTATCATTAGCTTGTCTACAAAGCTTGTACATGTTCCACAATACGTTTTTTATTATGACTAATTTCTCATAAAACAGTTAAAATGAAAAAATAATTTAAAAAAATGAAAAAAATGCTTATATACAAATGTACTAAAAACTTAAAAATAATATTCAAGTGTATATACATATCTTCTGAACGAAAAGTTTAGTCCAAAAATTTTCATTACTAACACTTAAATATTATTTTTAAGTCTTTAGTACATTTGTATACAAGTGTTGTTTTTTTTTAATTTTTTTTTAATTTGGAATTTTTTAGTGTTTAAATTTTTTTTCAAATCTAAAAACGGATTAATGTATATACACCTGCATGCAATAAATGAACTTTTTACAACCCTTAGAATTGCCTTAAGAAAGCTTTAGAAAATTTAATGAAACAAACAACAAAGCAAGTTAATATAAGCGTTGTAAAAACTCTTCAAACCAAAAGTTTGAAGGAACATTTAGGTAAATTCCTTTCCACTGAGATTCCATTACAGTGTGAAATTGTTCAAACAAGAATTTTAATATGAATAAAAAAACATAAAAACAATTTGGATTTAAAGAAAAAATAACTCAAGGAAATATATTTTCCTTTGATATGCTTGATCTGTTTTTTCTTCAGTTTCAGAGCTTAATGTACCAACCATTTATGATTCGCATCAATTTTTAGTTTCGTTTTTTTTACTGAACACTAATAGATGAAAAAGATAAAAACAGATAAATACACACTTACCTAGAAACCATGTGAGCAATTTGTCAACTCTTTTTCGAAACTGTTCTGTCCCCGAGAGAAAGAGAAGCCGCGAGGACTTATCTTTGAACATGTTATTGCATCTCTTCTGTAAAAGACTGACCCTGAGGAGGGTTGAACACATAACAAAAATTATTGTCATCAGACTAAGTTTACATACAATCTGACCTTTAGAACATTATTTTTATTACAAAACTATTACAGTACAGCAATTTGGAGTCTCACTGTATCATTTATCACCACATTGATATTGTATAAAAATTAAAAGGTGTTGAAAACTCGCAAAAGCTAAGAGTGTTACATCAACAGACAGGGCACACAAGGAGAAGTCTGTTCACCAGCTCTGTTCAGATATTGCACAGTAGTCAACAGACTGGCATGAATCAAGCAATGTGCTCTTGATGGTCTCTGATCGGTTTGGACGGGTATAGCACTACCTCCATACTGGCCCCAAGCCAAAAAAATAATACAGGCACACCCGTTATGTGCCTCATAAACATCATACAGAACTAGACTGTCTTAAAAACATGAATATAACATAAAAAAACATGCATCAACACTGCACGACATTTCATTTAGTGATAGATAGATGAATGAAAGCTTAAAAACTTAGTTTTATTAATATTAACAGTAACTCACTCTTTTCTGCTTTTCTTAAACCTGCCAACAACTGGTTGAAGTTGAACAGCCCTTGAAAGGACATCAGCAGGATTGACCAATCCACCAACTCCACTTCCCGATTCTCCAATAACCATAGTGCAGGAAGAAGCCACTTCGCCGAGACTGATGACAAACTTCTCACTTTCCATTTTATGCGATTCAGTCCTCCTGGCCAGTCGGCCTCTAGCTTCGTCCATCTTTTTCAAGGTCAACTTCTTTTCCTCCTCCACAGCTCCCATCAAATCTTCGATGAATCTACGAAACTGTTGCTCGATTCGACTGCAGGCTGATTTGTGAAGATCCTTTAAAGAAGAAATTAAAGACATTTTGTAGTAAAACATCAACATTGTAGCAGGCAACATTTTTGTTTGTTTGTTCTCCAGTTTTTAAAGTGCAATAAAAACCAAAACAGAAAAATTGTAAATGGGACTCACGCCAAGTCAGCAAACAGACAGTCAAAAAATAGAAGATAAAAAAATTCTTGTTGTTATTGTTTCTTAAATTTATATTTTTAATAATTTTTGTTTCTTACATTTTTTCATAGTTATTTTTTTAAACTGAACTTTACATTTTCTTGAAGTTGGTTAATTTTATAATGATCTTCCGAGTTTCTAAACGTCCGCAGAACATGGACATCCGGACAAGTGAAAGTTATTAAAAGTATGGAAAAAACATCAAACTTCACTAACATAAGTGTTTTGTGCCAACTATTATGAAAGTCAATTGTTTTCTGACTTCAAAAAGTTTGATAATCACTGATATGAATAAAAGTAGAAGGTTATGAATATATAATTATATGGTTATGTCCCAAGATTAAATTTCATTTGCATCACCATAATGTTGTTACTTAAATCAGTTGTGGATAAGCCCAAGTGGCAAAAAATGACGAAAAACACAATATAAAATAATTAAATAAGAAATATAAGATATTACAAGAGCAAATGACTACGCATAAACAAATAATATAAAAAGGCAGTGGGCAAATATTTACTTTAATTTCCGAAGAGAAGACATTGATTTTCAACTGGTTTTCTCTGAGCATTGAGATAATAGAGTTGCACTGCTCTTTTGTTTGGTTGGCCAAATTCTATTAAAAAAAAATCCATACAAAGATATAACAAATAAGTTGAGTTAGAAATGAAATTATTGAAACATATTAAAAACTTTATATAAAGATTAAGTATGGATGAGAAAAAATATAGAAATGCTTTTAAGATGTCAGATATGGTTAATATCGTAGTTTTATTTATTAAGACAAGTGAATATATTTATTTTAATCAAAACTAAAATGAACGATGCAGAAAGAACTTTAAATATCGTCAGATCTCAATGGCGAAAGACATTTTCCAGAAGTTTTAGAAGAGAGCAGATTTGATTGTATATTTCAGCTTAGATTAGCTGAAAATCTGCTCCTTGTTGATCTTACATGTAGTGTTTAAAGTATTGTAGAGGCAAACAGCAACTTGAAAGAAGAAAAGTAACAAGATCTGGCATTAGGTTTGAAAACCAGAGATTTCAGGGTGGATATTTTCAAGCTAAAGAGGTTGGCATTTGAGGACTAAGTCAACCATTGAAATTTGAAGCTAGTTAAAGCCTTTGGACTGTCAATTATGACAGAAGCTAAATAATTTTGGAGATACTGTCTAAAATAAAGTCATTTTTATTACCATATCTGCTGGTTGACTTCCTGCTATAATTTTTTATTTATTTATTCAACTAATAATATAATTTCATTACATAAAAAACACAATGCAGTTTTCAATTTTTTCATTTTTGGTCCTGATTTTTTAACATTGATTTTATCTGAATTATTTCTAACTAAATATTTGCTGAAAGAGCCAAAAACTATAATTTTTTAACTCGATGACTAAAAATGTTTTGCAAAATATTTTTTGATGATATTAAGTCTATAAAATATAAAAACATTGACTACAGTCTTCTAAATACTTAATATGTAAAGTATTTGAGGATTGAAAATTTAAGAAACTTTCAGATCAATATGGAGTAAACACATTTCTTATTAGAAATTTGAAAATAAAATGTTGCTTTCTTTAAATAAACTAAAAAAATCAAAGTTCGTTTCTCTACATAATTTTGTAATTTTAAAATTTGTCAAAAGTTTTAATTGATTTTATTCTATAATTCACTCAAATGTTGTTTAATCGATCTGAAAATTTTTACCAGACGACTTTCACAGTAATATATTTAATGATATCGTATCAACTAAGCATCTGCTTCCCGTAATCATTATCTCAATTTCAACCGGGAGATCCCGTATCGTTATTAAAACGATACAGCCTGCGGGAAAGTCTCGTATCGAAATAAAATAATGAGACTTAAATTTTTTTCTCGTATAAAAGTCTCAAAACAAATTCCGAGATTTATAAAAAATATTTTTCAATAAATAGCGAAAGTCATACATATTTAACGATTGTCACAACTGTGAATATTTGAAATTGATTCATCAACATTTATTCATCTACCTATTGACAGAATACGATACGACTTATGAATTTTGTCTCAAATAAAACGATACGATACGAGACGCCTCGAACAATAACAAGACAAAACCGTCAAATAGTTAAAAAATTTTTAAATAAAAAAATGACTAGATTTATCTCGTAATGTCTCGTTATTTCTTGTTATCTCGTTTTATTCGAGACAAAATTTCAACAGTTGACATTTCAGTCGAGATCTCGATATCGTATCGTTTTATTCTAGACAAAATTCAGAAGTCGTATAGCATCCTATCGTTTAAAAAAATAACGGGACGCAGAATGCTAGTATCAACGAAACAAAAAATACTAAGCAGCCTTGCAGTGGCATGAACCTTTTAAAAAAGAGATTGTAAAAATCACAACTACAAAGATTAAGTGCCAACTAAAAAAAGGAAAATGTTTACCATATTTTAATTGAAATCAAGAATTACTAACAATAAATTAAGTTTAGTTAATAACTATTTTGGTTTAATAGGTTGACAGGAATGCAAGAGGGGAAAGAAACGGGAGAGAGAGAAAAACAATAGAAAAACCCCAGGTACTCCGCTAGTTATACATAAATAAAGATATAAAAATATTCATACATACAAACATATATAAATACATACATACATACATGCAGACATTAAAGACATTCCTGTGATCCATCTGAATCTCTCTAACAAAGCCAAGTACTTCAGTTGCAGTTGAATTGAGTAATAAAAAAATAAAATAGGGAGACACAGGAAGTACTAAAATGGAGAATATTTATTTTGGAGAGTGCTCCCCATCACAGGGTAATGCATACAACATGCCAGTCCCAAGTGCCCATTGATGCAAATCTCAACAAGCCTGGCAGAAAGGAATGTAAAGCAGATACATAAGAAAGAATGAGGGAGAGAGAGGAGAGAAAGAAAGAGATAGATGACAAAACAAGCAAAATAGTTAGAGTGATTGAAAAAAAATGGAGTTGGTGTCTGGATGAAGGAACTATATGGATGGATGGATAAAAAGCCTAAATAATGAAAAACAAACAAAATAACAATAACACTGATGAAATGACTGATAACCTGATAGCATTCAATGAAGATGAAGATAAAGCTAAAGAAAAGAAAATGAGATAACAAAATTAATAAGATATGATGATAGAACTACAAGCAATCTGATGATAAAAATACAGGCAATATAAAAAATATCTCTATCATTGTACTGCCAAAACTGATTTTTTGCGGCCCGACCGACCCGTGACCCATCGACAACATGGCCAGGCACGTTTTATAAGCAGAAATTCTAGGTCCGGCCCATGCAGCACTTTAGTAGAGACCTTATGTGAGGTCTTTGTGTAGTTAGCTATTAAATAAATATAAGAGGTAGTCTTCATAAAATTTGATTGTAAAAGTTATTTTATTTATATTTGGATCAGATATCCAAACACTTTCAGCGCCATACTCAAACAAATATCACATGACAATTAAATAATTTACTAATAATAAAATTAGCCTTTCAAAACACAGCTCTCAATGTTTTCTTCTCTCGTCGTTGTACAGTGATATTTTGTGTCGACGATAAATGATTGAAGAAACAAGTCGGGGGGGGGGGGGGGGAAGAGTGTAAATCAGCCTCCAAACCACCACCAGAGCTGTCCCCAGACCCACATAGACTCTGCAGTACTTGAACCAGCAGGAAGAGAACACACATAACCAATCAAGCCACCATCCCCACCCCCATCATTGGCATAGAAAATTTGTTTGTCAGCTAAATCCAAACAATCAGGTTTTTCCAGTTTATGGCTTATACCTGAATGCCCATCTTCTATGACTGAAATGGCTGACTGACAGTGCTTTAGGGGGTATGTCCATTCTATTTTTGACAACAATCTCATTCTCACAAAGAAAATAATTTTCGTCCGCAGAGTTAGTACACTGTATGTCTATTGGCTCGTGATATTCATGATTTACTGTAGCCTAGTTGCCTCAGAAACACCCGACCAGGCCATGAACACAGAATACCTTTATCTTAACTTGTGCCTTTGACCGCAATTTATAAACAACATGGTCAATTCTTTTGACTGTCTGACACTGTCTCTTCCAGTCTCGCTGGAGCCTATGTGGCCTTCCAATTCTGCATTGTGGATTGGAAAACCACAGCTAGCCCACAATCGGTTACTGGCGGCCCCACACAATCGAGTCCACAACTGTACGGCACAGTCACCCTTTCATTTTTTAACGCTTTCTAAGCTTCTGAACACAAGATTAACATCCACACAAAACTGACTGATTCATTCAAGTGCAAGTTCCTCTTTCTTTACCTGAATGTTCACAGGCTCCTCCATAAACCTCATTGTTACTGTGAGTTTTTCGTCTGGCACAGTGGCTGACAACAGGACTACTGCAACAGCTTTATTACAATCACTGACTGTTGTTATTACACATCTGGTCCTTGAATCCTCGTGACAGCATCTCGTCAGCCCACTCAAGCGCGACCTGTTTGGTGTGTCCCTTGTACAATACTTTTCTTGCCTAATTGCAAGCGCTCTTAAGCCCAGTACACACTGACCAGTTTTCGCTGGTACCAGTCGTTCAGCACCAGAATCTGGTGTGTGTGTCACAAAAACCATGTCCAGAAATTATGTTAATATATGTACGTCCAGATTCTGCCGGCCGATGCATGTTCTATTTCTCTCCAGAACTGGTTAAGAAAACTCAACTTAAAAAATATAAGTTACGATGGAGTGGACCCATGATAAAGTGTTTGAATTGATCAGAAATTGAATTGAATAAAATTTGTGTTTATGACATAAAAAGTTCTTTATGATAAATTGGACAGTCGCATAGATGAAATGCAATATTACAGAGTGGCCTAAATGGGTGTTACGAAGAAGTTTATTGGAGAAGAAACATTGAAGCCACAATAAAAATGATTACATAAAAATACTCGTACGATGTTTTCTGAGCCAAGAAAATCTATTTAAACGAGTTCAGACAGTTCATTTTCCTTGAAAATCTATTTAAACGAGTTATATACACAACCACACATTGTTTTATTACTTTTAACAAGCCTTTTGATGTAAAAAATTAAGAGATATACAAAGAACATTTCAAGTTTCACAATTTCTTGTAAACCCTTTAATGCGCTATCTAAACCATAGTGTGGCGTTTTTGTTGCGTACAACTTGCTAGGCGGCCGTCTGCAGTGAGTTTCTTCCATGATACTGCCTAGCGTAACTCAGTTGTCTAAAAAAAAACAAACGGCAAAGTGTGGCATGGTATCTGGCACCAAAATAAATTATCATAATTTATGCATCAGTTCTAGCGAACAGGAGCTGGATGAAAAAACCTGTCAGTGTACGCACCTTTACAACTGAGCCACCAGCCATCACCAAAAAATGACGGCTAGAAGACCCAGTCTTCCAGAGCTACTTAACATATTAGCCTTGACTATGATAGGCTCAACAACTCCTAACTTTGGCTCGACAACTAGTCTGCTGCCAGGTAGATGAAGTGAAACATTACTTTGAAATGCTTAAGCCTATAAACAGGATGACTTAAACTGCCTCCACATATAATGCATATATATATATATATAAACCTTAGTGCTACTTATAATCTTTTTAAAATTTTGTTATGCACTATACAAATTGGAAGAATAAACGAATTAACAAAATGAATATATATTATACTAGCGGACCCAGCAAACGTTGTTTTGCCTTATAAATTATTTTGGTTTTTTATTTAAAAGTTTAATGTTTAACATTTTGTGACAATTTAAAAAAATCAATCTCGAAGAGGAATCGTGTGTACAATGCCCAGGGTTATTGAAAGTTTTTCTATCGTTCTTCTCTGTTGCTCCCGTTTCCTTCCCTGTTTGCTCTCCTGTTCCTGTTGTATAATGAAAAATATATATATATATATAAATATATATATATATATATATACCGGGAGCGGAAAGCGACCGGTAGCGAGAGAGACAAGCATTAGAAAAACCTCTAAAAACCCCTTGCAACGCCGGGTACCGTGCTAGTATATATTCATAAATAATCTATTATATATATACCTATATATATATATATATATATATATATATATATATATATATATATATAAAAGAACATGTCCTGACTGACTGACTGACTGACTGATAATCATCCTAGGAACGTGAAATTTGGAACTTATATTACTTTTATTGCATAAGCATCCACTAAGAAAGGATTTTTGAAAATTTTGCTCCTGAGGGGAAGAAACTGGAAAACAAACTTTTTTATAAAACAATGTATATCTCGAAAACCAAAAACGAGGAGATTTTGAAATTTGGTATATGGATTCTTCTTGAAAAATAAAAAGATACGTGTTTCACCATTTTTTGAAAATTCGGTTTGCCGGACCTCAAATGTGGGTTGGAAAATTGGGTTATTTGGTTTTTAAAGTAGCTGCTACTCAAAAACTGTGAATGCTACAGGAGTAAAAATTAGTATTTAGTTTCTACTCCAAAAATAATGAAATACGTGTTTTAGCATTTTTTGAAAATTTGTTTTCCAGGACTTCAAATGTGGGGTGGAAAATAGGGTTATTGGGTTTTTTAAGTAACTGCTACTCAACAACTGTAATTGCTACAGATGTAAAAATGAATACTTAGTATCTACTCAAAAAAAAAGATATACGTGTTTCACCATTTTTTAAAACTTTGGTTTCCATGACTTCAAATGTGGGGTCAAAATAAGGGTTATTTGATTTTAAAATAACTGCTACTCAACAACTGCAAGCATTACAGATGTAAAACTTAGTATTTTGAGGTTTTGTGCCGGTTAAAAGTAGCTGATTCCAGTTTATCACGGTCGGGCCAAGCCGTTATTTTAGGGTCTTTTTACGGGCCAGGCTAAACCTTAAATCAAGGTGGTACGGGCCGAGGTTTTTCACTAAGCATATAGACATTTTAGTGATTTTAGGGTCTTCAGACGGGCCGGGCCAAACCTCAAGTCAAGGTGGGACGGGCCGAAGTTTTTCATCAAGTATATAGAATTTCTAGGCCTGTAAAAAAGGGCCGGGCCCAAATTAGACGGGCCGTGCCGGACCAAGAATTTTGGTTTTGAAATGGGCTGGGCCAAGTTGTCGACGGGCCGAGCCGACACCTATGGATGCACGGTTCAAATTCTCTAATTTCATGCGAGCAAAGCCGCTACGGGCACTGCTAGTCTATATATATAAAAATGGATGTTTGTATATATGTATGTATGTATGTATGTATATAGGTATGTTATTTATGCATTGCTACACCATTCATCCAATCGTAATGAAATTTTCACACAACCTTGAGAGTCAAGGGGAATCAAACATAGAGAAAAAAATTTTGAAATCCGTCACAAAATGAGCGAAGCGGAGTGGATGAGCGAGCGGGAACTATATATATATATATATGTATGTGCGTATGTATGTGTGTATGTATGTGCATGTATGTGTGTCTGTGTGTGTTTATGTATGTATGTATGTATGTATGTATGTATGTATGTATGTATGTATGTGTTTTTTACAATATTTCGGCACTAAATGATCATTCAAAGTATGTATGTATGTATGTATGTATGTATGTATGTATGTATGTATGCATGTATGTATGTGCGTATGTATGTGTGTATGTATGTATGTGTATGTGCATGTATGTGTGTCTGTGTGTGTGTTTATGTATGTATGTATGTATGTATGTATGTAGAATCGGATCTAGGGGGGGGGGGAACTGAGAGCGAAAAAATGAGCGGGAAAGCGACAGGGAACGGATAACGACCGGGAGCGGTAGCGCAAGCGGGAAGGAAACGGGAGCGAAAATGAAATGCATTAGGTAAACCTCTAAAAACCCCGGGCAACGCCGGGTGCCCCCGTTAGTATATATATATATATATATATATATATATATATATATATATATATATATATATATATATACTAGGGATGTCACGGGTACCCGAACCCGAACCCGAGTTCGGTACTACCCGGTCTCTTTCTGATACCCGAACCCGAACTCGAACCCGAAAGTGTGAAAATTTGATACCCGAACCCGAAAATGTGGAAACTTGATACCCGAACCCGAAAATTAGAAAACTTGTTACCCGAACCCGAACTCGAACCCGAAAATGCGAAAACTTTATACCCGAACTCGAACCCGAAAATTTATAAGCCTAATACCCGAACTCGGAGTTGTGAACAAATACATTTTTTTAGTAAATAAATATTTATTCCAGTTTTAAAAATAGCAACACAAACAGAGTTTTCATAACTTTTCAAGTTTATTAAAAATGAAATAGTATTAGGAACCGATTTCAGGCAAGTTGTACTTCATAAACAACAGTTTTTCTGCTGTCTTGCCTGATAATCGGTTCCTTAGCGCTCATAAATAATTGCAGCACCATTGAACAACGGTTCCGATGGAACGCTGGTAGCTGGGGCCGCCAAGTAGCGTTTAGCGATCACCGCTAAATTTGGAAAGTTTGTTCTGTTATCTTTCCACCACAAAAGAGAGTCTTCGACTAAAGTGACCCTTTTTTCTTCAAGCCGCGTACGAACTAAAATAATTAAGCCTCCTTCGGTCGAAGAAATCCCGGATAGCCATGACTTTTCACTTCAGTTATATAACCTTATATTTATTCATTCATATACTCAAAGTTTTTCTGATATAACAAAGACCCTTTGTTATAAAGATAATCTTGCATAATCCTAAATTTTAACTGGCAAAGTCTATAAATGATCTATGCGTCACAGTCATTTTATTGGCAAATGTGTAAACTAGAAGACTAATCCGCCTGATTACCCAACCGGACCGAGCCGCGAAAAAATTAATAAATTATAATAATTTAAGAGGTAACGTATTATACTAATCGCAAGCCATACAAGTTTTGTATTATCACCTTTGCGTAACAAATAACACAAATAGATAATTTTATTGGTGAGTGTGTAAGCTAGACCACTAATCCGCCTGATTATCTGGCCGGACTGAGCCGCGAACGAACTAAAATAATTAAGCCTTCTTCGGCCAAAAAATCACATTATTTGGAAGCTAAAAAATTAACCTGTTAGAGTTTATTCAATACGTGTAATTTCCAATGGATGAATTGATCGCTCTCGTTTGTATATGTATATACACTAGGTAAATTTAAAATCAATCCACGAATTTGAAATCATAAGCCAGTACCCGAACCCGGTTTTTGGAAAACTACAAACCCGAACCCGAACCCGAAAACCTGAGTTTCACAAACCCGAACCCGAAAACTCGACTTTTACAGACCCGAACCCGAAAACTCTAGTTTCACAAACCCGAACCCGAAAACTCCAAAAAGTACTACCCGTGACAGGTTCCACGACAAAACGTTCACAGACAAAATGTTCAACGACAAAATGTTCCCGACAAAACGTTCACGACACAACGTTCACGACAAAATGTTCACGACAAAATGAACACCGACAAAACGTTCACAGACAAAATGTTCAACGACAAAATGAACACCGACAAAACGTTCACAGACAAAATGTTCAACGACAAAATGAACACCGACAAAACGTTCACAGACAAAATGTTCAACGACAAAATGTTCAACGACAAAATGTTCACGACAAAACGTTCACGACAAAACGTTCACGAAAAATGTTCACGCACAAAATGTTCACAGACAAAATGTTCACAGACAAAATGCTCACAGACAAAATGTTCAACGACAAAATGTTCACACTGAAAAATACACATTTTGTTTTATTATGCCAAGATTGCTTGCAAACTAATTATTAAGTCATTTTTTGTGGTGTTTCTATTAACCATTTGATTTACCTAAGCAGAGTATGTGTATATGACAGCATGAAACTAATACATATTGGCAACAATCAGCTTATCAAACATTTATTTTAAGTTAACGTAAAACCAAACATGCAAAAAGCAAAAAATATCGATCGAGACTTATTTCTGTAGTTCACTTAATTACAATTGAAACATCAAATGATCTTCAATTTGCTGCTTATTGAGTCTTTACCCAAGTCATCGACCGGGAGTGGGAAAAAACCGGAAACGGGAAAGCGTCTGGGAGCGGAAAAACGGCCTGGAGCAAAAAACCGACCGGGAACGGGAAAGCGACCGGGATGAAAAACCGACCGAGAACGAGAGAGCAAGCAGGAACGGGAAAGCGACCGGGAGCGGGAAAACAAGTGGGGAAGGAAACGGGAGCGAGAGAGACAAGCATTAGAAAAACCTTTAAAAACCCCGGGCAACGCCGGGTACCTCCGCTATACATATATATATACATATATATACATACATATATATATATACATACATATATATATATATATACATATATATATACATATATATATATATACATATATATATATACATATATATATATACATATATATATATACATATATGTATATACATATATATATACATATATATATATATACATATATATACATATATATATATATATATATATATATATATATATATATATATATATATATGAAATTAATCAATTTCCCAAATGTAAAGATATCACAAGCTAAAAACTTTATGATCATATGTATATTCATAAATTAAGTATTACTTTTTTTCAATTTAATTTAATAGAAACATGGCTATTGAATCGGAGAAATCCAATTCACTCACAGACATTCTTTTAAAGGATAGATTACATGGAAATCACATTAGCAGAATGCAAATGATGAAATTCCAACAAAGTTTGAGCGAGGATTACAATAAAAATTCGAATAACATCGAAGTTATTTTAGAACCAATTAGAATTTGTTTTCAAAATTGCCTGAAAGATAAGTTTAAAATAGAAAACTTTTCTTCAGATGAAGAATACCTGATAAAAAGTAGCAACCTTATAAAAGAATTAGAAAATATTTTAAAAAAACTTAATGATGATTTGAAACCTATAAAACAACATTTTGAAACACAGAAAAAACAAACTTCTTTAGATCTTACTTTTGGTTCAGATAATGTAACTAAAGACTATCCTGAAAAATTGGCTTATGGGGCATTAAAAAATGTTTTAATGAGTGATACTATACTTATTAAAAAAATTATTTTAAAGACAGTTGAAGATGATAGACTAAATTCTGATTCTGATGATTCTTTAGAAGCCCAATCTATAAAGGAACAATGTAGTCAAACCAGAATGATTGATAGCCAATGCTTAGACCAAAGCATATCTCTTTATAAAACAATAATAAGAGATCCCATTTTAGATCAAGCAAGGACTTATTATAGAGACAAATCTAATGAATTGATTGCATTACTTGACCTTACTGAATACAGTGATAAATGTATAAATTTCATTGAAGATGAGCAGAGGAAAGTTAAAAGATTTTTCCACCAAGATCTTTGTGAACAAATTGTGGATGTGGTTAAATGTGAATTAATTCTCCAAAAATCTGCATATATAGAAAATGGATTGGTTGATATCTTAGACAAAAATAACTTTGCACAAACTCCAAAAATACACGATTTGTTGCATCAGGGTGATGATGATTTAAGAGAAAAAGTGGCAAATAGGATTAGAAATTACATAGAACAATCTTTTGCAAAATTGTTTGAAGGAATTAAAGAAAAAATCTCACCTTTATTATTTGTTAATACAACTATAGATAATCATAAAAGAATTCTCCAATTTGTTTCCAGCAATCCAGAGCTATTTATGAAACCCTTAGATGAAGGTATGAAAAGGGCTTTGCAACAACTTGATATAGAAATCACTAAACAGAAAAAAAGTGCTTCTTTAGCAGCTTTATTGGCTAGATATTGTGATCAAATCCTCAGGAAAGGAAAAGCTGCTTTGGATGAAACGGTAATTGAACAAAAAATTGCTAAAGCAATTGTCCTTTTCAAATATATTGATGACAAAGATGTTTTTGGCAGTTTGTTTACTCAACAACTTGGAAGAAGGCTTGTTAATTTATCTTCGTGTTCAATAGAATTAGAAGAATCAATTGTTGAGAAGCTCCAATCAGAAAGCAGTGCTAAATTCACACACAAAATGACCGCATTAATTAATGATGTAAAAACCAGCCACGAATTAACTAAGGGATTTTCCAAATTTTGTCAAGAGCAAAATCAGATTTCTCAATTAAAATCTAATTTGATAGTCATTCAAGCTTTCGTATGGAAAGTGTCCCCAAATTCATATTTCAGCTGCATCATGCCCATTGAGCTAGAAAGATGTATTTCTACATTTGAAACATTTTACAACACCCTCTTCAGTGGACGAAAACTTTCATGGCAATTTGACTCTTGCACCTGTGAAGTGAACTTATCTTATTTGGACAAACCGTATTTTGTCGAAGCTTCCTTGCAAGCAGCATTAGTGATAAATGCGTTTTCCGAACAAGCCGTCGTTTCTTTTGCTGATGTTATGGCTCGAACTGGAATGTCATCAGATAATGTAAAAAATATTTTATTACAACTCACGGACGCTCGTATAATCAGTTGCCCAGAAACTATTAACGAAGGATCTACACTCTCTGTAAACATGAACTTTTCCAACGACAAGCGAAAATTCAAACTTCAAAAGCGAGCACAAGAGAATGACAATGAAGAACAAAAGGACAGGCAAACTAGGCTCGCCATGGAAGAAGAAAGAAAACTTTACCTTCAAGCTTTCATTGTTAAGATGATGAAAGCAAGACAAACGATAAAACATGAAGAATTAGTAGGAGAAATTTTTAAAGCATCACACAAGTTATTTTCACCATCTCAGGATTTAATTAAGAAAGCCCTGCAACTTCTGATTGAAAGAGAATATATAGCAAAAAAAACAGATACAGAAAACGAATATGTTTATTTAGCTTAAACATTAAGTTATATTTTTTTTAATTTTTGTACAAAATAAATAAAATAATTTTTTAAATTCAACCTTGTTTGAAAACTTATGGCTCAACGTGAGTCTGATATTCTTGAGTAAGCTCACAGACTCTGGAACCTTTAATAAAGACCATGTGTTAAACCCTATAGTTAAGAAGTACTGGTAGTATATCGGCTGATATCGGTAAGGCCTTTGCCTGTATACTTGAAGGTCCATGGTTTGAATCTAGCCAACATCACCAGTCCCTTAACTGTCTGGGAAGGCAATTAAAATGGCTATTATATTACCCGGCGGTCGGGTTTGTTTTATTTGTTTCTTTCCTAATTTTTTTCTTTCTCTAATTAAATTTAATTCAATTAGATCTGGCTCTGAATAGTCAAGAGGAATGAATTTAAAATACAAATCTAATATAATAAAGCAATCGGAAGCATTTCGGCTAACCATAACAATAGAATGTCATGGAACCTGAACTTGTGTGCAAAATTTGGGAAAGATTGAATAATATGAAGAGTTCATTACTCACAAACAAAAAACGCAAGAACAATTCTGGGCTACGATTATCTACTCATGCAAAGAGCATTACAATATGTAAAACTGAAATAATCAGCTTATAAGGTAGATAAAGAAATAAACAATAGACTATTAAAACGACATTTAACTTATCAAGTCCAAAACCGGAGTGTATAAGAAAAAAAAACAGGGTCGTAACAACACAATGAACATCAGAGATGTACAACAATCTGCTAGGAAGAAGAATAAACAGGTAGTTAATGCACTGAGAATATACACAGGGAAAATGAGAAAGAGTTTCCCAATGCTCAGGTAAACATTTCCACTGCTCAATTTTTTGTTTTATTTTCCCCCTTGCCACCAAACATGCATAATACGAATAATGTGGTAATCATGCAAGATAGAGGGAGGGTAGATGGGTGGGGGTTGAGTAGATGGATGAATATGGATTTGCAAATAGATGTAGGTGGTTGGTGGATGAGATGAACCAAGTAACTATAATTCAAAAAATTAAAAACATGATTTTAGGACAGTGATAAAATTTCATAGACATTGTATTGTAACAAGTAAGCCGTAAAAAATCAGGTTTTTTAACAAATCTCTTATATTTCTGGATTTGCCGGCTTTTCATTTATTGCAAAAACAATTATTTTAAAATGAAATTTCTTAAAATTTATATAATTGTATTTGACTTGTTTTCGTTTTAAAACATAGACAATTAGAAGATATACACACAAAACATATAAAAGACCTACATAGCCACACAACTCTACCTACCACAGCATCAGCAAAAATTTCAACTTCACTTTACATCATTCAGCTCTACACCATTCTGATGAAGTTTAAAGAAGATTTATTTCAATACTTTGAAAGAAAGAAATGGAAATAAAACAAGCGGAGGCTGGCGGCGTGTGGCCTTTTAAGATTTTGTTCTTAAAATTTTGTTGATTTTAAACATCAAAAGGCACTCCTCAGGTGATTGTAAATCAATCTTAAGATAGTATTTATGATGATTTATCCGTTTCACTTTTTTATTTGCATTACTTGTGGGCGGTACACAAGAGAGATGAATATCCTATTCCACTTTCTCCGTTTTGAACTTAATAATATTTACTTCCAGGAAATAAATAAATAAGCTATCTTTTTTGCAACTTTAATAGAACAATACATTCAACAGTTGACTCATATACTTCTTTGTATACATCCAAAGTCCATGGTTAACAATATGTAGGCTTTCTGGACTTAAGCACTTAAGCACTCTAATTTTGTAAAAATTTAAAACAATTTAATTACAAAGAGAAACTTGTAATAAGGCATACAAGAAGTCAGGTTAATATTTTTAATTTAAATAATAACTCGGTGTTTTTATTCCTTTAAATTTCAGAAAAACACCGACAAAACTATTAGAAAAAAGATGATCTTATCATTAATCTTTGGTTTACCCAGTAATAATAATAATTATAATAATTAAAATAAACTTTAACATTGGCAGCCTGACAGCCATTTTAACAATTTTTCTGCCATACAATTAAAAATTCCATATAAGAAAATACTGACTGGTCAAAAAACATATACTCAATAAATCTTCACTGATCTTTTATAAAAAAAATTAGCCAATTAATGATAGAAACTAAGACACTCGTGCACACTCACACACACACACACAAGCCATCAAAAAGGTAGTCACTGTGTGGCAACGGTCAATAATGCCATTCATCCCATAGCCACTGGTAGGTAATATTGCTCATCAGCAGTCGTCTGGAACAACAGTACCCACTGCAATTGGAGCAGCACGCCGAGTACTGAGTGAACTATGATAGCCAGATACATCAGTAACACCTTATCAGGCAATAAGTAAATAGCTAACACGTTTCAGAATTTTTTCTCCCATAGCAATGAAACCATAAGATTGTACGGACAACCAACTGTAATATTAGTCTATCTTAAAGCTAAATTACATAAGCAAAATTATGAATAAAATTCTTTGAGAAATAGTATTTTAAATCACAAATCAAATGATTAAAAACAAACAGAACTATATATCAATGTTCTCTTTCAACAACATCATCTTCATTATCATCGTAGTCTTCTTCATATCATCATTATTTTTAAAACAACAATTTTTCATGCTAATCTTCACCGTATGTTAACATATAGGTATTTAGAGCATAATTCTCCCTTTAGTCGCCTTTAACGACACATTGGAGGATGCACTGATAGTCCCATTCTATCTGCTCAGACCACAAAGCTTTTACAATAAAAAAATAATAACAATAAAATTCCTAGTTTAAGCCAAAGGCATAAAGGAAAAGCTCGACTATCACTACCACCTCACACACAGCCACGAAAGGGCGGGTTATCATTAAATGCATTCGTAACAATTAATATGAAAATTTATCATAGCAGTTGTTTTCCATGTTAAGCCAGTTGACCTTGAAAGTATTTATGTTTTACAGCATGCTTATCAATAATAATAATAATAATAATAATAATAATTATGGCATACACAAGAAAATGATCGTCATCAATATTATATCATTAGTAATCACTTGTTTATGTTAAAATCTTGTCTACAACAAGCATCCACGTCAAAGACAAAATGCGTTTTTTTTTCATTCTCTCCATCATAGAATGCAACAATAAGATTTGTTATTGTTTCAAATGATGCATACTTATAGGTCAACCCACCGCATGCCGCACACCACGCACAAATACATCTCTTCAGCAGATAACATTATCACCGTTAAAAAGCTATCCCTCTCTCTTTCTCTCTCTCTCTCTCTCTCTCTCTTTCTCTCTCTCTCTTTCTCTCTCTCTCATCCTCAACAGCACTGATAAAAATGTACAATTTCTGAAGTTAATTGCAATTCGCTCTGTAGAGATAGGATGGTGGGGGAGTAGTAGTAGTGGTTAGTTACATCGTTGAAACCATTAACTGAGACTAATTACTTAAATTCGATAGTGGGTTAAATGAATTTTCCACAAGTGATTGTTTTCTCATCTTGAATAAATGAAAACAACCTTAACTTAAAAACGAAAGATAGAGATGGAGAGGAGAGAGAGAGAGAAATTAAAAGACTAAAAGAATGAGAGAGAAGTGAGATTTGTTGCACATCTCCTCATCAGAAAAGCCAAAGTACATCATAAGAAAGATTCAGTGGAGCTCTAAGCTAAATTCCGTTGAAATGATGTTGATGATCTCCACAAGCTGCTGATAAGATTTAAAAAATGTTTTTATTATCTATTTAAATGTCACAAGAATTACAGTAACATCAAATTGTTTACATTATAAAACTCATTGTATAACTCAGTTGTAATACAATTAAATGTGAAACATTAAAAATAATAATCTCAGAACTAATTAGAATTGATAAAGTTTAGAAATTATCTCTAGTTCTTATATTTTTAATTTTTAAGTATAATAGACTTCTGCAGCTTCCAATGAATGACAGTCATAATAGCACTTATCTTCAATAGTTATCTGCACCAGCCAGGAAATGTTTATTAATTACTAAAGCATTTTCGAACATGTTCACATTTTACTGATTTTCTACTGAAAGTACATGATTTGTTTAAAGCAATGACCTTGGAGAACTATTTTTGTCTAATATCAGAAAACAACAGAAAATAGATTGCTTATTGGATAGCCTTGACAGATCCAGACAGACAGTGATATCTTTAAAGGATATGTGAAAATAAACATTACATTTCAAGGCCAATGTATGTAACAGGACAGAAATGAAATGATTGATAAATAGACAAGCAGTATGTATTTATTTATTTATTTATTTATTAGCAAAAAAAATTGCTCTCAGGAAAGTTTAACAGATTCCTGTCAACTGACTTTCATTAAAATTCTTTTCAGTTTCTTATATGCTTACATGTCATGTCATTTATTTTTAAGAGTAAAAATCCATTGCAGCAAAATAGTAAACTTTTACAAAAGTTTACTTAAAGTAAAAGTAAGATTATACAAAATCCAACAAACAATTGACAGGTCATCCATGAGCAGGATTAAATCCTTCTCTATGTGATGTTTGAACAACAATGACTTTGTATATAATTCTTCATTGGCTGATGGTTGTTAAATATGCTCAATAAACAAATGAACATACAAATTCAATAGAAAATAAAAAAAAAACACCAATTGGCAGATTAAGCAGATTATATACAAAGAAACAATAAGTTTCAAAATAGAAACAAAAATGAAATAAAATAAAAGCTCAATGAAATAAAATTGATTTAAATAAATCCAACATGTAATCCTCATTAAAAAGAAAATATCCTACCACGGTCGAAGTCGCAGCAGTCTCCAGAGTCAGCATTTTATGACCAGCGTGTCTTCCTTCTCCGTCACATACGCACATGTGGCAGACGATCATCTTGCATCGATCGCAAAACATGGTGGATGGTTCAGACTTATGATCAGGACAGTTGGTTCCAACAGTTGCAGCCACAAGACACAACAAAGCATCGCCATCGCTGTCATTGTTGTTGGTAGTTGAACTTGTTTTGTTGTTGTTGGAAGCTGAGGCGTTGGTCTTATTGAAAAACATGTGACTTTGAATGTGTAAAGAGTGGCGTAGTTTTGTGGACGCTGGAGCTGTTTTTATCTTGTGCCTCGCTAGTGCTCCTCTGTTTGGATGATACTGGGTTAAATAAAATGTAAAAAAAGTAACTAAATGCTGGCATAATAAATCAAACATAAAGCCTGTCTCGAAATATTTAATTTTTCTTGATTTACGATTTGACAAACAAATAAAGTTCTCAATTTACAAGTTTTCTTTTTTGCTCATAATAATGTGGAAAAAACATAAGTACTAATTAAGCATTCAAGCCTAAGCTGATCTTTTACAAAAACAAAAACCGAGAATAAAACCTTCAAGAAACAAGAATGGCAATATGCAACATCACATTGAATGCAAGCAAGGGTAGCTTTGCCAGCAGCTGAAGCAGGGTCACAGAGATCACAGACAGCAGATGACCCGCCAGAAGAGACGCACGGAGAGCCCGAAGCCCTTGGCGTTTCAGAAAACGGCCATGATTCTAACATTAAGGACCTTCTGGCAATTTTTATTTTTTCTTCACTGTACCTTGCAACGATGTTTTCCAGCACCAAATTCTTTGGTAGGTGAGGCAAAGTTTCAAGAGTAATGTTTATTGCTGTTCTACAGGATGGACAGCTGATTGTACTTACTAGTGCAAATAATAAAAAATAAATAAATTTAATTGTACAATAATCAAATGACTCTTCACTAAACAAAGAAAACTATCAACTTTAAACATATAGAAAACACATAAAATGTTTCATTATAATACAGTCACTAATTAAACTACAAATCTTAAAAAAGGCTTTGCAATGTTTTTAAAAAACTGTAACCTAACAAAAAAATTACCGTTAATGCTGCCATTTTTGCCAATAATTTCTCGTAGGCATTTCTTACATAGGCTGTGCGAGCATGGCAACATCAATGGATCTTTGTACAGATCTAAACAAACTGGACACGTCAACTCTTCTTCCATCAATTCAAAGTTGAAAGCCATTCTTGTGGATGTATGTATGTAGAATTGTGATAGTAATGTAAGACTTACTTAGTAAATATTTTGTCTAGTGTCTAATCTTAATCACTCTAAGTATAATCTAAAACTATCTAAGTTTAATTTACCTCCGACCTAATTGTCCTGATTGTAGACTTTAAAATAAAATCTCTCTGTAAAACTGTTAAAAGTATAAATAAAATCCTACTGTGTTAAAGTAGTTAAAGTAACTACTAATAAAGAACAAGAAGTATATTTAAGTATAAATAATAAAGTTAAAACAAGTCAGTAAGGGTAAGTCACTTACCCTTACTTACCTTTATGTTAAAAACCATCAAAAATAAACAAAATTTTATTAATTTATTAATCCATCTAATAATTCTAATAAAAATTAATCAATTCAAGATAACGCCTAGCCTAGCGTCCTATCCACATTGGTTTGTTTGTTTTGGTAAAAACTACAGCTTAATAAGGTACCAGTTTAAAACACAAAAAGCGCAATGAAGAACTGCAGCCAGCGAGAACCTGACCCGTGTTTACTGTTTACGCTCCGTACAAATTGATATGAAAAGCCAACGAACATGCTAGTCTGGTAGATTTAGCTTTTGATACGGAAATTTTAATAGACAAGCCAAAAAGTACATTAAACTATAGTATTTATTATAACTAAGAGCTGGAAAGAGATACCAGACACAGATCGGTCCCTAAAAAAAGTTATTAGCAAAAGAAGTTGCTCAAAACTCGCGAATCTGTTTATTAACGCCAACCAATCAAAAGCCAGCTTTTTCTATTTCTGCGTAAAAAGTGACGCTTAATTTACAAATTATCTCCACGAAATTTAAACTTTTTACGCTCAAATGCTCATAAAACAGTTTAGTTATTTATTTCTATGTTTTTTTAACAAAATTTTTATTTTCCGTTTGCTTATGGAGCTGCACGAAGAATGTTGTTGATTATCAAATGCTTAAAGGCTTAAACAGACTTAAACTGCCTTTAAACTAGTTTAACTCCTATGTATAAACGATTATGTACACTCAACTAGTCTACGTTTTCGAAATTCTCCAGTATTTAAAAAGCAATGCAACCTGAAAACACAACCTTATTTGAAAATAGCTGAAGGGGTGCCGGTTATGGGAATCGTACCACTTTTTAAAGGAAGACCATGCTTTTGACCACTTTTTAAAGGAAGACATCTTAAAAACAAGAAATTTATCAAACACTGGTTTTTAGAACAACATACATTTTAATTCTAAAAACAAAGTATAAGTTTCAACTTATTAAATAATTATAATAATAACTGTTATCTAGCTTCAAAAATTATTATATTGAGCACAATTCAGTCGAGCAGAAGACTCAGATCTTCATCCATGACTTTACTTCTTGTGTCCATCACACATATCAAGAGTGCTGTAGACAGAAGGTTCAGGGTTGCCAGACTGAGAATGGTTTGCCAGCTGCTGTTACATTGGCTGTGACACTTAAATGCTTCCGAAGAGACCTTCTAAACACTAAACACTGACTAACACCACTTTAAACATTGTCAAATTTTAATTCAATTCAGAGACAGTTATAACAACACTGACTAACACCACTTTAAACATTGTCAAATTTTAATTCAATTCAGGGACACTGTTAACAACTTTTGTCGTGCTGGCTGAAGTAAACTGGGAAGTGTAGATTATGAGGATTTTGTAGATAAATAATGCACATCATATCATAGTCAAATTGTTTGCTGTTTATTATAACACACAAGCAAACAGTTTTGACATTGAGACAATGCTTAGCAATATCCTCATGTGCAGAAGAACTTGTTACAACAATAATAGACGTGTAACTGGAGGAAAGATACAAGAGCTATTTTAATAAGTTATTAATAACCATCAAAACCCTGCAGAACAAAGAAGACATTTTCTCAAGAACTTGATAAGTTTCTATATATCACTTTAAATAAAAATGTAATAACTGCTCACATTGGCCAACTCTGACATTTACACATATTTTACTATTATAGATATTATTTACAAGACCACTAATATAAAGTCAGTTATCTTAAACTTTGTCACAGCAACATTTACAAGCTTATACAAGAACCTTCAAAACTGTTTTAAGAGCATCAAATTTTTTGCCAATTTAAAGAATAAATACATCCAACAACAAAAACTGATTTTGGGCAGCCTAACTAAAATAGTATCTCATCGATTTTAACAGTTTTTTTCATACAGGCCTTCACATATATTGCCCTTAAACATATCTACTTCAAGATTATCAGTATGAAGAGATTTATTACAAACTTTACCATAGCAATATTTACAGGCAGATACAATGTAGCTCATATTTAAAACATGAACAACTTTTAAAAGAGCATGGGCTTTTTTTAAAAATTTCACATTTACCACTTATACAATAATTAGGCTATCTGGGCTATCAGGTGCTGCCTCTATGTCAGTATTAATGAGACACAACTTAAAATCTATTTTTCCCAGCTCCATCTGTCATTGTCTAAGAAATACTTCAATTTCATTTCCTGAAAATGAGTTTTCAAATCATGCATTTTCAGTTGAGGTAGCTTTCCAGGAATAATTTTTGAACTACTTTATATTTGGCTGGAATAATTGTTTATTGTGTGGAAAACTTAGATCTTAAATTCTTTTTATTGGAGCTAGATCAGCTAGCTACTAGAACTAAAACTAACACAAGGTTTGGGCTGATTATTTTTCTTTGCTTTGTTATTTACTTATGTATACAAACATCATTTATAGAGTTAAACTGTCAATTAAAATTGTATCTCCAATTACAGTTGCAGAATTCAATAGAGAAGTTTTCCCATCTTGTTTCAATATTTAGATTATTTTAAGTTTGTCTTCAGTAGCAGATTTACACACAACGCACTCCAGTGCGATATTAGTTACATTTAGATTAAAAAATGTGCTAACTACAATACAAACTTACCATAACCAAACTTAACAGACGTAATAACACGAATAAAAGAAAATAAAAAAAATACCAGAATGACTGACAAAAGACAAGACAAGATTGACCGAAGAAAAAACTATGTACTATGCTATACAAACTATACAATTATACAACTATATAAATGAATAGGAAATTAAAAAAAACGCTGCCAAGAATCCAAAATCGTCCAAATCAAAATCAAAGGCTTAAATAATAAATTAAGATATTGAAGAGAAATCGAATTCAAACGCGATAAAACCGGCAATGCAAAATGAATACAAAGACAACGCAAATATAGCATAGAAAACGAGCCTTTATTGAATTCTTATTGGCTGAGCGAGTAAATATGTTACTGCACGTAACGCGACATTGTCTTACGTAATGAGACAAAAGAGTACGCCTAAAATCATTAATAACTAGAGTACCATAACTGCTCATTCGTGGTATCTTCATACAGACATTCTACAACATATTCTCTATTGAATGGTATAAAAATTGGCTTGTCTATTAAAATTTCCGATATTGCCTCGAAAAACTGCTAGATCTACCAGTCTATGCCGGTGACTGGATGGATGTGTATGAGTGGAACGCATATTTTGTTATTATAAATACTTATAAGGACTTATATGGTAGCGCGGAGCGCGTTTTTGCACAATATTTATATAAATGATTTTTTTTAACCATTTTAATCTTTTCATGAAAATTGAATGATAAATATTTATAAGGGCGTACTTTTTTCTCACCGCCTGATGCACAACGGTATCCGCTCCATATATATTCTATATATATGATCCGATCAGAACCGTGAAAGTTGCGAATGATAAAAAATGCGTGTATGCGCTTATAAAGGCGAAAACGAATAAGGCGAAAATAAAATAGACGCACAATAAAAAAAGACGAAATAAGATTGTATCTTCTCTATATATAAAATGTCTGACTGTCTGTCTGTCTGTCTGTCTGTCTGTCTGTATGTATGTATGTATGTATGTATGTATGTATGTATGTATGTATGTATGTATGTATGTATGTATGTATGTATGTATGTATGTATGTATGTATGTATGTATGTATGTATGTATGTATGTATGTATGTATGTATGTATGTATGTATGTATGTATGTATGTATGTATGTATGTATGTATGTATGTATGTATGTATGTATGTATGTATGTATGTATGTATGTATGTATGTATGTATGTATGTATGTATGTATGTATGTATGTATGTATGTATGTATGTATGTATGTATGTATGTATGTATGTATGTATGTATGTATGTATGTATGTACTAGCAGTGCCCGTAGCGGCTTCGCTCGCATGAAATTAGAGAGTTTGAACCGTGCATCCATAGTAGAGATCAATTTTTTAGGTCTCGGCTCGGCCCGTCGACAACTTAGGCTAGCCCGTTTCAAAAACCTAAACTCCTGGCCCGGAACAGCCCGTTTGAATTAGGCCCGGCCTATTCTTACAGGCCTAGAAGTTCTATATACTTGATGAAAAACTTCGGCCCGTCCCACCTTGACTTCAGGTTTGGCCCGGCCCAACTGAAGACCCTAAAATCACTAAAATATCTATACACTTGGTGAACAACCTCGGCCCGTCCCACTTTGATTTAAGGTTTGGCCTGGCCCGTGTGAAGACTCTAAAACAACGGCTTGGCCCAACCGGTGATAAACTGGACTTAGCTACTTTTAACCGGCACAAAACTTCAAAATACTAATTTTTACATTTGTAGCACTTACAGTTTTTGAGTAGCAGTTATTTTGAAATCAAATAAACCTTATTTCCACCCCACATTTGAGGTCCTGGAAACCAAATTTTTAAAAAATGTTGAAACACTTATATCATTATTTTTTGAGTTAACACTAAATACTAATTTTGACATCTGTAGCATTCACAGTTTTTGAGTAGCAGTTACTTTAAAAACCAAAGAAACCTTTTTCCACCCCACATTTGAGATCATAAAAACCAAAATTTCATATATCCTTATTTTTAGAGTAGAAACTAAATACTAATTTTTACTTTTGTAGCATTTACAGTTTTTGAGTAGCAGTTACTTTAAACACCAAGTAACCCAATTTTCCACCCCACATTTGAGGTCCTGAAAACCAAATTTTCAAAAAATAGTGAAACACGTATATCATTATTTTTAGAGTAGAAACTAAATACTAATTTTTACTTTTGTAGCATTTACAGTTTTTGAGTATCAGTTACTTTAAAAAACAAATAACCTTATTTTCCACCCCACATTTGAAGTCCTGGAAATCAAATTTTCAAAAAATGCTTAAACACGTATTTCAGTATTTTTGGAGTAGAAACTAAATACTAATTTTTACTCCTGTAGCATTAACAGTTTTTGAGTAGAAGCTACTTTAAAAACCAAATAACCCAATTTTCCAACCCACATTTGAGGTCCGGGAAACCGAATTTTCAAAAAATGGTGAAACACGTATCTTTTTATTTTTCAAAAAGAATCTATATACCAAATTTCAAAATCTCCTCATTTTTGGTTTTCGAGATATACATTGTTTTAGAAAAAAGTTTGTTTTCCAGGTTTTTCCCCTCAGGAGCAAAATTTTCAAAAATCCTTTCTTAGCGGATGTTTACGCTATAAAAGTAATATAAGTTCCAAATTTCACGTTTCTAGGATGAGGCGTTTGAGCTCGGCGTTGATTATCAGTCAGTCATCTGTCAGTCAGTCAGTCAGTCAGTCAGTCAGTCAGTCAGTCAGTCAGTCAGTCAGTCAGTCAGTCAGTCAGGAGTCCTGACTCAGGACATGTTCTTTTATATATATAGACTAGCAGTGCCCGTAGCGGCTTCGCTCGCATGAAATTTGAGAATTTGAACCATGCATACATAGTAGAGTACTGCACGGATCAATTTCTTAGGTCTCGGCTCGGCCCGTCGACAACTTGGCCCAACCCGTTTCAAAAACCGAAATTCCTGGCCCGGCACGGCCCGTCTAATATGGGCCCGGCCCGTTTATACAGGCCTAGAAGTTCTATATACTTGATGAAAAACTTCGGCCCGTCCCACCTTGACTTCACGTTTAGCCTGAACACCCTAAAATCACTAAAATGTCTATATACTTGGTTAAAAATCTCGGCCCGTCCCACCTTGATTTAAGGTTTGGGCAGGGCCGTATGAAGACCCTAAAATAACGGCTTGGCCCGTCCGTACGGTGATAAACTGAACTCATTTACTTTTAACCGGCACAAAACCTCAAAATACTATTTTTCACATCTGTAGCACTTACAGTTTTTGAGTAGCAGTTATTTTAAAATCAAATAACCTTTTTTCCACCTCACATTTGAGGTCCTGGAACTGGAAACCAAATTTTCAAAAAATGGTGAAACACGTATATCATTATTTCTGGAGTAGAAACCAAATACTAATTTTTACTCCTGTAGCATCTACTGTTTTCGAGTAGCAGTTACATTAAAAACCAAATAACCTTATTTTCCACCCCACATTTGAGGTCCTGAAAACCAAATTTTCAAAAAATGGTAAAACACGTATATCTTTATTTTTAGAATAGAAACTAAATACTAATTTTTACATCTGTGGTATTTACAGTTTTTGAGTAGCAGTTACTTTAAAAAACAAATAACCCTATTTTCCACCCAACATTTGAAGTCCTGGAAACCAGATTTTCAAAAAATGCTGAAACACGTATTTCATTATTTTTGGAGTAGAAGCTAAATACTAATTTTCACTCCTGTAGCATTCACAGTTTTTGAGTAGCAGCTACTTTAAAAACCAAATAACCCAATTTTCCAACCCACATTTGAGATCCGGGAAACCGAATTTTCAAAAAATGGTGAAACACGTATCTTTTTATTTTTCAAAAAGAATCTATATACCAAATTTCAAAATCTCCTCATTTTTGGTTTGCGAGATATACATTGTTTTAGAAAAAATTTTGTTTTCCAGTTTTTTCCCCTCAGGAGCAATATTTTCAAAAATCCTTTCTTAGCGGATGTTTACGCCATAAAAGTAATATAAGTTCCAAATTTCACGTTCCTAGGATGAGGCGTTTGAGCTCGGCGTTGATTATCAGTCAGTCATCTGTCAGTCAGTCAGTCAGTCAGTCAGTCAGTCAGTCAGTCAGGACATGTTCTTTTATATATATAGATGTATGTATGTATGTATGTATGTATGTATGTATGTATGTATGTATGTATGTATGTATGTATGTATGTATGTATGTATGTATGTATGTATGTATGTATGTATGTATGTATGTATGTATGTATGTATGTATGTATGTATGTATGTATGTATGTATGTATGTATGTATGTATGTATGTATGTATGCATGTATGTATGTATGTATGTATGTATGTATGTATGTATGTATGTATGTATGTATGTATGTATGTATGTATGTATGTATGTATGTAATACTCCCTATGCATTGCTACACTATTCATCCGATCGTAATGAAATTTTCACACAACTTGGAGAGTCAATAGGGGAAGGTTTTGCGGAAAAAATTGAGATCGGTCACAAAATGAGAGGGAGAGCGAGCGTGGGCGGAAAATGGAGAATGCGCGGAAACGGGAAAGCAAGCTGGAACGGAAAGCGACCGGGAGCGAAAGAGCGAGCGGAAAGAAAAAGCGATCGAGAACGGAAGAACAAGCGGGAGCGGGAAAATGACCGGGAATGGGAAAGCGACCGGGAGTGGGTGAGCAAGCGGGGAAGGAAACGGGAGCGAGAAGGAAAAACGATTGAAAAACATCTAAAACCCCCGGGCAACCATGGGTACCCTGCTAGTTCTATATGAAATGCATATCATATTGATAATGTTATAATTTATAATTTTACTAGTTTATAAACACGTCATTGTTCGGGCTCTCTCTCTTTCTCTTTCTCTCTCCAGCACACACACAAACATGATGCGGCTATTTTTAAGAGTGTCACGATCAGCGACGGATCTAGGATTTTCTGGTGGGGAGATGATCTAACATACCGATCCTGGGAGGAGGGTGTAACGATCACATTTTATCGACAAAGATTTCATTCATTTTTTAAAATAACATATATATTTTTTCTTTAGAAAAAACGTTCTAATTGGAAAAATTACAATATTAAAATTATAACAATACTGCTTATTTTTATAACAGGACTGCAGTTTGCACAAAAATTATAACAAAATGAATAATATTAACAGAAAAGCAGTGCGTGTATCCCATAGGAATAGTAATGGGATGTTAATTGCACTTTACTAGTGTTTATAAGCAATCTTGTGGAGTGACGAAGCTTGAGTGGCTTTTTTAAAAGAAAACAACTTTTTATAGCAAATAAAATTATTTTTTGGTAATCTGGCAGGGGGATTCACCCCCTCCACTCCCCCTCTGGATCCATCGCTGGTCACGATATAACGTTCACAGACAAAATATTCCCGACATAACGTTCACGTCAAAATGAACACCGACAAAACGTTCACAGTCAAAATGTTCAACGACAAAATGTTTAACCTCAAAATATTCAAGGGCATAATGTTCACAACAACACGTTCACAACAAATTGCTCACTCGGAAATATTCACACTGAAAAAAAAAACATTTTTTTATTACCAATGCTTTTATTAACTCGTCGTCTCTGTTTGTTTCTCTGTCTGTCTGTTTGTTTCTCTGTCTGTCTGTTTGTTTCTCTGTCTGTCTGTTTGTTTCTCTGTCTGTCTGTTTGTTTCTCTGTCTGTCTGTTTGTTTCTCTGTCTGTTTCAAATCTTGCAATCAATTTTTGAGTCACTTCCTGATGATAGATTTTTTTCAAATTTTGCATACATGCTCAAAATAGAAGACAATGCAATATTCAATTATTAGTTTTACAATAAGTCAATTAATTTAGTTAATTTTAATTAATTTCGATATTTCGATATAATTAAGATATTTCGACTTTAATATAAAATAAAAGAGTAATATAAGAAAAAATTGATTGCAAAATTTGTGTTTTAATTACATATAAAAGCATTGGGTTTTAAAAATTCGTTTTTAATTTACTTGTTGTCAAGATCGCTTGCAAACTAATTATTAAACCGTTTTTTTTGGGGAGCTCGTACAGAGTAATATTTTTATCTAGTATTGAGAAATTAAGCAGAAGCCAAACTTATTTAAAAATTTCTTATACCATTTTATTTACTTAAGCAGAGTATATATGTATGACAGCATAAAACTGTCTTTCATTGTCGCAAACATGTATTGCAAATCTGAGCAAGCATAATATACTAGAATGGTTACCCGGCAATTATCGAGGTTTTTAAAAGGTTTTCTATCGTTTTTCTCTCTCTCGCTCCTGTTTCCAGCCCCGCTTGCTCTCCTGCTCCCACTCACTCCAGTTGCCATCCCCGCTTGCTCTCTCGCTCGCTCATGTTCCTTCTCGTTTATCCGCCTCTTTTCAAATCTTTTCCCTCTCCCGTTTGCTTTCCCGTTCCCGGTTGCTTTTCCGCTCCCGCTCGCTCTCCCGTTTCCGGTCGCTTTTCCTTTCCCGCTCGCTCTCTCGTTCTCGGTTGCTTTCTTGCTCCCGCTCACTCTCCCGTTCTCGCTCCCACTTGCTCTCCGGTTTTTAAAATATTTGATCATTTGAAAAATAAACTAAAATTAAAAGTTGCTATCGTGAGCATCTTGTCGCGAACGTTTTGTCGTGAACATTTTGTCGTCGAACATTTTGTCGATGAACGTTTTGTCTGTGAGCATTTTGTCTGTGAAAATTTTTTGTGAACATTTTGTATATGAACATTTTGTATATGAACATTGTGTGAGAACTTTTTGTGAGCGTTTTGTCGTGAACGTTTTGTCGTGAACGTTTTGTCGTAAACGTTTTGTCGTTGAACATTTTGTGTATGATTTAAAGCACTTTTCAAATCTTCAACTCCTAATGAGGCAAATAAGAGCCAACCTGTGCTGAAAGTCATTCGTCCACAATACCTCCTTTATTTTTTGAAGAACATTTCTAATTTTTTTAATTTTAATTAATTTATTTGATATCTTATTCAAATTTAGTCCAATAAACAGTGTTGTAGCGAGGTATCTGGCGCCCGGGGGCAAGGTAGGTATAAAAAATTCGCCCCCATCTTCCACTGTCATCCCAATTGGACGACCAAAACCGAGGGAACCGAAGGTGCCCAAGCCATATCCGGGGCTCGGTAAGACCCCTCCCCAAAATATTTTGGAAATAACTTGTGTGATATAATGCAAAAATACAATTAGTTAATTTTACATGCTTTACATGTTCAAAAATGACTAAACTTTGGTGAAATTGTTTTTTTTTTATTGTTTCTTGGCACCCCCAAAACCTGGCGCACTTGGGCAGGTGCCCCTCCCTGCCTCCCTTCGCTACGCCACTGCCAATAAATCTGAAAATGTAATAAAGGGGGCATTATCATTGAACTGCAAATATATACACCAAATTTTAGCTCGATTGAATGACGTGAAGTATATGTTTATTAAAAGGATCAAAGGGTCCCAACACAAGGCTCAAGCAAGCACACACGGCGAATTTAATATAAATGATTTAAAAATGTTAAAGAATAATAGTGGCAAAAAACAAAAAAATAGAGTGGGGTAATATTTTGAATATGATCCATCAATTCACAAGCCAAAGTACAAGATCGACAACTGCGGTTTCGTTTTAAAGGAAATATGCAACATACTTGAATCAATTGAAAAGTAAGCACAATATGACAGCCCAAAGGCGTAACTAGGGGGTTTTGGGAGTTGAAACTCCCCCATCTATATATATAAAAATGAATGTTTGTATGTATGTATGTATGTATGTATGTATGTATGTATGTATGTATGTATGTATGTATGTATATATATATGTTATTCATGCATTGCTACACCATTCATCCGATCGTAATTAAATTTTCACACAACCTTGAGAGTCAAGGGGAATCAAATATAGAGAAAAAAATTTGAAATCCGACACAAAATGAGCGAAGCGGAGCGGGTGAGCAAGCGGGAACTATATATATATATATATATATATATATATATACTAGCGGGGTTACCCGGCGTTGCCTGGGGTTTTTAGAGGTTTTTCTAATGTTTGTCTCTCTCGCTCCCGTTCCCTTCTCCACTTTCCCGTTTTCGTAGCGTTCCCGGTCGCATTTCCGCTCTCGGTCGTTTTCCAGCTCCCGGTCGCTTTCCCGCTCAGAAGTTCTGTTATCGATTTTCTCTCTTGCTCGCGTTTCCTTCCAAGCTTGCTCTCCCGATTCCAGTCGCTTTCCGCGTTCCCGGTCGCTTTCCGCGTTCCCGGTCGCTTTCCGCGTTCCCGGTCGCTTTCCCGTTCCCGGTCGCTTTCCCGTTCCCGGTCGCTTTCCCGTTCTCGGTCGCTTTCCCGTTCCCGGTCGCTTTCCCGTTCCCGGTCGCTTTCCCGTTTCCGGTCGCTTTCCCGTTCCCGCTCACGCTTGCTCTCCCGTTCCCGGTCATGCTTGCTCTCCCATTCCCGGTCACGGTAGCTCTCCCGTTCCCGTTTCCGTTCCCGCTCATTTTCTCTTTTACATTCTTTCATAACTTCTGTTAGCCTATAAAACGCAAAATAGATTTGCTAAGACTATATATATATATATATATGAATGTTTGTGGGTTAGTTTGTCTATTATAGAAACGGGAAAGCACCCGGAACGGACAGCGAGCGGGAACAGAAAAGCAAGCGTGAGCGGGAATGGGAGAGCAAACGTGAGCGGGAACGGGGCAGCGACCGGGACGGGAAAACGACCGGGAGCGGGAAAGCGACCGGGAGCGGGAAAGCGACCGGGAGCGGGAAAGCGACCGGCAGTGGGAAAACGACCGAAAACGGAAAAGCTAACAGGAGTGGGAAAGCAGGTGGGAAAGGAAACGGGAGAGAAAGAGACAAACATTAGAAAAACCTCAAAAAACCTGGGCAACGCCGGGTATCTCCGCTAGTACATACATAAACACACACACAGACACACATACATGCACATACACATACATACATACACACATACATACGCACATACATATATATATATAGTTCCCGCTCGCTCACCCGCTCCGCTCCGCTCATTTTGTGACGGATTTCAAAAATTTTTTTTTTAGTTTTGATTTTCATTGACTCTCAAGGTTGTGTGAAAATTTCATTACGATCGGATGAATGGTGTAGCAATGCATAAAGGACATTAACATAAATACAAACATTCATTTTTATATATATATATATATATATATATATATATATATATATATATATATATATATATATATATATATATATATATATATATATATATATATATACGCGGAAAAGCGACCGGGAACGCGACGGGGAAGGGAAAGTGGAGAAGGAAACGGGAGCGACAGAGACAAACATTAGAAAAACCTCTAAAATCCCCGGGCAACGCCGGGTGCCCCGCTAGTTGGTATATAAATTAAAACCTTAATTTTGGTTAATTATTTAAGATGGTTCAAAATTAGCATCTAATCTATGAATGGGTTAGTGCCTACTGATCCCAGGACAACTGATCCCAGGACAACTGATCCCAGTACAACTGATCCCAGTACAACTGATCCCATGACAACTGATCCCAGGACAACTGATCCCAGTACAACTGATCCCATGGACAACTGATCCCATGTACAACTGATCCCATGGACAACTGATCCCATAGACAACTGATCCCATAGACATAAGCAACTCATTTTTTAACTCATTTTTGACGACAATGGTGGTGGTGATGATGCTTACGTAGCCAGCTTACGATGGCTGGCTGCATACGACAACGGTGGTGGTGATAATGATACTGGCTACTCCAGTTAGTAAACGGAGAAATAATATTCAGTATAAGCGCACGAGGGCACGATACACAGTCGAAATGAAATTGACAAGTTCGTATTACTTTTCATCGTTTACCTCCTTTCTGCGTGAAGTTCATAATGAAAAATGGAACCGTGCCAAACCAAAAATAATAGAGTTTAGCTCATTTCAGAAGTTGTTTTTTTCGAAGATATGAATTAAATGAATTAATGAAGACACTCCAACATTAATTCTTATCGGCTTATTTAGGAGTCCATGACTAGGACCATCACTACAGCATCCAAACATACTCATACATACATACATACATACATACATACATACATACATACATACATACATACATACATACATACATACATACATACATACATACATACATACATACATACATACATACATACATACATACATACATACATACATACATACATACATACATACATACATACATACATACATACATACATACATACATACATACATACATACATACATACATACATACATACATACATACATACATACATACATACATACATACGTACGTACATACATACATACGTACGTACATACGTACATACATACATACACATACATTCGTACATACAAACAGAAATCGGAAATTATGTATGTTAATATCAGTTTATTGATTGCAGAAACAGTGAAATATAAAATGATGCAAATATGGGATCAGTTGTCTATGGGATCAGTTGTCCGTGGGATCAGTTGTCCGTGGGATCAGTTGTCCGTGGGATCAGTTGTCCCGGGATCAGTTGTCCTGGGATCAGTTGTCCTGGGATCAGTAGTCCTGGGATCAGTAGTCCTGGGATCAGTTGTCCTGGGATCAGTTGCGATGATCCCTCTATGAATTGGGTTTGTATTGTAAAAAGGAACAAGAGCATGCACGACTCCCACTTCTCAAAAACATTTTTTCTATTATTTTTGTGTAAAGTATTTGTACTACAGATACTTTGCTGTCTTGTTAGTAAAATATCTGTCTGTAGGCACCATGTTGGCCTTGAATTATTTATTTAATATTTTTGGTCTTAATTATTTTGTTTTGTTAATAAACACAAAAACACTAACATTATTATTATTATATAAGACAAACCCAAAAATAATAGGAAAAATGTTTTTGAAAAGTGGGAGTCATGCATGCTCTTGTTCCATTTTACAGACCCGTACCCCCTTTCTTGGCGTATAGTTACGCCCATAGATATCTATGGTTTGGTTACGCCTATGTGACAGCCACCTCTTTGATTCCAAAAGAAAAGATATTGCCAACCCCATCATATCAATCATTCCACCAACATCTTGATGCTTCAAATTTTTTTATCAAATAATCAAATTGGAATAAGTAGGTATCTGGATAGCCTCAGAAACTCAAAACTACATATCCTATGCTAGCTACTTCCTACTTCTGCACCTGCTTCAGAAACATCTGTAGACGTGTGTTGTCAGTTTGTAGTAATATTGATATGATTTTAGGGAAAATGAACATGTTTTCCAAGAACCTAATGACTCATGTTTTTAAATGAACTAAGTTTTACAATTGTTAGTCATCGTTAATTGTAACTTTAGGCAACTTGAAAATACATAACTGAAATATTAACTGAAAAATGTCTGTGGAAAAATAACTTTAACTGACAACTAAAAAATGTTGTAACTTTAACTCTAACTGTAACTGAAATATCAATGCTCCAGTCCAGTCAATTTAGTCAGTTCAGTTAATTTGTCTTTGCTTTTGTTAGTTTTGTTCAAATTCAAAGTCTGTGAGTGATATTGTGGTGTACGTAGTCAAGTCATTGTACCGCTGCATGATGTCTGCTGAAGGAAGAACTGTTTTTAAACTTTTTGAGTTTATGATGCTTCTGGGAAAGTTAAAGGTTTATTAAATATTTTGTCGCCATTTGTATTATAATTTTGGCGTTAGGCTATCTTCGAAATGTGCGTTTCATATTTCATTGTTTCCATGCTTCACTATGAAGTCTACTAAACGAACAGGATGGATCAAAAGAGGAGTAAAGGAATCAGAGAGTATTGCAGATCACATGTATAGGATGGCAATGATGTCCTTTCTTGCTGATTCTTCTTTAATTAACAGAGAAAGGTAGTTTTTTTTATTTATTTCAATTATAACTAAAACTACTTTTACTTTTAAGTTTTAAACTCTGTTTTAGACGAAAGGGTAATTATGAAGAATAGCGGCAGAAATTATTTTCGGTGTTTTTAATTATTACCAATGCTTTTATTAACTCGTCGGCTCTGTTTCTCTGTCTGTTTCTCTGTTTCAAATCTTGCAATCAATTTTTGAGTCACTTCCTGATGATAGATTTTTTTCAAATTTTGCATACATGCTCAAGATAGAAGACAATGCAATATTCAATTATTAGTTTTACAATAAGTCAATTAATTTAGTTAATTTTCTTGAGGATTTTATATATATATATATATATATATATATATATATATATATGTTTATTATATTTATTTGTTGTATATTGCGACTTTAATATAAAATAAAAGAGTAATATAAGAAAAAATTGATTGCAAAATTTTTGTTTATGAGCTTAATGGAAATCGCAATGCTCTTCGAACCATATTACGCCAGGCCAGACTTTAATATAAAATAAAAGAGTAATATAAGAAAAAATTGATTGCAAAATTTGTGTCTTAATTACATATAAGAGCATTGGTTTTAAAAATTCGTTTTTAATTTACTTGTTTTTATAATATAAAATTAATATAATTAGAAACAGAATTAAATTACCAATCAACTGATCCAAATAATTTATTGAAAATATAATTAAAGAAGAAGTTAATGACAGAAAACTGCCAGGTAGTAGGAAAAACTAGGTTCATAAACAATAAACTAACTAAAGGTGAAGCGAAATGAAATGTCAAATAAATTAGTTGTCAAATAAATTTATTGTGCAAGTTTTTATAAAACAATTTAAAAAAAAAACTTATTTTAAAACAAAAGTATGAATTAATTTGTGTGCCTTAATTGAAAACTATCGCGTTTAACATTCTATGAAGAACAGTTCGGACTTAAATAAACTTACATTTTTTTTGTAAATAATGTTATTTTGACTGAGTGAATACTATTTTTTGTGTTACTTTTGCTAATAATTTTTTTTTAAGCGCTGTATATATTTCTTGTCTGCGCTATAAATAGTAATTTTCTGTTTGACTTCTCTATTCATAGTTTTTGTTGCTGTTCTCTTGCGCGTTTCGTGAGTTTTCCGAGAAAATTTTATTATCAAAAATTAATAAATTGCTTGGATCAATAAATTGGAGTTATTATTGTGATTACAAATGTATAATTATTATTACGGAAAAATAATTAAAAACACCGAAAATAATTTCTGCCGCTATTCTCCATAATTACCGACGAAAGTATATTATAATCTGTGAATTTATGAAAAATGCTATAATAGTTTATTTGATTGACTTTCTTAGAAGGCCTATGGTTCAAAAATATTGTGTGGTATGAAGAAAGGTGATCTTTATTCTAATAGTGCTCTATTAAATAAAATAACCAAACATTTTATATTGTATTAATCTGGTAAAACCAGTTGAGTTGTAGAAAAAATTAACAAGATAAAATAATGGAGCTTTCTTATAAACATATGAATATCTTATAAATTTCTCTCCATAGTAAGGAGCATACTTAATCATTAATATATTTGCTACTTTACGTTTCATCTCATTTCTATTTTCTGTTATTAGTTATTAATGTATTAGTACATTACTTTTCATTTGAATAATTAACATTTAATTTTTTATTACAGGTGTATTAAAATGTCTCTAGTTCACGACTTAGCAGAAAGCATAGTAGGTGACATTACTCCAGTGGATGGTATCAGCAAAGAAGCAAAACATAAAATGGAGAAAGTTAATATGATTTATTTTGAATAGATTTAACTTATTAATGGTGATAATATTTTTTTTTATTAAATTATTTTATTTAAAAAATTATCAGGATGCCATGAATCACATCCAGTCTTTGCTCAGCAGTGAACAAGGAAAGGAAATGTATGACTTGTGGCAGGTTTGCATTCTCGCATTGATTTTGTCTGTTTCTTCGAGCTTTTGATTGGCTACACGTGTCTGTTATTTGTTTAGGTGGAATATTTTAATCAGCTGCCAACTAGCTAGAGGTCTGAAACGTTCAACATAAATGTAGAATAGATGACAGTATTATATTTAATAGCTAGAATTTTTTTTTATTTACTTATTTTTATTATAAACAGTATAATTAATCTAATTATATTTAAATATAATTATAAATAATTTTGATTTAATGTATTATAAATAAAAATGTAGAGATATAAGTAGTGAGATCATTATTATATACTGCAGTTGAATCATTGGAAATTTACTTCGTGTTATGTGCAGAGACTGGAAGCTGCGGAACTATTTTATCTTCCATTAATCATTTCTTATGCTTCCTTACCATGTGCAGGAGTACGAAGATCAAAATACCTTGGATGCAAAATTTGTGAAGGACCTGGATAAGTTTGACATGATTTTACAAGCTCATGAGTACGAAACAGATCAAAGTCACTTAAACCTCCAGGAATTTTTTGACTCAACAAAAGGTTCATCAAACTATTCATTTGATTTTAAAACTTCATATTTGTTGTCTTTTTTTTTATTCAAACATTTTATAATATTTGTTTACTTAAAATGTTTGTATCATTGGTACTTTATGTAGTTAAGTTGGCTAAAATTACTCTGAAATTACAATCCAGGTGTTTTTCAATCTGATCAAGTCAAACAATGGGTAAAACACTTGGAAGAACTGAGGAAACCGAAAGAAGATCCGCCCGCTGAGTCAAGCAGCAATCCAGCCAAAAATTAATCTTATTAAATAAATAAAAAATTTATTTGTGTTTCAGTCAGTTGATACCTGTGAAATAAATTATTGTTTGTGAAATTAATTTTAATGGCTTATAAAAAGTCAATTGTGTCACTGATATGCTTTTTGTTAGACCAATGAAGTCACAGTTGAATGTTTTAAGTCTTTTTTCTTATCTCTTTTGCCTTTATTTCGTTTTTTAGGGGTTGATTGTTTATTGGTAGTATTGCTGAGGGCATTCTCTGCTTTTGTTGCTGGCTGCTTACATTTTTTGGTTTGTTGTATCATAGACTTGTCAGCTGCTGGTGTATTGTATGAAGGAACAACCTGCTGGTCAATGACCGAATTTGTTTGATCTTTCTCAACTATCTGGGAAGCTATTTTCGGTTTTCCATTTGAAATAAATTTATAAGAATTCGGTTGTTGGTTTTGTAAGGCTGATTTTGAATTCAAGGCTTCATTAGGTGGCTCTTTCTCGCCACAGTTACTTGCTTCATCAGAACTAATGTCGGTCTCATAAACTTCATCCATTTCGTTTCTGGCAAAACTACCTGTATCACATGAAAGAGATTTGAATTGTGAGATTTTATCTAGGGAAAGTCGACTTTTAGCCGAATTTCCTCTCGAGTCGGCTTGTGGCTCTTTGGCCTCGTTGTTGTTTTGGTTTGGGGTTGGGGAGTAATCACATTCTAAACTTGAATGACTTTGGATCTTCTGCTGCTTTCCTTTCGTTGAGGTGCTTGGAGTTTTTTCTAGGTTGATTATGGAAACAGTGAGACTGCGCTGGTTGCTTATAACTTCCTGTCCAGAAGAGTTTTTTACATTTCCAGCTTCGCCAATGCTGCACGAATATTTGAACAAAAGACTCTGATAATTTTTTGATAAATTGTCAGCGTAGTTCTTAAGCTGATGGTTTTCTAACTTCAGTTCGTCAACTCTGAGCCGCAGTTTGGTCTTTTCAGTGTCGTTGCCGTTGAAGTCATTTGAGATGCACAAACTAGGAGTCTTTGTTGAGGTAGTGTTACTCTCAGAATGGTTGGAGTCGTCTGACAATATAAAAAAATGTATATTATGTGTGCAGGCTTTGGCGGAGTCTGAAAGAGATAGAAATACACCAGTAAACCACTGGCCAAAAAAAATTATAGCCTGTCCGTTGAACACATTATTGAGTAAGCAGTCACTTACCTATTTATTTATTTATTAGGCTATAAGCAGGGACGTCAATTGGAGAGGGCTATTGCTCCCTTATCTGACTTTTCAGTTAGCCCCTGACGTAGTTTTGGGCCACCAAAAGATAGAAATGTTCTGAGAAATTTGAAGCTGAAGCTTCAGAGGTTTGAGAGGTTTGTAAAGAGTTTGTCAAACTTAATAAAAACGTAAATAACAACTTAAACAATCGGGTTTAGATTTAGTGTTGTGGCTATACCTAAAATGCCATAGATATAGTTTGATATCAGTGGATAAAACACCCTACGAATTTTCAATAATATCGATACCTCTGACTTTTCAGTGAGCTCCCTAACGTAGTTTTGAGCCCCCAAAAGATAGAAATTGGGCCCCCAAAATGGCCTTAAAAATTTAATGTTGAACTTCATAGGTTTGAGAGGGCCTTTTTTACAGGTAAGCGGGGCCTCTATGACGGTGAAGTGGGCCCATTGAAAATGGGTTTTGAAAAATTTTATGAAAAGTAGCTCCGACTACCTCCTCCGGTAATCTCCTATCAGTTTTTTAGAACAACATAAAAAGAGGGTTTTAAAAATTGTCTATTTTTCTGAAAAATTCGTGGACCCTCAGAAGTTGCCCTCCTAGGGGGTGTTGGAATGACGTCCCTGGGTACAAGTTTAATTACTATTGTGTACCTGCTAGAACTATTAATATAATTTTTCTTTTGATGTTCACCCATCTCATAAGGAAATTTTTATATATATATATATATATATATATATATATATATATATATATATATATATATATATATATATATATATATATATATATATATATATATATATAAGGTCTAATCAAATAATATGCAAAATTCATTTAGTTTATATATTATCTTTTTAAAACTCACCCAACTTGATTTTTGTTTTCGATGCAATTGCGTTTAAAACCATCTTCCACATTTTCTGAACCTCTTTCAGTCGATAGGCTTTCAGATCTACTATTTCTTCCATCTGTACCGTGAGTTCGGCTTGGGACTTTTGATGCCTGAGCTCTGAAGAAAGCAGCTTCGTCATGTCGGCGTATAATTTAGCAATGAAGGCGTTTGCATCTATGCTTGCTCTGCGCTCGATATCGACCATTTTCAGAGTATCCTGCGTTAATAATATAAGCAGTATAATGGGTACAAACTTTCGTAAGGAGTGCTGGTAGGCATCTATAAATGGCTGCCTCTGGTTGTTCTGTGAAATGGGCCCATGAGTGAGAAAAAGTTAAATATAAGGGATTCATGACCTTCCTGTCTAAGGACTAATAGGGCCACGTTAAACAAGTCAAACTTTTTAACGCCAAAAATAACGTCGACGTTCTACGATTTGATTTCACTTTAGCTTTTGTTGGGTCTGGATAATTTATTTTTTTAAGTTGAGCGGTACACTTCTGACCAGTGGTCAGTGTTATATGACGTAAATTCAACAGCTTGCTGGCAGGTTTACCCGGCGTTGCCCGGCGTTGCCCGGCTTTCTTTGCTTAACTGTTTTTCTGTTTTGCCAATGAAACGTCAAATAAATAACAGATTTTTTTCTTCAATTTTCAAATTTTTTTCAATGAAGTTTACCTACATGCCAAGTGTTGTTTAGATTGCTCATGCGCTTGGATGTGATAAATAAAATTTTGGCCCTGAAAATATCAGCCCTGAAAAACATTGGCTCTGAATGAAGTTATAGCTATCATTTGTCTATATATTGATATTCTTGTTTGATAACCGGTAAAAGCAGAAACTAGTGTAATGAACTATAGTCTGGCAGCAACTGTATTAAAATATTGTCCCGTGGGATGCAAAATGATACAAATATGTGTTAGGTGTCAATCTCTTTGTTAGATATTCTATATTAAGAAAAATCATGGTGTAATTCTGAAATCCCTGGCAGTTTTTAGATATTCAAGATGGCCGCCAAATCATATTTCTTCAATTTCCTCAGGAACTATATGTCACAGCGATGCGTTTTTGGTGTCTAAGATATGGTTTTCGAGCAAAAACTTTACACATTTTCTCTCCAGACACTGACGTCATGGTGCTTGCAATACGAAGATTTCCACTTTTGCCATCGGATTCTGAACTATTCATTGGCCATGGTTTAAGTCGAAACTATGTCAGTCTTGAACCAATTTACAAAGCATTGGGACCTCTCAAGGCATCAGCACTACCAGGATTACACTCCTTATCAGGAGCAGATGTCACTGGATTTTTTTCAGGTAAAGGTAAGCTGACCTGGTGGAAAGCTTTTAGATGGTGGTTATTTAAAAAAACAACATCAAGGCAAAAGTCTTCCACCAACAAAGAGTTTGCTGCATCCAGCAATTTTAAGGGTAAACATGCAAGCTATGCAATGGAATCAAGACATTTGTCAACATCCACAACTTCCCTCACCTTCACTTCTAGGATGGAAACAAGTCGGTGATCAATATGAGCCTGTGGGATGCACAGAGACTTGTGCCCCTCATGCTATCCTCAACCTGTGCAGATGTTCATGTGTTCAACGTAGATGTGCACCACCATGTGGCTGCAAAGCGAACAAACTGAAGTGTACAGAAATGTGCACATGTGGTGGAAATCTGGATCTATGCGATAACGTTGATTGTTTTGACTCTGATACTGAATCAGAAAACGAAATTGAATCAAGTACAAGCGATGAAGACATTGACATTGCTTAATTTTTTAGAAGTTCTCACTTTCGATCTTAAACAATTATACCTTTGTTTATTTGGATGATATTCTCTTAAGCACATTATTTTTCTACAGAAAAGAATAGAAATTAATAATTATTATTTAAATATAACTTGTAATTCTGTGATTATAATTACAAAATTCATTTAAAGTGATAATAGCTCAGTTTAGCAAAATATAATATACTTGTTATCATAGGGACTATTGATAAATTTAAATAACATTTGTTTTTGTAAAAAATTTGGACTTTAATGTCAGCTCAGCAGCAATATCGACTCTGAAATATATTTAATATTTCATTGATATTGTCTTATTTAAAATTGTATTTCCACGGTGAACATAAATATAATTTTATATATTTCAATTGCCTAAATTATGACGTTTAAACATAAATGACAACAGTGACTATCTTGGCCGTCATCTTTAATATTAAAGTCACGTGGTTGTTGAACAATGTTAAGTTATTTTTTTCTAGATTCTATGACCCCGAAAGCCATTTCGTAAATACCAAAAACACATTTCTATGACGTATGGTTCCAGAGAAAATGAAAAAAATACGATTTAGTGGCTATCTTGGTCGCCATCTTGAATATCGAAGTCACGTGATTGTTAGACAGTGTTGTAATTATATTTTTGGGATTCTCTGACCCCGAAAACCATATCTTAGACACAAAAAACGCATCCCTATGACATATAGTTTTTGAGGAATTTGAACAAATATGACTTGACAGCCATCTTGACCGCCATCTTGAATATTAAGGTCACGTGATTGTTACACAGTGTTATAAAAATGTTTTTTTGGATTCTCTAACCCCGAAAACCATATTTTAGACACCAAAAACGCATCGCTGTGACATAGTTCCTGAGGAAATTGAACAGATATGACTTGGCGGCCATCTTGACCGCCATCTTGAATATCTAACAAGTAAATTAAAAACGAATTTTTAAAACCAATGCTCTTATATGTAATTAAAACACAAATTTTGCAATCAATTTTTTCTTATATTACTCTTTTATTTTATGTTATATCTAAATTAATTGACTTATTGTAAAACTAATAATTGAATATTGCATTGTCTTCTATTTTGAGCATGTATGCAAAATTTGAAAAAATCTATCATCAGGAAGTGACTCAAAAATTGATTGCAAGATTTGAAACAGACAGAGAAACAAACAGACAGACAGAGAAACAGAGACGACGAGTTAATAAAAGCATTGGTAATAATAATAAAAATATCATCAAAAAGCATTGAATTTAAATATCTCAACTATTTTCATGAAAATTTCGTACACGCTTGAGAATCGCGGTCAGTGAGTGTGGTTCGTGTTAACTTGGTAAAATAGTCTGCCAGTCGGTTAGCGTTTTGTGGTCAAGAAAACCCTCAAGCAAACCTTCAAGAAAACCCTCAAGAAAACCCTCAAGAAAACCCTCAAGAAACCCCTCGATAAAATCCTCAAGAAAATTAACTAAATTAATTGACTTATTGTAAAACTAATAATTGAATATTGCATTGTCTTCTATCTTGAGCATGTATGCAAAATTTGAACAAAATCTATCATCAGGAAGTGACTCAAAAATTGATTGCAAGATTTGAAACAGACAGAGAAACAGACAGACAGAGAAACAGAGCCGACGAGTTAATAAAAGCATTGGTAATAAAAACTGCCAGGGATTTTAGAATTACAACATGATTTATCTTGATCTAGGATATCCAGCGTAGAGATTGACACCTCACTCATATTTGCATCCCACGGGAATATTAGTTGCTGCCAGACTACTATATAAATTATCAGGGGCGTGTTAAGGAAGGAGCATTGCAGTTCTGCACCGCGGAAAAACGCAGATTGCGAGAATGGTAACATTTCAGCCATAATAAATTAACTTATATGCCTGAGCTCGAAGTTCGAAACTAAAAAAGGCTGCTTAAAATGCGAATGATAGTGACTGAACAAATTTGGAGGCTGGCCCACTTGGAAAATAAAAGATAGAGAAAAAAGAGGAAGAGAGATTGTGAGAGAGGGAGAGAGGGAGAGAGAGATGCGATGCTCCTTCCTGATATTTTTCAAAGCCGATATTTTTAGGGCCGAAATTTTTTAGGGCCAACAATTTTCAGGTCCGATTTTTTACAGGACCTAATGCTATGGCTTTATCAGGCTCTGCTTAATCCGAAGAAAGAGAAGTAGCGGGAGCGGAAAAGCAAGCTGGAGAAGGAAAGGAAGAGCAGGCGGATTGGAAAAGCAAGCGAAACGGGTGAGTGAGCGGAAACGGGAGAGCTAGCGGAAACGGGAGAATGAGTGGGAACGGGAGAGCGAGTGGGAAACGAAGTTTTTAACGGTTCACTTGTTTGGCTTCCTAACTTCCATAGCATCTTTCTCCACATGGACAATCTGTTCTTTTAGTCTTATTTTTAGCATATCCCTTCCTCCCTCCCTCCCTCTCTCTTTCTTTACTTGGACATTAATGGGACAGCCTAATCCGTCATATTTTTTAACACCTCTCTTTACTATTTGGACAGCCACTAGCGAGTTCAGCTCATTCTGAGCGTCACTTTTCATCTGTTAGACACACAATGACATATAGTCCTGGCTCTGCCATACAGACCCGCATACACTTTGGAAAGGACGGAGTTTGAATGTTTTTTTGAGTAGCAGACTCATATAGTTGTAAAACGGCACTAGGTGGAATTACCAAAAATGGGGCATAACTCCGCCATCTTAAATTTTCAAAATGGCGACCGATAATTATAAAAAAAAATTTAAAAATCACACAACATTAATACACTTAATTGGTGTACAAAACTTTATTTTTTTAGAGATATCATTTCGTTTATGAAAATTATGAGACAAATAAAATTTAATATGGCCGCCAAAAATAGAGAAAATGTTGTTAATAAAGTATGATTTATTCTTTAACAATGAGAAGAACAATGACAGCACACATTTAATAGCATTTCCAAATGTGCCAAACGAGCACAAATTTGGAAACGAACGAATTTTCGACATGAAATCAACTATAACAACTGCATCCCCATGTTGAAAAACCATTTCTTCAAGCACTTATAGTTTTTCAATTTCAGTCACGAGTTTACTCTTCTCTGGTCTGGATGCAAAATTACCGTCAAAAATGATTGAATCTGGCAAGACATCATAAGAGTAGATTTCTGCCATTGGCATACCACGTTGTATCAAGATATCGATGTTGCGCTGAGCTGCAGCTAATACCTTCTGTAAATAAGGAGTAACAAAATCTGTGGTTGTTGTCGGTGGCTTATAGTCCATTCTGGACAAGTTTCTTTTGGAAATTGTGGCCGACAGTTTTTTTGTTTTATCCAGGAAACGTTCTTTGTAAAACTCTTTGAAGCAGCTTTTCCCGTTCCTAAGTGCCTGGAAAAGACGCAAAGACATTCATCATGAGCTATCTCCTTAGTGATGAAATTATGCATCTTGATTCCAGGCGATTGAATAATGAACGGATTTCTCCTGCTGCATACGAAGTCAAGCAGTTGTGCCACATTTTTGTTAAGATAATTTGCTTTCCGACCTACCAAATCATGGTGTACCTGTACAGATTCACTAGGGTTCATTGAATTGTCTTTTGTCATCTCTCTCAAGTTGTTGGAAATCAGCAAAATTTCATGAAAAATAAGCTGCTATTCAACAACAACAACTGTGTTTCGTGTATTGCCAACAATTCCACCCTTGCTTTTGGACGCTTTCTGTATGGACTGCTCTAGTTTCATGTCTGGTGCAACAGCGTTGAAAGAACCAACACAGTCTTTAACAACAAATTGGCCACACAGAAATCGGCGAAAGACATCTGGATTTGTATGTTCTAGTTTTTTTATACTTTCACGGTAGAAAGTACCATATCGGAGCTAGTTCAAACAATCACTTTCTCTGAAGATTGGAAGTGACTTGTCTACAGATGTTGCGTGAAGTGCAAAATTTCCTTCACGATCAGAAGAAATGAGATGTTTGACAATCAAGACCATCTGCTGAAAAACACCCCAATACTGGCAAGCTTCTGACTTTGATTCATATTCCTTCACAAAAAACAGGAACATTTGTTGAATATGGTCTGATTTCTCAAACAATTCTAAGAATGTCGTCGTTGATTTGACTTTGTTTTTAACACACAAAGCTGTTCTAAGTTCAACTGCACACGACATCACATCATTAGTTTTTTTTAACTTCGTGCTCAGTGACCAACAGCCAAAATGCCTCCCACATCAAGGAACTTATGACATCTGATACAAGTGTTATGCCTCGGAAAGATCTAAAATAATGAGTACCTTCTAAAACAGAATTTAGCGTCAACTTGCCAAACACCTCTGTCTCAATCAAACCACCTTCAATACCAGTGAATATCTATTTATCAATAGCGATAGAAGTGAACAGTTGGAATAAAGAAAAATAAAATTAAACAAATTCCACATAAAAATAAACGATTTAGTAAAAAAATAATAAAAAATTAAATTAGGAAAGTAAAAAATTGAAAAATAATAATTTGTTTTAGATTTTGTACGAGTTGCGTAATCCGCTCCATGTCTACTGAACAGTTTCTTTAAATGCGGCGGTTTTGATAATATGCCTTAAGACAAATAAGAAAAACATTAAATAACGTCAATCGTTATAAATTGTTTGAACGGCCCTAAAAAATTTAATAATATCCAAACAAGTTGATCTACGTTTAAATAATGCACCAATAACATTTTCTGTGTTCACGGCGTCCATTTGGGATTTTTTCGGCCATATTGTCTGCCATATTAAATTTTATTTGTCTCATAATTATCATAAACAAAATGATATCTCTAAAAAATAAAGTTTTGTACACCAATTAAGTATATTAATGTTGTCTGATTTTTTTAAATTTTTTTTATAATTATCGGTTGCCATTTTGAAAATTTAAGATGGCGGACTTATGCCCCATTTTTGGTAATTCCACCTAGTGCCGTTTTACAACTATATGAGTCTGCTACTCGAAAAAACATTCAAACTCCGTCCTTTTCAAAGTGTATGCGGGGCTGTAGGCGATGGCGTAGCTAGCATGGGTGGCACCCGGGCGGATATCGATAGTGTCACCCTTCGAAAACGGTTAAAATCTACATTATTTAAAAGAAATAATCAGGTAAACGTATAGTCTGATTTTTATACAACAATTTAAATAAATATTTGAAAAATTATAAGTCATCAAATTACAAAACTATCAATCGAGTATCTTAAATATATTTAGAAGAAACTTGCAAACACTTTTATTTTTTAAATATTTTAAGTATTATAAGTATTATCTCTTCTTTCTAGCTTTGACAACTGCAAACTCGGAAATCACATCTTCAAAATTAATAGATTGTTTTGCCTCGTTTTCGATCGTTAACATTGCAAGATTGATTAACCTCCTGTAGCTCATTGTTGACCCTAAGTAGTTTTCTATTAATTTACCAAAGCTTCTCTTGCAAAAAGCAACAGATACAAAAATTGTGATAAATAGCTTTAGTGCTACAATAAGATTAGGAAAGGATTATGTAAAATTCCATTCCACAATGAATTTAAAAAAGTCTACGGATACCTAATCAGACACTGTAGTTGACTGTAGCATTGGTTGCTTTTAAACATCCTCTCAAACTTGGTATCTTTAGAAAAAGTTTTGCTTCTGATATTTGATAACTTTAGTGCTACAATAAGATTTGGAAAGGATTATGTTAAATTCATCGTACAAACCAGTTAAATTTGATAGAAATAATTTCAACTCCTCGATGTTTGCCGAGAGCAAAGTATTTGTCTGGACAACCTAGAACGATGAAGCTAACATCTTCCTTCAATAGATTTTGATCTAGTTTGAAGTTCCGTACTGAATCAGTCGAGACATTCCAGCATATCCTTTTTGATTTTCAGTTGTTATCGTTTTCTCCACCCATTCGTTTTAACGACGATTTTTTTATATTGGAATATCGTATTTCTCCAAGTTTTTGCTGCAAGTCCTATTGCTTATTCTACAATATGATTCCTTTTTACAAACTTTTATTTAGGTTACAATCTCTGTTTGTTTGTGTGTGTGTGTGTGTGTGTGTGTGTGTGTGTGTGTGTGTGTGTGTGTGTGTGTGTGTGTGTGTGTGGCTTTCTCTGTACGCAAATCTTGCAAGTAAAATTTAACCAGTTTTTGACTAGCTAGAAAGCTGAAACTTTCAGCATAGGTTTATATTGGATGACAATACATGATTAAATTTAAAAAAAACTTAATTTGAACATCTTTCGTATTTTTAAATCGAATATATTTGAAATTAAAGTTTGTGTTAAAAAACTCGTTTTTTCATTTACTTGTTATTTAATCTAAAGACAAAGTGCCACTCATGGTGCCACTATTATCATAGCTAACTGGTCATTACTCAAGCCTTTACTTTGCAATGCAATTTGAGTGCAATTTATTTTCCCTAGTATATCATTCCAAGAGAAGAGGTAACAAAGAAAAGATAAATTAAATACCATAAGCATAAGGTTTTGAGCAGCACCTCTGGCGTCTACATTTTCATGTTTATTACAAAATTCTCAAATTGCAGCCTCATCAAAATGAGCACTCCAGTCCACACATATATATTGGTTTTTTAGAATCTTAGCCGTTATTTCATTTTACGGAGTTTGTATAAGGTTTTTTTAATCGCAGCCGGGTGTCACCCCCAAACGAGTGACACCTGGGGCGGACCGCCCCGCTAGCTACGCCACTGGCTGTAGGACAGGTCCTGGTCTAATAAGGTTAAACCTATCCGCGGACACAGTTGAATCTAAAAAGCGTTCGTGTTTTTTACTTGCTTCTTGTTCTTAGTTCTTCATTTCACTGTCATCCATCCATCAATCAATCTATCCATCACAGTGAAAAACCATGCGTTAAAAATGCAGCTAACCAGCTTTCTCAGAACTAGTATACAGCCTTGACATCATCATCATCATCATCATCATTACTACCACCACTACAACCATCATTATCAAAATCATCATCACCAAAGGAACGGATCCAGGGAGGATAAGGGTATAATGCATCCCCTACCAGATTATCAATAAAAACATTTATTTAGTAGAAACCTGGATATTGGAAAATGACCATAGCTGGAAGTAACACTTTAGAAAAAGTACCTATATAAGATTACCCATAGCAGCAATATAGCAATCGTTTTCCAATTCTCTTTCTAATCTAATTTCTGCACTTTTAAACGATCTAAGCTGATGTTCTCTCCTTCTAATCGCAACTCTCTCAATTCTATTGGTGTCCGGACAATTCGTCGCGAACAATTCGTCGCAGGACAATTCGTCGCGGACAATTCGTCGCAGGACAATTCGTCGCAGGACAATTCGTCGCAGGACAATTCGTTGCAGAAAAACGGACAATTCGGCGCGGACAATTTGTCACAAAAAACGGACAATTTGGCGCGGACAATTTGTCACAAAAAACGGACAATTTGGCGCGGACAATTCGTTGCAGAAAAACGGACAATTGTTAATTAATAGTTGCTATATTCATTATATAGATTGTTTGTTTTTCAAAATAATACCAAAAATTGTATAACAGATCTTTGGGCCACCTGTCTGCATCATTTACTCGTGATGCACCCCCTCCCCCTTGTTACGTACGTAAAATATGAATGGCCCTTTAATTATTATTAAATGTTGATTTATTAGAATATTATAGTATCAAATCAACCTCTTATATGAAAAAAATAGTAATTTAACACAAACACATGTTTGCAAGAATTAATTTTTATTAATCAATTTATTTCTATTAAAGTAATGTTATGGCCATAGATATATATCTATGGTTATGGCTGCATCCCCGCAAATAATCAATTTATGAACGATTTTCATATTCTATCACAACAGTACGCAATCGACGATCCAAATCTCAATCTTTCTTTTTCCTCAGAGAAAGACTTTCACCAGCAAGCATAAGCTCAACCTACATTTTGTTGGTTTTTTAGTAGTTTCACTACTAACTTCGACAGTGCTGGATATGCAATTTGAACCACCCGTGCAAATGCATTGTACCATCCTTCAACTGCGTTGTTAGTACGAAGAATGTCATCACGGACAGCTTGGGTGAAGTTCCGGATATCATATAAGAAACAAGTAAAGGAAAGAACTAGTTTTTTAACACAAACTTTAATTTCAAAAACACTCGATTTAGAAATACGAAAGATGTTAAAATTAAGTTTTTTTTTAATTGAATCATGTATTGTCATCCAATATAAAGCTATGCTGAAAGTTTCAGCCTCCTAGCAAGTCAAAAAACTGGTTAGATTTTACTTGCAAGATTTGCGTACAGAGAAAGGCACACACACACAAACAGAGATTGTAACCTAAATAAAAGTTTGTAAAAAGAGTATATCCTAGTTTATTGGCATCAAGTGCAATTTGTTAAGTTTGGTTTGCGACGAATTGTCCGTTATTGTGCGGCGAATTGTCCGTTATTGTGCGACGAATTGTCCTAGAACCATTCTATTAATCACTTTTTTTCTTGTCTATATTTATTTTTTTCCTTCTTTTCTTAAAACTTTGGTGTCACTAATTTAACTACATTTCTTTACGGGGAATAAGCTAACTATTGCGGAATATTGGCAAAGGAACACATAAAACAAATGAGGACGCTGTAGGACAGGTACTAGACAGGAGTACCCGCAAAACAGTTCTAATCAGAAAACATGTCGGGTTTATAAAACTTGTCAATTCTTAGCTATCTTTTTACTTAGCTCTAAAGCAAGAACGCTGGAACTAGAAACTGATATTTAATTCTGAACTAAGACCAATTATTTTTTTTATAAGTTCTGGTTCACCATTCTCTGTCAGAAAACAATTGCGACTCACTTGCAGTTTTTTCTTCCATCCGCATCTCTCGATAGTCAGTCGACTTGTTAGCCAATTCTGGAGAAGATTCCTATCCGCTTCGGTTAGTTTATCACAAAAAACTCTTTGCAACAAAGCTTCAGTCTGACCAGATAAGTCTTTTTCCATAATCAAATAAATTTATTAGTTATAAAACAAGAGTTAAAATCATGCATGAATCTCAAGCGTAGCAAAAACACGACGGTTTCGTGAGCCAGATAAAGACATGCAGTCTGGGAAAAGGTAATTAATTATTCATCACAGCAAAAGCAGACTTGAACTCGTAAGCTCGTTTCCAAGGTTTCTACTCACAGATAAGCCAAACATATGAAGCAAATTTCAAGAAAAAATATTTGTTTTGCCCAACATTTCTATGTACTAATTAAATGAAAAATTCATTACAGATGTAATAAAAAAACATAACAAAATTGTCATATAAATAAACTCAGGAAGAGTCTTTGCTCAGAATTTTTCTTTCAAATCTGATTTTAGTCAGTGGATTAGTTTTCATTGATGGGAGAGAAGGAAGTACAGCTGGGGGAATTTGATAATCAGATGGTGTCCCACCAGAAGATAGCGAAAGTACAACGTTTTTTGAAATATCTGGAACACTTGATTCAAGCATAGATATTTCTGTCACAATGTCGGCTCCAACATCTGGCTGAATTTGATTGGATCTCACCAAGAGCTCAGTTGGCTGATGGATCTCATAACGGGTTGGCTGGTTGTAGAGAGATATTACCTGGTAGCCTGAAACGAACGGCAGACTATCATAAATAAACAAGAATTTTAAGATTGATAAAATTATAAAAAAAAAACTAAATAAATCATTCAATCAATCACAAAGGTAACAACAAAATTCACCTCCTGTTTCAGACTTCAGGAGAAATTGAACATCATCACTAGTGCCAAGGCTGGGATCTAAGAATGCGTCAGGAGCGTCAGGAATAAGATTTGATGCATCGCCAGCTTGAGACTGAACAAAAAATATGACAATTTAGCCACTAACAAAGTAACTGCACCATGGACTCCTAAAAATACTTAGGAGTCCATGGTGCTAGTCATAAGTATTATCAAAAAATGCATAAATCTTAAAAGTTGCTGCACCAATTATCATCACTATTAAAACTATAATTATTAGCAGCAGCAGCTAACAAAAAAGCAAAAGAAGCTAAAAATTATTTAGTTATAAAATATACCAATTTCAATAATGCCTAAACACTATTAAACAGCTCACAGTATTAAGTATTTGTGCTTGAGATCCATCAGAAAAAGTAACCAGCTGCAACAGAGATGAATCATTGCAAGCCGAATCTAACTGAACAAGGGACAAACCACCCTCGTTTATCGTTTGCCAGATGTTCATGGTTTGCTGTTGTTGGTTGCTGTTAACAACATTGAGTTCATAATTGTTGGTGTTGTTTTGAATCGTTTGAACCTCCTCGGCCATGCCGAGATCAATGAAAGTTTCTTCAAAATTTCCTTCGTCTTCTTTGAATGTAGGCAGCAAGTCTTGTCTGCCATGGTAGTTGTAACAGCTAAGGACAATGTTTCTAAGAACATCAGTCCAAGACATCTGGTAGAAAGATGCTGAACTTGTTTATAAATTTTAATAATATACTTTAAATATTTATTGATATTAAAAAGTTGAATATGTAGAAAAACAATGGCTTCCCTCTAGTACGATAATAAATTACACCTAAACTCTCAACTAATTACAAAACATACATTTACACTTTTAAAAGTAATCTAGAAGAATTGGCTCAAATTACAGTTTTCTTCTGATCATCAGTTCTCATGTCACATCTCACATTTGCCCACGGAGCTTCATCTGGCCACCAAGGAGGTTTGTACTCTGGTTTGTTCCAACCTGGTTTACTCCTGCTTGTTGAATACTTTAACATCTCTGGTATGAACATTCTCAGCTGAGCCTTTGAGAACATTAAAAAAAAGTAAGAAATCAAATGAAAACACTTGGAATAAATCAAAACTGTAGCAGTAGAACAAATAAAACCCTATAAGTATAACCCATACATTTTAATCTGATAACTATGAAATCAACAACAATTACAAAGTGTTAGAAAAGCTTTATAAAATACTATTTCACTTTCACACCCAATCTGAATGTATTATCATTAAAACTAAAACCATTTTAATTAAAGAAAGTGAAATCATAATTAAAATCAAATTAAACGTGAAATTACAATCAAATTAAACATGAAATTAAATCGGCACGGCACTGTCTAAAAAAACCAAAAGCAAAAAAAAACAAAATTTTTAATAAGCAAGGAAGAAAATTAGTGAAACAAAGCAGAAGAAATAGTCAGTCAGTGTCGTCGTATGATAGTAATGTTTCTACTATCCAGTATAAGTGCTTAAAATTATTCAGCTCACACACTTCCACAAGACCATAACCATGATTGTCCAGATCATCTGCATCCCCTTCATTCTGTACCTGATAGTCAGTACCACAATCCAGCTTGGCAATGCTATTGGTGTCATGATAGTCAATTTGAAAAATGTCATCTGCCTGAAAACTTTCCGATACAATAAGAGCGACATCCAATTGTGTAGAGTTTTCAGACAATAAGACTTGTTCAACGATTATCTTGTCAGTCGCTCTTTCTGCCCTCCAACGCTGGCACCCCCAACATGATCACCCGCTCCATCATTACCTCTAGAAATTTCCATAGTCGAGAAATTAGTGACAAAGTTTCATGAACAACCGCACATATCTCATCAATAATATTATTACATTCTGCCACGACAATAGCACTACAGTGGTCATCTTTAGAGACATCCCTTGTTTGGATAGCATTCAGGACCAAACAGTCATCATCAAACATCACTGAAAGATATCTTTTAGACAAGCTTTTTTCTACTGAAGTCTCTACTACTAAGACAGTAATTGTGAAAACGAGATCCTGTGCCTCAATCTGTTTTTTAAAATCATTATATCTCTCTTCATTTTTTTATATGTCACTGCATAATGCAATAACATAAAGTTCTGTTGAGAGCTTTAAACACGAGGCACCAACAGCAATTGGATGGAGCTCCTTCTGCTTTTTACATTCAATAATTTACTCCCGATATTGCCAACAGTCTTCACTGAGGTCCCATTGATTAAAGCAGTCGCAGAGGCTAAACCAAGGGCGAAACCAGTGTTATAAGGAAGACCAATCAAAGAACAAGTGGAGAATGTAACAGTGACGGTTCTGTCGCCACGAGAAGTAAAACCCCTTAAAACCATTTTTAAATACTTACAATTTAAAAATGGTTTTGTTAACTTTACAATTTTACAACTTACGTTTACAATTAAAAGAAACAGTGACTTTTTTGTTTAAATTTTCCATATTGAAAATTAAATTCATTATTATTCACATTAAACAGTAGCTGAGAGGTGATAATCTATTTTATAAGTGAAAGTTTTCTCTTAACACATATTCCAATAAGAAAATTTCCACCTATGAAAAAAATTAATCGCAGCTGAATTTAAACTAATCGCCTCTGGAATAACTTTCAGACACAAATCTAATGCAGAAAAACCTAAACTCTCTACAGTGTCTCGTTTTTGAGTTTATTTTCTTTACCAGTCAGCCAGCATATGGCAGTGTATTATTAGGCTGCTTTCTTAGAAACAAGTTTCCAAAAATGAGCTAAAATTATCTTACTTGAGTCATTTTATCTATCGGTGTGGGTATGCCATCAACATTGAGTGGAGGCAGTTCATGTTTTGAGCCATCCTCAACCAAGTTTTTGCGGGGTGCCTGAAGAGCAAGCTTTTGATCCAGTTCGAAAAGAATCCCCTGCTTGTGAGATTTCATCTGTTTTAAAATTAATTATTTAAATTAAACTTTACCAACTTAAAATTTCTGATGGCCACAGAAAATATTTAGCCATGGTAATTTTCTTGTAAAACCTACTAACAGATAATTAATAAATAAGTACAATATAATTTAAAAAATTGAAATAAAGTAACTCAAACAGCAACAATATTTGTCTAAAAGTAAATGAGATATCAAGAAATGAAAAACTACTTTAATTACAGAATTATTTCAAAACACAAGTTTGTTGGAACTTTTTAAAAATTTTAATCAAACGAAACCTTTTATTCAATTTTTTTCTATGCTTATTAATCCAACGAGGTTGATGAAAGAAGTTACCTTCACGAGACAATCAACCTAAATAAGTTACATGATGCCTGGCAAATTAATGAAACTTGATTCTTACCACATTTTCAAGAGGCTGTGATCCAAACACTCTAAAATACAAAGGGTTTTGACTTTTTCCAGGAGTGCAACATAATATAACGGCCTGCTGTCCAACTCTTGTTGTGTATTCTGATAATGTAGCCAACAACTTCCTGCGATAATTTACTAGAAAACTGAATGCTTATATTTACAATCAGGTATCTGCACTAATCATTGTAAAACATAGATTTAAAAACTCTGACTACCTCAACAATCTTGTCTGTTGTCTTCTCCGAACACTGGGGTTTATCTCAAATGAATGCGGACGCTTGCGATTTTTTCTAGTTGATATTGCTGCTGCTGCAGCTACCCCCACAGGACCTTAGTAAAAATAATAAATAATGTAATCTTTGAACAAGATAACCTTCAAATCCTTTTTATTAAATTGAATTGCCTCCAAAGAAGATGACAAATTCTAATTTAAAAAACCCTACTAACCGGCAGATGCTAATTGTGCTGTAACTTCATCAGTTATCGGATTCATAACTGTGCTCGGGTCACTGAACAAACCAGTTCCATCCAAAGAACTGGCCTCACTCACTGCATCAGGAATCGAGCTGATAATATACATACTCTGAGAGTTGTCCAACAGCCCACTGTTTATTTAGAAATCACATTTTTAATCACAATAAATGACATCAGATAATGTGAATGATTAGCTAGAAGAACAAGTTTTATTAGCATAGTAAGTAGTGGAAAGTCATAACACTAAAAATAAGATTTACCAAGTTTGCTCAAATTATGGTAATAATCTAATTTGGATCCACCATTTTGTGAAAAATTTCTAAGGAGATCCGTAAAGCGTGAAATAAGCACCCAGGGCTCACGAAATCCCATTGCTAGGGCTTGGAGCTGAGCCAATAAAAAATTAATTTTAATCGCTAAACAAAAAGATAGCTCTACAAATGTTATATTGCTGTTGGTTTTTCTGAAAATGGTTAAGTCAAGTCTGAGTAAAGAAGAAAAGTTTAACTGAAAAGTGACATATGTTTAAATAAAGTGTCTCGTGCAAAGCGATGAAAGTATCAACTCCGGTGAGTTGGTTACTGTGTGCAACAGAATAAATATAGGATTTCTATATGCGACAAAATGCTTCACTGCGACTGCGCCGGAGTTTGCGCGTCAAACAAACATAGAACCGCGCTTGTCATTGGAAAAAAAGGAAATGCTAACAGGTATCAATAATTTAAGAAAATTTCTATAAAAAAACATTATAGCTACAATTTAACTTTAAAAGAACCTCATATCGGCAAACACTATTTACGTCTTCTACCAGAAAAGTAAAACGTTGTAAAAAGGCTGACCTCTTCTACGGAACAAACGTTTACAAATTAATAAGGCATAGCAAAACTATTTAAAGATTCTGTCAAACGCGTCTTTATTGAGTTTGATCATGTGTTTTGCTCACGTTTCGATTATAAAACAATTTTTGGCATTTTTAACGGGTAAGGAAGAGGGTAAAGAGCTAGATAATGTAAGACACCGAAACTTTTTTTTAAAGTTTGTCTCATTACCGGCACAAGCAATACAAATACTTGTTTGATACTGAATAAATTAAATTCAGCACAAAATTTCAACTCTATCAAAAAAACCTTTATTTTTCAACACTAAAAAATTGGAGACGTCAGAACCACTGATCTCTATATATTATATTATAGAGATCAGTGGTCAGAACCTGATGACAAGGTTCGCTATCGAAACGTAGATAAAATAAAAAAATATTGGCATTCCTACACTACCACCCAAAATAAAATGTTTGAAGAACGCGGTTCCATGTAGGGACGGATACAGAATTCTAAGAACAGCGGGGGAGCTATGCATTTGCACAAAGAACTTATCTATTGTATAAATCTTCACTTAAACAACATTTTTCAGAGACGTATTTAGGGGGAAGGGGAACATGCGCCCCGGGCACATTTGAACAGCCTACTAGGTAATTATGGGTGCAGACGCTTGCGGGCAGTGCATCTGCCTAGAACAAATTTTCAGAATATTTTGAAGAAAAAAAAAACTACAGCTATCTTAACCCCGTCATCTCAATTTATAAAGGGCTTTTTTATGAAAAGTCGTTCAAGAGCACTCAGTCCATGGTGGCCATTGAGCCATTCTCTATGTACAATTTTTCTAGTGCTCAAGAAAGCATGCATTTTTTCAGAAAAAATCTACAACAACCTCAGACATTTTTTCTAACAAAGTTTCCTTGCATTCAAAGAAAATATGTAATCGTTTTATACCATCCCGACCTTAAACTACTTTTGAATTTAAAAATCAAAATAAAAGTTCGCAGAACTAACACTATGCCACAGCAGAATCATTAGGACATGACTGCACTAAGGTGCAGAAGCCCCTCCACTAGACCTACCACGAAACATCAAGATTCGAATTCCTAAATAGTGGCTCAATTGTTAAATAAAAAAGAAAACTAATTTATCTCTTTTATTAGCAAAAATAAAAAAAAAAAACAGAAAAAATTATTTAAACTTCATCTTCATTCAACAACATGTTGGGAATTCCTTTATTGATTGGAAATTTTCTTCCAGTCTCAGGACACTGAAGAAATCCCTCTTCGACTTCAACCTGAAAATAAATCATAAATTTGAATAATTCAAAATAACCCTATTTCAAGTAGTATCAGCAACTTCTGTTTAAAAAGTGTTTCACCTAAATGACTATTCACCCAAGCATCAAAACTTTGACAGAATAAGCTAGGTAAATCATCTTAGACTGAACACTTTATTAGGCTTACATTCTGAAATCTATTTTAAATGTTGCCAAGCTAGCATAATTATTAATCTCTGTTTATCGAAGACAGAAAATAAAGTTATAAAAAACATGCACACAACCTCTAATAGTGCATGGTGAGCCTTCTTCAAGAAAGCTTCATCGGACTCATAGTTTTCCGGAACCTCTTTGGGTAATTCTGTAGCATGGCCAACCTGTTCATTCAATTTTTAAGAGTCTCAACAGCAACATTAATAACAACAAATATGACATCACATTTGAAATTACAGTTTGTATGCTCAGTTGCTTGTTGATCATTGGCATTATATTAAATCAACAGCTAAATAATAAAAAATAAATTTTAATATTTTGTTGATAATCTATTTATTTTATTATTCAGCGGCATGCATAAATAAAAACCTTGAACTAAAATAAAACTGATTAAATATTATAAACCAAATTTGCTTAATTCTTTAATTACCAATAAAGCAGTCATGCTGCCAGGTCAACGAAGCACTTAACTCCCAGTTCACTACCACGTAACTGTTTGAAAGTGTTGCTCTTACAATTGCACATTTATAATTATTATATTTAAATAACAAATATGAAAAAACCGGGTTTTTTGCTAAACTCTTATATTTTGATTTGTTAGAACAAAGCCAAAACATTTTATTAAAATTAAAAACTAAGATTAAAATTTTTGTGTGTGGATATTTCTTTATAACAATGATAATAAAACAAACAAAAATACAAAATTTCAAGGACAATGAATACGAAAAGAAAAACTGTTTAATCTTATGATCTTCTTTTTAAAATTCTTTAAGCACTTAATATATTGCACACACAAAAAATAGTTGTTACCGATTCAGCAGCTTGAAATAAAGCATCCCACTCAAGTCTTCCAATCATTCTTTTCATAAATTCCGGATTAAAGTCAATCGTCTGCAATTTCACTTCTGAAGCCTTAAAAATCAGAACTTCATTAAAAATTTATAACACTGAAATTGAAAGTAACACAATTAAGTAATCTTTCACTTTAGAAGAGCTGTCTGTCGGTGAGATAATAATAATGACGACAATTTATATAGCGCTGTGTGCAGCATAAGCCGCTTAAAGGGCGCTTAACAGAACAGTTGCAAAATTAGGTCGGGATATTTTCACAACTGCAGCTCAACCTACACAAATCTTAGGCAATATGATGTTTGTCAAGGCATCTCCATTATATTTCAAAAAATCGCATCAACATCGGATGCATTACATCAGTCAGAAGCCTTGGAGTCTTCATGGACACCAACCTGGCCATGCGTTCAGATGTTCTCCTTTCAATAATGATTCTACAATCTTAGGCAGATCAGGACATAAATAGATACCTGCCCATCCTTGAAAGAAAAACATTCGTCACATCTCCACAACTTCAGTTTGTCATTAATACCACTACCAAAATTATCACAAACATGAATGATAACTTGGCACCTATTCTCCAAAATTTCCACTGGCTATGCCTTACAGAAAGAAAGGTTTTAAAAGCAGTGCTACTCATGTTCAAGTGTCTGCATGATAAGTCTACCTCAGCCTAGAATTCCAATTGACGACTCAGATCTTCATCTTACGGACATTGTGTCGTACCTCCCTCACATTTGGCAACAAATGTTTCAGATTTATCGGCTCCAAGATGTGGAATGACCTTCTGTTAGCAATTCAACTTGCTAAATCAGAAAAGAATTTTGAAGATTGCTAAAACTTTTCTTTTTTCCAATTCCCATGAAACATTAACAATAATCAGTTGCTCCGAAGCACTTTTGATTGTGAGTCATTTACAAAATAACTTTTCATACTTTCATTTCAATCATTCAATGTGATTATTTACAGGGCTTTTTCTACAAAGTAGGAAGTCGCATAAAAACATGCCAGGGTTTATATCATCAAGACTAGAAACTTTCCCAAGGGCAGCTAAACATGCTTAAGTGGTATTACTTGATTGCAGATATCTTTCGATCTAATGGTTACATAAAAATTCATTTAAAGTGATTCCTTTTTAATCTAACTTAAACCGATATGTACCATATGTGAAAATCCTGGGCAACTACCTAATCGAAAATTTTAGCTCAATACCGCATTTCTTTATACGACAAATTCTAAAAGTAAATTAGATTTGAGATGGAGAGGATTTATCAAACTCGACGTGTTTTAAATAAAGCAATAAAAAAACTAGTAAGCAGCTGATATGAATTTTTTTAATTCAATAGCCAAAAATATGAAATTAAAATAAATTAGCCTTTTTCTTTTATTTGTGTCAAGGTATATTGGTAAAACCGCTGCCTTTAAAGAAACTGTTGTCAAGTAGTCATGGAGCTGCTTACAGAACTCTTACAATATTTATCTAAAACAAATTAATATTTTACCAAATTTTGTTAAATTTTAATTTTTTTATTCCAAATTTTCACTTCTATTGTCATTGATAAATAGATCTTCGCTGGGAACTATTGAACTTCAGGAGCAATTTTTAAATGCTCTAAAGTGCCATAAATATTGTTTATTTTTATTTAATTAATGTCTGTTCTAATTAGTCATTTCTTATGTTTTTGCTGTCCTCTACGTTAAAATAACAGTTAATATTTAATTCCCATAAAAATTGGCTCAGGCTGCTATACCAGGACCAGGAGATTACCACACTACTTAAAACAAGGTTAAGAAAAAAAGGTAAAGGTTCCCTTTGACGGCCCGTGCCGAAAAATAATCGTATTATTTTTATTTTGTCACAATAACATAAAAAAACAAATTTAATACCAATTTTAATTAAAAAAAAAACATTTATCGTAATTTGAGAGACTTTGAAAACGTAAGTAGTACCCTTTCAAGCCCTATTTACATCGTAGTTGTGAGTGGTGAGGTACGAGATGATCGTATGAATGAAATGAATAAAAAATAAATAAAATTAGTTTATAATAAAATTTTATTTATAAAACAAACTATCAGTTGTAAATAAAAATTCCATTAAAATTTTAAAACTCACCGCCCGGTAACTCGGGACGGTTTGCAAGAAGTAAGAAAATTGGAAATTATTAAACTAAGTTAACTTCTTTAAATAAACGAAATTTCAAATTTTTAATAAAGAAAAACTAAAAAATAAATGTTAAAAAAAGTAGTTTATTCGAAGCAACGTCGAAATTTGAATATTTGTAAGCGAACATTGTGTATTTGCGTCGTTTAAACTTTTCCTTCAAATCCTTCGTTTAAACTTTTCCTTAAAACTCAAACGTACATAAATTATAATTACATTATTTATTTTTTTATATGACATTTTCCCATTTTAAATAAATTACTTATACTAATTATCATAATTTTTAAACTAGTGTTTACTTTTAATCGTGTTTATAGTTAATTATAGCCGAGAATTATGTATTAATCCGCCACACGGGCCGTCAAAGGGAACCTTTACCGAAAAAAAATATAACGATAGCGATAGACAAAGTTTGTTAGGTCGTTATTATTATTAGATACAAGGTACATATATTATCCCTAACCGTCAAGATAAGAGGAAATCCCCTTTTAACACCTTTGATAATGCTTGACGTGAGCATGTTATGCGTTAAAAGTTTCATTTTTGCAGTTACTGAAAGTGGAATTAGAATTACGTAAAGCAGGCGCAAAACACGACCAAATCGGAATAGTGTAACGATATCAGAGATTATTTTCCAAAAGAATAAATAGCGTAAGACGCAAAGATAAAAAATATAAAATCAAACAATGAAATTAAGAAATTAATCTATTATTAATACAATATCTATATATTATTTTAAAACATATATGTATGTCTGTGTAAAATCCACCACAAATAAATAGCTCAAATCTATCATGCTCGAGAGCATAATTTTTCCCACCAAAAGCGCTTTTTTAAGATAATTATTCAAAAACTCTCGTTACTTTATATTTCCATTAATATCGGGCTGTTTAAAGCAAGAGCATCTATGAAAATGCTCCAACTTCTAAAATGGAAACTATCATAAAGGCGCTGTAAAACGAAAACGTTGAGATTCACTGGTCTTACAATGTTTTGTTGCAGTATTTAAAGTATCAAGTATTTGGAAGGCAAAACGATCTAATTAATAAAAAATAAATGCGCTGCAAGCCAATGAAAAATAATTTGTTTTTAATTTTTTGTAAGGAATCTACTTGCAGGGACGTAAATTGGGGGGGGGGGGGGGCATTGGAATCCTTCTGGCGTATGTAGACTATTTGTCCCCCCTGTTTTCCAAAATTTAATTTTTTTAACCTAGAGTTTACTATAGAAATTCCTGGTGAGGAGATGCATTTCAGAAATTTCAAAAAAACTGATGACCGGTGAGGGGTAGTCGTAAGTATTTTTCCAATTTTTTTTTAAAAGCCCACTTTCTCTTCCCAAAAAAGCTACAACCATTTTCCAAAAAACAGGTATTATACCCAAAAAATTTCAATTGATACTCTAGTTGGGGGATGCATCTTTCCACCCCTCCCTACTTGTACCTACGTATTTATAGAGATATTAAAGGTAATGTGTGTGTGAGAGCATTCGCTTATCACATCCATGCCGCAGGAGCAATCTGAACAACATTTGACATGCAGGGTGACTTCATTGATGAAAAATGTTTGAAAAATTAATAAAATCTGTTATTTATTTGACGTTCCATTGGCAAAAAATAAAAAAAACTAAGCAAAAAAACCCGGGCCACACCGGGCAACCCTGTCAGTATTAAGCTATAAAATGGCGGAAAAATTTTGCCCCCCCCCTGGAAAATGCTGAATTTACGTCCCTGTTTACTTGAGGTTAAAAATAAACAAACTCATGATGTGGAGTTTTTCAGACAAAAAGATTGTATTATTACTATAATTACAGTACATTTCTACAGTAAGAATCTGTACGGATAGAACAGGCATTTATTTTATATATATATATATATATATATATATATATATATATATATATATATATATATATATATATATATATATACATACATACATACAAGACACAAGAAGCTTAAAATTCTAAATATTTACAGAATTCAGACAAATACTTGAACAACCTATGAAGTTAATCATATAATCAGAACAAATCAGGCAAATGGCAGCGACAGAAAATTGAAAGAAAAATAAAGAGACAAAATGACCACGGATGAAAACCAAAGCACTGTGAAACAAGGTCTATATCTATTATGCTAATAAAAATTTTCTTAATACTACTAAAAATGAATTATTGAATAATAATCAGGATGGAATAAGCTTGTGATCAGAGCACATTATATATATATATATATATTTGAACATGTAAATACACATCTGTATGTGTGCAACCATGCACTCTCATACACACATGCATACATGATTTGTTCGTATGTGTAAACAATTATATATTTAAATAGATAAGCTTTCCAACTTCTCAAAAGATGTTAGAAAAAGGATTGCAAGAACAGATTCGATATGATAGTGTTATTGTTTGCAATTGACACATTCGACAATGACAACCTCCCCAAATGAGAACCAGCTGCTAGAAATGCCCTACCAATGGACAGAAGAAAAACTTCCAGAAGTAAAAGTGAAAAATAATTATTAAGATGCATAATTGCAATATAAACTTGATCTCTTAAAAAAAGGTTTCATAGAAATAAAAAAACAGAGAGATAGAAAGAGAGCATTAAAGAACAGTCATGATTTTATAGAAACTGTGAAACGCACATGCCAAAATAACATATTCATAAAATGAAACAAAATTTCCAACCTGATAAAATGAATACAAATGAGTACGATGATAAAAGCGTTTTGAAAAATAAATTAAATTAAAACTTAAAAAAATAAAATAAAGAAAAGGTGAGCCTGACGATACCTTCAACCTGCCAAATTCAAACCACGTAACAAGAAATCCACTGAACATAACTACAAACTCTTTCCAGCTAACAACCAGCATCAATGGTCAAATTGTCCTACAGCGCTCGCTCACAACGACAGAGAAGAGTCGGAGTTTGGACAAAAAATGTGTCAGAAGAATCGCTAACAAACGACAACAAAACACTTGAAACAGTCTGTGAATTAATTAAGGCACTGATTGTATACCAGTCGAACATTGCATAACACTGGAGCACAACTCCACACCATATAAAAGTTCAATCCTTATGTATCTATACTATATGTATATATTTATGCTATCATTTATACAACTTTTTTTTACCACCAATAAATTCAAAAATATTTAGTAGAAACAGAAATATCTACACATCCATATCTATTTAGGCAGGGCAGGAATTTCGTTAAAAGCTCTCATAACATCAAATACAAATTAATTAATATTCTTGTTATCATTTATTTGAAACTTGAAACTGCTATAAAGTTGTTTAATTAAAAAATGCACCATACAAACCTAAACGCATGCAGACAGTCAATACAAAGCTGATTTAAAACACATCTCCACCATTGAACTTAAAAAAAAAACTCAAAAAAGCTAAAAATAAAACCAGCTTCATAAAAAAATAATTAAAAACAACAAACAATTATTGTTTCATTTATCTTTAAATCATGTAGATAAAATGGCGCATCCTCTTGTCTTGTCGTCCAGTCACCTGACCTGCATCAGACGCACGTTAATGAACACAGACGGGAGGGAACTCTTGAAAGGTAAATTCACGTACAAAGCAAGGCATAATAACTGAATTGAAACTAAATAGAAAACAAACAGGATAGGATTGAAAACTGCAGCAAGATGATAACTCAACTGTGCCCCACATCTTCAACAGTAGCAGACGAAAAAGCAGACAAAAGATAAACTAAGTAAGACGTTCACGCCAAATCAGATCACAAAAAATAACGGACCATTTCTGCAGAAAATCACATCACACCACTGGATCAAAACCAATCTGAAACAAAGCAGTTACAAAGATCCATGAACATTAGAAATTATAAGCCGTCGCTTATCAGCGCGACCGGAAAAACTGGGATAGATACATTCTCCGAAGTATCGAACGAATGAAAGTTGAATCTCTATTTACATACTGTTGTCATAATAAGATTAAACAATCAATCGCAAGCACACAAACCTAATTTAAACAGGAAAGAGAAAAACAGTGTGTGAGAGAAACAGAGAGAATGACCTGGTGCAACAAACTGCTACACAAACAAGGTAACCGGTGCCTAGAGTTGATTCCACCAATGAAGACGATTATCAGAGAACGACATATGAAGATTATCAGAGAACGACATATGAAGATTATCAGAGAACGACATATGAAGATTATCAGAGAACGACATATGAAGAACGAGAGAGAAAAAGAGCTGCATTCTCAGAAGAACACAAACCCAAACAAACAAACAGATGGTGCAAACGACGATTGCAGGATTGAATATGTAAATTCTGCCAAAAAAAGAACAAATTCATCTACTATTAATGGTGGTTGGCAGTCTGTTGCTGCAATGAGCTGCTGCTACCCCCACTGCTGGCCTGAGCAGAACCAACATGGTGAATGACCAGGTTCTGTCTGGCAGGATTTGACTGAAGTGAACTCCTCTGCAGCTGAATCTGCAGACTGTTTTGCTGAGGCCTGGGCAGGGTGTTTGGAGTCCTGAGCAGCATGGAGTGTTGAGTGAACTGTTGTTGTTGAAGCTGCTGCTGAATGTTATTTTGTTGTTGTTGTTGATGCATCGTTGAGCGATCTTGGCGAGCAGTGGAGTCCTGCGAATTTACAGCACCGTTGATGTTGTTTTCCTGCTGAGAAGGCAGTGGCATGTTGGGCAGAGGTGAAAAAGTAGCATTGAGAGATGGGGCACCTCCCGTCGCGTGGAAGGTTCCACTGTAGTTCGTCACGACCATCTGCAGGGGGTTGTTTGCACCCAGTGGGAGTCGCGAGTTTTCGAGGAAAGTGTAAATGTCGTTGACTTTTGAAATTTCTTCAAAGAATGGTATTAAATCTAAGAGCTCCCTGTCGTTTGAATCATCAAACCATGACACAACTGGAACCTAAATGGATGTTTAAAAATAAAATTATTAAGTGACAATAAAAGAAAACTTTTACTTACAATTAAAACAGTTTGCAAGCCATTGCATGTATTCCCCATGCCATCAACTCTTTAAACTCAGCCCACATGTTACTAACAGTGAAAAATATTGGCATGATTCATAGGTATATATTTCAACATTATTTTCTAATGACAAGTGAAATGATTGTCACCGGATATACACCTGCTTTCAAAAAATCAACTTCTTACAGTATTTTATATTCCATGAAAAAAAAAAAACAATAAGCTAGGCACCACGATAAGTGTTGTAAAAAGTCTTAGTCCTCAACTTGATATTGGCTTCAAACTTAATCTTGCAAAATATTTTGTTGACTACATATCTGCTAATAACCAACATGAAGCTACTATTTTTATCTTTATTATAAATGCGGTAAATCAATCAAAAATAGTTCTAACGGCATTCTTTGGATGGAAGAAGTAGGACATGGGAGAATTGTCGACAATGAGGACTCTATCTAAGTCCCTGCCTAGCCGACTCAAGTCCTGTAAACAAAAATAAAACTTATAATTTATTTCTAATTATTTAATTTTAAATTAATTAATTTGAATTAATTTTTATTTAAATTAAGTAAACAGTGAATAATTACAGTTGATTTCACATTACTGAGAAACGTTTAAGTTTCTGTAATATTTTTTATCAGGTATTTGTATAAATCAACTTTTACAAATTTTTAAGCTCTGAAGCATTATTGATTTTTCTTGTAATATTTTTGATGCAGTACTACTCTACTAATGTGAACTTCAAAGCTAAGCATCAATGGTTCATGAATTATTTTAGATTTACAGAAAATCATGAAACAGTAAGCTAACATAACTTAATAAGTGAACCGTTAAAAGCTTGGTTTTTTCAAAAATCCTTTATATTTTTTAAATCGCCAGCTTTCAATTTCTATATGAAAAATATAAGAAACTTTTGAATAACTATGAAAAAAACAAAGTTTTAATTATAAATCTTTGATTTGAAAATCTAATCTTTGCTTTCTTTGAATGAACTTGAAACTGATAGTCTTATTTCTCTGAAGAATACTTTTAAAAATTTTAATGAATTTTATTTTATTTAAATTTTGTCTAATCGATCTGAAAATTTAATAGGATGCATTGTCATTCACAACATTTCAATACACAAAATTTTAGCTCAATTGGATGACAGTAAGTATGTTTTTTTAAGCGTCAAAAGGTCCCAACGCATGGCTCAAACAAGCAAGCAAAAATGATGAAATTAATATGAAGGATTTAAAAAGAAATCTTTCCCTTGTAGTTCTCCTGCAGTGAAACACAAAACATACAAAAGTAAAGAAATTAAAAAAAAGCCACCTTGACATAATTGCCCTTGTGAAAGACGCATGACTCCCTGAAGAGGCGTGCCTGGAAGACATTCCACTTGTCCAGAAGGTCAGTTACCGGGTCTGCATACTGGATAGAAGAAATTATGCAATTAGGTCACCAGCTAATATGATGTCCTTAAAAGCTCATAAGCCCATGAATAAATAAACATTATTGCTGGGTGCTATAATCTCATATTACCAGACTGAATATCTAATGCAGCAACCAACTTGTACATGTAATCTAACTTTCCTAACTACCACTGATGACAAGATCAAATGATGATTATCAATGAGAGTAAAACACAGAATCAAACGATAAAAAGTACTGATAATGATCTCTGAAGCAGCTTCCTGCACGATAAACTAGGTACCACGATAAACTTTAGTATAGAAGCCATCCTATAAACAAATCTGGCAAAAAATATATGAAAAACACAGAGAGAACTAAAAAATGAAAACAGAACATCATTCATAATAACAAAAAACTTCTCAAAAAGATAATCCTTGAGAATAGCAAATTACTCCAGAGCTGTCTGTCAAACAGCGGAAAAAGTTTTTTAAACTTAAGGAAAAAGTTTTTAAACTTAAGCGTTAACAACATGAGCCAACCTAAGTCTCAACACACACACGCGCGCACGCACACACACTGGCGCAAACAAGGAAAGAAAAATACTACAATAGTTACTTGCACTAGACTCACATAAGTTAACCCCTTTTTAATTCAATGAGTTAGTTACCTCAGTTAAATATACATAGGATTCCTTCTCTTCTACTTGCTCTCTCTCATTCTTACTCTCACACACAGACACACACAATTCTACCTTCACAAGCAGTACAATTACCATTAAATAAACTTTAACACACACCTACTGAAAATTGTATACACCTAAGTAGGGAATTAAGGCAACAAGGTCCTCTTGTCACCAAAACATGAACGGTAGTGGCATTAATAATATCTGAATTTTAAGACAGCCATTTTTTCAGAATCAGTTGTCTACAAGTCAGATCAGGTTGAGATTTTGAAAGACATAAATGGTCGGGCCTGAGACAAAATAGTTTATAGGTTATTACGAGAAATTCTTCTATTGGATTTCGATTGTATTCAATTGCATATAACAAAAGAAAACACTGGTTTCACTGTTAAAAAGAAAACACCATTAATCATGATAATTATTTCGTGTCATTATAACAACCTATTTATAATTTTCTCAGGTAAGGGTTCTGTTGTAATACTTTTTTTAGGATAGTTTATAACTTGGCCTTGGTCAACGTTCTGTGGCGGGTGCAGCAAAGGTGGACACGTTGACAACTCCCATCACAATGTAACTAGAAATGTATCGTCACATTCATCAGCACCACTGTCATTAACATCTCGTATCACTTTCATCATAGTTACTTGGCACCTTCCATCATGTCAAACCCATGCCAATGTGAAAATGTAAGGCAAAGCTTTCTTTAATTACACAGCCAGGTAATTTCCCACAATGATGAATCATATTATTGGCCAGAATTAATGTCATGGAGAGAGCACTAAAGAGGTCAAATGATTAAATGTGTAAAATAAGACTAATTATTTATTATAATTATCATTGGCTCCATTCATCACCAATCATTTTTGTAGTTCTGATCTATACTAGTGATAAAATATTATAGATTTTGTAAATAACAACACATATAATTAATATTGTAGAAAAGTAAAAAACCAATAATATTTTAAGGATGAGTAGTTTTAAGGAGCAATAACATTTGATTTGTCAAGTTCAGTATTTCTGTATAACAATGTTTTTCATAAACTTTTCTCAAATTTTTTAGAAAATTGATATAAAGTATGTATACAAACATTCTGATACATATGATATTCCCAAATACTCGAGCTAACAATACCTAGAGTAACACAAGAGATATCTAGAGTAACATGAGAGATACATGAGTAAAATGAGAGATATATGAGTAACACGAGAGATACATGAGTAACATGAGAGATACATGAGTAACATGAGAGATACATGAGTAACACGAGAGATACATGGGTAACACGAGAGATACATGAGTAACACGAGAGATACATGAGTAACACGAGAGATACATGAGTAACACGAGAGATACATGAGTAACACGAGAGATGCATGAGTAAAGACTTGCTCAGGAAGATACACATCAACGTGATTATAATTTATTTTGATTCATTAATTTCATTCTTATCAACCATTTTTACTTTTACAAATACACAAAATATAATTAATTTTCATTCATGCATTTCTTTTTCAGCAATTATTAAAAAAATTTAAGGGACACATTTTAATGACGGATTTTTTGTCTCCATTTCACAAGACATTTTGCAATTGCAACTGCTTAACAGCAGCAAATTTCAAACATACATACATACATACAATCACACAAATACAGAAAATCATGTATGTCAAGAATGGCTTTCAAATACGAGTGGAGTACTACATTCCAACTAGAGTCTCGCACAGGTCGGACCAAAGTCAGCACGGGCAGGCCTAGAATTTTGTGCCTACGAAACGGCCGGACAAATCAAATCGGGCAAGCAGGACTCTGGATCCAAACAATGATTGGAATATGATGTAGATAACTAAATGCATGCTTATTTATCGTGTTGCTCAGTGATTTAAAAAAGAATAAAAATACAAGAGCATACATTTGCACAGGTCAGCGGCTGTTTAATGTCACAGAGATGCCACATCAAGCAGATCACACAGCATTTTGTTTCTCAATTTTTAATCCTATACATCTTCACTGTTACTATTTAAGAATGAGAGAGGGATTCCTTATTAATTACACTTGCATAGATCAATGCAGCACCCATAGGTATGGTAGATACATGAAGAAAAATAATTCTGTTTTCAAATCATGGATCCATGTTCAGAGTCAGCTACCACAATCATTATCTTTGCTTTTTCTTACTCTCTCACGTCCACAATATTTGCATTTTACAACGCTAACATACAAAAAATCATACAGCTCTAACACTTTTTCTCGACTCAAGTTACATCATAATTGAAATACTTATACAAACATACTACTTATCAACAAGTAAATCAACATTTTTTCTGAAGACGTGTTGTTATATAAATTTCGAAATGAGTTTTAAACATCCCCATTTTAAATTCTAATTGTTAATTTTTATCCAAGTTAAAAGGAAACTTTAAATTTTTTGAATGCTCTTATATTTTTAATTTATTTTAAATTATTCTGTTCTTGCTATTATCGATTTATTAAGTTGAATACATTAATACTGAAAGCTTCAGGGCAAAAGTTGGTAAAACAACTATTAAAGATACGAGGACAAACAAAGACACAAACAAAGAGAGCTAAATAAAAGCATTTAAAAACATATAAATAGAGAAAAAAAGAAATGAAACAAGTCACGCAAATAGTAATAATAATAACAACAGTTCATTCAATACATTATTATATATTGAGATGACATTAATCAATACATAACTTTACAAGTATTACTTCCTCAACCATAACTAACAGGGTAACGATATTAACTATATATACAATATTAACATCAACAACGTAAACAAACAAACAGAAATAATACAATGAACACATCTATCAGCAGCACATACACATATCCATATCAACACACATTTAGAAGACAGTTATTAGTACACAGCTATGTCCTAATTGACATATCATCACTTGATTAAAAAGAATTTGGGAAATCATTCTTCCCAAGAAAAAGCCATAAATTTTCTACAGGAACTCTCTAATTGAAATGAAATTTATATAAAAAAATAAGAAAAATAAAACTTTTATTGACTAAGAAAGCTAGTAATTAAGTAATATAAATTATTATAAATCCATTTACTTTATAAGTTGGTCTCATGGGAAACAACAACAAACAATAGGGAAATAAACTCAGAGAAGGTATCAGTCAGAGATAACCTCAAGGACATAACAATAATAATAATAATAATAATCTAAATAATATCTATCTATAAATAACCTTCCATCATAAGTTTAAAGCGTACAGTTCACATAGCAGTCAAATAGGTAGGTTTGTGTCTTCTGCAACATGTTATGTAACAATTACTTTACAGACTCAAACAACAACTACAGTTACAAGTGAAGAAGCACACTTATTTATTCACAGTTGTTAAACACCTTTTTATTAAGAACAGGAGCAACAAGTTCTCCATAATAATTAAATAATAAATATTTAGTCATTCACAAGTTCCAATCAACACAGTATTTATTTCAAATAATTAGTATTAGTATTAAATGAATTTCAGTTGTCCTTGTTACAACTCAGCAACTCAGTACAATTATACATGTAAATACTACAGAATCATGTAACAATCATGACCCAACTTGTTGATCTCTAACTATTATATTTAAATTGAAACCAACCCCAGTTTTCCATTAACCTGATCTCATGGGTTTGCATATTTTCTTGTAGATTAGATTCAAAAAAATTTCTGAAATTCCCATAAAACAACACATCATTGTGTACAGCTCCCTCATTATTTCTTTGCCAAAAGTACCAATAATAATAACCAGGACACTTTATAAATTTTCAAACATTATTATTATCATTACATTCCACCTAACTGCACCTAGGTCCTCTCAACTGCCTCCAAGAATTAAGATTCTTGTCTATATTGATTTTACATCAGCATATTTTCACTAAAAACATTCATTTTCAACAGCTTAATGGCTATTTTCAAGTTCAATAGCTTCCAACAGCAATAACCATTGAAAGTTGAAAATAATTGTGCTAACCTGGAAATTCTAAACAAAAAAGAGATAACCCATAAAAATAATGGATTTTTGTAAGAAATCAACATATATAATTATCGCTGTTTTGCGATTGCAGCACCACCTAATAACATTACCTGAAGTTCAAACAGACATCTATATAAATAAAAATAAGTCACTAAGTGCTAAACTCTAGAAGGGCTGGACCAATTGCTATGAAATTTTGACACAAAATAGTTATTATTAGGGTGATCTGCTAGAGCAACAACTGTCCCTTAGGATTCTTCCCTTTTGAACTAGTTTGTTTTTTTTATATTGTTTTAATGTTATCATCACGAACTACTTACTAGTTGAATTGAATAGGGAAAAAGATTTTATCTATTAAAAAAAATTGGTTCATTATTTCACCTTTTATGAGCAAAAACCCTCCTAGGGATCAAGCCAGTTTCTATTTAACATCTTACAGGGGAATTTCATTGGTAATGTCAAATTGAATGCACACCACAGAATTTCTACTGGAATAAAAAAGAACATAGCTTCTAAAATGCAAGAGATTCTACATAGAAAACCAATTTCATATTTCTTTAAAACAGCGATTGACATGATGTCATCAGATGTGAACAAGATATTAGTTCTGACAAAATATCTGCTGGATATTATGTGTGAAGATTCAATGCTCCAGACAATCTCTAAATCTACAATAAACAGTTCTTGCATACCCACAAGCATTGTGAAGTTAAACATGTTGGAAACATTCAATTTTTCTTTTCTTTTTCATTTAGTCCAACTAAGCCACAGCAACCCGTGGCAGGGTACAGCTAGTACATATATTGGAAATCATGTATGATGATTTATATTAAATTTCTTTTTCCTAATTATAAATAAAATTCAATTACCTTTCAAAATTGTCCAACCATACAATGAACAGCTGACAAAATAACTTAATGTACCCCTATATTATAACGTGAAAACGACAAAGCGCCCTTTAAGTAATTTTTATTTATGCCCCTATACAAACTGCTGTTTCTACATTACATTACATTTAACATCATGAAATAGTAGAAAAATTATAAAATGTAATATGTATATTAATGTATATATAAATATATATACTATGATATAGCACCATAATAACAACAATAACCTTGTTGCTCTTTTAAAAAGTGTCACTAAAGCTGTCTTATATATGTTATTTATATGTATGAAAATGAATGTCGGTCTGTCTGTCTGTGTGGTGTTCTTTATGCATTGCTACATCATTCATCGGATCTGATCATAATGAAATTTTCACACAACATTGAAAGTTAATAGAGGAAGGTTTTTGAGGACAAAAAAGAGATCAGTCACAAATTGAGCCGGAACTTTATTCATAAAATAAAATTTCCCCAAACCACATGTGGCAAATCAAGAATTGGAGCTCAAAAACGAAAAAAAAACCAGCACCCTTAGCCGATATAACTAAATAATAACTAAATAATATGAAGAGTACAAATACCTTGCCAAGACTCGCTGTGAACAGGACACACTCAAACAGTTCACCCATCTTCTTCAGGAACTCTTCTACATAAGGCCTCTTCAAAACATAGACCTGTAATAAGTTTACCAATTTATATATTTAATTCAAATGACCGACTATTTGATAATGAAATAAATTTTTTTTTAAATTATTCAGTCTCTCGTCATATAAATAATAACGCAACACAACTTTTCTCAATTATACACTCAAAACGAGGCAAAAATTCTTGATTCGATATTTTCAGCAATGGTCATGTTGCTGAGCCTGTGTGACTGATCGACTACTAGATCCCTTAAAGCTGAGACCTGACAATGACGTCAAGAAGTTGACAACTGGGATGGTGACATTGTTTGGTATGTTAGATCTCAGTGCTGCATTCGACTGCGTCGATCATGGGATATTTGTGAACAGAATGGAATGTACATTTGGCATTAACTCTACCGCTCTTCAGTGGATTAGTTCGTACCTTCGCGATCGAAAGCAGCGTGTTCGCTATGGAAGCATGCTTTCCGGTTGGTCCTCGGTTGTGTGTGGTGTGCCACAGGGTTCGATTCTCGGACCGCTGTTCTTCCTCGCATACACTTCTGATGTTTTTGCCTTGGCTGTTCAACGTGGTTTCAATATTCATGGTTATGCAGACGACCTGCAAATCTACGATCATTGCGGCATTGAGAACATAGATCTGCTTGCGGACAGATTGGACGTTGCGTTTCGGAGATAATGAATTGGATGAAATGTAATCGATTAAAGTTAAACGCTTCCCAGACAGAAGTCATTCTACTGGGATCCTCTAGACGTCTGATGCACTGCTCCCTCAACGAGATCAGCATAGTGGAAACATCATCCATCTTGTCGACAGGGTTCGCAATCTTGGGGTCATCATTGATTCCGAACTGACTTTCAGCTACTACCATCTAAGACAGATGAGGTCAGTTCGCAAATCTCTCACGGTTGATTCTTTGCATGCACTTGCTCGCGCTTTGATCTTGTCTAGGCTCGATTATTGAAACAGCCTACTCAGCGGACTACCGGACATGTTAATGAGGCGGCTCGACGGTGTCATGCGTCCTGCGGCTAGACAGATTCTCCGATTGCCTTGATACGGTCATGTCATGAGGGTGATACACGACCGACTACACCGGCTGAACATGAAGGCACGCATCGATTTCAAGCTGTCTCTCACTGCATACCGATGTCTCCATGGTCTTGCGCCGTCATACCTTTCCGATCTGTGCATCCCGGTGGCTCAGCTTCCTGGCCGATCTCACCTTCGTTCGGCTTCTTCTGGTCAGCTTCTTGTTCCTTCCTGTCGGACCAAGACATTTGTACCGAGAGCTTTTGCAGTTTCTTGTCCAACCACCTGGAACAATTTACCGATTGAACTTACTGATCCGGCGAATATCGACAGCGTTTCTGTTTTCAAAAAGCGACTCAAAACTTATTATTTTCTTCGTACGACGAACGATTGTTGACTTTACTTTTGATGTGTGTTTCTATTTGTTTGTTTGTTTCATTTTGGTGCTGCTGTATCGTGCTCTGAGAAATTTTTCGTTTTAGAGAGCAAATTAAATAAAATATAATAATAATAATAAACTGTCTGTTCAACTGACTCTCAAGAAATGCACATATGAATAACAGAACTAAAAACCACAGGTTTTTTTTTTAGTAAATTCCTTATAATTTAAATTTGCTTTTTAGAACATAGATAAAACAATTTTTTAAATTAAAATTTTTTTCAGAAATTTTTCAAAATTTAATAGAATGCATTGTGGAGTTTACATTCCAGGTTTCAGCTCGATTGATTGGATAACGAAAAGTTTGTCAATTTTCACTACCATGGCAAACAATCAAGACCGACGATAAGGCTAACATAAGGGACTTAAAAAGCCCTGTCTATTGATTGGCCCATCATTCACACACACACACACACACACACACACACACACACACACACACACACACACACACACACAGTGAAAGTCCTCTAGAGTGGCTGCTAAGAGCAACAGACACTTTTGTTTGTATCTGGCCTATAGTAACTTGTTCCCGAAGAACAGACAGTCATGAGAAGCGGACACTTTTGCTCCTCCCCGAGGGTGATATATACTAGAGATAGCCCGTCAAAAATGACGGATTTTATTAAGTCTCATTATATATATATACGAATGACAGTCCTGTTCAGATCATCTCAGGTTATAACATTGAAAATACAACAAAGTTCAACTGGCCTGGTGAATAGTCCCGTCTATTTCAACAGGGATGATGAAATCTGCATTCTTTACAGGCTTAAAGTAATAAACAATCATTAGTAATGTTTTTAAGTTGCATATAAATTGAGATTATTGATGATTAAAAAAATGCTAAACTAAAAGCAAAATTAAACTTACCTTTGAATTAGCATTCAATAAATAATGCAAATGCAAATAAAAGAAAAAATATAATCAAAGCTGAGTACACGAATTAAACAAACAAGAAAATCACTAATGTGAAACTTAAGTAACCTGAAAAGAACTATGAACAAGTGTTTCGTCTAAGTCGATGACAACACATTTCTTGTCTTTGTACTTGTCCGAGACCGGTTTCAACAAGTAATTCTGATTTTAAAAACACAATGAAAGTAAACAAACAGTACAGAGTAACATTATACAAAAACACTGGCTATTTTTTTCTAATTATATCTAATTTATATTACAACAGCATATATATAAATGAATGTCTGTTTGTCTGTGTGTGTGTGTCCTTTATACATTGCTACACCATTCATCCGATCGTAATGAAATTTTCACACAATCTTGAAAGTCAATAAAGAAAGGTTTTTGTGAAAAAAATTGAGATCGGTCACAAAATGAGCAGGAGAGCGAGCAGGAACCGGAGAGCGAGTGGAGTGGACACTGGAGAGTGAACAGGAACGGGAGAGCAAACGGAAACACGACTAGGAGCGGAAGAGCGAGAGGGAAAAGAAGAGGAAGCAGGAGACCGAGATGGAGCAGGAAAGCAAGCAGGAGCAGGAGAACAAGCGGGGAAGGAAACGAGAGAAAAAAACGATAGAAAAACCTCTAAAAACCCCGGGTAACCCGTTAGTCTATATATATAAAAGAGCTTGTCCTGACTGATAATCAATGCACAGCTAAAACCGCTTAACCTAGATATGTGAAATTTGGAACTTAAATTGGTTTTATAATTTGGCACCCACTAAGAAAGGATTTCTCAAAATTCGGCTTCTGAGGGGATAAAACAGGGGTGTAAACGTTTTTTAAGACGTGCTTATATCTCGAAAACCAAAAATGCAAAATATTTGAAATTCAAGATCTAAATTCTATTCAAAAAATATATATATAATTTTGACAAGCTAACCCATTATCAAAATCGGGTGTAAAAAATTGTATGCATGGTTGTACCTTCACAAAACTCATGATAATAAATTTCATTTTATAGTCTGAAAACCAGGCCTGTCTATAGATTTCTTTTTTAATATTGAATGACCACATATTATTGAGTGGGTCATTAGTTGAACAACTTTCTAATAATAACAATAACATGTTGTTTCACTAAACATATCCTTCGAATAATAATTGAAAACTACATGGAAATACAAATATTTCAGCAAAATAATTTAACATAAAGCTCATTTACACTGGCAAAGATTAACTGGTGCTAAGCCTGACTGTGTCTTCTTTTTTTCGCTAGTGAGGGTTCATACCTGCATGTCTCAATGAGCATTTTGTCGCAGCTATTTTAACTTCAAATCTTATCTAACAATTTTAAATATTTAAAATACAACAAATATTTAAAACTTATTCAAAATTTCAATAATTTTAATATTTTTAGCTATTTCCAATTAGCGACTAAACTTAAAATTGATGAAAAAAATTAGTACATAATTTTTTAAATTTACAGTTACAATATACCAAAAATTATTCTAAAATAGCCTATTTTTGTTTCGTGGAATGCACGACCAATTTTATCGATCATCTAATAACGTGCTGGCACATATGAGTACATTATTCACTGCCACATTGAGAGATGGAATACAACCAACATCCAAAATTCATGCATGTCTAGATGTCATTGGAATGCATAAAAGCATTTACACACACATTTTTTCTAATGTAATGCATGTGTTCAGCACCAGTCAATCTTTACACGTGTGAACATGCCTATGTACAAGATCTTCAAACAAAAAACAAGTGTGTTATCCCCAAGCAACTCACCACACGAACCGTATTAGTTTGACTCTTTGACTTGTCTGTGTTGTCGTCGAAAGTTGTATTAGAAGAATCAATGACAGGTCGGGTGATCTGAGGCCGAAAGCAGCAGAACAGGCGTGTGAATATACCAGTTGATCTTGTGGGTGGTACTGGTTTGGCCTCGGGAACTGTTAATTTACACCGAGTAATGTTTTATTTTTTTCATATGCACTAAATTTGTTTATCTGTAGCTTCAAACAAATGTCTGGTGCAATAATATTTACCATAGCAGAGAGGTACCGCCACCATCTAATCAATTCTAATTTCAACTGCTCTAAATAAGAATAACAAATACAAAGAGCAACAAAAGCACAACAATTACAGTACAGCAATTAATAATACAAACACCAACCTACAAATTTCAATATACTGTAATAGAGTGTAATGGTATTGTAATATAAATTACTAATTTAACTATGACGTCCAAGACGTTATCCGCATTAACCTCTATAAAATAATTTCGCACTAATAACTTCGTGAAAAAAATATTTTAAATTCTTGAAATAAAAACTTTTAACAAGCAAACCTTTGTCGAGACATGAGGTCGAACTGCCGTTGTCCTCATCGCGACTGGCTTGAGTTATGATGGACTGTGCGTCCATCAAACTAAAAAATATTCAAACTTTTTTATTATACGAAACTAATAGGAAAACAAGCCAAAAGCTACAATCGTGACAAAATAATCGCCGTACATGACAACACAACCAAAAAGCTTGAATTATTTTCAAAAGTGCAACAAAGATGGCGATAAAAGATTTCTTTGCAGATGATATGACTGGTGATATAGTTAGTTTGAAGTTACTCAAACTCATTTAATACCACTTTATGTAATAATAACAATTGACTATATAAATTATTTCAGATTTGCAAAAGGTTATCAAAAGTGATTGTTCTAGCAGACGCCAAAAAATCAATAAATTGTCACACCAGGGACGTAAATTGGGGGGGGCAGGGGGGGGCATTTGCCCCCCCCTGATTTTCAAAATTTGAATTTTTTTTTACCTAGAGTTTACTATATATTTATTTAATTTTAACTTTACTTAACCTAGTGATGATGCAATGCGTATTGGAATCTTTCCGGCGTGTATAGACAATTCGCCCCCCCCCTTGATTTCCAAAATTAATTTTTTTTTACTTAGAGTTTACTATATAATATGTTAATTTTAACTTTACTTAACCTCGTGATGATTCAATGCGTATTGGAATTCTTTTTGCGTGTGTAGACAATTTTATATCTTAGCTCGATGCTAGATTAACCAATAACTGCAGAGTAATAATTTGTGTATCAGTGTTGGTCCAAAGATTAGCTGTTTTCTGTGCCAAAATACAATAAGAGAACTCGTTGAATTTTACCCTATTAGTGGTATTAATACAATGTTGATTCCCTCACAGCTGTCTACATCAAAGTTATTATTTATTCTCTGTACGCAAATCTTGCAAGTAAAATTTAACCAGCATTTTGACTAGCTAGGAAGTTGAAACTTTCAGCACAGCTTTATATTTGATGAAAATACATGATTCAATTAAAAAAAAAACTGAACATCTTTTGCATTTCTAAATTGAATGTATTTGAAATCAAAGTTTGTGTTGAAAAACTTGTTTTTCCTTTACTTGTTTTACTAATCCTGTACTTGCCCCTGCAATATGATTAAATCATTCATCCCCCTTATACCCAGTGGCGCGTGTCGAATATAGAATTTTTTGGTGGGGATTTACTTCAGAAATTTTTATATTCTCTTCCAAAAAGCTGATAACCGGTAAGGGGTAGTCATAAGTATTTTTCAAATTTTTTTTCAAAGACTTTTAATTTCTCCTCCCAAAAAAGCTACGGTCGTCTTCTAAAAACAAGGTATTATACCCAAAAAAATTTCAATTGATACTCTGATGGGGGATGCATTTCCCCATCCCTCTCTGCTTGTACCTACGTATTTATATAAATGTAAAAAGTAATGTGTGTGTGAGAGCATTCGTTTATCACATCCAAGCCGCAGGAGCAATTTTAACAACATTTGGCATTCAGGTAACTTCATTGATAAGAAAATTTTGAAAAATTTTAAAAAAAAATCTGTTATTTCTTTGACGTTTCGTTGGCAAAAACGAAAAAAAACTAAGCACAAAAAACCCGGACAACACCGGGTAACCCTGTCAGTAAGCTATATAATGGCGGGAAAATTTTGCCCCCCCCTGGAAAATGCTGAATTTACGTCCCTGTGTCACACGCAAAGTAGCAGTTTGGTGTGAAAAAAAAAACCACTTCCAGGGCCGTATTTAGGGAGGAGTTTTACGGGTTCAATCCACTCCATCAAAATTATAGGAAAGAAAGTAGGTTAAATAATATTGAGTATGGAATTTTATGTCGGACATGAAAGAGAGCTGTTAAAGTTTATAAGGTTGGCAAGACTATGATATTCGTGATATTGGGATTGGGAAATATGGATCTAAATTACTCAGTGTAGATTTTTTTATGAATCACTGCTACCTGATTCAAAGCTTTTGAGTTCTGAGCTTTCTTTGTGGCAACAAAAATGGAAAAAAATAATAAAGATGGTCCAACTTCAGCAATTAACTCATTGTTGGCCTGCAATGATATGATGGGAAATTTTATGCAAATGTAAAAACTCTTTTCCAGATCTTTTTTGACATTGAAAAAGATTAAATCTTACATCAGAAGTTCTACTAGCGATAAAAGAATAACTGGTTTTGCTCTCCTTAGCATGCATATGGGCAGGCCGTAGCTAACATGCCGATCCTGGGGGGGGGGAGAGGTGTAACCGTCCCATTTTACCGATAATTTTTTAAGTCATTTCTTTAAAAAAAATACTGGTTTTATATATTCTTTATTTAAAAAAACATCTAATTTTGGTAGTGGCGGATCCAAAAATTTCATAAAGAAGAGGGTCTGCAAATTTGCATTTTTTTAAACTTTTGATTACTGTCGTTATGCAGTCGTTTTAGGTCATTTATAATTTCCTTTATTCAGTAAAACCAAACAAAAGGATTTGAAGTTAAACTTTTTAATAACTCATTTTTTCTCTCTTTTTTCTCTCACTTTGTTCTGTATTTTTTCTCTATTGCAATGTCAACACAAGACACCTTTTTTCATTGTGCTGCGGAGTTAGGTCATCAGATACTTCAAAGCCGAAAATAACTTTTTAGCTGTAGTATTAAGTGCTAGAATCGTTCCAATCAGACGGAAAAAGTTATCACTTATTACAGATGGCGAAATATTATTTTATTTTATTATTATTTTTTTTATAATAGTTTATAGTCCTTTACACCAAGTGTTTTAAGACTGAAACGGCTGTGTCAGAAGCACCTTAGTAGTCAGAAGCACTTCCAGTCGTGGATCATAATTTGATCCTTTTAACTTTTCCCTCCTCCTTTCTCCAGGCTTGAGACTGGCTTGCAAAAGCAAGGCGGAGTTGTATTATTTTTTTCAAAAATAATGGCTTTTTATGTTCATTGGTAGACGTTTATGTGGGGGTGACTATACCAGACTCTGCCACGTGTTAACCTCCAACTGGAACGATTCAAGCCAAACTCGAGAAAAACTCGGCTACTTCTATGATTTTGGACAGCCACATTTTTTCATGGCTGCAGGGATAACATGAGCAGTTGCGCTTACTTTGGGAACTTGTCCGCCTTGAAACCGCACCGTTAGCCGGTTCATGAAATGGCCAGATAATAAATTGAAAATGGTTTTTTCTGTACTACTCTTCTGGACCATGGAAAAAAGGTGTCCTGGGTTGACAATGCTACAGAAAGAAAAAAGTGAGAAAACGAGAAAAAGAGGGAGAAAAAAGAGTAAATATAGAGTTTAATTCAAATTTCTTATGTTTGGTTTTACTGAATAAAAAATCAAGATGACTTACAACGGACTGCAAAACAACAGAAATGAAAATTTAAAAAAGAAACTAAAAAAATATTTTCGGGCCCCTCATTACGAAATTCCCGGATCCGCCGCTGTATACCGTGCATCGGTTAGCTTCGGGTTTTCTTACTAAGCCTGCTATCCTTTCGAAACCTAGCTCTATCAGAACTTCCCAAAGTACTCGTGTTCTGGTTTGCACTTTCTAGACCTCCTAGCCGAATTTTTTTATGTTTGTGGCTGGCTGAACAAATATTTCGGCTGATATCCGGATTAGCCGAATTTACGCGTAAAATTATTATTCGGCTTGAATTTTAAATTATCCGGCTGATGATTCAAATTTGGGGCTGATAATTATTTTAAATTAGGCTAAAATATAATATAAAATTATTTACTAAAGTTAATAAAGTTCAAAGTTTATTACCTTTATATAAATTATCAAATTAATAGCAATTGTCATAAAAGTTAATTAAATCATCAAAAATGTCATATGATAAACAAAAGTACATCATAAAAAATAATATGAAAAAAATTTTTACATTGCAAATTTAAAATTGTCATGTATAAAAACAATCTGATTTAATTTATCAGCACTTAAGGCTGATCTGCGGCTGTTCATAACTAATCCACATGTTGAAAACATACTTTCGACTGGTACTGAGCTGGCAGATGTTGTCAAATATACTTCTGCAACTTGAGATAATACAGGAAAATCATCTGCATGGTTTCTCCAAAATGTAAGACAGTCTGTATGTCTGCTATCAACAAATGACAAATACCTAATACCTAGCAATTTCAACAGCATAATCATTAGTAGCATTATCCATATCACTCGTAGAGCTCCTTGCTTTCAATTCATTCAGCATTTCCTGACGCAGTTTCATACCCTTTGTTGCTGGCTCATCTTCATAACTTTCCATCTCAGGAGCGGTTGTATGAGTTATTAGTTGTTTGTCGATGCACCTTTTTATTGCCTGTTCTAAAAGTTCAGTTGCAGTGTGACGTGAAATTAGTGTTTTGGTTTCTGGGTCCAACACTTGTTGTAATTTGATAATGTTTGAATCTGGCAAACGTGAATCAAGTTTGGATAGAACATCTTGTTTGATTGCTCGTATTTTTGGATCCTCATCAGGTTTGCAAGTACATAGCTTTCTTATTTTTGCCTTGGCTTATGGAATGGAGGATGCATTTGGAATAGCACTACTGAACAACTCCGTTAAATCTTTAAAAAGTCGTAAAAAACATGCCAGCTCTCTTACACTTTCCCATTCATCTTCGTGTAAACAGAGGTCGACCCTACCAGATCGCTTCAAGGCATTACTAACTTCATGTCGAAGAGAAATGAGGGATTCAATCATTTCAAGTGTAGAATTCCAGCGAGTTGGAGTTGCAGATTTAAGCGATGAATGATGAGCTTGATCTGGCTGGTATGGTTTGTTGTCATCTTCATTTGCTAAAGATGTTGTGAACTGTTCATCTTGTTCAAGAAGTCCATTCAGACTTGCCAATTTTCGTTGCATTGATGTGATAATAGCTTTGTCTTCAGATGCTGCAATTTCATCCTCCATTGTTAATGACTTAAAGTGGAGAACTGACACAATATTCTTACACTTCTGCAAAAGCTCAATCATTTCTTCTTGTTTGTTAATACTGTCAACAGTCAGCAGAAGATGAATGACATGAGCAGTGCAGTGAATGAAATGATCAACTTTCAAAATTTTAGATGTTGCTACCATATTAGCAGCTCCATCATGGCAGCTGAACATTATTAACCTCTTTGGATCTAGGTAAATGTTATATATATACGTTTATATATATATACTTATACAAACATATATATAGGTTAAGCTGGCGTTCGGAAATTTTATAGCGGATTTTCGGCGTACCGTTTTCGGCTGGCCGCCGGCTAGCCGTAATTTTTTTTCGGCGGATTTACGGCGGCTGTAAAAAGTTCGGCGGCGGCTAGGAGGTTTAGCACTTTCGTTTCACAGTGTAGCCATGGACTTCTTACTATCGTTAGGTCGGCAGTTCGAACCTCGCCGGCGTCACCAGCGTAACTCCCTTAAGCAAGGAGTTCACTCGCATTGCTAAAAGGGTAGGCGCCTATCAATGGCTGCCTCTGCAAGTACCCTTTCTCGCCTTCGAGCAAGACTTGTCTTGGAAAAGGCGTGTGAAAGAGAAAAAAAAATATATATAATATATATATATATCATGATGTCCATTGTGCTGCACGGTCAGCACTTTCCCATGTGTGTGTGTATGTGCTGGTGTGCACTCTCATCCTACAGCGTAGCCGACCGACATTATATCTTTACTGACATTATATTGTTACTGTTACTGACAATATATTGTTACGATATCGCCAAATCGTATACCGGGCTCAATAGAATGGTTTTGTAGTTTATTGGATGATAACAAATAAAGCTTGATAAATCCTATTTATACCTTTTAATATGATAATAATAATTGTTCTAAATCCTCTAACTATATTTTAGCTGAAAATATAAGTTGTACCGACAATACCTATATTTTTAGATGACAATATAAGTTGTTTTTTTTTTAATAGTTTGTAGTCCTTTACACCAGGTGTTTAAGACTAAAATGGCTGTATGTTAGAAGCACCTAAGTACTTCCTGTCGTGGATCATAATTTGACCTTTTTAACTTTCCCCTCCTCCTTTTTCCAGGCTATATATATATATATATATATATATATATATATATATATATATATATATATATATATTTTTTTTTTTTTTTTTTTTTTTTTTATAATAGTTTATAGTCCTTTACACCAAGTGTTTTAAGACTGAAACGGCTGTGTCAGAAGCACCTAAGTACTACCAGTCGTGGATCATAATTTGATCCTTTAAACTTTTCCCTCCTCCTTACTCCAGGCTTGGGACTGGCTTGCAAAAGCAAGGCGGAGTTATATATATATATATATATATATATATATATATATATATATACACACATTTAAGTTTTAAGATTCTCCAGGTTAAATTAAAAAAATCTTCGCCCCCAAGGTTTTGCTGAATCGCCGTCACTGACCAGAGTTTCTTGCAATCCTACTTCTTTCTTTTCATTTTCTTTCCAAATTCTCCGTTTGTCCTTTTGCACCCTTTTACTCTGACGTTTGTTCATTTTGTCATTGTCATTCTCTTCATTGCGTTGAAATTTGGACTTATACAAAATATTAACAAACTAGAAATACCCCATCAAAAATGACGGGTTTCTATTGTTTTTATCAAACTGTTAGATAAGTTTGTTAAAAACACACTTTTATATAATCGATTGTGCAGGCCACATTCTATTACATAAACAACGAACATATTAGCATAGACAATAAATAGTTCGATGAAAATATCACGAATAATTATTTAATTAAATTTTGTCCAATCGATCCGAAAATTTGATAGAATGCATTGTTAATCAGTTTGGAGGTATGGTTAAATTTTTAAGTCTCTAGCTCATCGGGGAGCACTAATTTTATCAGCTGCTGACTGCTGACCACCGCGGTCTCCGCGTTATGCGAAAATGCTAACATACATACATACATACATACATACATACATACATACATACATACATACATACATACATACATACATACATACATACATACATACATACATACATACATACATACATACATACATACATACATACATACATACATACATACATACATACATACATACATACATACATACATACATACATACATACATACATACATACATACATACATACATACATACATACATACATACATACATACATACATACATACATACATACATACATACATACATACATACATACATACATACATACATACATACATACATACATACATACATACATACATACATAAATACATACATACATACATACATACATACATACATACATACATACATACATACATACATACATACATACATACATACATACATACATACATACATACATACATACATACATACATACATACATACATACATACATACATACATACATACATACATACATACATACATACATACATAAATACATACATACATACATACATACATACATACATACATACATACATACATACATACATACATACATACATACATACATACATACATACATACACACACACACATACATACATACATACATACATACATACATACATACATACATACATACATACATACATACATACATACATACATACATACATACATACATACATACATACATACATACATACATACATACATACATACATACATACATACATACATACATACATACATACATACATACATCATGAATAAATGTCACACGGTGAAGTCCTTCCCCAGGTAAACTAAATCGCCTGCTGTTATAACAACCAGGCCAGGTCTGTAGTTGAGAACAAACATTCCACTGGAACTGATGTTGCCGACGCTGGTAATTGTAATCTGGCTAATTGCGACAAAAGCGGGAAAAAAAGCACTGCTTTTTCTTAAAAAAATCTTAAATTAAATTTGGATTTATTTGGTGGATAGATTTAATCGCACTTTATGGTGGCGATTTTGGCTAGCCGAAAATGTTTCGAGGGGTTTTTGGCGTAATTGAACTTTTTGGAGGATTCGGCTAAATTGCGGTGGCTACAATTATTATAGTATAATACGAGGTCTAATCATGGGTGATGTTACGAAACTGTTAAATTTGTAGTCCCATCGTTCAAATTCATTTCATCAAGTTTGAAAAAAACATTTTGATCCGTTCGATGCGATGAATTTTTTCTAATACCCGTTATAATCATTTTGATAACAAATCCTGGGCCTTAACAACGTAACTCAAAGCAGAAATAAAACAAAATAAGCTTAATTTGGTATTGAGATAGCCAAGGAATGGTTTATGTAATCTGTTTTGGTAATAAGTTGAAAATTTGTCTGCTTTAAGCTTATCCGTTAACATTTTTCACTCTTGATCGGGGATTGGTCAACTTTATGCAAATACATTTCTTTTCTACTGATATGCGAGCGAGTGACTGAAAAGTCGTACAAATGAACACTCTCGTATTTCTCCCGCATCGGTGGGACTTCAAGAGTCAACTGTCTAATTGCCCTGACTAAATATTCAATATTGAGCCAGAAAAGGATGACGCTTTAATTGCGTCTACTTTGAGGCACCCTTGAGTATGGAAAAAAGGAGCGTCACTTTCTCCGCAAATGCATTAATACATTAACATGCAACATGCTCAAGTTAGATTATGCACGCCCCTTTATCGGATTATCATATCACTGCAGGTTATTAGTTCATCAGTGTTGCAGTCAAACCTTAATGAGCCTGCTTTACACACTTCTAATAATTGTCTCAAGGTCGGTAAAACATCAATGATGGTTTTATTTGAAGGTCAAAGTTAGCTTGCCTTTGTCGATCTTTTATATTTTACATTTTACAATTTTACATCAATGAAACTAATTAGTAAGAATTAGCTGTGACCATGACCAAATCGATAGAAAACACTGACGCTGTAATCTCGTGCAGATTTGTTTTGAACTTATGGTTTGCCGAGCTCGTTTGAATTATTGAAATTTTTTCATTTAATACGAGTAAGCGATGTTTCTTTTCCGTAAACAAATATGCATCGAACTAGATGTCAACAGCTTATACTACTCTCAACGCCATATGAGGAAGCCCATCTAAAGAGTGATTTTAATGAAATGATGATATAACTGATTAGAGTAGTAGGTATTTAAAATTCAAATTCAAATGTCGCCATCAATAGGACTGTGCTTGGTCTAAAATTTTCATAATTTTTTCGGTTGTTAAGCACCGATGTTTCGCATCGAAGAGCTTAAATATTAGGTATGATGCAATGTCAAAACTGACCTAAAATTACTTCCAAATATTTGTCATAGTTTTTTTAAGATTCTTTCATTCGGTAAACATTTCACAGGCTGAGCTAACCGAGATTAGTGTGACGAAGCACATAATCTTTTTAAATAATGCTCTGTACTCTACACCAGTGAAGGAAACACAACACATGGAGTGAACAGTGGTTTATCTGGACTTTTTTGTCAAAGGGGAGTGAAAATATTCAGGAGTGATATAATATTGTCAAAATGTGTGCAAAAATTAGATATGCAGGAAACTGCAATAACATTAAAGATTTTTTAGTTTAGTTAAAGTTAAACCGAGATTAGTGTGACGAAGCACATAATCTTTTTAAATAATGCTCTGTACTCTACACCAGTGAAGGAAACACAACACATGGAGTGAACAGTGGTTTATCTGGACTTTTTTGTCAAAGGGGAGTGAAAATATTCAGGAGTGATATAATATTGTCAAAATGTGTGCAAAAATTAGATATGCAGGAAACTGCAATAACATTAAAGATTTTTTTCTTTGTCAACCACTGTTTTAATTCAACGCTTGTAAACTAATGTAATAAAGGGTTAAGAATATTAATTAAGTGTACATTTCAAATTTTTTGAAAAATAAGAGTTGGGCGTTCTATATCGATATATATATATATATATATATATATATATATATATATATATATATATATATATATATATATATATATATATATATATATATATATATATATATATATATATATATATATATATATATATATATATATATATATATATATATATATATATATATATATATATATTCTGTAATACACGATCTGTTAAAAATACATTTGTAAAAATACTTTTCATAAAAGTGTTAAACGGCGAATACAAATGTATTTTTAACAGAGCGTGTTTTACCGAAAATCTTATACCTCGCTACGCTAATATATATATATATATTATATATTAGGAATGGGATGATTCCAAAAATTTGAGATCCGCGAATCCGGATCCGAATCTTGATGCTGGAAAAAAATCCAAGTAGCAGGCATTTAAAATTAATTAAATTAATATATTTGATAAAAGTTTTATAATCATACATAAGTTTACAAGTATTTACTAAAAATATTTATAAGATTCGTTACGTTACGTTCGTAGAGAAAAAAAGTTACGCATCAATTTATTCATATAAATATGAGTACGAGCAGTCCATGAGTTTTGAAAAGGACATTGATTTTGGAACCGTTTAAACCGAATCTTCAGTGTTGGATTCGGCGGATCCGAATCTTTTCCGAATCCGGGGATTCTGACCCGAATCCGAATCCGGGAGGGCAGGCAGGCAGGCAGACAGACAGACAGACAGACAGACAAACAAACAAACAAACAAACAACAAACAACATTGCTTTGAATCCGTAATTGGTCGATAAATGAGTACCAGTTTCGCGACTGAGGTGCAATAGGGTTTGGCACATCCCGATTTCGGAGACACGTGAGGGTGGCAGGTAACACTGTGTGATCCCATATGCACCAGTTGTTTCTGGCGCTACTGAAGTGCAGTAAACGAAGTTGCGCCCTAATGGCATGACCTTTATTTTTACCTTAAACTTTGACTGTTTTTATTTAATTTGTAATCCCACCACCCCTCTAAATAAGAGAATTGCTCAATTTTTTCAAGGGGAGTTGACAAATTTCAATTGGGGTATCTCTTTCTTTTTGGGGGTGGCTAGATAAATCCCAGTGAGTGAAAATCAGCAAATTAAATAGCAAAACTGGTCACGTATTGTCTGGAAGAACCAAATGTAAATTTGTTTACATAAGAAATGGTTTATTGGAAACAAAACCATCTCAAAACACAAACATTTACTGTACTTTGTCAAGAAAGATTCGTAATAAATTTGCCTAATATATTTTCTGATTGGTCAGCTGCTAATGGGCGGCTTCTTATTAATGTAGTCATAAGTGGCAAATCTCTGCTTGATTATCCACACGTATTTGAAAATTTCAAAGTCAAGAAGTCCTGACGCCATGGAGCCTGGAAGTTGCAAGTTTAAATTCGCAGTGATCTTGTCAGTTATCGGAATATTTACTGGATATTCGGTCGCCGTAGTTTTTTATACTGTTTATCGATATTACCTTACTGCGACATGGGGGGCCTTTGCAGGTTGATTATGCGTATTTTAACTTTATGTTATTGTTTTTATAAAATAATGATTGAAGATTTTTTGGTAGAATCGAAGTTAAGAGATTTAATATTTAGATGTTCAATCACAATGCAAATATTAAATTAACAATCATTGTTCGATTTCAACGTGCTTAAAATATCTTTCAAAATCACAGGTTTGCTGGCCACGATAGTTCTCATGATGCACCTGAAGTACAGAAAAGACAGGTGGGAAAACGGACGTAAAAAACTCATCGCTCTTACTGTGGTCGGAAGTCTTTCACTGATCCTCTCAATAATTGGATTTGGTTTCTATTTAGCTTTGTACATCAAAAGCCATGAGAGTAAGTGTTTCTAAAAAAAAATCAGAACTTTTTAAATTGATTTTATAAAGGAGTGAGAGAGAGAAAGAGAGAGAGGTAGAGAGAGAGAGCAAGAGAGAGACGGAGAGAGGGAGAGAGGGAGAGAGGGAGAGAGTAAGCACGAGCAAGAGAAAACAAGAGAAATAACGAGAAATAAGTAAAGAAAAAACAAGTTTTCAACACACACTTTTATTTCAATACACTCAATTTAGAAATACGAAAGATATTCAAAATAAGTTTTTTTTCGGTTATAGAACGAGAATATCAATATATAGACAGATAATAACTATAACTACATCAATGAGAGTCGATATTTTTCAGAGCTAACTCCGCCTCGCTAATTGCGAGCCAGTCCCAAGCCTGGAGAAAGGAGGAGGGAAAAGTAAAAAGGATCAAATTCTGATCCACGACAGGAAGTACTTACAGTGGCGTAGTAACCTAATGTTTCACTAGGGGCGAAAGAGAAAAAGGCAGCCCCTAATTTTTACGAATTTTCTTGGCATCTTCACCGAAACTATCTTGCCTGTGCATTAGCACCAATTAAGTGTAACTCCGTTTTTAAGTTTAGCAACATTTAAAGCAATTTTCACGCGAATTGTCTAATTTCCTCTAATATTCTATATAATTCAATGAATCTTCTTTTGTTTGTTATGATTATGAACTGGCCAAATAGAAGTTATTAAACCAAAGTACATAGTATTGTAAGCATGAATAATATACAGGAACGCAATATACTGTATACTAATGACAGAGTACAGCATCACATCTTTTTTGCTTTAATGGCTGCAAAATCTCTCAAGATTTCATCATCATCGAGTTTTTCAGCAGCTTCTTTTTCTATGGAAAGAATAGCCAAATTTGTAAGTCGCTTCTGAGTCATGGTTGATCGGAGAAACGTTTTTATAAGCTTTAGCTTAGAGAAGCTGCGTTCGCAACTTGCCACGGAGACACCAATCGTAAGGAAAATGCGAAGAAGAATAGTGAGATTTGGTAAGCATTCAATAAGAATCCACTGCAGCATCTCCCAATATCCAAACTGTGAAACGTCTTCTCCCGATGTGCCGGAAAAGCTCTTAGCATGTTCTCGAAGTTGTTTTATCTCTTGAATCAAGTCAGTCGCATTTACATCTGTATAGGTATTTGTCACACAATTAACATTCTCTTTCAGAAAACCAAAGTGAATGTTAAGATTGCGGAAATTTTGGCTGTGAGTCGATCCATCACTTCAAGGTGCTCCATTCGCATTTCCTGTTGCATAGTCAGTCCTATATCTGTTGTCTCTTTTTCAGACAAGCGTTTCTTTTTCCTTATTCGTCTTTCCATGGGAATATTCATTTCCTCACAAAACGCAACAGCTGCAGCATGAGCCTTTAAAACAACAAAATCTCTCTCTTCGGCCAGGAAAGACAAGAGCGATTGCATCTTTGATGCACAGACATCAAGTCCTAGGCCTAGAGTTTGTAAGTACTTCTGTGAGTCGTTAATTTCATTCAGTACTCGCACCCAAAAATGAAGATACGCAACTAAATTGTAGGTCAGAATAGTTGCTAAAAAGCATCCGGCATCACCTCTTGTCTCCATGTTTTCTGACTGGCCATCACGGAGTTCCTCCACGGCTATGATCACTTTTTCTAATTTACTATGAAGAACAGTCACAGCATCATATCTTGCACTCTACCGAGTATCGGAAAGACGTTTAACAGTCACTGTAAAATTATTCTTCAAGATGTCCCATCTGTGAGTAGATGCTGAAAAGAAAACAAACACTTTTTCAACCGTGCCAAAGAAGGTAGAAGCATTTGCAGTAAGGCAGGCAGAATGGACACCTGTTAAATTCAAGCTGTGATTAAGTGATTATTGCACGGTATGAAGCAGGCGTTTTTGCAGACATTATATAAGTTGGGAGTCCAAACCTTTTTAACATTCTTCCCCTGTATGAGAACTACCTCTTTGCCAAATTTCATCAAGATCGCTCTCTCGCTCCGCTCATTTTGTGACCGATTTCAATTTTTTTTACAAAAATCTCCCATTGCCTCTCAACCTCTCAATACATATTAGTTTAGGTAATCATAACTATGACAAAAATTTATTGTAATGTTGACTAAAATATTACTAATTACTATAGACAATGGTGAAACTATTATTGCATTTAGAAATCGATTTGCATAAGCTAAAAAATATAAGGTGAGTTTTTAAAAAACTTTGTTTTTTTAACTTTCACCGGTTTATCAGTTAGGCTTGTTATTTAAGAGGTAAGAATGATTTTTTAGCTGCAGCATAAAATAGAAAGTTTGTCTCAATCAGACGGGAGACAGTTATCACTTATCACAAATGGCAAAATATTATTTTTTCGTCGAGAATGGCTTTTTATTACCAATGCTTTTATTAACTCGTCGTCTCTGTTTCTCTGTCTGTCTGTTTCTCTGTCTGTTTCAAATCTTGCAATCAATTTTTGAGTCACTTCCTGATGATAGATTTTTTTCAAATTTTGCATACATGCTCAAGATAGAAGACAATGCAATATTCAATTATTAGTTTTACAATAAGTCAATTAATTTAGTTAATTTTCTTGAGGATTTTATCGAAGGGTTTCTTGAGGGTTTTCTTGAGGGTTTTCTTGACCACAAAACGCTAACCGACTGGCAGACTATTTTACCAAGTTAACACGAACCACACTCACTGACCGCGATTCTCAAGCGTGTACGAAATTTTCATGAAAATAGTTGAGATATTTAAATTCGATGCTTTTTGATGATATTTTTATTATTATTACCAATGCTTTTATTAACTCGTCGTCTCTGTTTTTCTGTCTGTCTGTTTGTTTCTCTGTCTGTCTGTTTGTTTCTCTGTCTGTTTCAAATCTTGCAATCAATTTTTGAGTCACTTCCTGATGATAGATTTTTTCAAATTTTGCATACATGCTCAAAATAGAAGACAATGCAATATTCAATTATTAGTTTTACAATAAGTCAATTAATTTAGATAATTTTAATTAATTTCGATATTTCGATATAATTAAGATATTTCGACTTTAATATAAAATAAAAAAGTAATATAAGAAAACATTTATTGCAAAATTTGTGTTTTAATTACATATAAGAGCATTGGTTTTAAAAATTCGTTTTTAATTTACTTGTTTTAAATGCTTTTATTGAACTTCACTCGTCTCTCTGTGTACTCGTTTGTTTGTTTGTTGGTTTGTTTGTTGGTCTGTTTGTTGGTCTGTTTGTCTGTGGTGATCAAATCTTAGAAACGAAAATTCACCCACTCTTTGACTACCTAGAGCTCTAAAACGTTCAAGAAAGCTTTATTCTGGATGACATTACATGAATTGAATGTTTCCGACATGAATTAAGCCTTGAATCAATTAAAATTAATCAAATCAAATTAATTCCTGCCATCTAGCGACTGTAATAAGTTTTTTAAGTGTAAGTCGCCAGAGGTCCAAAATAATTAAACAGTATGGATGTTTATTTATAAGTCGCCAGAGGTCCAAAATAATTAACAAGATTGAGCGTATCGGTTGTTTTAGATTCAAAAATTTTAGTTCGTTGACTCAGATAAAGAAGCAGATGAAAACATTTTTTAAATTTATTTTTTGACTAATATATAGGTATAATATATATTTACTAGAGATAGTCCGTCAAAAATGACGGATTTGTTTAAATCTAATTATATATTATTTTACGCATACATACATACATACATACATACATACATACATACATACATACATACATACATACATACATACATACATACATACATACATACATACATACATACATACATACATACATACATACATACACACACACACACACACACACACATACATACATACATACATACATACATACATACATACATACATACATACATACATACATACATACATACATACATACATACATACATACTCCCGTTCCTGTTCCCGCTCCCGCTCACGCTCATTTTCTTTTTTCCACTTTTTCCTAACTTATTTTAGCCCATAAAACGTAAAATAGATTTGCTAAAAGTTGTTTGAAGCCTTCAAACGTTGTTACGTAAACTAAATTTGAATTTTATTATACAATTACTTTTGATGGTCGTACATAGGCAATTTCGGTCTGGAAAGTTTTTTGGCCCACCTGAGCCGGGCGATCGGAGTTGGGAGTCCAAACCTTTTTAACATTCTTCCCCTGTATGAGGACTACCTCTTTGCCAAATTTCATCAAGATCGCTCTCCCGCTCCGCTCATTTTGTGACCAATTTCAATTTTTTTTACAAAAATCTTTACCCATTGCCTCTCAACCATGTGTAAAAATTGCACTACGATTGGATGAATGGTGTAGCAATGCATAAAGGACATCTATACTTACATACATAATCTCATATATATATATATATATATATATATATATATATATATATATATATATATATATATATATATATATTACCGCTCGCTCTCCCGTTCCGTTCATTTTGTGCCTGATTTCAATTTTTCACAACTTTCTTTACCTGTATATGAACTATCTCCTTGCCAAATTTCATCAAGATCGCTCCAGCGGTTTGGATTCATATAAGAAAAAAACTCACAGACACTCATATTTATATATAAAGATGACAATACGTGGTTCAATTAAAAAAAAACTTAATTTGAACATCTTTCGTATTTTTAAATCGAGTTTATTTGAAATCAAAGTTTGTGTTGAAAAACTTGTTTTTTCCTATACTTGTTTAATTTTCATTGATTATTAAATAGTCCTTGAATACTTTTGGAAAATAACATAAAATTTTTACTATAAACAAACAATGAATTTATTCTATTTCCAGAAGGTAAAAGTTCTTCTCATAAGATACTAATGTACTACGCCACTGCCTGTGTCTGGTCCTTCATGTCTTGCAAGTGGTCATTACTCACCATAACGTACAGCAACTACTACAGGCGACGCCTTGAGGCCGCACCTGAGTCAGCTTTGTTAATCAACGAAAACGTTTGAATAAAATTAAAAAAAAAGTTTTTCACGTAGTCTTTTTGTAAAAGTTGTCTTCCGTGATTTCAAATAATATCTAAAAACACATTTAGACCTCCATCGGCTGGTCCAGCAAAAAAGTTGAAAAGGGCACTTTATTTCGTCTAAATAAGCTCAGATGATATAGCAAGTTCTTACAGCCCTAATTATTTTTAATACGAATGATAGCTGAAACAAAATGAAAATGTTTCCGGATTTTTTTGATGCAGCGGATTTAACAACTACCCCAACTGTTGACTGGTTTTTTGGACGTGTGGATCTAACCGTATCAGGGACGTAAATTCAGCATTTTCCAGAGAAGCAAAAATTTTCCCACCATTATACAGATTGCTGACAGGGTTACCGGGTGTTGCCCAGGTTTTATTGCTCAGTTTTTTCTTTTTTAGTCATTGAAACATCAAATAAGTAACAGATTTTTTTAGTTTTTCAAAATTTTCTCAATGAAGTCTGCCTGCATGCCAAATGTTGCTCCTGCGGCTTGGATGTGATAAGCGAATGCTCTCACACACACATTATTTTTTTTTATTTTAATTTAATACGTAGGTAGAAGCAGGGAGGAGTGGAGAGATGCATCCCCCACCGGAGTATCAATTGATATTTTTGGGTATAATACCTGGTTTACACAAGCAAAAAGAATTCCAATACGAATTAAATCATCACGAGGTTAAATAAAGTTAAAATTAACAATTTATATAATAAACTCTAGGAGAAAAAATTTTTAATTTTGGCAATCAAGGGGGGCAAATTGTCTACACACACCAGAAGGATTCTAATACGCATTGAATCATCACTAGGTTAAGTAATGTTAAAATTAAAAATATATATATTAAACTCTAAGTAAAAAATATCAAATTTTGAAAATCAGGGGGGGGGGCAAATGCCTCCCTGCACCCCGCAATTTACGTCCCTGAACCGTATATTATTGCTGATAACCAAAGTAAAAGTATTACAGTGCAACAGCTATAATGCGCAGGTTCAATAAAAAAGAACGCAAGTTAGTTCGAAAGCTCAGATATAATAAATCATTTTTGTTTAAACTCAAGATTATAATATAAAGGATTTAATTTACAGCAAGGAAAGGTACTATACATTTACTCGAGTCGAACTCCGCCTTGCTTTTGCAAGCCAGTCCCAAGCCTGGAGAAAGGAGGAGGGAAAAGTTAAAAGGATCAAATTATGATCCACGACTGGAAGTACTTAGGTACTTCTGACACAGCCGTTTCAGTCTTAAAACACTTGGTGTAAAGGACTATAAACTATTATAAAAAAAAAGAAAAGAATTAGTCGAGTATAATTCCGCCTCGCTAATTGCGAGCCAGTCCCAAGCCTGGAGAAAGGAGGAGGAAAAAGTAAAAAAGATCAAATTCTGATCCACGACAGGAAGTACTTAAATGCTTCTTACATACAGCCATTAGAGTCTTAAAACACCTGGTGTAAAGGACTATAAACTATTATGAAAAAAAAAAGAATTAGTTGGTTCGTGAAATCTAGATTTAGAGTTTTAGAGAATAGACTCTGTAGTTAAACAAGTTGACAACAGTTATCTAATAGAATCAAAAGAGTTGTCAGAATCAACAGATTTCTGAAACGTGAGATATAATTAGATTGAGTCAGCGCGAAAGAAGTACTAAGCTGGAATTATAATTCAAGAAATATTGTGCTATAAATAACTTCAAGCCTTAACGTTACGAATCGCTATAAAGCATATTCGTCTACGTTTACAATAGGCTATAACATCAAAACTTTAGTAAAACAAATAGTTATAAAAAATAATGTGCCAGCAACGTTTTTTGTTTATGAATTATAGGAATATTATTTTATAGGAATATTATTTTACACTTTTTAGGGCGCAAAAACAACGTTGTTTTAAAAACAATTTTATGATGTAAATTTTTTTTAAATTGAATCATGTATTGTTATTCAATATAAAGCTATGCTAAAAGTTTCAGCTTCCTAGCTAGTCAAAAAGCTAGTTAAATTTTACTTGCAAGATTTGCGTACAGAGAAAAACACACACATACACAAACATACACACAAACAGAGATTGTAACCTAAATGAAAATCTGCAAAAAAGAGGTAAAAAGAAATACAACGAACTGCATAAAGACGATAATCAAATTTTAAAAATATTTACATCGTAAAAAATACTTTTTTTATGAGAAAGTGACTTAATAAAAACGTTTTAAAAACTAGAAAATAATTTCGGGCGTCCCCTCCTTAAAAAATTCTTGGATCCGCCGCTGCATTGACTCTCAAGGTTGTGTAAAAATTTCATTACGATCGGACGAATGGTGTAGCAATGCATAAAGGACATACATACATACACACACATTCATATACAGGTTCCGTTATGAAAGTAATGAGCATTGTCTGAGAAAAATAGATTTATTAATAAGACCTAAACAAATGATTACAATTCTTCAAAAAACTCTCCTCCTGCTTCAATACACTTGTGAAGACGTGTCTGCCACGCCTGGAAAGCACTCTGGAAGTCCTCAACTGGAATGCCCTTCAGGAACGTCGTAACATGACTTTGAATGTTTTCGACGGTCTCCCAATGCTTTTCTTTACACTCTCTCTTTAGTCGGAGAAACAGAAAAAAGTCACACGGAGCCAAATCGGGATTGTAAAGAGGTTGAGGGACCACCGGTGTGTTGCTGCGGGCAAGAAAGCTGGTAACGATGAAGGACGCTGGGGGCAGAGCCGTAGCAAGCTATTTTGGCGCCCTGTGCGAGTTACATTTTTTGGCGCACCCTAAAAAATTTGGAAGAGTGAAACAATTGATAAAACATTTTAATTTTCTATAAAGCATGAAAAAAATTATTTTTTACCAATGCTTTTATTAACTCGTCGTCTCTGTTTCTCTGTCTGTTTCAAATCTTGCAATCAATTTTTGAATCACTTCCTGATGATAGATTTTTTTCAAATTTTGCATACATGCTCAAAATAGAAGACAATGCAATATTCAATTATTAGTTTTACAATAAGTCAATTAATTTAGTTAATTTTAATTAATTTCGATATTTCGATATAATTAAGATATTTCGACTTTAATATAAAATAAAAGAGTAATATAAGAAAAAATTGATTGCAAAATTTGTGTTTTAATTACATATAAGAGCATTGGTTTTAAAAATTCGTTTTTAATTTACTTGTTTTTATTTAGGTGATAGAAAAACCTCTAAAAAGCCCGGGTAACGCTGGGCACCCCGCTAATATATATATATATATATATATATATATATATATATATATATATATATATATATATATATATATATATATATATATATATATATATATATATATATATATATATATATATATATATATATATATAGCGAATAAACTGTGGAATCAATTTATCTTTGAGACACGGTCCAAGAAACACAACTCGCCATTTGGCAGAAACAACTTTTCGAGCCAAATTCTCGACCTTTCGGCACAATATATATATATATATATATATATATATATATATATATATATATATATATATATATATATATATATATATATATATATATATATATATATATATATATATAAAATAACAAAAAACAAGCTATTGCAGAAACCGAAAGAATTAATTGTAACGTGTAAGCCTATATTATTTTTGCAAACATCGCAGACTAATTCAACTCAAAACTAAGTAGTTTAACTTAGTTCGTGTTTCCAATAAGCTCACCTGAAAGCGAAATTTCCCTTAAAATAAGTTTTTACATCCCTCGATATCTCTTTAATTTACCTTAAAATCAGTTTTTAAATATCTCGATCTCACGTTAATGAATCTAAGTCAAGATCGTGCTAAAAGTTGCAAGTCCTTGTTTACGTCTGCATGCCTCCCATGAGTTGGCAAGTGTACGTGATAAGTTTTTATGAGCCGTCACGTAGGTCATGAGTTTTCGTTTCGAATCAAATTGGCTTATATTACGCGAGCTTATGTTTAGACTACCTTGAGTTTACTCTGGCTGTTTATAAAACATTCTATTTTTGTCTTTCTTGAAATTGGCCTGACCCGGACCGAGGCAATGTTGAAAAAATCGAGTGAGAAGAATTTTTAAAGCGTCAAGTTACATAAAACAGAGTTTCAATTACAGACTCGGCGTCATATTTAGCCATAGACTGTTTTCTTGGACCGAGTTTTCTTATTTAGATTTTTTATTCTAAAACTTTAAAAGAATTTCTAATTATACTACCAGGACCGCAATAAAACATTGCGGGGTACTAGGCCCAAATATTTTGAGAGGCCCTAAATTGCTTTTCATTTTGTTTTTTTAGGGTATTCAAAAAGTGAACCTCTTATTTTGACACGCAACTTCATTTTTTTAACCAATCGTAGATTGCTCTAGAGTTCTGAGTGACTTTAGAAACAGAAAGTTTCAGGTTTATAGATGGGTTAGTAAAACGTGTAGTATGTTTAAATATTGTTTTCTCAAGATTTGAGTTATGCCATTACTTACTGAAAAAGAAACAATGACGTTAAGGTTGAATAAGATAGTATTTCAATGGTCAGAACTGTACCCCGGTCATCAGCTATTTTTGGAGGCAAAAGTAATAGAGTCTTGAAATTTTTTTATAAAATGTACCTCTGACAATCTCGGCGGTTCAACTCCGCCTCGCTAATTGCGAGCCAGTCCCAAGCCTGGAGAAAGGAGGAGGGAAAAGTTAAAAGGATCAAATTCTGATCCACGACAGGAAGTACTTAAGTGCTTCCTACATACAGCTATTAGAGTCTTAAAACACCTGGTGTAAAGGACTATGAACTATCATAAAAAAAAAAAAAAAAAAAAATCTTGGCGGTAGATTGATCTCTCTGGAAACGGAGTGGTGCCTGAGATGGTAAGGGTATTGGCTATTGGCTTCGTCAAGAAGGGAAACGCTACACAATAGCGTTATGGATGCGCTCAAATCGGCTGTAAACATGGATAGGTACATACCTAGCTGTGACAGAATTGCAACACATTTTTGCAACACTGTCGGTCACCACCGCACATAGCAAAAAATCCTTTAGTGCCTTAAAATATATAAAAAGTTATTACTTGAGGTCGAAAATGTGCAAAGACCGACTAGACTAAATGGTCTTAGCCATATCGATAAAGATATTGGTTTAAACCACAATGAAGTTATCAATGAGTGTGGAAAGCATAGACACATTTGTGTAGGTTTTAATAAATGAGTAATTTGTGTTTAATTTTTTCTGAAAACAATTTTAGGTTAAAATTCACTACAAAATTAGATAATTCATTCATAAAAGCGCTCTGCTTATCTTAAAAAATCTTTTCTACCATTCCACACCTACCTTATGAGGCAATGCACCATGTGCTGAAAGTCATCCACCCGAAAGACTTCTTCATTTGGCGCCCCTTTATTTTTTCTGCGTACGCCAGTAAGCATACCCCACCAGGGGTGAAAACCTTCTCCGAAAAAAATGTTCAACCCTAGCACCCGCCGGAGGTATCTGTCCTAGGACCAGTAGTTGTTAGCGGGACCAGCCGCGTAGCCATGGGAGCCCCAGGGGATTGGCCTCCCACAAACTGTGGCTCCCAGGGAATTTTTAAAGTTAAAATTTTGAAATGGGAAAAGTACGTACGACTGTGTGTGTTAAAAATTTTGGAAAACGTGCCTACGACTACCCCCTCCCCGGTCATCAGGTATTTTTAGAAAAGAGAAAGTGGTAGAAAAATTTTGGGAAAAGAAAGTGCCTACGACTAGCTAACTACTCTCCCCCTCGTCATCAGGATTTTCAGGAATGAGAAAGTGTGAAAGTGTTTGATAAATGTAGCATTTTTGGCTCCCTCTTACAAATACTGATCCCCTCAGTACCTACTGAGCTGAGTATACTGAGTGGCTAGCTAGCGGTTCAAGGACTTCAAGGGGAGGATTTTCCAGGAGCGGGAGAATATCCTACATTTCTATATTTTTACAAAATGTTGATATACTATATTAATGCAACCACTTCTTTGCGCGATCACTCGATTCTAAAAATTTGTTATAATTAGCTCAACGCAAGAAATTTACAAATAACATAAGATGAACCCGAGCTCGGCTGCTTGCGTGTACGTATATATAAATATCGCGTGACAAAGTTCTTACACGGCTGTTATCGATGCTGCATCGGTTGGTCTCTTACCTTTGTCCGGCTTTTTCTCACTCGTTATGGATCCGTACAGTTGTCGTTTCAAAGCTGCAGTGGCATTTGCTGGCGTTGGGATTTTCGTCGGTGTTTCTATTGCCGTCACCTTTGGAACAGCATATAGAAATATAGACACAGCCGTTTGGGGTCTTATCTCGGGTATGTCAGCTGGTTTTGATTTGGTGATTATAATCATAAAAAAATGGTGTGGTCACTAGTTTTACAGTAAGTTGTTAAAGGTTCACTAATGGAGATATTTGAAGTATTTGTTTTTTTTTAGTCTAAACTCTAGGTCTCTAAGCTTTCATTTATAAAGTCAGACTGAAGTACAGTACTTAGTGAACCATACACTTGAAACTAATTTTTTACTATTTTCAGGAATTGTGATTTACTGGTTTTTTTATTCTTAACAAACAGGTATTTATGCAGCAGTTGCGCTCGGGTTACATTTGAGATTTAAAAAAGACAGATGGGATGGAAAAAGGGGGATCCTTATGGTATTTCTTTTGGCTGGAATATTTGGACAGATTGCATCCATTACTGCTTTTGTGGTGTATCTGATTATAGCTATTTCAGAGCATCAAGGTAATTTTTTTTATAATTGCTTAGGCCATCACCTATTTAGTTAGAGTATTCCAAGTTTATAAAATGTTGCAGTAAATAGTTTGATTCTGTCACATTTTGTGTCAACCATTTTTCCATTATATAACTTTGCAGCACTGACACCTTATGGACCCAGGGCTTACTACCTTTCATGTGTATGGGCAGCCATGTCTTGGAAATGGTCTTTTCTTACAACGATTTACAGCATCACATACAGACGTCTAATTGTGACCCACAAAAGCATTGGAACAGAAACCGATAGTCTCATAGGAAGCAACACCCCTAATGGCCATGTTTAACAACAGCTAATGGGAGATTTTGATTTACCTCAATTCAATCAAACTGACAGAGCTTTTTATTTTGTTACTTGTGCTGAAAGTATAGCTTTGTAAATATCCATCACATTACTTGAGTCATTTTTTGCATCTTTCATGTAAAGACCCTTTCTTGTTTTTTTTGTTTGTCAGAGCAATTTTGTTTTGTTATGTAATATTGAATAACATAGTCATGTGAATAATTTTTTTTATTTTCAGAAGCATTTTTTTAAATATTAAAATTTATAATTTTGAATTTATTGACTAAATAAATGTTTGTCATTCGTTCTTTGGTAGTGTCAACCCAACCAAGTTTGCAGATTTCTCAACTGTCAACTCCTCTCTTGAATATTTGGCCTGCAGTTCCTGTTCGATTAAAGCACAATTACATAAGATATTGCATAACATAGTTACCAGATCAACAATTTTTATGCTACAAATAATTTAATATATACATTCAATTTCCTGGTGTTTTCAAGTAAGCAGAGGTATGTGTCGGCTAAGTAGTTCATCTCACTCTTTTCCTTGCAGAATATATTACCAGTGGTCTGGTGAGCCTTGTATTGTTCCATTAAGTAAACATACATTGGGGAAGTCCTGACAGGAGTCTTCAAAAATTTTAATGTGAAAGCTGTTTTAAGAAAAATCTTCGTACAAACTATGTTAAAAAATTATCTTAGAGCATTTAAAAGACTGTTTAACCTAACCTTGTTTACTTGGATTAGCTTAAGCTCCTGCAGGATTCCCCGTAATGTTGCTTTCATTATGTTTCCAGTTCTCTAAAATCAGTAAAATCAAACTTTGATAACCTTTCATGTTCAGTCAAAATGGCTAATGGTAGTTATTATAAGTTAATGCAAAATAGGACTGACTATTTTATTGAAAAAATCGGCCCAGCCGCTAAAGTGAAAGATAACCGCAAAATAAATTTAGATTAATTCTTCTGCGGCCCAATATTGGGCCACCCAAAACAGCCAATAAAAATTACTTCTGTGGCCCAATTTTAAAAACTAAAATTTTATCAATGTAATTTGTATTGCATATAGTAGTTGTTCAATGTAAATTTAAATCTTGTGATATTAAACACAGCCTTCTAAATACCTAATATGTGAAGTATGTGAGGATTGAAAATTTAAAAATCTTTCGAATCAATATGGAATAAACACATTTTTATTTAAAATTTAAAAATTAATGCCGCTTTTATAAATATAAAGTTAATGAACCTTATTTATAAAATTTTTAATTTAAAAAATTTAAAGTTTTAATTGATTTCATTCTGTAATGTAATGTAATGTTGTCCAATTGATCTGTTAAATTGGTCCGCTGCAACAAATAAACCCACCCACTAATTTCAACTCGATTGTGAGGATTAAAAATAAAAACTTTTTTCTTATCAATGTGGAATAAACAAGTATTTTATAATACATTTTTTAAATTAAAATTAATTATCGCTTTCTTTAAAGAAAGCAATAATTGATGGTTTTTTTTTCTACATAAAAGTTTTAATTTTTTAGAACATTTTATAGGTTTTATTGATTATTTTATAATTTCCTTATTATTTCGTTTAATTATATTAATCTTAAAATTTAATAGAATGTAAAATGTAAAGTCAGCAGGGACACCTATTGTCCCAAAATTAGGCCGCAGGAGAACCAAGCATAAATTTATTAGTTATATTTATGATACAAACCCAGAAAAGATAACTTAAAACTCTGTAACGTTATTTACGTTATCGTTAGAAATAAAAAATAAAAGGACACCGAATAGAAAGTCAAACCAGACAAAATCGTTGTTGTGTTATAAGCTAAGTCAACTTTTAAAATATTTATTATTTAATTTTAATTAGTATTTTAAAAAATTTTATTAAAAAATAAATTTAAATTTTAGCGACGTTATTGCAACAAGTATAGTTATTAAACAATTTTAAATTTGACATAAATTGTTTTTATTAATACTTAGTAAAAAGTATTATTTAATTTATCAAAGTTTAGAAATATATAAATTACAAACTTTAACTGTATACTTTTTAAAACACATACTACTTTTAAAAAGTTCAACTTTTGATCGAAATTTTCTTCCTTCAAAACCAGGAAGTTAAGAAAGAGTAGAACCTGATTGCTCTCATGCTTCAAATACTGAAATCGCAAATTGTTTTTGCATTTAATTAGTTTTAATGTTGTAAATGTCAACTAGACTTCACTCTGTTGATATCGGGAAGCCTAATAATGGTATGGGTCCCTCACTAAGAGATATGTTTCTGGGATTCCTTCAAAGATCCCAGCCTTCTAATAAATTGCCATGTGTCGACAAAAAATCTCTTGAAAAAGTTGGAAAGGAGGTTGACAAAGTTCTAAAGTATTGCTCTCAAAAGTAAGCTTGCTTTTAATTAATGTGCAATGCGAGCATAATTTAACAGTAAAATAATGTCTATGTCTTGCAACTGAACTTCTGCTTAATTAACGAACTCAGCAATTCATAAAAAACTGATTTGGTGTGTTTTTTTAATTTTGTTTTTGTTTCAGTAAAATGAACTTGAAAAATTCTCCGCCATTCATATTGGACATTCTTCCTGAAACTATGCACCACATAAAACTTGTGCAGTCTTGTCAAGATGAGCAGATGCTTTCCAATAATGAATATTTTCTCATCTTCATCGACAATTTAAACAAAAAATTAAAAAGTGGCATCGAGTTGTTCAAAACTAACAAAGTATTTCAAAAACTTATTTTAAACTGAATTTTTATTATATTGTATTGTTTAACTGTCAACTTCAGATTATATTTTAGATATGCTATGGAAAACTTTGCTATTCAAAAAGATTAAATACATACATTCATATTTAAATACTGAAATTTAAATAGGTGCATTTGGAGCTAATTAAATGTGCAAAGTTAAAAAGATTTTACAGCAAATTTACAAGAATGTGGAGCTAAAAGAAATGGGATTTATTTAGCACTTACTACTACAGTGACTTTAACACTGTCATCTGCATTTTTAGGACAGAATGTTTGAAGATGGTTCTTCAGGTCGTCGAGACCTCATCAAGTTGTCCTTGATCTTCTCGCACATGCTGGCAGAACTGAAAGCCATTTTTCCCAACGGAACTTATATTGGAGAAAGTTTCAGAATTACGAAAAACGATGCTGCAGATTGGTGGAAAACAAATTTTCCACATCAGTATGTTTGTTGGCTAATAGTCTTTCACATGCTGGCTTTGTACTAATTTATAAATCTAGTGCTACAATGAAAATATTGATTTTTTGTGAATAAAAGTAAAATGCTGATACAACCAGCTATTTATAATCGTTATAAATACTTCGGCTCATGCATTTTTAATCTAATTTATTGGTGAAAAGTTGTTGTATTACAGCTTTAAAAAAGCTCATCGAATGATACAGTTTTGTATATCTTTCCATCTAACTATACATGTATATATTGTTTTGGCACAGACTCATAGTTTCGTGGAAGAAATTCCGACCCATATTCACAGAAGTTCATAGAATTGACACAGTCCTGGAGTGGGCAGCCCTCAAAACAACGATCGACCTAACTGTAAATGATCACATCTCCATTTTTGAGTTTGATGTTTTCACCAGGTGAGTGTTTTTCAGTTCAGTGCTGAAATGTTTTAATTTAATTTAATTAATTTTTATCCTGATATTTATAATTAAGTCAATCTAAGTATTTGTAAATTATTATGTTTTATTATAAATTTTAGTTTTGGAGAGTTATTTACTAAGATTTATAGTTTATTTCAACTGTTATAATTTTATTTATAACAATTTATAGACTCTTCCAGCCATGGAGAACCCTCCTAAGAAACTGGAATGTCCTTGCCGTAACCCACCCCGCCTATGTGGCATTCCTTACATATGACGAGGTCAAGGCCAGGCTTCAGAAATTTGTTGATAGGCCTGGAAGGTAAATGATGTCAAACTAATAAGTTCATTTTTAAAAGTTTGAATTACTGAATATTTTTCACTGTTTATTAGTTTAACTGTTATTAACAAAAAATATATTAAGCCGATCATAAAATAATGTACAAATCAGCATTATGTGTATGTAAACGTAGAGGAATATGCTTTCTAGCGATTCGTAACGTTAAAGTCGAAGTTATTTATAACACAATATTTCTCGAATTTATTTTAACTTTATTATTCTTCCTTGAATATAATCCTTTTCTTGACTCTAAACTGAATTATATCACTTTGCAGAAGTTAGCCCGGTTCTGACAAATCTTTTTATAATTCCAATTTCTCTGCTCAACAACCTTTTTTTTTTTTTTTTTTTATTATAGTTTATAGTCTTTTACACCATGTGCTCAACAACCTTACTTTTTCTACTGAGGACCACAAAAAGGAAAAAGACCAATACCAATTATATATATATACACACATATATATATATACACATATATATATACACATATATATATACATACATATACATACATCCATCCATGTATATATACACTCAAACACACATATACACATATATACACTAATGATACAAAAATTATACGCACACACAATGTCACAGTAGCACAAATATACGCATATACATACATATACATATATATATACATATATATACACACATATACACACATATACACACAGATACATTCATACATAAATGACTATTGTTTCAACACAACCAAAATATGCACACATAATAAAATAAAATAAACAAATACTATGAAAATACGTAAGATGAATCATCTTCATCTTACATATCCCCCCTCTTCGAAAAAAGAAACGCGTCAGTGTTTCTTGATTACATCGTCACTCTCTTTACGACTAAGAAAGTCAGCACCGATGTTTTCCTTGCCTTTGAAATAGTTTACTTTCAACTTATTCTTATTCTCAATCTCTATCTCTCTGCGTGCTGTGTCAACAGGGCGGGCATCTCCGAAGATTGCCGAATTCAACTTTCCATCTTTCCCCACCCCTCCATTTTGGCCTCTAGGCAGAAGATTGAGCCTTGGTCTTTCTTTTGGCGGATTCAAAGCTTGAACTTTTGCCTCAACTTTATTTCCTACCTTTGAAATGGCAGACGTGTTTCTTTCCTTGCTTTGATACAGCTCCGAGTTAGCCGACGATTTTCTAAAATTTACCCGATCATTCCTCTGAGTGCTGTCGTAGTTGGAAGCGGATTTCTGTGGTTTCCGGCCAAAGCGTTTTCCTGCCGCCATTGCATCAAAACCCCTTACCCCTTCAACATTTCCCAGCACGAGATCGCAAAGTAGGTTTTTCATGCACACCACCTCTCTGGTTCCTCTGAACCAGTCTGTTTTGAATTTTACCACTGCTGTTGGGGCTACCCGAACCGTGCCGTCGATCAAAACACAGGGTCTTGTTCTTCCGGTCATCTGACGCGGGTGCACTAATGATTCCTTTACCATTATGGCAGTACAGCCAGTGTCCCTCAAAACTTTTACCGGTTTTCTGTTCACAAACCCTCTGGTTAAATTAAATTTTTCCACTGAGTGCAAACAACCATCCGCAATGACAGGCAAAACGCATCCACACTTCAATTCCACCTCATCCATTTTTCCTTCTATCACTATGGCAGCGCATGCATTCACAACGCCGGAATCCTTGCATGGTGCCGACGTAGTCGTCTCTTTCCGTGTTTGGCAAAAAACAGGATTATTAGGGCTACTCTGCCGACACTCTCTTGCCATGTGCCCCGTTTGATGACAGTTGTAGCAGCGAGGTTCAACCATTTTGGCGTCACTGACCGACTGACCCCGGTTCCAATCCATCCTGCTATTGCTGTCCAATTTTGCCAACCTCTTCTCTGGGTGGGCTTGGCTGTACTTGTTGAGCCAAAGGCACAGCTCATTGACATCTTTGCTCTCTTTCTCCAGCAAGTACTCGACCATTCCCGCGGGCACTTTCCGAAAAACTGCTCTTTCAGAAACATAAACAACAGATTTTGTTTGCCCGCAAGATCCACCCAGCGCCTGAGGTGGCTATCTAGCCGCACTAGATAATGTTCCCAGGTCTCCTCCGGTTCAGGCTTTGACTCTCGAAACATTATGCGATAGTCTTCCGCTGACTTCCCAAAACGACGAAGGAGTGCCTCCTTTGCCGTTCTGTAGTCCTGCATCTGACTATCGCTAAGTTGGCCAAACACTTCCGAAGTCTTCGCACTAAGCAACGACCCTAGAAGCATTCCCCAATCCTTCTGAGGGTGACCATTGGCTTTTGCCAATGACTCAAATCTCAGCAAAAATGCGTCGATGTCATCACCTTCAGAAAACTTTGGATAAGGAATCTTAGTAGCCTCCGCCGACGGTTTTGGCTCTATTTTTTTTTGGCCCTCCAATTCCAGCTTCTTCAATTCTAATTCATGTTGACGTTGAGCTATTTTATCTTCACGTTCTGCTATTTTATCTTCACGTTCACGTTCTTGTTGAGCTATTTTATCTTCCCGCTCCTGCTGAGCCTTTTTTTCTTCCCGTTCCTCCATTCTCTTAACCCTTTCTTCATCCTTTAACTCTTTGACGTAATTCCTTAAATCCACTCCGGAATAGCCTAGAGCCTGTCCCAACGCAATGAATTTCTCGTCAGACATCTTTCACAAAAGAAAAAAAAAATTCGGTCACTTGTGATCAAATAACTTCAGAAAATATATTTACGGATGAAAATGCATAAATACGTCGGGGTCACCAATGTAAACGTGGAGGAATATTCTTTCTAGCGATTCGTAACGTTAAAGTCGAAGTTATTTATAACACAATATTTCTCGAATTTATTTTAACTTTATTATTCTTCCTTGAATATAATCCTTTTCTTGACTCTAAACTGAATTATATCACTTTGCAGAAGTTAGCCCGGTTCTGACAAATCTTTTTATAATTCCAATTTCTCTGCTCAACAACCTTACTTTTTCTACTGAGGACCACAAAAAGGAAAAAGACCAATACCAATTATATATATATACACACATATATATATACACATATATATATACACATATATATATATACATACATATACATACATCCATCCATGTATATATACACTCAAACACACATATACACATATATACACTAATGATACAAAAATTATACGCACACACAATGTCACAGTAGCACAAATATACGCATATACATACATATACATATATATATACATATATATACACACATATACACACATATACACACAGATACATTCATACATAAATGACTATTGTTTCAACACAACCAAAATATGCACACATAATAAAATAAAATAAACAAATACTATGAAAATACGTAAGATGAATCATCTTCATCTTACAGTGTACATAGAATTGATGGTTTATATACATTTTGTTTATAGCTTTTTTTATAGTTAGTTTTCTTTTCACCTGCATTTTCTAGTTAGTTTTTCTGTCATATGCATTTTATAGTAATTATTTTGTCATGTGCATTTTGTAGTTATTTTTTCTTATCATACACATTTTGTAGTTACGTCTTTCGACTGAGCTGCACAAGACTCGGACAGTGGGCCATTGGTTATGTTACCAACGACAAGCAAATCCTTCAAACTATTCCACAGAACAAGTCTCTCGGTCAAGCACTTCTTGATGGACAAAGAGAAGGATTGTGAGCTAACTATGATTTTAAGTCCGATAATTTATTAAATTGCAATCAGATAAAAGCATGTCAATATTACAGGTTAAAGATTATGTGGTTACATTTTTTGACTGAGCTCCACAATTTTGTTACCTTACATTGGTGATTTATATTTTTCGATATACATGGTATGCCAAATAATAAGGGTTTTAAAATGAGTTGTGAATATTCTCTTTAATTAGAGTTTAGCAACTGGGATTTTAATTGCTTTTAAATTGTTTCTCGTTATCACTACCAGTCTGGTGCTGTTTGTTGATTATTTAATTAAATTTTAATTGAATTACAAATGGGAAACTTTTAGGCATGCCTCCTGTACCGAACTTGAGTTTGGGTCAGATTTCTGTAACATCCCTAGATGCTGTTTACTTTTTTCATATATGACCTTCTTTTAAATTATTTTCATCATCATCATCATCAACATTTTCTTGACTATCATAATTTTCTTCAATGGATGACTTTAAAGATGACTAAATTTAGATGGGTAAAACTGCTCAACAACTTTTATCTGCAAAAAATGCTTGAAAAATGATGTTTTAAGATAATTGTTCATGATGATGATCTTTTTTATCTTAGGTGATTCATTATAATTTAATTTTCTGCCCATCTATTGTAGCCAGCCAGCCTGTCAGTCATTATTTATGTTTATGTTTCTCTTCTCTGTTTACGAATATAGAATTTACAAAAGAAGAAAGTTATAATTATTTTTTTGTTCTTTTTTTATTAGAAAAGTTCTTTTAAATGTTAATAATTTTATATTATAATAATGATAGCAGTGGTGGGAATTTCCATTAAGCCTAAAGTATCAGTTAATTTTGTCTCATATTCAAAACTTTTTATTTTGTTGCTCTCCTCCAGTTACAAGTTTCCCGACGGACGTCCTGTGAACCCTGACATATCCTGCCTCACAGAGGACTCAGCTGGGGATCACATCAAAGTCTCAGAAGAGCAGTATGAACTGTATTGCGAAATGGGTTCCACGTTCCAGCTGTGCAAGATCTGTGCAGAGAACAACAAGGACATCAAGATTGAGCCTTGTGGTCACCTCATGTGCACGCCATGTCTTGTCCACTGGCAGGTGAGTGATAAATGTACTTTTGATGTTTATGGGTTATTGGTAGTTGTAGAAATTTTTGAAATTTGAAATTTTAAGTGTTGACAAGGAACTATAGAGATATGATTATGACAGTTATGATAATGATGGTGACAGCTATATTGAAGATAACTGCCCATTTTTTATTGATTATTTTCTTAACGTAAGACTCCAGGTTGCAAATAACTATTTTTTTGACTAAAATTCTTTATTAATTTTTGAAACGGGCTTATTGTACAGTTTTGGCCCGAGAGCCATCATCAGAGCCCTTTAAGTAGACAATAATGCGAATATATAAAAAATAAACAAATTTAAACATATTTACTTTAAAAACTTTTTTCCAGCAGATTATTTCAAATTTGTTTTTATAGATTATTGTTCACTTTGAAAAATTA